>CM033113.1:2353056-3584589 GCA_019321725.1 Paulownia fortunei | reverse complement strand
AGGGAAAAAAACTGACGCTGCTAGATCAGAGAGGGAACCGAAGAACCCATGTTTGAAGGGTCAAACCAAGCACCAACATTGGTTGCGTTCCATAGAAGAGAAGAAGGATCAGAAGAATTAATCTGTTCAATCGGGTTCGGGTTCCATACCAACCTGTTTTCTCCTTCTAGTTTCACTTCTTTACCCATTACTCCATGTCCAACCGGCATTTGGGTATCCTCATAAGGCATCAAACGCGGAACGCTATTACCAGCTTGAATATCCTTAAAACCACTAGTACCGAATTTCTGCTGTTGAAGGCTAGAAGCAAGCAAAGAAGCCATTGTTGAAGTGGAAGCAAAAGTTGAAGATCCGAAGAAGTGAGAATTATCACCAGCTGTTGAAAAAGGTGATGAAGTTGAAGTACTAATAACATCTTGGATTTGCCTGAACCCATTTTTGTAGTCATTGTTCGGAACTTCAGTTGCCATGAGCCCAGATGAAAACCCTATTCCAAGACCATTCATCCGAGTCTGAAGATCAAATCCTGTATTATCGGAAGAAACCCTAGTTGAACTAAAGCTGGAAAAGGGAAAGTTGAGCTCAAGAGGATTCGTGGGGAGACTATAAAACAAATGATTATTAATATGGTTTGAAGCTGGAGACAGATCTATATGTGGTTGAACACTAGGGTTTGCAGTTGCAGTTGAGGCGGCGGAGGAAATTCCATCGCCGCCGCTAGATGACTGCCGCTTCAGCCTCTTGTTCTTCCTACATCCTCCGCCAACCGGGACATTTCTAAGGGTTCCCCCTCTAGTCCAGTAACGCTTACAAGCTTTACAAAAGTGCCTTGGCTGAGACAAACTATAGTTATTGTAGTAGCAAAACTTGGTATTGGAGGAATCGCAGCGGGGGCACTTGAGAGGCTGCTGATGAGGATCTTGGTTTGTTTTTTCCATAACTTTATTTGCCGATGATGAAGCCATGAAGCTTTTGTGATCATCTAGTATCTGGTTCTGAACAAACGAAGAGAAAGAAAGAGTTGAAGATGGTGTCCTTTAGGGTAAAAATTAACAATACAATACGGATATTCCATGACAAAAGCTAAGAAACAAAAAATGGGGTCATGTTGTTAGTCTCATAATTGAGACAAAGAGAGAGAGAGAGAGAGAAATGAACCTGTGGCCATTCATTAGTCGTTGAAGAGATGGCAGTCATGATCTTCTCACAGTTTCCTAGCATTTCTTTCTTTCACACAAAGAGGAGAATCCCTTAAAACAAAGAGTAAGAAGACAAGGGGCAGGTGACGACGTGAGAACTCGTTGACGGGGTTGAAATATTTTTGAAAGAGGGAGAAAGAATGATTGGAAACGGAATTAATAAGTCATTCTTTAATTCTAATTTCACGTGAAGGGTCTGGGCATCAACATGAATTACTTTTGAGTTTGGTCACTTTTTAATTATGAGTGATATTATATGTAATCCTTTTGAGAGGCTCTAATTAACCCTTTTGAGAGGACAGTTTGTTCAGAATTTGATTCTTGTCATATGTGATTTTAGATATATGTTTTACCTCTTTTAATGTTGGAATTTAAGGTAGGTTTAAGGATTTCAAGTTTATCTAATTGATATCAAAATAATAAATTACTCAATAACTTGTTTGTTGATGAAATTGATTTATTTGAGTTGAGTCGTCATTAAATAATTTGATTAACGGATATGAATCTTCAAAATCATAATGAGATATGTATCGATTGGTAATTTATATATATTAATAATTTCATTACTCAGTTTCATCTACAAACTTTCACCTACTAATGTAGAATTGTCACTAATTTGGCAATACTACTTCAAAAATATTATATATATATATATATATATTATGACAACTTATCACATAACATCTTGCCACTAATATTTTTTTTCAGTACCACAACATGATGCAAAAATAAACTCATTTCTTCAATTTAAATTGAGCAAGAACTTGAATAAATAAAAATCAAGTAAGAAATCAAATTACTTATTACTAACTGGATATATGAGATTGTTTATGATGTCAAAAAAATTATAATGAGGGAATGTAGGTATATAAAAATTGGAGGGACATACATTCTTAGTCTAAGAAGAGGACAGAGAAGTAAAGGCGCGGTATATGACAGATGAATCTAATTCTCGAGAAGTTCAAGAAAAGAAAAGGAGAACAATTTACATGGAATTTGCAGACCCCAACACAACACAAATATATCTCTATTTCTACGTTGAAACACAATCACAGTCACTCAAACATTCCCAGTTGGAGATAAAGATAGAGACATAGATAGAGGGAATCCCTAGGGCACAATACACGAGGCTGGAACAGCAAATCCCACTTATTATTCTTGTATTAAAATAATTGCAACTATGCACATCAAGATTTTTCAATTTTTGCTTTTCCGCTGAATCGTCGGGTGTTTTAAATTTTAACTTAATTAATTAACACGTATCTTTGCTGGAGCTGATTCGACTCTGTATCAAAATATTAAAGATCAATATTGATTCGGGATATATTAGTATATGTGATCTGGGGATGAGAAAGATTTTGAGTTCTATTTGAAATAATTTAAAATTCTAATATATTGATCGGGGATAAATTAATATAGGTGATGTGGGTTTACAAAAATTTTGAGTTCAGGTACTTTAAATTTGAAATAATTTAAAATATTAAGATACGGTAGGTTTGTTGGATATTGGGATGATTCTTACTTAACACCTTTTAATACTTGAATTAGTTTTCTTTCATAGAAAGATTGTAAATAATTGGTAAGTAAAGTATTACAAGATAGAGTTCAGGTGTTTAAATCTTATCGACTCTCGTGTTCCATCAACTCAACATATCAACGATCGATCCGGCCCTAAATTTGAATACAGTCAAGTTCATGCAAAAAGATGCGGATCCAAAGCATTTTAAGTATTTTGACACGTGTTAGAGGTAGAATGATAATTTTAATATTATATACATCAAATAAATTAAAATATTAATGTTTTTAATAGTATATAAAAAAAAATGAAAGCATACCTTTATCCAATGTACAAAAAAGAAGGAAGCATACATTGGATCAAAAATATATATATCTTAGTATCAAACTAGATTAGTACTTATACTTGAAACTTAAACATAAAATTTCTTACTGTAAAAATAGTGACCCTTTTTATTAATCTGTGATATCTAAATAATTATTTGATGATGAGGGTGATTAAAAATAGTGAGGGGTAACGCCACGTTAAAATTTCTGAACACCACCAAAATCTCTACAGATACTGAAAATTAGCAGAAGAAATTCTGAAGTGTCTATTCGATTTGCCTGTTTTATATATATATACAGTTGGACTGATATATCTATTGCTTTCACGTCTTTAAATGAAGGAGTACTGATATCACCTGACAGGAATTTCTGATAGTAAAGAAGAGTTGAGTGAACTTTGCAGAAAATTGTCGACTCTATTTTTTTATTATTATTAAAGAATTAGACACCCAAAAATTACAAAGAGAAAAAGAGGCACAGAGGGGCCATGTGGGTGCATCTCTACATCTCGTACTCGATATATATACGTATATGGTTAGACCACGCTTCATCCACAACCCGCCAACCCTTATTTGCTGGAAATTAAAAAAAAAAAATTAACACTATTTGCTGAAAATAATTAACTTTGAATTTTTTGTTTTATTTATAAATTATTTTGTGTGATTTTTAAAGTTTTAAATAGCGAAATTGCATTTAATGCAGTGATAAATGTACTGTATGTACACATTTATACATAATACATATTGTTTTTGAGATATATATATATATATATATATTCATTTAAATATATTAAGAAAGTTGAAAATTTTAAAAAGGTAACATAGGATATAATCACCTAGTCAATTAAGCAGAAAGTCTTGTCGTTAAAGTGATATGATGCAATATTATTATAATTAAATTGATAAAAGAATCAATTTTATCGTTAACTCGTTGTTCAAATGATTCAATCACCACTCCGATCAATCTAATAAAAATATAAAATTTTATTATTTTATATAAAATATTAATATAATAAATTAATTATTATTATAGAAGGTAAAAAAATAAATAATCACTTAAAAATTATTTAACAAATTTCAAAATCCAAGTAATCACGTACATATAACTAAATATCAAATTTAAACTTTATAAAAAAATCAAATAAAAATAAATTAAAATAAATAAAAACTACTATTTTTTATCTCCGATTCCACCGCTTCAATCGAAATTTTATCAAATTTTTAAATTTTTGCACTCAGACGAATTGATTCGACCTCCTTGTCCCAAAAGTATTTCATTATGCTACATTAGTCTTATGTCTTCTTTTTTTCAAATTAGAAATATTTTTTTAAAAAAATAAACTTCAAAAATACTAAAGAAAGAAAGAAAGAAAGAAAGAAAGAAAGAAAGAAACCCTGATGGTGTCACACACACCACACACACTAGATGGCATATGTATAATGTATAGTATCATAAAGTAGTGTAATGTACAGTAAATAAAGATATGGGTTTAGATTATGAAGTGATGATGAAGAACAAATAAGCACGAGGCCCCATGTGGTGGCAGCTCATCTGCAAAGAGAAAAAAGCTGGGAAAATTAAATTAAAAGAATATACTTATATAGTTTGGGAGAACAAACGGATTTTGTAGTCCCCCAAGGGATTTTCTCATTCTCCTAACAATCCCATCATTATATATACCTAAGTACCACTTTCTTTTATTATTAATTACTAAAAAACTTGCATCTTTAAAATAAATAACTGCTGCATGTTTAATTATCTGTATAGGGTTCCTTATGTTCTGGTTGATTAGATTCATTGGAATTGGATGCCTACAAAGTTTCAGAAGCTCGTGGAGTTCTTTTTATTTATTTAATATTATTAGCATTAGTCGAATTTTATATGATTGTGTAAAAATGCTTGTTTGTGGTATTAGATCAAATTAATTTCCTTCATAAACATTTTCTTTCAAAGTTATTTTTCTGATTTAAGGCTAGAATTTTAGAGACTGAGTTATGGAAAAAGTGATTTTTTATAAGTTGATTATCCGCGAATAAGCGTGAAAAAAAATGTTAAAATTCTCACCAAAAATTATTAATTGATGACCAAAATATTATGGGGTGAAAAGTTAATTGCTTTCAATTAATTATTTGAAATTAATAACTAAATAATTGTATTGCAGGAATTTAAACTAAAAGTTGAATTGTAAAGTGGACCAAGTCTTTCCATTGAAACGAATTTTCTTTTATGTATATATATATATATAGGATACTAAATTAACCCTTATTGGAATGTATTATGAAATTTATAGTATTTGACTTAGGTTAGTCTGCTTTCAACAATTAAACCTTCTGTCTCATTATATACTTGCATGACCCAACAACTAAATACTAATAATGCTTTTGGACCCATTTGGAACTATCCTTTTTTTTTTCCTCTCAAAATAATCGTTTCGTTTTTCTGATTTAGAAAATCGAATGAAAAATAAACAATGTTTACTATTTTCCTTTTCAAACGCTTCCAAGGAAAAAAAAATTAAAATAGCAATACCAACAAATGGTATGATGTTTGAGACTAGCACTATAATGATATATTTTAAAATATAAAATAAATAAATAATCTGTTTTTTTTTCTTTTAGTGACCACATTATAAAAAATACTATCATAACACACTATTTTTCTGAATATTTATTCTCCAAACAAGTTTTTAGCATCAATTTTCACTAAATATCATCAACTAGGTTGGCAAATTTTATTAAAGTTGGTTCATAAGTAAATATGGTAGTAGTGACTGTTAATTTAAAGATTAATTCTGGGATCATGATCTTATTTACTGTTCAATCACAAGATTACTAATTATGAACTTGGGACATGATTAATTTTTAAGTATAAGTACATATTATTTAATACACAAATATGCTCATATTTTCTTTTTAGACATTTAAAAATAATATCTTATTTTCTAAAATGATAGTTAATTTGTTCAGAAGGAAAAAAAATATATTTTTCTACCGAAAAGAGAATTAAATTGACAGTATTTTATTTGAAGAAATAGATAGTCTTGGTCAAATAAAAAATGGAAATAGGCCCAGAGTCACTCATTGAAAGACCACCCCAACCCCCCACCCCACCACACGCCAACCATGACTGGGCAAAGGGACAAGAGAGATTCCCCCAAATGGCGAACATGAAAGAAACTCAACGTGCACGATTTGTAGAGGATAGGATAGGAACACTCATTTCTTGAGGGGGACCAAACTGTCAATCCAACCTTCCATCAAATCAATCTTTTTCCCAAACAAACCATGTGCCGACAAACATCCCTACTACAAATTTCACATTCCATTAATTTTAGTACCTTTTTCTTTTTAAATTTCTAACTTTCAGCTTAATTTTCATCGTACATTCTATCACCAATTTGCGTTTTTTGTTTTAAAGTCTTGATTGGCTCTTGAGTGGTAGTACTTTTTCTACTATAATAATTCGTGCTATGTTTGGTTTTCTGTAATACATTTTGAGAGAATATATGTATTATGAAAAAATATTTATATTAAAAAATATAATGTATATTTGATTTTATTTTAAAAATATAAATTAAAAATAAAAAATGAAAAACTAATACCAAAGATTTTCCACAAAATTTCATTCTATTAATACTTAGTTTATCACTTTTCACTTTTTAAATTCATTTTATATGAAATTATTTAAAATAATTCTCTCAAATTAAAATTTTTCCATCCAAATACAATTTTAGGCCTTTTAGAATATGTTAATGTAATCGAGTTTTGAACTTTAAAATTCAATTGTGAAATTATTGAATGTTTGTGTATTAAACTATAGATGGACGTCTAAAAAAAGTCATGTCTCAAATTATTTTCTTTCACATTTATATACGATCCCATGATTTTTACCATAATGTAACACATTTTTTTCAATGATTACAAATAAAAAAATTAATAGTTAAAAATGACACTTATAAGACCTAAATTGGAAGGACAATGAACATTTTAATTAAAACATGTCCAACCCCCTGGTATTCTTTATAGTGTCCATTATAATAAAGCTCATAACATAATACATCTAAGATTTTGTATTATCATATGTATTTATAATGTACAAACAAGTCCAAATTTGTGTAGTACTAGAGTGAATGTTACGTCTTCCTTTCTAGTTCCTAAACAGAATGTCACACGTTCGGTGAGTCACACCCACTACCTAACACCTCATTTTTCAATTATAGCAAGGCAAAGTGCATTGGTCAAAATGAGTCCACATGCTTCACTATTTTAAGCATTAGCATGAGAGTGGCCCCCAGTGCCAATATATAGGACTTTTCTTAACTCACCCGCAAAATAGTACAACTCCACTACTTATTTATCCAAAAAAAATTACAAACAAAAATAGAGATATTCATTGACTTGAAACCCATGTTCTTTATTTTTATTTTTTTTTATGTTTTTTTGTTTTTTTTTGATAAAAAATGAATAAGATATCAATACTTCTTTTCTGATATCAACACAAGAATGGCCATTTATTATTATTTTTTTCTTTTTTAAATATTTTGAATGTTAATACTTATAAAAGAAACATATATATTTATATCACTCAAATTCAAGATCCAAATATAGAATTATTTTAATTTCTATGTTCATGTCACAAGTTGATAGAATGGCTTTAAACCAATAGTCCAAGTATAAGCAAAGATTTTCTACAATACTCGACAAACTTTAGAAAACATCGTTGTTCATAGTATTAGGTAAAGTGCACAAACTGCTGGTTTTTCTACTATAATCTGCAAATTTGGTTTTTAATTCTTCTGTCTGGAAGGCTCTAAAAATGGTTCAAAATGGGCAAAAGTCAAACTCAAACAGCGGCCTACCATGGAATAAACATTTATAATTAGGCAGGGAATTTTCCTGTGGGGTCTTAAGCATGCAAAATTGCTGTGCAATTTATATGGACATTTTTCTTCAGCAAGACTTCACTTAGACAGGAAGTGGACAAGCTTACACCAAAAACACACTAATTAGATACTCAAGACTCCATTAATATTATAATAGCTATGATGGTGGTAGTGACAAGGGTCGTTGTCTCCTAAGCTGTCACCTTCTCTGTTGACTTTTATAAATTAACAAAATTGTATATATACTTAAATTGTCTATTTTAAAATAAATAAACTGTTAATTATATTTTGTTTAAGGAAAAAAGGAAAGAAGAAAAAAAAGAGTTAATAATCGAGTTTTTTTTTCCTCCCCAGTACTCGTGTAGCATATAATTACAGCTTGTAAAAAATAAAACTTGAAAGATGAATACGGCACTTGGTGCATGTGCACCGGTGAGATCCAATGGCACCAAACCTACGCATTAAGCACAACTGGCGTATGTTCATGGGACCACTAATCCGTACTTAATGCATATAATTACAGCTTATTGGACTCAACTTCCTATGATCTTTTATGACAAGGTATGTCTTAGAAAATTCATTAATCAATCTGCTGGTTGCCAAACTGCGGGGACCATGTCACGACACAAGTCTATATCTTGGATTTGTGGTCCTCAAAATCTTGTAAATCACACTAAATTTAAAAATCCAAATTTCTAGATGATTATGGTGGAATGTCCACTTAATATGTACACAAATATATATATATATATATATACATACATACATAGATACGTATATATATATATATATATATATATATCTATATGTGTGTGTGTGTGTGTGTTTGATGAGTACGAAATACCGTTTGTGTCCGAAATCAAACCTGAATTGCAGCCCAGCCAGCAGTAGCCCAAACTGGACTCTCGGTTCTCAGATTGCGATTTTGGGCCTCTCGGATGCACACGGCACTAATTAGAATTTATAAAATGGTTCTGTTCTAGCACTTTCATAACTCCCAGTTATAGTCTAAGATGGGCTTGTTCGCTCTTTGGCCCAAAGCATCCTCTCTGGCTCTGCCTCTCGCTCTTTCGAATTTGTGGAGCAATCAAAAAATTCCCCAACAAACGACAAAGCGAATAACTAAGTTGACTCGATTACACGATCAAAATGCGATGGAACAGAATTATCCATCACAAGCACAGGGAGGGTTAATACCATCTCTATTGTATGTAGCATAAAAGAACTAGAAAGGTAAAGGTAAAAAACATTTGTTCTCATCACATCACGATATTCAGAAAAGAACAAAACTAGGAATAAAAGGAAGAATGACGCTAAGAAGATTGACTCCAATGGTTTTATTAGTAGTAGTGATTCTCAAAACAATCACATCGCGATTAGTTCGTTAACGTTGAGCTCCATAGGGATTTCACCAGAAACGTAATTATCCGGAGACGACTACGACTATTGTCCTAGACTTGAGGCTCACGAGATGCTACACATTTGAATACTACTCAAATAGAGAATGGTGGACCGTTGAATTTGAAATGGTGATGGCCATGTATGCTCGCCCTTGCTAAGAAAAACCCGTCTTAACAAAACCACATACCTATTCCACTGAGGCACTGACCATCGAGGAAAAAATTAAAGGACTATTTGATGGGTCACCAGCCAAAACAGCTGTCTTTGTACAAAGGTGGTGGACCAAACTACATACACAAAAATGTACGAACTAACAAATTTAATAAAATTTGTACCAAAAATGTTGATGGATACATACCAGTTTCACAACCAAAGCTAAGGGCCACTTTGCCTCAAATCTATTGGCTGCACTTAATCCAGCATCCGAACAATTCATGTGAGGTAAAAATTACTGCAGGACATATCATTAAAATAGACATGTGCACAACACGTGGCAAGACATGAGTGGGGCTTAATGTTTTAATTATTGAACTTTTCACTTTCCAGCCAAGTACCTAAAAGAAATTGTGGGGAATCGTCCCTCTTAGACAAAGACTACCAAAACCACGAAGAATAATTACTGGGCAGAGACAAACCTGGGGTATAAATCAATCTCATCTTGATGCAAACTTGGTCTCCATGGATTCTCAGTGCAGTGAGGTATTCGAGAAATGCTATCGACATAGAACGGACCAAATTTAGGGTTGCAATTGGCCAAAAACTTCATCAATCAACAGATTACTTGTAACACTTGAGAAAAACACAGTAGTAGTCTCAAACACAGTAGTAGCAGCAGCAGTAGCTGTGCACCCATGGCAAATTTGCATTTTCAACAGATGTGAGACTAATATACCACAAAAGTTAGTTTGTAGAGACCAAACTCCACCAGCCTAGCATACAAATCTCAAATCTTATTACCATTTCTTTTAGCAGGGGATTCCCTTTTCAACCCCACCTAATTGCAAATATTCACTGTTGGGTAAATTATGTTACACGTGGTACTCATTGAAATCAAGTTTTAGCATTTAAAAAAATCAGCACATGAACTGGCATAAAAATACTATAGTATCCATTCTCTTATTAGTCTTCTAATTGCCTGAGGTAAGCTATAAAAGACATTGCAAATTATGATAAGTGCATGTCTGGCAGTCGGCAGATGACCACAGTACAGTAATAATATTATATCAAGAAATGATGTAGGGTCACGTTAAAGTTTTAAGTTTGATTGGAAGTTTAAGAGTGGTTTCGAATTTCTCTTTACATCTACTTGATTACGATGACCCCTACCATTACAGAACTTTAGCACCTCTTAACATCAAAATCCTACAGTACACTAATAGACTAGGCATTCAAGAAAAAGGGATGGTACCTGTGGTCCTCGCATATTCTTGCTCTCTTTTTCACCATTCTAAGTCCACTTTCTTCACCTTATTTCACTGTCTTCATCTGGTTCCACTTCTCCGGACATACACTTCTCCAATCTTCTCCTTACCAAAGGAGAATGGAAACAAGCAAAGAGGAAGGAAAAAGGATCATAGAGGTACCTGAATTGGACGAGGAAGATGACGAAGATGAAGATGTTGGAGAGGATAGCAAGAGAAAAAGAGCACTAACTCCCTCTAAAAGAAGGGTATCTAGTGCAGGAGGATCAACACAGCGTTCTTGTCAGGCAGATGATTGCACTGCTGATATGACTGATGCCAAGCCATACCATCGTCGGCATAAAGTTTGTGAATTACATGCCAAGGCTGCAGTGGTTCTTCTTGCCGGGTTACAACAACGCTTCTGTCAGCAGTGCAGCAGGTTTGATTCGTATAAATTTGCAATTAATTCTAGTCCCTATATGTTACTGCATACACAGTTCATGACGACTGAAATATAGGACTTTTGGTTTCAGTTTTCCCCAGTTTAAAGTTCAAAATCAAAACCATACACTGTTCAATTGATAGAAATGAGCACGCAAGACAGCAATATTTGACATACCATGGGAAATAAGACTACAATTCCACATAGCATCAGAAGCAAATAGAGAATAGTAATAAATAATGGAACAAGGGATAGATTTTTTATGGCTAAGCATCCTGTGGAATAGTGAGAAACTTATAATCTAGTGCATCTAATAAAGAGAGATCACATAGATGTAAAAGAAAAATATTGAAAAGATCCCATAAATCACTGGTTTAAATGAATTATCTGTTCGTCTACGGACACCCTGCAGAAATATGAAACAGAAAATGGAAATTGTCCTGTGCACAAAATCAACACTAATGACTCAAACATGATCATTCTGATGCCTTTGGATGGTATTCTCATGGGGAAAAGATTTTATGTATTAGTACTTCATAGTGTAATGTCACTTTAGTATGCTTCAATACATATTCATTTTAGGTTAGAAAACAGTCATTCATTGTGATGTCAAGCCTAAATCATATTCTGTATGTTATACAATCTTTTTATTTTAACTGTTTGTTTTAATTTATTATCTGATAGTTATAGTCAATTATCTGTACCAAAAAAGCTCTACTAGACATTAATTCTCATGGGCACTTCAGTCTAGCTCCCAACTTAGCCAGGACAGAGGTAGAACTGATACATGACAGAGGACAAGATGCAATATAGCCTTCCTGTTCAACATTCACTCTCTGGCTATCATGTCCTACAGGTTTCATGAGTTATCAGAGTTCGATGAAGCTAAAAGAAGTTGTCGCAGGCGTTTGGCAGGACACAACGAGCGACGCCGCAAAAGCTCATACGATTCTCATTAAGAACAGACATATTGCAATGAAGACATTTCTATCCAGAGTGATGAAAGGTCCTTACATTCAGTCTTGAAGAACAAAGCATTAACATTCTGATGATTGAGAATGCTCTCTATCTTCTGTCAATTGCTGGATTTCTTTTCAGAAACCACCAGCTAGGTTTGTTTAAGTCAAACTATTTCTGTGATCAGCATAAAAAATTAATGGACTACGTCCATTTCATTTCACGCTTTGTGGTTTGAAATTTGGTACTGACGATGTATGCATCGTCTACAGCCATAAGGATGCCACCAAAATACTTTGTGCGACACTTCCTCTTGTTAGTTTTATTTTTCTGAGAATGATCATTCACCAATCTTTTACAATATCAAGGAATTAATGTACAAGATCCAGATCTCATCATGAATAATCCTAAACTTAGTTTCAGCAAATGAGTTGAAATACAGATCCTCAAACTTAGTTGCAGCAAATGAGTTGAAATCCAGATCCTCAACATCAAGCCAAGGACTTAAAGTTACTAACAATTCCCTGAGTGCTTTCATGATCTAAAAGGTAATGTCCTAAAAATTAGAGAACATAACAGAGCATACCTATGCCTGGCTACCATCCTGAGCAGAGATATTGGCAATCAATGGCAAGTGCCTGCAATCACGACAATATCAATTTCAAGCAAATACCCCATTTTGCAACAATTCTCCTTTGATGTTATGAAAGCAAAATAGAATAACGACCGAATCATAAACTTTTAATCACAACAAATCCAACCCCAATTATTAAATTTAACAGGCAGCTATTTTCTAGAACGGTCCACCAGTTCAAATGAGCACACAACCTGAGTAAGAGATGCAACAGGTAATTAAAGTCTAATAAAGACAAGAACTCAGCAATACATCTTCACCTGCAGGTCTTATAATGACAAGAACTCAGAAATGAATCTTCATCTGCAGATGTAAAATGCAAAAAAATATGATAAAGGACAGCTATATAGTTAGGTCATATTGCAAAAATGCACAACTGCCATGCCTGTAATAACCACATTGCACAAGCTCCATGTTTTTATCCAATGAATGATGATACTAAAAATTGTTCCCATCCAGGTGTTTTTAAAGGTTTAAACATTTGGCTGTGGAGGCAAATTTGGTGTTGATTGATTGTTGTGTGCGCGTCGGAGGGACAGTGTCAACCTTATAAACATATTTCCAACAAGCCCCCACCCCGAAACCCTGCCCTGGCAACAAAAGTTATGCCTGCCAAAGTCCCTACATAGACCAACCACAGTCACAGTCTTCCATGTAGAAAGGCTGAAACATACTATATAACCTCCAGCATGCATGTCCTCTGGGCAATCTCAGATAATTCATGCCGGCATACAAAATAATAATTCATTTTAAAGATTTTATAACCTCAAAGCAAAAACATTATGAATTAAAAATCTTACATAGATGCTTAATAATTTTTTTAATCCCCTAAAGAGAACCTATAGAGTCATCACACTCTACTCCACTTCCTCAATGTAAAGAGAAGACTATTGTTTAAATACCTCTACCTACTATAGGTAAAATAAGTGGGTAAAAAATACTTCTCCGTTCTAATGTGATTATCAGAGGGCTACAACAGACATGAGATCCACATTTTATACATTGGGGGCTCATAAAGTAGCATTTGGCGTACTTTTATTTACAACCGTAAGCACAGATCAGGAACTTCAGACGCATTTAATATCAACCATAGACAATGTAACGAACGCAAACCTGAAAGGTCAAAAACACACATCAAAATCTACTACCCAAAATATGCTACCAACTGAAGAGAACATTTGTTGTCACATCTGTGAAAGACTTCTTAGCTGAGGGTAGAACTTTATTTATGCCTTTACATGGACCAGGGCAAACCCGATATTGCCAAGGCAACCAGAGAAAAGAAGAGGTCTAAAAGGATGAACTGTCAGGGTCAAGGTTGGGAACAACCAAAGTAGATTTCACCATAAAATCTTGGCTCATTTTACATGGACTCAAAAGGAAATTTATAATAGTTCAGAGTTGACAGACTCAAATGGCAAACCTAATGGTTCAGAAAATTAACCCAAATAGTAAATGTTCTTTACCTACCCCCACCCCACAGCAGGGAAAAAACGCAACAACAACAATAAAACAAAATAGGCGTTGCTTAATTTAATATCCAAAAAGTTAAGTTATAGGTCAGCTGATCATATCAACCAAGATGAGTCAACATGGACCATCTAAAAGAATTCTATTATGTTCTCAATGAAAAGGAAATCCGAAATCAAGAGTGAATAAAATGTGGTGAAAGCAAAGCATGAGTTACCAAAATTCTAGTCATGAAACAAACAGAGGGAATGACATAATTCAAAGCAACTCTTTTACCCTGCTAACAAGTTTCTCTCAAAATTTAAGCTAAATACTTCATATTATGTATTGCAACAATATAGACCTGAATTATGCGAACAAAACAAAATTGTAGTTCATGTTACAAAAATATGTTCAAAACAGTATTTCATATGTGTTTTCACCAGGATTTAATCTCTAGTCCAAGCCAATAACTCATAATTTGAGAGTGTACAGTTTATTTTTCCATTCAAGGAAGTTTCCTGGCTATCATAGCACATCAATAGCTAGTCAAATTATAACTTTCCTACAATGAAATAATATGAGACCTCATCACTCAATAGGAATTGTTTAATAGATTACTCAAATTTCATAGTTTCAGTGGATAAGCTTCAAATAGATTGTTCTTGACTTGTCACAAGTTCTTTATTAAAGAAAATCAAACAGTTGATAGCATCACAACAAAATAAACAAACCCCTTGAAGAATGCACAGACAAACTCCAGGATATTATCATTTCCAGAGCTTTTGAAAACCTTCAATTCTTGAACAATTCATTACCAAACTAACAAGCCACTCGGTCTTCTCGGCAATACAAAGTGATCCAACCTAAAAAGAAAAGAATCCAATATCTCACATCCAGCTTCAGTCACCTATAAGCCGAGCCTGATGTGGAACATAATAGACTTCTGTTCATTTCATCAGATCACCACTGTATCATATTAGGAGCATCACATCTCGAAAGAATCACACCGAATGCTGACAGCAATCAAAAACCACGTCTTTAGAGCGATCACAAGAATAATTAGCATTAGGGCCTCAGACAGCGCAATGGCTTATTCGCGCTTGATCCCCAACATCTTCATAGCCAGTTCCCATGTGACAATAGCAGTAGCATTAGCAGGAAATGCTCTAACTATTGTAGGACCAAGACCTGTATAGCATCCTCTAAATCCAGACCTCCTATAAATCTAGCAATGAGAAAGAATCAGGCATTTATTGCTACTTTACTGCTAACTCTGGAAAAAATTTAAGATCCTCATTGTATACCGATTCTAGAATCCAAAATGGATTTCTTGTATGGTCTTTGTCTGGTGAAGTTTGAATTATGGTCTTTGCCACATCTAACGGTAGAACAGCAGACCAAAACTAATGTGCAAAAATGTGTCGAGAAGTTAGAATATCAGAAGATAGAAGGTACTAATAAATAGAAAGGGAAGATAAAAGTGAAAGCCGACAAGTTCAGTAAGAGAAATTGTCTCAATCGTCTTCATAAGTGTAATTAACTGAAACACTTACTGCTATCCCACCAAAGCCACCACTAACAATTCCAATTCCCACATCAATAAAATGGGCTAGATCAGAGGAAGCATCTCTCAGTTGTAGATGCATGTAATAACGCACATACTCATAAGTGCTAAAGAAGACTGCATTTCCAATGGATTCTCTTAACAAGGTAGTGCCTCCTCCTCGGAATAAGCCTGTAAGCTGAAAAGAAATTCTATAATCTATCAGCTAGAAAGTACTTCAGTATTCAATTTTAATTGAGCATGGTGTTTCTCACCCCTTCATTTTTTACAGTTTTAAGGGCACAATCAATAGGACCGCTGTATCTACTGGAGCTTTGAAGGAAAGAGTCAATGCCTTGAACTTGCATCCTACACTGAAAATCCCACAATCATACAATGATGTAAACAGAGTGAGAAGTATCAACATTCTGATTCACTTACCTTTACCAGCTCTGATGGGCATAATACAAAGCTAATAACAGCTCCAGCAAAAGCTGCTGAAGGAACTATTGCAAGAGGCTGCGGCTTTTCATTTTGTATTGCTCCCTATAAAGGCACAAAAAAGGAGTATCCATATGAGCACATCACTCATGTAATCAACCTCAAACAACAACATCCATAGAGTTGAAATTTAACTATTTTACTGTGACATCAAGGTCAAAGCACTTTAAAGCATGGAGGATGGTGATGTCTGTAAAGATTCAACATACAGTGTAACAAACCTGCAGCAAATGTTTTGTCTGCGAATAAATTCCAAAGGCAAGCGAGCTTTCAAAGGCCATTCCCACAAAAGATGATGTTGCACCACAATAAAGCCCTTTCACCTGTCAACGTAACCATGAATTGGCACTTATGTAGAAAAAAGAAGCAAGCGTTACCCTAGATTACTTGCATGAAACCCACAGACCACCTAGAATATACTATAAGGCTTGTGACATACTATGCGGTGAAAATGAGAATTAACAATGACGAAACAATACTTCAAGTAAGAATTGACTCAACGACTACCATGTTAAAATACGAGAATATATAGGTTTTTATTGGATGGACGAACTCAACTGCTTGAGCTATCTTGGATGACACACCAAAATAATTACAAACAGAAACGAAAAAGAAGGAAATCAAAAAATATAAATAAAAGGAAACTCCCTGTCCCATAGCCTGATGGAACACAAATACACTTGGAACATGGCACATTGAAGTAAGGTATCACAGGGAGTTAAGAGGCATACTCCTTCCATCTTCAAAATTCTCGCAGTACAGTGCAAACCACCCTTGTACTTCATCCCATTAGCTTCCGTGTTGTGTTTTTGAAGCTTCACCTGCCAATACGGATCAAGATGAGCAAAGGAAAAGGTCTTGAGATACTAACTAATGGGGCTACCTTCAATTTTTTCTTACACAATAACAGCACTGATGCAATTCAAATGAAAGGACTTCCTCTCACTAATAAAAGCACACAGTTATTGGTTCAAGATCATAATCACCAGGCGCCAACCCGGAGAAAATTAACAAAAGAATAAAATAGAAGGCGCCAAAGAGAGCGTCTGTTTCTGAGTGTTTGTGTGCGTCTGAGAGATAAGAGACAAGAGACAAAGACAGCGACAGAGACAGAGACCTTGACAGTGTCAAAGGGATGACCAACAATGACAGTGGCAACTCCAGCCAGCATACCCGCGACGTACTCCTTGTAACCCGAGCCCAAACCCGAACTGTCCCCCATACTTTATTCTCTTATCTCGCATGAATTATCTCTCCCCCCAGAATCTCAAAATCGAGTTATGAACCCATGAGAAACCACAATGGGCAGTATCATGTTGCCTATTGCATAAGCAAGTGCGTGAATACCGATGTGATCCAAGATTCTCGCAGGTGAAAACGAATCGACGGCGTCGAGCCGCTGGATCTTTTGGGGTAAATTCGCTGGGGGAGACGCCGGCACTTTCTTGATTTATTTAAGATTTAAGCGCCTTTAATTTTTATATAATTCAACCGATTGAAAGTGGGGCGGTCAAGAAACCCTTTTTAACCCCTCCATGTGGTCAGTGCTGGAATTTAAATCGCATTAGTAATGTCGGTATCGGCTTTTATAGTAGTGTAAACTTTGACTTTTCGATATAAACGCTTAACGAGTAGGGATCGTCCGGATTCAATTCAAACGGGTTGCGTTAAAAATGAATCGGATCTAAATTAATCCAATTCATGAATCCAGTCTGATTGGGATCTTATCCAATATTGTTGTCACAGCTTAACACAATTCAGATTGTCATTTATGTTCTTTCAAAATTTTAATTAATATTATTAACAATCACCAAAAACATTATTAATTAAATCTTAAATTAGATTTGAATTTTTCTTGCAAAATAATGAAAAATCGATACAAAAGTTCCATCTTTAATTCATTTGCCTGTATAATTCAATTAGACCCAATAAACAAAACATCAAGATTCAATCCAATGAATCTAGTACTGAACAAAACTCGACCAATTTTCAATTTTTTTTTGGTTTGTTTACTTAAAAAGTGAGTTGTTTTAAAATCTTTCAATTATAATTCACTTCCTATCAATCAATTTTATATTTTCCACTCCCTATATAAGATTTTTCTAGTGGTCAACTCCCCACCCATTTAAAAGTACCAAAGTGTCATTTTCATTTAAATGTTGTCTCTTTTTACAAAAACATAATTCTCTCATCTTATACACACACTACAGCTTAGAGCTATTTGCCACCAACCATCAGTCTAATAGCATCCATTTTGTCGCTGGCTACCGCCAACCACCACCGCCATGACTCGCACTGCAACCTTAATCCCATTTCACCACAGCCACCATCAATTGCCATATCTAATGCACATGGCACTTATGTTCGTTACCTCATGTGTCATAATTTTTCTATCACCGCCACCACTAATATTTCTATACCCCGCAATTTGTGAAAAAAATGTCTGCAAGTAGACAATGAGATGAAGTTGAGTTATAGAAGTTTGTGTATATAATGACGAGTTTCATGTGATAGTTACATATATAAGTCTCTCAATATATAAAATAATATTATTTATTATTATAAGTTGCATTAAAAATATTTTACAAAACATATAAAAGTAAATTAAGTCTTAACATTGAATGCAAATAATCATAATGCTAAATGTTTTATTTTTATATGATACTAAATGTAAAGACATATGCTATTTTTTACTGTATGATAAAATGATATAAAATTTTATTGTTTTATTCTTTTTTGATCATAATAACATGAATTCCTAGTCCTATTATGAATAAAATAATGCACAATTAATGAGAGTTACCGTATTTTACACCAATAAGAATTAGAATATGACTTATTGAGTGTAAATAGTTTGTTTTCAAACATTTAAATATGAATCTCTTTGAGTCATATAGAAATTAAAACAAAGTAGGCATAAAAACCATATATCATATTAAATACAAAAAAATGTGCTAATAGTTATTCAAGTATATATTAACATGAGGAGAAATGTAGTACTTAGTTGAAAGAAGTGAGGTATTTTTTAATGGTTAAATATCATTTTAGTTTAGCTCATTTATTATTATTTTTTTCCATTTTAACCAAGTACATGGCTTTTTAGATCTTAGGGTATATATATATATATTTATAGTCATGCACAGTAGTGTGAATATCATAAGTTATATAAAACTTATTATACATAAGAAATTAAGAAAATTTGTTATACAACAATGTTATTTATTATTCCACTTTTTGTTGGATTGTGTGGTCAAAGACAATTGCTCTCGTGACTTATAAAAATTTGAATTCCAGCGTCACTAACAACTATAATTTTGATACACTTTTATAAAGGATCATATAGTGCTGCATGACAATTAATGAACATCAACAATCTATATATGTATATATACTCAATCAATCAATAACATTTACAATCCATAACAATATTATCCACTACAGCCTCATAGACATCGACAATCCACTACAACCTACATCAACAATCTATAAAATATTCACAAAATTTCTGTGTTCTAGCAAAGCACTCACATCCCTGCTTGGATTTATTTGTAGATCTTTTACCTGCTTCTTTTATTTTCCAACAAAAGTATAATCAAGTGTTGTGTAAATTGAGATGTGGAATACTATGGAAATAAAACTCTGAAAATGAAGTACTTTGAAAAAAATTGTGACCATTCAAACCAATTATATCTTTGAAAAAAATCTCACCTTCCAAAATTTGTTCATCCAAAGTTGCATATATTCCCATGTCCACGGCTGCATCACCGTTCATCATGGGATTTGACTGAGGTAAGTTTAATTGGCTGAGTTTAGTAGATTCCAACCAATCCTCCAGTTCTTCCGATTCTTTATCAGTGATGTCCCCTAAATGCAAAAAGCAAAAGGTGCAAAATAAGATCAATTTTGCACATCTTTTGTAAGATGTGACCAATTCTACCATTGAGACCGATTGTGCATTTCAATTTTTGAAATAGATTTCGAATTCATTTTTTCCAAGCTTCATCTCCTTATTTATTACAACCACCACAAATTACAACAACACTCATTTCCGTTTTTATGTTATAGTCCCCAAATCATCTCTAATTTTTACAAACCTTCCATATATACCATCTCCATGTTCGAGTAGATTTGTTGACAACTGAGGAAGGGACTTCTTCTCGGCCATAGAATTTCATATGACTTCGTCGGCCATCGAAGATTACATTTCACACCAGATGGCTTCTATTTTTTATTCCATTTGATTCGACGTGGTAGTAATTAGTAAATTCAGACATCTGATGAGTTGGGTAAACAAGAAATTAAGTAGAGAAGGTAGTGGGTGGAGCAGAAGAAAAATTAATAATAAATTAAGAAAGAGAAAATAACAATTGAAACGAGGTAAAGAAATTTATAATTAAATATGAATTATTCAAATAAAATAAAAAATATAATAGAGATATTATGTAGTCTTTTTTTTAGAAATATAATTAAATTTTAGTATTAAAATAAAATAAATAATTATGATTATTAAATATGAGTTATTCAAATAATTTACAATTTATAATATAGATATTATGGCATAATAATTTTTTTTTTTACATTCACAAGATGATTTTAAAATGCTTTTGTAAATACGAAATTTATATTTATGTACGTACATATAAATGCTTGACCTATAAAATAAGCATAGTTGCTCATATATATATATATATATATATATTCTTAATATTTATTCAATAATAAACTAAAGTAAAATTAATATTTGTTAAAGATTAAAAACAAAAAAAAAATAACAAATAAAAAATTTCACTTCCAAACATCATTTCGTAAATTTTTTCTATAAAAAATTCTCACATCCAATCATCACTTAAAAAAAAAAAAATCACATTAACAATAATTATTATATTTTCATTCCATAATTAATCACACTCTCAAAATTCATTATTCTTTTTTCAAAATAACTCTTTCTTACTATTTTCTTCCAAAATAAAAGAAGGATAAACAATCATATTCTAATTTCTTAGAATTTGTGAAAGTCTTTGAGTAAATCAACATGAAAATATTATTTTAAGTGAAAGCTCTCTTATTTATAAATAGTGTGAGATAAGTTGAATGAAAACAATCTAATTCAATCCTTTTTTTTTAGCTAACTCTAGCAAATAGCAAACTAATGCAAACTTTATAATAACAAATGATGGAATCAAATATCCAATCAATGGGTGTTAAGAAAACAACCAAATATGCAAACTACTCTTCAATCAACACTGATTCAAAAGACAAGAACATAATCTAAATCATTTTAAAAACAAATCAAAATCCTAGCCTAAATTGAAGAAATTACTCATTAACATATATAAATTTGCTCAACATAAAAAGTTGCAAAACACAGATGATAGGTGTTTTGAAAGAAACACAATTTTTTAAAAAATAACCCAATCCAAATGGTTCCAAAAACAAATCAAAATACCACCCTAAAATGAAGAAATTATATATAAATATGCTGGAAAAAAATACATACGAATTCAAACATTCAAACATCAGCTTCTCATGGCTTTCAACGCTCAAATCAGAACTAGAAAGAGTTTTCAACTATTACGAAACACACAAGTCGTTAGGGTGCCGAGTTATCCGGTAAAAATCTTTTAACGCTCAAATCAGAACTAGAAAGAGAATTCAGGAAATGAAACTCCGACGCTCAAGTTAGAACTAGATAGAGAATTCAGAAAATGAACGCTTAACTCAGAACTAGAGAGGGAATTTAGAAAATAAAACTTGAGAGTGTCTTTTCATCAATAAATTACTTACCTTGGCTAAATTGATGAAAGGGTTATTTATAGTGTCTCTTGATGGGATCAAACCCATCAGATTTTAAGTTATTTGTAATTTGGATATTCTTTTATTGGATCTTGGTGTTGTATGATATATATAAACCTCATGGGCTCGTAATACCCATTGGAATGAAACATCTTATTGGATTGTTCGAATTATCTTGATGGACATTGTGTGTTTAGACGATATGAGACATTGAGTTTTGTGTGTTTAAATTATATCTCATCGTAATCATATCATATATATATATATATATATATATATATATATATATATAAATATTTACAAATTGCAGCTGACAAAGAAAATGGATTTTGAAAAAGTAAATAGATCTAAAAAGGGGCCAAAGAAACCGGTGGCGGAGGTGGTTTGTGCCCGCGAAACTAACATAGAAAGTGATGGTTGTACTCAAAGCAGGCTGCTTAGGTGGTCCTGGTGGCAAAACCAAAGGCAGAATTATGGACAATGGAGTCAGGCTTAATGGAAAAAAAGAAAGAAAAATAAAAAGGATAAAAAAGAGAAAAAAACGCTTAGGCATTGGTATGAAATAATGCAAATAGATATGAATGTAATAAAATAAGGAATGAAATTAAGATAGAAAAAAAATAATATGAGTATAATATTTTTCACTGTTGATTATAATGAACGAACAAGTAATGAAATTATTATTTTTGTTAAATTTCAATTCCATGATTGATAACTAAAAATAAATAGGAGGAATGAAATAAAATTATTTTTAATGATTAAATTACCATTCAATAAGAAATTTTTAAAATATAATTATTATTTGATATATTATGTATGATGAATTTATTATTACTTTAATCGGTGTTGATATATTTATATATATAAAAATATAGATAAAATCTCACACTAATATAAATATTTTTTATTAAAAAATCAACACATAAAATTACTTTATATTTTTTTTATTGACCGAATTGAGATAAATAGTTAAAGAAGAAGATGCAGAAAAAAAATATTTTTTATTAATTCAATTTTATTAAGAATATAATGGATTTAAATAAAACTTGAATCGCTCCGAACCCACCTCACTTTGGGCAATTTTTAAAACTCAAGGCGGATCTCAAATTTTAATTTGAAGACCCGAACTCAATCCCTTAAAATGTTGAATATATTTTTTTTTTGTTATATATGTACTTATGTGATATATATTTATATATATGGGAAAAAATATATGTATCTTATATATACCCATAAAAAAAATATAAATATAATACTCTTATAAATTAAAATAATAATTTAAAATTAATAAATAGTAAAACATATAAAAATAACAATTATATTTAAAAAATTTAATTTTTAAAAATTAAAATATGTATATATAAGTTAAATAATTAGTTATTTATTACTAATATTATTTTCTCATAATTAGAAAGTTGTGGTTATATTATTTTAAAAAAATATTTTTAATATCTTTAAAATTATAAATCAGGTCTAATGAAGCCAACTCACTAACTCTCGAGTTTGGGACAAGTTCGGATTCGTATCTATAAAAATCTTGAGTTGTTTGGTTTTGGAGAACCCAACCCAACCTATTGTCATTCCTAAATTTTATCAAATATTTTTATTTAGTTTAAAAGGATAATTTTATCAAAAGTAAATATAAATTCATTTTCGATTAATTGAAAAATAGTTAAACCCATGTAGGAGGGAATGAATGACTAAACCCATATAAAATGAGTATTTCTAATACTAAATTATACTAATTATATATTTAAAAATAAATTTAAAAATATCCATTTCATTTCTACTCAATTTCTACATTCCAATCATGCCATTAGCGACTGTTGACATGATTGTGGTGGACATTGAAGGGCATGGAGATGATAGGAGAGAGATGGGCTTATGGAGGAAGTTTTGACAAAAACAACAACAATTTACAAATAACAATTTCATTGGGGGGTACTCGTAACTTTTTAATTGGAGGTATTTGTAACTTTTTATAGGAGGTTGGGGTGGAGAGAGCAAGATTTATTTTAATTAGGGTAATTCAAAACTAAACTTTTCATGCTGCCGCAGGCATGAAGTCCATCTTTTTTTTTTTTTTTCAATTAACCACTATTTAAATTGTTGCATACTCAAAGCGACACAATTTTTATATCTAGTTTAAGTAAAACGATAAAATTACAACATGAATTAGCTCGAGAATATTTTTGTATGATACTAATCAAAAATCAACTTTTTATATTTAACATACTACCTTCAATGGTACCAAGGCATGGCGAAACTAGATAATTTATTACTAGAATTATTACAATGAGAGTTCAGGTAATTCAATTAATTTACATGAAAAACCCAAAAATATAAATTATAACTATTAAATAGTAGAGGACTAAGTTAATAATTGGAATTTAATATTATATGTATAAAATGAGAACCAAAAGTAAAAATTAAGAATGAACAAAGTAAAGATTTACTTAAATCTTGAGATAAGAACTCAAATCTCAACTACCATATTAAGCACATCATATTTGAAGGATGTAATAACAAATTACTTTTATTTAAATTTAAAATAGTAAATATTATCAAATTAATGTTGATAAGCATAAATTCAATGGGACATTCAAACATGAACACACACCAGTCTCTGTGTTTCTACTTTCTACTTTGTTACAAGAAGTATAATATCAAGACTATATAACTTTTTAATCTTCAAATAATCAATATATATTCTTTATTCCTTTTAAAAAATTGCTGTTTCATTAACGAGCAGAAAAAGGCTCAAACTGAAAAAAAAAATTGTTGATTAATTAAAAAATAAAATTGTCTAACGATGGAACAAACCGTATGCCATTTGCTCCAACCCTCTGGCAAATCCAGGCCCGGAAAGGTATCCAAAAGCCCACATAGTAAAAGCTTAAAGAATAAAATATACAAAGAGCAGAAAAAAGACCGGGTCAGGGGCATAGAAACCCATGGCACAACCATAATTCGGAATTTGCTACAAAGGCTTCCTAAGATCGTTATTCTTCGAAATTTTCATTTTCACATTTCTATGTAACAAATTATTCTAGTGCACAATTTATTTAAACATCCAGACAATAAAGTTAAATTACAGCAATGCAATCACTAAAAATAGATCAACATTGGCGTATGTGAATACTAATTCCAGCAGTTTGATCATAATAATTCATGACAAACTTAGTTGTGACAGACAGTCGTGTGATTAAATACAACAAATAAAATTACTCTCCAAATAAGTGGCGGTGCCTTTTATTCTGTGTTGAGTATAATCCTTGTATTAAAGTGTATATTACCTTTCATTTGCTGAAGAAGAGTTCTCTGACAATCACAACTTACTGGGTATAAGGTCATTAGTAAAGCTTCTAGCCATGCCATGCTGCGGTTTCGTTTTCAGCAACTCATTTCTATCAGCTATAAATTTGGCAAAACGAGAACCCTTCGTGCCTTTGATGTTGTCTTCTGCAGGAAGTTTTGGTATATCAGGTAAAGGCTCCGGCTTAGGATATAGTGGTGGCATCAACGCCCATACAGAAGAAAGGTGTTCATTAGGTTTGTCAAGTTCTTCTAGAATCGTAAGATCCTGCATATCTGAAGAATAGAAGTAGGTATTAATCAGAGTTGGTCAGCAAACTTACCAGTTAACAAAGCACATATGATGATAGAGAGAAACCAAAACCTCTCATAGAGATCATATCCTTTTTGCTGCAAAATTCAGTATAGATCCCTTTCTTATCTTAATTTCAGCATACACTTCAACTAAAATAGTGTTGACCAGATTAAGATTGCTCCCCGCAACTTCCAAGATTCACCAAGTTGATTTAAGTTGCTCATCACATTTTACCACAATTAGTTTCTTAATTGACTGAATAATGCTATAGGATACTCAAAAAGTTACAGAGAATAACCTTTGGAGAACTTCAAGACCGGCTCCAGAGCAGCGCATGGTATGCTGAAGTTCAAATGTGGTATAACCGTCCCTCCACCATGCTTAGCATTGCTGTGGGAACAATTTAATAACTAGATAAGTTCAATCCGCAACAAGCCAACATAAACACAACTGTATGCACAAGAGATTAAAAAATCAGAGCATACGACGAGAGAAACAGAAGGGGCAGGGGGAGGAAAGAGAAAAGTGTTACGAGTGGCATACGAACTTGCAAACCAACTTCTAATCAAAACATCTCCGCAAGTGTACTTGCAAAAAGATTGAAATATCTATGAGCTTCTTTTTAGCAGTTCATAAACTATGCAGAAATAATAGTGCTCATAATATGTCGATTGTCTTAGTTGAATACCATACCTTGTGACAAGACCAATCATGCAACCGTTTGAATTGACAACAGCACCACCACTACTGCCAGGATGGACCGCAGCAGTTGTTTCCAGCATGGCTGGAAATTGTTCACATAAGTTCAGTTTACTGGATCTAGTCTGTGGAGACCTAGTTGCTTTAATTACTTTAGCTATTACACCGAGGCAGGCAGAGGGAAGAAAGTCTGAAGAAATTCCAAAATTATCAAATTGTTAAGCTGAAGGTAAAGGAATATAGAATTAAATATTGAGAGTGAATAAGACAATACAACACAATATACTATAAAAAATATTCACTCATTATACATGCTACATCTATTTCTAATAGTACACATATTTAGTCAATGGTTAAAAGAAAACATATTGAAGAGGCACATTTAAATTGTGTTTAGCCAAAAAATGGAAAAGAAACCTAAATGTTGGAGTCACTGTAGCCAACAAGAAGTTTAACCGAGTAGATATTGATCTAGCAGAGTAGATCTTACATTTTGTAAGAGTAATGAGCCACAAAAACCTTTTATATACCATCATATAATTCATGCTTTTCATATAGTCCACTCAACTTCTTTAATTAAAAACATGGCTAGAAAATATCAATACAAGTACAAAGAAGTGCAGGTCTATCATAAGTATGTACAAGAAATTCAACAGAAGAGACATGAGACTATACGAAATGTTTACCACAACGAGGTCCAAACAGCCCATGCCCGATTACATATGCCTTTGATCCAGGTGAGGGGCAATCAACATTCATGACAATGGGACAAAGTTGATCAGGAGCAATCTCAAGCTGCAGTAGTGCAATATCTAAGGGGCCTTTGGAAATATATACTATCCTCGCATCAGTCCACATCCAAGGATCCATAGAATCTAAGCGCACGCGTATGTTTCTGTGGTTTGTGTTGGCCGAGCTACATCCGGATAGTGCATTCTCATAGGTCAAAGATATATCTGCTGCTTTTAGATCTGTTGTCAGCAAATTCTGAGTTGATTTTTCAACATTAAATGTCTTAAGCCTCGTATGAATGTTTGGAATTATAGCAACCTCTGGCTTAGTCTCATTTCTGTCACCATTTGCAGCTGTTTTGCCAAACCTCCATGGCTCCAGGAGATGAGCATTTGTAAGAACCAGACCTTGTTTATTGAGCAAAACACCAGACGCCCATGATCCATCGTCAGTGGTAATAAGGCAAATTGAAGTCATCGCCTTCTCAACTGGAGACACAAACCGAGCACCTGAATGAATCTGCTCATGCAAATCATTTGAAAGTTCATCTGAGTAGCTATTGGGTAACATATTCTCTACAGTATTCAAGTTTCCATTGTTATAATTGATTCCTTTCCATGAAATATGAGGCTCCTCCTGCAGCAAGCCACTGCAAGCAGATGCAATGGCTTCCCATGGAATCACCATCTGTCAACCAAAGACATCATATAATAAAGTAGATATGAATATTTCAAAGATAAAGAAGGTTGGATTTAATGTTACTGATATGGGCAACATTAAGTAAATCACGTGAGTCTTGACATGAAAGAACATCATATACAAGATACTAAGGAGAACTTTCTTTACAAGACACGAGATAATGTAATGCTGAAAGGATATATAAAAGATGCTTACCAATAGGCCCACCTTGCCAAAATCAAGTGATCCAGTATTTAACAGTATAATTGCAAAATCATAGTCAGTACAGATGTTCTTCATTCCATATTTGAACTTGGCAAATGGAATTAATTTATTTTCTCAGTTTTGTCCCATCATCAAATAAGACCAAGACCATACATGCAAAGCAAGTTGGATTCATACGGTGCATCATAGCTCAGATATGCCATATAAAGGGCCATATAAAATTGATATTGTACTTCATTAAATCTTAACTTGTAGAAAACTAATCCTTATGCCTGACATCTTCCACTATGATTAACCCATATTAGGCCCTGTGTAAACAAGGGGAGAGAGACCACCCCTCCATACCTGAACTTCAGTACCACTAATTTTTTGCCGCAATGGTCTTGTTAGAATACCAATAAATTGAGCATGTTCGCTGAAAACTGGGCTACCTTCCATTCCTGAAAGATTCACAGCTAGATGCTATCAGTAAAAACAAAGATACAAGACTCAAGGATAATTTTTTCAGGCTAGTTGCTCGCACCAGGAAGACACCTAATATCAGCCATCAACAAAGATCTTGTGAAAGAACTAGGTGGGTAGCTGTTGCCAATTGACCCCACTGAAATACTGCATTCAGAGCAAGATTGAGATTATATTATCATAATAGGCCCAATTGTCCTTCACTATTTGAGATTCAAAATGTGTGCAACTATAAGGCTCCATTTGGATTGATGAATTTGAAATCCATTAAATTCCTATTTTGAGCTATTTTTTGAGTGATTATCCAAATGCAACCTAAAGGAATTCTCTTTTATAACAAAATAACATTGACTGGAGGATCGGCTAATTTAGATTCTACAAGCAGCAAAATAGCACCAATTCACTGCCAAGAGGCAGCAAGAATGCAGGAAACTGTTATGCTAGGTCACCATACACGTATGAATTTATACAATGGCATAGGAATACACAACCATAGGGAGACATAAACACAACCATAGCAGAACTATAAAGGAGGAGCAAAAGTTACTTGTTAAAGAAGTGCAAAGGTGATAATATGCCAAAAGGAGAACCCATAGCCAGAAGAAGATCTCCTCTCTTAGGAATAGATGTTTGCAACTTTGGGGAATTCTGAAAAACAAAGATTTATGCTGTCATTATCAGCACATTGCAACTGAAATTGTTTCAACTGAAATGATAGCACCAAAAAATCACTTAGAACTTGTTACAATTATGAAATTATAATGAGAAAGGTAGTGGGTAAAAATTAACGTACCACAGAAAATTTAGAAGGAATTGCTAGCACGGCAATCCTCGTAGCTGATTGCCCCATGAGATTTGGATTGCTTGACTCCAGCCTCGCCATGGGCCAGTGGCTCTGGAAGGGTGATTGCTCAACCTGAAATCATCAGTTGATAGTTCCTGTTACATAATACACCATCTAAGTAGTCAAATTTTGTTATGCTTTTTCAGACACACGTCCAACTTTTATTTATACAAGAACCAAAAATTTCAAACAAAGTGATAACAAGCTAAAAAATATTTAAAATAGTCAATTGGAACATATTAGAGCAGACGGATTGGAAGCCCAAAGTATAAAGGCCACGAGGCAAGACGCTTATCTTGTGAAACACTACAACAAATGTCTAGCCCGTTAACCAGATACATTTCATTAGATTCTCAAAATCATCAGTTCAAAGACAAGTGTCTGTGTGTGGCTAGATGAATGAAGACCATTACAAATCATTGGTAAAACTGTGAACACTTCATTAAACAATGCGGCAAGTGTGGAGATGAATTGTACAAAAGTCATTATTGTGTAAAAATCTACTTTGCTTCTTGTAAGCTACATATTGTGAAGCAGAAACCCAAAGCTGCTTCCATGTTCGATTTAAGAAACCACAAATTGCAAACCATATGAAAATGAAATCCATCAATTTCTTATATCAAAGTATGTTATCGTGAATAAATTAAAAGAATTTAAAACCTTTATTTGGAAAATTTCATTTATACTTCTTTTCGTGGTTAGAAAATTATCTTTGCTACATGTCTCCACAGTGGGCCACCGTCACAAAACATAACAAAAGAGAGTAGTACACAAAGAAACTGAACATATGCTAACACTATGATCAGTTTAAGTTCCCATATTCGTGAAGAATATCAATACCCATAAGTACCTGGAAACCACTCTTATACATATTAATTTTTCACTGTATGACATACACTCAAATTTTGCTCGTTGCATAGAAAAGATAATATGACAGAGAGCTTAAACTGAATCCCACTCCTTGGCGTGTCAACTTGATATTCACATCACATTGACACGGAACAAGTTTTAAACATGTATCAACAACAGAAAATTGAAATATATTGATGCCATCATTCCACAAAGTAATTAGGATTCAGAGTGGATTCTATCAACCCCATGAGCCAATTTTTCGCATTGACATGATGGCAAATAGTAAATGTGATCTTGAGAAATCTTCTATAACAGACAAGTAGGTGGAAGATGAAAAGTGACTAAGTTACCTGTGCACGAGAACTGTCTATAATATGCTGAGGACCACGGCTATGAGTGGCTAAAGACCAACCAACTTCCCAACTATATTCGAGTGAACCACAAGAAGCTTCAATTAGTGATTGAACAGCAGCAGATGATTGGGGAATGTTAACCTTCAGAGGAAATCACACCATCATTGTTGAGGCCTTTCTTCAAATATATTGTGCGGTAAAAAATGATAAAACTATGCACACAAAGATATTGAGCATAACATCTCTGGAAAAACAACATCCAAGGAACAATTATTGTACTCCACTAATATATTCTTATATTGAAAGCAACTAAATCTGCGAGACAGCTTAAAATAATGAAAGGCTCAGTAACTCAGTGTTTCAGAGACATTTAAGATATTTGACTGTGCCAGCGTCCTAGCTAATTGCCTACCATCTTTAGTAATTCGGCAGGAAGCCAAGGTAAAGCCTCCATGTTGCCATCTATCATAGATTTTCCCTAGTCATCAAAAAACCATACATATATCAGCCAACATATCACCAGCATAAAAGATTTAGCTAGGCAGTAATTTCTCCAATAGCAGGTTATACCTCGATTAGTATATCAATCTGAACACCTGGTATCAAACGAGGCTTGTCCTGCAAGAATTAAAGAGCCAATGTTGATAGGAAGACAACTCACAGAAATCAATAACCTAAGAAACTAGTTGAAATATTATCACTAGGTCAATATTCCAACCTCCGATGTGTTTTCCCGAAATTGTTGCAATACAAATGGTTCAATCACAGATGCAGCCGTCAAAACCAAAACAGTCTCTGAAGATTTCAAGTTGCAGCCACTACCTGCAGTAGCACTTTCATTGGAAGCCGGAAAAATCATTCCTGATGCTGAGAGCATTGTTTTGCCAGAACTACAGAAACACAAAAATAGATTTTCACTTCAATTAACGTGTCATATCTCTAATTCAACTTCAAGCGATATATATATATATATATATATATATATATATATCATACTTAATCAAACTGGTCCACATTCAAACGCCTGTTTGAATCTATGAGCATATGTTAAGTCTGACTGACTTACTTGTAATGGTGGAAAGCATGATTTCGCATTTTTAGACCCTTTGGGTCCTGAATACAATGAAGACCAAAAACCCATTACCACATAATAATCGAACAGTTACAAAGAAAAACTAACTTCAAGAAATTGGAGAAACTCAAGAAACTTGAATCCCAATGTTAAAAGCAAGAAAACCATCAAATGAGTACCCCTTAGACTTTAACGAAAGGGGGGAAAAGAGTAACAAATTACTTATATACATATATATATATATAATATGTGTGAATAACAGAGGAGGAACTCACGGGTCCTTGAACTCTGACCATAACAGCGAAGTTGCGAGCGAAATCAGCAACTTCAGGAAGACCCATGCCGAGAAGCTTGGGTTAAGAGCAAAGGGTCTAGCGACGAAGTTGCATACAGTTCTTGAATACCACTATGCTCTCTTATCTAGGGATTTTAAGGAATCAATCAATAATTGAATGAATAACAACGCTGCGCAGGCGAGCGTGATGATATATTGACTCGACATTAGTGGGATTGAATTGAAGGACAAGATTCCGATTCACGAGGCATAACAGGAGCAGACGACGACGTTTGCGGTCCGCCGCAATTCTTTCTCCCTTGGAGTCTTTTTCTGTCCTGGTAGATTTTTTTTTCTATAATTATCTATGACTTGATGAGAACTGGAAGTTCACAGTAAACTACGGGTAACAGGCGGGATTATTTACATCTAGGGTAAAATACATTTGCCCCCTTCAACTATACACTTACCCTCCTAGACTACCAAAATATACATTTTGCCTCCTACCATTTAATATAATTTACTTGAAACTTGAAAGGGGTAAAAGGTATTTGTTGAGTTGATAAGTTTTTTTTTTTTATAAACAAAACATAAATTTAACTTGCAAATAAATATAAAAGTATCATAATACAATACAAAAAAACTGTTAACTTCAAAATAAAAATTAAAAGATCTAGCAAATTTTAAAAAAAAAAAAAAAAAAACAACAACAATCACCAGCACTATTGTCAACAAAATGCAACACTAAACTTCTAAAATTATCACCATGCTAGCCACCTCCACCCCCAAAATATACTATGAATCTCAAAATAAATAAAAACAAATAAACAAACAAAAATATCCACCATGTTGGATTGAAATTGAAATGTTTTTTTAGATCCAATATTTATATATGGTTTTAACTTAATGAGTTTTAATTGCTTGTATTTTTAGTATTAAATACTTATAGAGAATATATGAACACGAACAATACTAGAGTTTGGAGCATTTTACATGAAATAGAACATTCAAATCATTGCAATCTTTATTCATTAGATTTAAGAGTATGAATTAAAAGTACATGAATTATTTAATCTGCTCTCTTGGGCTTTTTAATTTGATGAATGAAAATTACAAAAATGAGAAATGAGTGGACTTAAACTTCTTATTTAAGTTTTGGTGTTGTGTTACTAAAAACGCCCTACAAAGCATAATAAGTTAAAAAGTATAAATAAAAATAAGAAAGCTTGTTAGTAAATACTTTGCATTTATAATTTAATTAGTTATGAGTTCGGATCATATGAAAATGAGTTTGTAACTAACGATATCATCATTTAGAAAAAATAAATAAAAAAAAAAACTATAGTGAAAAGAGGTGAATAAAAGTTCGTCGTATATATATTATTAATATTTTTATTATTATTTTTTTAAATAACTAATTATTATTTATTACCTATCAATATAAAGGCCCGTCAAAAGACAGAAATTGAAAATTACTTATTTAATATAAAATAATGATATGGTATTGCCCCTTCGAGAATGGGAATGTAATGGGTTATTTTTTAACAAATCGTGTTAAAATGAGTGTATTTTTGTAAATTGACCTTAGTCATTAACATCCTAATGATCTTTCCTGTTGACCGTTAGTTTCAAGGGGCAAAGTTTATGCTTTGATAGTTTGAGGAGGTTTTTATTGCATGATCCATAGTTTAGGGGTACAAAGTGTATTTTACTCTAATTTATATTTACCTGACGTGAATTTATCAAACAAATATTCAGAAATACTACCCTTTGTTATAATAAGTGTATTTGCCTTCCCTTAGAAATTAATAGCCACTTATTTTTGTGATCAATTTTCAATTGTTGACAAATCTATTGATAACTTTATAGTAATAAATTTTAAAAGTGTTGCAATTCTATTAGCATTACTCTCTATGAAATTATATTTTTCAATTCCATAAATTTTAAATTTTTTTATTGTTTCTCGGCATATAAATTACGGATTTTTTTTATATATTTTTGTAAAACGTTATTGAAACAATCTTTCATCAACGACCCATCAATTTTCTCCGTTTCTGATAAATAATTGTCAAGCTTACCGCCCTTTAATTTCTCTTATCTTGTATAAAAAATAAAATAAAATTATCTTGTTCAAAATCTAAAAGTAAGGTCATGCATATTATGGGTGGTTGCATTTGTAATTCCAATGACATAGAATGAATTATGATAGAGGTATTCGCAAATAGCTTAAACTGCAGATGCCAAAAAAAAATTGTCAATTGTTATGTACATATAATCATTAATTCAATAAATTAAAAAGAAGGAGGGTGAGAAAAGAAAAGTAACATTACTTCACATATTATTATTATGGAATGTAAATATATACTAATAAATCATAAAGTCAATCCACTTCCTATATATTTATCTTTTCATAGATTTTTATGAAATACTTAGGGTAAATTGAGAAAAAATGAGCATATTTAGCTAATATATGAACAATAACCTAATTCCATTATCATATACAAAATTTCTAAATATCTTCTCATTTCCACCTGGAAATAAAATCTGAACTAAATCATTATAACATATGTACTTTTTATATATATTATTTTTTATGACAAATCAAATATTAACAATAATAGCTCGTCCAGTATCCAATATTTATATATTTTCTTGAGATCACAATTATAATTCATTTTACTTAATAAATTGTGATCATTCATGCATCTTTGGGTAATCAGAACAAACAAATTAGACTTTGCAAGATATGCTTAGAGTTTGTCCATTAGATTGTTGATGTCAATTGCGATTTATTTTTTTCCTTGGGTGAAATTTCTTATGACAGTAGTAATAAGACTATTTAGGATAGTTCTCTATAAGGCATTGTATGATAAAAAAAAAATACAAGCAATTGTTTTATTGAAATGAATTCGGTGTTCTTTTAGGCTAAATATGGTTGGAAAGTGATAAAACAAATTGCCAATATATGAAAATTAGTTAGAAGTAACCATAGAGTTGTGCAGATTAAAAAAATAATATCGTTGCAATTTATAATAGATGATCAAATTTTTGAAGGTGTCTCAAATGAAATGGATTATGTGGCTTGGGCAGATTTTTTTTTTTTGGGAATGTTACATACAAACTTGATTCTAGGTACATTGATTTATTTTACATTACTGAAACAATTGGAGATATTGTCTGTAAACTCAACCTTTTTGTAACAATGTCTCGAGTTCACAACGTGTTTCATGTGTTAATTTAAGAAAGTACATTATGAATCTATTTTATCTACTGAAGAATGAACAAATAGAACTAAATAGAGGTTGAATATATGAAAAAAGACCTATAGAAATTTTAGCAAGGGATGTAAAATAACTTCAAAATGAGAATATCTCATTAGTTAAAGTACTAAGGATAAGTCAATCAACAAATAAGTTACTTGAGAAATGAAACATAAAATGATAGTTAGATATCTATAGCTTTTTGGTAAGTAAAATTTCAAAAATGAAATTTTTATAAGGAGAAGATGATGTAATAGTCAAGTCTCACATTATTCAATTGACCAATATGATTCATGTATTACATGTTAATTTTATATGATACTTGTATTTCTATTGACACTGCATAATTTATTTCATTTTATACGATATTTTTGAATATTCAATTTAAATCTAAAACTCTTGTATGATATTTGTTATTGAATTTTCTAATCTAAGTAGTTGATTTTATATTGAAATAAGAAGAAAATGAGGTTTATCAATATTAAATATCAATAGGATATATAAGTTAAAATTTTGAAAATGTTAAAATTGTTATTAGTAAACTTATACGGTTTGATTCAATTTCATCCAAGTGTTTCCAAAGTATATTTAAAAAGTAAATTGCATATTTGGAACATTGAACATAAAATAATATGATTTAAAAATGATATTACAATATTCATTTATATATAAAATTAAATAATTTTTAATATGGATAATTATTTAAGAATCGTGTGACAATCAGATAATAAATTAAATGAACGGCTAGAAAACTAATTTATGAATTATTTATGATATCTTGTGGTAATTAAAATGAGATGCAATAAAATTAATGTATAGTAAGACACATATGATCTAAACTTGAAAAATGGGTGAAATGTCATATTTATACCACAACTTATCACCTTATGCTTGCTACCAAACTTAAACAAGCGCATCAAGTGCAAAATAATTAGTGATGCATAACTAGGTATTTTTTTTTTATTTTATAATCCAAATGTTCACGTTTAGTTTGACTAATTTTAGAAGTAGACAGCCTTCTCCCTGATTCGATAACTGAATAAATGTTGACGTGACAATAACTTATACACATTTAAAGTGGACATTAGACACATTAACTCTTACCATGGTACAATCGCTTATCCCACATGGGGGCTAAAAGTAGAATTCGAAAACTCATTTACCAACGAATACACTCATATGAAGGCAAAAAACTCAAAAATACATAATCAATAAATACTTTATATTCTATTTTTTTATAAGAAAAATGCCAATACATTACTACTCCATGATATTATCTGGTTTTTTTTTATTATTGTATTTTATTTACTATTTTTTAGCAAAGAAATACAGAAGTAGATTGCTTCTCGCGAGAAACAAATTTCAGGAGAAATTGGATAATTGGCTGAGTGATTATATAATTTGGATAATATAGATGAATCATGATTGCAATTACATATGTGAAGTTAATTTGCACTCTCAAGCCATATATCTTACATTTAGTGCATTATTACATTATCATACCTTTGTTGGTTTCAATGTAACTCAGGATAATTCATTTATGATATGTACTTCCCAAGCTACAATTAAATATAGTTTTATTGATGATTGTGATTACACAACTGTTCATTTGATTGAAAAAAACTTCTAAAATGACTATTTTAGGCCTTTGAATTCGGATAGAACCTTTAATCAATCATCACCAAAATTTTAATTATTGGGAGTAGCATATCAAAACCACTTCATCTGTGTTAGCAGGCATATTAGCATTCTTTGTATTAGGATCAATATTTTCCTGGCTAACATTAAAAATTACCACACATTTGGCTATTTAAGGAGAAAATTCAAATACTAAACCAATTCAGCCAGCCATGTCATCGTATGTTAATGTTCAATAATTCATCTAAATAAAAATATTACTCTATATATATATATATATAATTTTTGGGAGAGGCACCAAATTTGAGACTATTACCAATTGTTTAGGGTTCGTTTGTTTATATTTTCAAATCTATATTCTTAATTTTATATTATTGTCAAATACTAAAATCATGTTTGTTTAATTAAAAAAATATTATTTTTCATTTTCTATGCTAAAATACTTTTCAAACATATATTTTTAATTTTTAAATCTGTATTCTTAATTTTCAAACTTATATAATAATAATGGACCGGTCACTACCAATTATATATAATTATATATTATTTTTCTTTAAATTACATCATTTCAATGCAACCTACCAGTTGCATATCAACTTAATAAATTATCAAATTAAATATTCAAAACAAATCCCATCTCTATTTACTATTTCTAAATAATATATTATTATTTTTAAACAACATCATTTTTATAAAACTCACAGCCTACGTGTCATTCTAATAAATTATTATATTAAATTAAAAATGAATCCAAACACTATAACTTTTAATATTATTATGTGCATAAATCACGAAAAAAATTTAATAAAACTACCAAAACAAACATAATCTCTATTTTATCACATTTTTTTATAACAAAACATATAAAGTACAACTAACCAAATATATTTTCATTTTCATACCTATAATTTTTCAATAAAAAATCATCTAAATATATTCTGATTTTTCACACAAAAAACACTGCAACCTTGCAACCTCCACTAAAATTACTGAAAATTAAAAATGAGAATGAAAGCATAACAATACAGCCCTTAGTACTTGTATCTTTCAAGGTCGCGAATTTACTTTCTAACTATTATCCTTAAAAATTCTGGAGTAAACATTGCAAATGGCACATCACATATCCAATTTCCAACAGCTGAAAGTGCTAATTTGAATACGAAAATCGTGAACGACCATTTTCACCCTTTGATTGGGATAACCAATTAAAATTGTGAAAAACTGGAGAGGAGAAAACTGGAGACGACCTAACCCAAATCACACAGATACAACAAAATACATATACATTATATTTCTATAAGCACCAGAACGGAAGCCACACTCAATTGCCTCCCTTTCTTCGCTGACTCCGTCTCTCCACCACCTCCACCACCGCCTCCACCACTGCCACCGCCGCCAGGCTCCTCCACCACCTAGTCAACTCAATGCCCGCCCAAAAGCGTCCGCTTGAAACCACCACTCCGCCTCCTTCTCCTCCGGCACCGCTCGAGGAAGAAAAAGCCGATGATTCGCTCCAAGGCAGCGAGAATCACAACCACAAACCAACCGACAACGCCTGCGGTACGTGCTTGGATACGTATTCATGTACACGTTTACGCACATGCGTTGTTTTGGTTACATTAAATTTGAGTTTCGGTCAGCATTTTTATCTGATTTTTTGATTATTTGTTATTTTACGTGTGTTTGATTCTCAGATTCCGATGAGAGTCCTTACTCTAGCGGCGGAGAAAAAGACGAGTACTTCTATTTTTATCTCTTTCTGCCTATACTTTTACATATGCGCACGCACATACGGTGACGCACACACTCACGTACGAGCACTCAGGCACGCATATAAATGAATGTATGTATTTGCTTATAATTCCTGACCGGGTTACTGGTGCTGCGCATTTTGGCGCGGCTTGATGTTTGGATGAGCAGGTATAGCTTGAGATCTGCATGCTTTATTTTGCCATACGATTTGTATACTTGAGGTTCATTCAGGAGGAGTTGTGGCTTATTCTTGAAGTACTTCGACATTTAGATCTCTAGTGATTGAAATTCGCTGTTTATCTTTGATGGCCTGGTGGAAGCTGATGAAACTTGGTTTTGAATTTTGCTAATGGCCAAGTTTTCTCCCCTTTAATTACTTGATCATTGTATGTTAAATCATGCGTGATCTACTTAGAAGTGATCCAGCATTCTGATATCTGTATTTGGATTAAGTTTTGAGGCATAGTTACTCTAGAATTGTACCATTTCTTTTGCTAGTGTTCCAGTACTATTATCTCTGTATTGGGATCAAGTTTTGAGAATTAGATAGTTTCTTTCACATGTGGACTAAGGTACTTATTACTCTTACTTTTGCATATTAATTGTAATGGCACAATGATGTCTGACTTCCTCAGTAGTTATATAATGGCTTTAACTTTTATGTGACTATTGTTGCACACAAACTCTGTATGGTGCTCGAGCAAATGAAAAAAATTACCTGTATTGGCTTCTTGTGAAGGAGTGGAGAACGAGCTAACCCGAAGGTACTGACTCTTATTGAAGTTTATAGGAGGCGAAATTTGAGGTTGGTTTAGTTTTGCGGGCAATCAGAAGTCTTTTGTGGCTTCTGTTATCAATGGTTTGCCACTTGCAGTTTAAACTACTGTGCATCCGATTTTCTCTGAAATGACCACTCTGGAATTGCCATGCATATAATTGACTGGTAAAGGCTGGCTTTCTTCGGTGTGGACAACATAATCACTAGTGGGCGCATCAGGGTGCATTTTGACCTCTTAATAAGCATGTTATACTTTTGACAGCCAGGAGATAGATGATATTTGATTTGACTATGAGGACGTAAACTTCAAAAATTTCTGACGCGTGTGGGCAGTGGTTTTGATAGTTTGGCTTAGGAAAATTGTGGGGCTGTGTTTATGATAGTTATGGTAGTTACCAAATTGTGGGGACATCCACCTAGGGGCATGCTATTCTTTTGTTAAGATAGACGCATGTCAAATTGATACTTTCTAGTAACACAAATTAGCAATTCAGATTTAGAAAATCATCCAACTTCATTATGTAAGCTGGGATGGAGAGACAATTTATCAGTGCAGTTAATGAAGACTTTAATTAAAGGAGTATCACCTCTAACCAAAACCTAAAAACACCACAATGTGGCAGAAAATATATTTGTGACACTGAGATGCCAAAAGTGGATTTTTTTCGGTTATATGTTATTTTTGAAGAACCAAACTCATCAATGCACCTCCATTGAATAAGCCACTTTATTTCCTTTTCATGGTGGCTAAAATGGTTATTTACTTATTTCTACAATCTATCTGCCCTTTTTTTTAAGTTTTTTTTTTCTTCATCTTTTTTTTGTTTTTTATAAACTATACACATTGATAGCTGAGGACCAAGGGTGACACAAAGAAAAATTTTCTGCTTGCATTCTGCCAAATTTATTTGCATGTGACATTTGGTATGAATTAATCTTAAGGGTTATGGTGTTGAATTCCAGATTTATTGTTGTGAAGTTGGCAGAAATACGCAAGGAAGTTCAGTGTCCAATATGTTTAGGTACGATTCTCTAATTTTAGTTTGTCAGATTCACATATATAACAATTATATGCAACAACAAGCCGTGTAGTTGGATACCACAATGAAGATCTGCATCTTATTATTGGCTGTTGCATTATTGTGTAAAATGCCTCTTTTGCCATACTAATGTGGCTAGAAATGAACAAAATGAAATCCTTTTGGTGACAACTTGTCTTTCTATTTTTCTCAAGCCAGTTTGTGATGCATTGCTGTTTAATATACTCCATGGACAGGTATCATTAGGAAGACAAGGACAGTCATGGAATGCTTACATCGTTTCTGCCGAGAGTGCATTGACAAATCCATGCGCCTAGGGTACTTTCTTGTGCTTTTTATGTATTGACTAACTACTGAATTTTTCTTGCCTTCTAATTATATTGTTGGCTTTAATGCAGGAATAATGAATGTCCAGCTTGCCGCACACATTGTGCCAGCCGCCGTTCTTTGAGAGATGATCCAAACTATGATGCCCTGATTGCCGCTCTGTATCCTGACATTGATAAATACGAGGAAGAGGTAGTACTTGAGAAATTCTTTGACTCTTCTTCTGGGCAATACTGAATTTACTTTGTTTCCATCAAGAACTCTTCTATTTGTCGTTGCAGGAATTGGCTTTCCATGAAGAGGAGAAGGCTCGCAATAAGCAGGTAACATTTCTCAATTTTTATCTCAGACTTCTGCTGTTCATGGATCATGCAGTGAACTCATTATGATTCCAGGGTTTTATTCGTCCATCAATGTGCAACAAGTGTTAATGCTGGAATACTTTATGTTCCTCATTTTCTGCAAAGTGATCGATATCAAGCTTTCCTTGCTCCATATTTTTTGGCTGACAGGACTAATTATGTACTTTTCTATGGCAAAAGGATGACTCATGAAATGGTGCCTGCCGGCATTTCTTTCTCTGAATTTCCTACAACCAAATTCCATCTACTTAATTTTTCTGTTTTGTAACAGATCCAAGCTTCAATTTCCCAGACTTTCCGTCGACAAGCAGAAGCACTGGGAAAGAAACGAACATCAGCCAGAGTCACAGCAGCGGCATTTGTTAGGAGACAGGGCAATTATCGAAATTTGAGAGGTCGGAGAAACCATCGAGTTGCTGAACACCAAGGATCTGATGAAGAGGAAGGAGCTAATGGGAATGATGGTAGCAAGGACTCGTCTTCTGCTGATGAGCGCTCTGCTGAAGTCAAATCGAAGAGGTACAAAAGATGGGGTGGAGCTCGGAGTTTACAACAATCATCAGGAGCCAATGCAAATGGAGGTTGTGATGATAATGATTCAGAAGCCAACAGAGAATTACTTGGTGCTTCGGCTGGACTTATTGGAAGTACCGAAATTCTTGCCTGGGGAAGAGGTGGCATGCGCAGTAACACCCGACATGGTGGTCTCAGTTGGGCCTGCGGCAAACTTTCCAGGAGTAACCGGCTCTCAAAGCTAATAGATCATCTCCGATGTTCAAATGAAAATGATGAGGTGGTAACTATAGAATATTTTTGCTTTTGATGAGTTTTTTCATTTTTTAATGTTCAATTGGTTCTTAAAAGAGAAGGAAGGGCGGGGGGGGGGGGGGGGGGGGAGGGTTGGTATAAGGAAATCTTGGAACCTCCAGACAATTGAACAATTTCAATTGCTTGTTGCTGACTGAATGTCGTGACATTTGAGTTTGTGAGATTATCTTATCCGAGTTTCTGCACTTAGCCATTTTCTCTGTCAAGGGAACTTAAGAGGGTTCATCTTCTTGTTACAGTTGAAAATTAGTCTCACATTTGTTTCATTGCTTGAGGAGAAAATACCCAGCCTGAAGCGTCCTTATCTCTGCTGCAGCCCCAGGTCATCAGTTAGACACTTATGCCAGGTTTTCACCTGCATTCTAATTCTTGGTCTTTTATTTGGCTGCCCAACATATTTCACGAAGAATAAGTTACAGTTCCACATCTCTTGCAGTATGTTGCTATGCAGACATCCATGGAAGCTAGTGAAATTGAGATTCTTATAATAAAAGATTTTCATCCTGTAAACAACTCTTTGAGTTTCATAAATGAACTTGCCGTCTTGAATCCTTGCCACAACGAGCTGCAGCTGTTGAACGAGCACCAGACATTGGGGGAAATTCATGCCAGTTTTACTCAGCAGAATCTGGTAAGACTTGTTCCCTTGTGATAAATGAAAAATTGAACTGATTATTGTAATCCTGTTTTGCATGGTATTTTTTAATTTTTATTTCATTTTATTTTTCCTGTTTTTCTTTTGGTGTGGGGTTGGGGAATAGGGTTTAAACTTAAAGCTGTTTAAGAAAAGGCTGGGCAGATTGGAAACTGATTCCATAATCATATTGTTTTGCATGTGATTTGTGTTGCGCCCACCATTCTGGTCCAGTGTTAGAAAGAAATGGCATCCACCTGACGAGTTAAAATGCCAATAGCTTGGAAAGGGACCAAATTGTAAAATTCGAAGTAAATCTAAAATTTGAAACTCTGTAGCTGCTAGCCAGCTGGCTCCTTTATATCCAACAGCAACCATAAAAATACCCTAAGGGTGAAGGACACCTCCTTTTCTTGCTAAGTTGTGTAACTTTCTTGTGTCTTGTACCATAGCTGTATCTAGTAAGTAAATTGTGATTGATTTATGATGGCTGTGTTCTCATATAGTCTCTTACTATTTGATTTGTTTACACAGCTGGCTATTAAGTACTATATACAGGATGATTCACCAGACATGGAAAATAAAGTAAACTGTCATTGTTTTCAGGCCTTCTAAATTCTGTGTTCAGGTTTTAGCATACCGGCAAAAGGCGCAAGGCCATGGAAACTGATGAGGATGAAGCTGACGTCTTTCTGTGGAAGGAAGCTACGCAAGTATGATGCAGGAAGGAAGTTTGCTTTGGTATATTAAAAAATATGGTTATTATTGTATATGGATTGTTGTTCAAATTTAGTGTTTCTACAAGTTAAAATTCTTATGCAAGCATCTAGATGCTACAGGAGTTGGTCAAATGTTCATCTGTGATGGCTCCACATTCCATAGCTTTATATATTGGTATAGGCCTTTGTATGTAGAGTTTTGAAAAATGTTCAAATATTTTTATTATTCGCTTGGCAATCCCTTCATAGAATGAATAGGCTGCATCAGATCTACCTCTTAGCTACGCCTACTTCATTTGTGCCCTAAATTTGTTTGGGTGTGCATTATCTTCTAATGAAGTGAACAATAGCTTTCCAACTTAATTATTCATATAAGGTATTTATTGTTTATACAGTCAGTATTTGAAAATTTATAGTTGCTGGCATGGAAAAGAACTGTCCTTTCTGATTATTTATGCGACTTGGTACCAAATGTAAATGTCATTTACTGCGGCAGCTGGTATTTCTATTTTTGCCTGATAATAATCTTTTACTCCTGTCATATTTCTAAGATTTTTCGTCCTTTCATAGGAGTCAATATAACATTCGCCTTTTATTGAATCCTTTCATAATATACCTTATTGTGATCCCAGGATACTAGGATACTGTATCTTCCCTTTAATAAAAAATAGAAATTCCATCCTTCTGCGCTATATACAGTAGTAGTCATCTTTAGAATTGTGATTTTTTGACAGGGATTTGAGCCTGTATGCTGGTCTTAATCATGTTGATTGAGATTCTCCATTAATTTTTTTTGCTAATTTGACGGCTTTGCGTTCTCCAAAAGGAATAGGGCTCATCCAGATTATATGAGCAATCCATTCCATTGTTCATTATTTAGAAACAGAAACCAACAATTCTTATTTCAAACAATAACTCACACAATCAAAATTTGTTTTCCCGGAGTAAGGTTATTTTTCAAGGAGTGGTATTTGTGTAGGGTTGGGCTGAGAGAGCCAAATAGGGGGATCCTAAAAGGTTTTTGCTCTTCTAAGAAATTTTGGGTCATCTCAACCCAAACAACTCAATATCCTGCAACCCATTGTTCCTGGTCAACATATGGGTTGAATAGGAGGTTTAATATAAAATTCCCCACCCCAATCAGGTTTTTGGTCGGCTTGATATTTGGGTATTTGGTCACCTCGACCCAACAATTCAACAACGCGCAACGCCCTGTCCTTGCTCAACTCCAAATTTCGGCTCGCCTCAACTCAATACACCTTGAGGACGAGGAAAATTGGCTTCACCGTTTCAGAAACATGTTTTGACACTTAATTACCCGAAATTCAACTTGCTTAACCCGATTGAAAACGAGTGTGATTTTCTCATAAAACGGAACAACAATATTTTCTCAAATAATAATGTGCTATATATATATATATATATTAAATAGATATCATACTATGCTTTTTCACGATACTTTTGTGGGAATCTTGAACGCATAACCTCATATAAGAACCTTAAAAACCTTAATCTATACAATTCGAATTCACCTATTCATAAGCACTCGTGTAATCTCACGTTAAAAATCTTAATTTTTACCACTTGAATTCAACTATTCATAAGCACTCGTAAACTTACCGCACACTTATTCCTAATAAAGTCTCCTAAACAAAACCTGATTAATGGTGAAGCCGAGAAGCATAAATATTATTTCAAGTACTCTTCTGCCTTCTGGGCTCTCTTTATGGGACAAAGGCCCATAATTACAAGTTTAGAAAATAACTATTACATTACGACAGTAAACTAAAATTCACAACCCACTTATTTTATAGAAAACGATAAGTATAATATAACAGATGATCTACACCGTCCATAATAGATCAGAATAACTCACAGCAAACAGCACTGATTTGCATAGGAAAATCAAAAAGTCAGCCAACAAAACCTAGTTAATAGAGTAGCTTAATCACAAGAAACTGAAATAATTGAAACTGCAGGTCGCCTCACACCGAGCAGGAACGACACTATTTACATGCAACCATCGGTTATTTAAACACTTGTACTTCAGCGATGTTTGCTCCGAGTTTCCCCACTGTAAAGCCTGCAATCAAACGGAATCATCATTAAAATTAGACCTTTTTTTTTTAAGAAATACATATGTCATAATCGAACTAAAATAACAAATTAAGAGACTGTTAGATAATTGGTGCAGTAAGACTGTTTTTAATTAAATTATTACGAACTCCATGGATAAAATTCGTATTTAGTACTAGTATAAATATTTTAATCGGAGATCACAAATTTATTAGTAAAATAGAATTCTTTCTAGGCAAAAAAAAAAAAAAAACTAAATGAAGTTTTTATCAGCGAGTATTCACCGCAAAATTATGTGAGTGGGACTGTGATTAACTATGAAATACAAACAGGCGTTATGGAATTTCAGCCCGATTTGAGTTTGTCCGTAAGTAAATTATTTACATAAGTGAACTATAAACAAGTATAATAATATTTACTCTATGATTTTGGACTTGATATGGGACAGAACTTTCTTGGGTGTGACATTTAAAAAATGTTATTTATTTGGAGATCCAAGTTGCTGCTAATCTAGAAGATCAACAGTTTATATTTTCATTTCTTGGGTTACAGATAAATAGTAGTCAGATTTGTATGAAAAGACAAATAATAAGACGTACCAGTCATAGACAGTAGGGGAGTTGGGCCCAGGCTTGTCAAAGTAATCAGACCCGATGTTCTTGGTAGCCAGGTTGCTTCCCGGGTGGAACACACTCCGCCACACATTATCCCTTCGCGCCGCCGTTGGCGACGGAGTAGTCGGCGTTCCAGGCGTCGTCGGCGTCCCAGGACTAGCCGGCATAGACAGAGACCTCTGGTACTTGCTACTACCACCCTCTCCTCCAACATCTAATCATCAAAACAGAAACACACATAGTACTACTATAACATCATTAACACACTAACACAGAGTGTCTTCTTCCTCCTGCATGTGCAGAAGAAATTAAGATAAAAACTAGCTAGATATCATATATGGTTCTAACCTTTGATGTTCAAGGGCTTGGTGTACACCTTCTTGAGGTGTTTCAGGCCACGTTCGGGCTGAGGCCCGGCCACAACATCATCCCAAAGTTGATCAAGAAGCACCATTTTTTCGCTTAACCTATTTCCTTCTTGAGTGAGTGTGAAGCTGTTATTTGCCTATCTAGACTCATAAATAGAAAAGGTTGTTGCTGAAATATCTCCTATAGTTCCTCTGAAGAAATTTTCAATTTTCATATTTCCAAGTTACTTATTTCTACTTCCACCCTCGATAGTGGAGGTAAATAATGGAAAAGTGTGTGGTCACTGGGAAAGTGAGGGTGGAAATAGGGGAAACGAATGTGGATAAGGATGAAGACTAGGTAAACATGGGACCCGAGATATATTATTAGATGGGCCGAGACTAAAGGGTTAGGGATCGCTGTACAAGTGTTTGGTTTTTTTAATTAGTTTTGTCCTTTTCTATGGGTACAAATACAAATCTGGGGGTCCAAGCAAGTGTGATAAGGTAATTTTATTAAATTAATTAAATTTTTTATCTTCGAAACTTTGGTTGATGTGATTTTGTTGATGCTGACCACAATTATTTTTGCAGAATAGGGGTGCAATAATTAGTGTATCAAGTGAATAATTAGTGTATCAAGTGGGGTTTGTCTTTGTCAAAATTAGGTTTAGAATGGTGGAAGGAAGGATCTAGATATGACTTGCATAAGGGGTATAAATGGTAATTTAAATTTCATGCAATAGAAGTTTAGGGATGTCGGCGAATTTCGGATGAGTTTATCAAAATTTATCGCATAACATTTTTAAGGACTTATTCGTAATCTAGATAAATTTATTTTATAATTTTCAAAATATAAAAAATATATATACTTTTTAAATAACACCATTGAAATATTCTAAACATATATTTTTAAAAAAATAATATTACATATACAAATTAAAATAAAATAAACAAAAAATTAATGGAATAATTTTGGAAAGAGGTGAATTTAAAAATAATAAATCAAAATTCACCGTTTACAAATTTAAAAATTCATCCCACCAAATAAACCGAGTTTGGATTTACACATATCCCATTAACCATTCCTATAGAGGCTTATTTGTGTCAGCCTCTAGAAATGCGGACTTAATCCAACAAAAATATGGACTATGAAAAGCATTGGGCTGCCACATCTAAAATAGATTTTGTATTGGGGCCCGTTCCTGTGATGGACTTAGAGAGCCCCGTTTTCGGATTGTATTCTCTTCCGCAATGCAAAAAGGCCCAACACACCAAAAATTTCGGGTTAACCACTAAATTGATGAAGTCTCGACCTATCTGTGTTGTTAATTCAAATTGAGAAATTAAATACGGAATAGGACAAAACGGGATTGTTACCAAAACAAATTCTTTTAAAAAAATGTTCTTATATAAAAATTCTTTTACCTTGTAATATATTGTTGAAAATAAAAATAAGTTGAAAAAAAGTGTTTGATAAATAAGCTGCAATAGTAGATTTAACTTGCTTTGTACTTTGAAATAATAATTTATTTTATCAAATTTGATCAAATAAATTAAACTAAATTCATGGCCAACTTTTTTCAACTCCATACCAGCACATAACTTGTATAAATATACATAGTGTTATTGAAGATATATAAATTTATAATATTATCAATCTATATATACACATAATAAAAATAGAGAAAAATGTCAAAATTAGAAAAAAGAGAGGGAAAAGAAAAGCAAAAAAGAGAAAAAGAGAAAACAAAAAACAAAAAAAACAAGGAAAAAGGAAAAATAAAGTAAAAGGTAGAAAAAAAAGAAAAAAGAATCCAAAGAAGATTTGTACTTATAGTTACAATGGTAATAATAAAACATAGAATTCAAAAAGAAAAGAAAAAGGACAAATATGATTTGAGGATGTGAGGGGTAATATTGGGTTATTAAAAAATTATTAAGGGCAATATTATAACTTTGATTAATTTACAGAAATATCAAAAGCTAGAAAAAGTATCCAAACCCAACTTCCAGCTTTTAGCTTTTTGGAGCTAAAATTTTAGTAAATTAGAAGCTGTAGAACAAAGCGCTCCAAAAGAACCCAAGTAGAGTGAAAAAATTAAATCACTTAAAAGCAATTTCTACAAAAATTCTCTACATATCTCATCTGCATATGGAATTATTCTTGAACTTAAAACTTTAAAAATGCTGATGAGTCGAGATTTGTACCAATTGAACTTTGTCCCTCCCCTCGTCATCAGTGATCTTAACTAACTCATTTTGATTCGTTTAATTTCTTGACGGCAACTTAACGTTTGGACGTAATTTCAGGAGGACGGCTACGAATATAAATAAATCAGGAGGCCCACAGAGAATGTTACCACTGAAATTTGCTAAATAAATTGCATTGGAACATTCACCTTCACAAAAGCGGCTACTCCACTTGTTTCCGAAGCGAAAATGACACCCCAAGTGAGTTTAACCGAAACCACCAACAATTGAAAGTCAGTTCCAAGTTTGTTTCGGAGTATCCCACATGTTTTTTTTTTGCCCTTTTGGTTTTGGGGGGGTGGGGGGAGTGTGTTATGGGTTTGCTGTCGTCACAATTCTGTAAATCCATAATTCTTAATTTCTCAGTTTAATGATACTAATACAATGTGACGCCAACAAGGAGGTTTCACAACTTTTCAACTAGTTTACAAGAGGATTTGTGATGCAATTTTACACCAATTCTTAACTTCTTTACCCGCTATTAAGCTCCTACAGTTTCAACTCTGCACAAAAAACAAGAGTCTAATAATTATCACAGTAACAACTTAAATCATGTAAATAAAAAACAAGAGCTATATGTAACAATTACCGACCGTATTTTTACATTATGTCCTCACACAGGAAAAATATGTATTACACAAAATTGACAGAGGATCTTTGCCCGGGGAGAAGTACATATACACAACCACAAGCTTACAATAAAGACAAATAAGAATATAAATAGGCATCAAATCATTGTTCTCAAGCTTCGCATATAAAAGCTCAGAAATGTGGCAAGCTTATCTGTCGCAGAATACTTCAATCCAGCGCATGCCAAAGAAAATGTCCCCTGATGTGGCTGCAGATTTTGCCTCAAGTGAGTCGCTCTCTTTTGCAGGCCTCGTATGTATTCAAGACCAAAAAGAAGGTCCCCAAGTGCAGAAACAAGAGCCAGACTTCGAATTCAGCTGTTCCAATGCTGGCTCCATAATTGGGAGCCCAAACAACAATTTTTCAGCTGATAAGTTGTTCTTGAACAGTCAGCCGGCGACAAAAATCTCTTCACATCAACATCAAGTTCCAAACCGAATAGCTTTGGAAGATTTGTTATCACAAATTCCAGGCCACAGTAAAGGATCAGATACGAAGCAGTCAAATCACAAAAGTAGCAGTAGAAAGCAAATTCCCGAAGTTAAAAGAAGAACAAATGAAAAGCGCACAAAAAGTTTTAGCCAAAAACTTTTCTCCTCATTTGCCACCCCTTGCAGAGATTGTCGCACCCTTGGACCAACTCCGCGCGTGAAACAACATACAATGCAATGAGGAAACTACAGAATACCAAGCTTCATTTTCCTCATCTCATCACTTCTATTCGTTGCGTTTGCAATTGCTTATAGCTTGTCTTGTTGATTTGTACCAGCATATCCAGATAAGATTACATCTGCAGATTACTGACTTTAGGTTTTTCTAGCAGAAATCTATTTCTCAGAAGAAAGAATTCAGAACAGTTTCTCCATCAGATCTTTAAAAAATTATCTTCAATTACTACATCTGTCAGCTAAGTATTGTGCATCTGTAAAACTTACCAGAAATTCAGGACTTCCAAACAAAATATATGTCTAGACTTTCACCAACTAACAATTAGTTAGACAATATTCATAATAAAACTGATAAATCCCTCAGGCTCCTGAAATGGGTTGAATTTACAACTAGAATTCTTGAAAGACTCTTAATACAATGTGTGACGATTCCAAACCTAACCTTTATCTGGGGTTGAAGGGAAAATTAAGAATCAAAGATTTCAACATTATTCTTTTCTAATTCTTCAAATCTCATTGAGTTGTAAATGGAACTAGGTGAAACAAATCAAGACCAAACCAAAGAGAACACAATCCTCTACATTAACTCACTGCAGGAGTACCAACAGTAAGCTAAGACAACAGGAAAAATGCAAAAGATATTGTTTCCTTTAATGAGCACGTTTATGCATTTCACAGCAATGCTAGATGTGTAAATTCTGCTATGGCTCCACATTTAGTTTTTCCTTATCCAACAAACCTAGAGGACCCAATAATTTTTCCTTCTTTTTGACATGGTTACAAAATTCACCCACCCAGTATGGTTTCAACTCGGTATTAATCTCTTTTGGTTGGAACTCATATGGCTTCTGTAGCAAATTTAATTACATGTTTATTAAACTTTGTTTAACACTTGGAAGTGCTCCAGTTTTCTGTGTTTTCCTCTTCCTCCACAGTACGTGACATCATCTGCATGCAGTTCAGAAATCGTAAGTCCTGCGCACTGATCCTATGGTCATTGAGCATATTAATATACACCTAATGCTAACAATTCTCAGCTCCCCGCGGGTGGTTTTTCTTGGCCATGTACTAGACATGTAAGCAGCACCTCACATTGATAGTGGGCTCCAATTCAATGAATCGATATCCAGGAAAACCCTTTTGAAGAACAAAGCAATTAGACAAACCATAATTTGACCCACTATCAATCATATGATGAACGTCAGAGCTAGATGTTTAACTTGGTATCTAGTAATTTACTAAGTTGTATTGTGAGGATTTCATGATTTTGATAATCTCTCGCACCTAGGTCCATCTTTGATGTGCTCCATAGAAACATATTCTATAATTCCTGATGATAACAATTTAGTTTGTTTTGAACAAACTTGCACATGAAATTGTAGAACATAATGTCCACTCTGCGCCTGCTCATATTGCACCGGACAATTTTGAAAGGTCAAGGAAGCATTTTATCTCTTAGGACTCACTTGGATTTATGGATTAGGTTAATAAAATTGATTGGATAGAGTAGAATTACTCTCTTCATGGAAAATATAATATATTTGAATAACTTGTTTGAATTCTAAGATTGAAAATATAAAAAAATAGAGAATAATTACAATCTTAAGTTTGTATTGAAGGATTATATATGTTGCTGAAGCAAAATGCCTTTATTGCCCTTTAATAAAAGAACAAAACATATTTCACCTAAACGGCCATAGTTGTTGCTTGTTCTCTTCTCTGATTTTTTTTCTTCTCTTTCTCAGAAGCGCAATTCTTTCAACTTGTTTTTATTTTGACAAAAAAAAAAAAAAAAATCATTTTTTGGGATCTAAGAAGACACATTTTTCCACAACGAGTAAATCGATTGGCAAGAAGTGACAAGTAGAGATGAAACGAACATTAAGAACTTCCCAACTTTTTCGCACAACTTTAGCATTTGACATGATAACGAATGAAAGCTTCAAAGTTGGATTATGCTAGGCTTTGTGGCGTAATTAAAAATACAACTCTAGGAATTTTTTTTCCCTATAATATATGTGAATTGAAAAAAGAAAAAAGAAAAAAAAAAGAATACAATAGCAACAACACTTCCAGGTACCCTATACGAGAACAAAGCCAACAAAGGAAATACAAGAGGATTCATGCTTGTCGCCCTCATAGGACATGCAAAAAGACAGTAGACAATTCACATAACACTACAACAGTTTATCCTAACATTGCTCCCCCTACTATCTCTTGGGCTAATATTGCATCAACTCCTACAAATACAATGTTAGAGACAACATTAGAAACAATCCAATTTCTCCAATGGCGAAATGATAAAAGGGTGAGTTTGACAAAAAAAATTCATGTTTTCCACCTACTAGGGTTTAGTCTTTGCAAGGCAGAAATTGAAGATCTGGAATATTTATAGTGGTTACGTATTGTAATTTCATGTTCTTTGAAGGGTGTTTTCGTCTCATATTGGTTTTCAAGTGCACAAAAGTAATTTTAGTTTTATTAGATCTGGCTCATGTTTTTGGATTCTGTAATCTTGGGGTTAGGCTGAGGAAAAATAATCACATAATTGCTTGATTGTTTTGTGGGCCTGAAATCAATCATGGGCTAAAGTCCAGCATGTCAATCATTTGACCAAGCTTGATAATATAGTAATTCCAGCCCAATCACTAAATCCAAACGAGACCTTAAAGGATTATGCAAATGAGTGTTTGTGAAAAGCCATAGGCTTAACATTTTTTATCTTCTCCGTCCAAGCTTTTCACAATTTCAAATACCAGAATATTAGATTTAAATATACAGGTTCGAACTGCATTTCATACTCCAAATCATGTAAGTTCACCCCTAAAGCTAAATTAGTCCATAAATGTACTGCTAGTTTTAGGTTGCCCACATCAGTTACAGTTAGATAGTACCATAAGTAAACCACATCTCAACAATGCAATATCCCCCACATAGACATGTGAATAACATTAGAGGAGCTCCATCTGATTCTTTCAACTCCAGAAATCAAAATTATCACTCAGTCAACTATCAATAAGCCATGACATAAATCCATAGGCTGAATTACGAGCAAACCAAAATTCATGAACAGTCCTATTTACTAAAAGACTCCTATCATAAAGAAGATGCAGGCAAAAACTCGTACCAACATCATTCACCAACATAATTGCCTCTACTGAGTTAGCACATAAATATTGCAGCTGGAAGCCTATATGCAGACTAATGCAAGTTAATTCACCAAAATTGGCTCCAGAAACTCACATTAGAGAGTAGACATTTTCAAAGCGGATTAAAGTTTTATCCATAAAATAGGAAATCTTAAAAACCAAGCTTTACAGTTTCACCAGCCACTGTCTTAGCTGTGACCCGAAAAAATAATATAAAAAAAAAACCCATTAAGGGACCTCGAAGAAGGGTTCAAAACTTTCCTTTTGGAGATATATAGGATATGGTACAAAGACTAATCGTACATCAATCTCAAGATTTCCCATACTTATCGATGTATCCCTGCAATGATAAGGACCAGATATCAAACAATAGAAGGATTATTTTGATACCAATGCAATTAACTCTGAATATTTATCACCCATTCAGTGAAGAGACTAACCTCAACTAGCTTTGCAAGTTTGGGCTGAGATGAAGAAAGATATAACTTAATTGATTCGCCTGTGCTAGGAATTTGGTGGGGTTGTAATGTGCTAAGAACCTTTTCAACAGCCTTCTTAACTATCACTTTATGAGCATCCTTGCTCAAAAAGCCCTCGCGCCAAGTTGGTTTAACCAATTCTTTCACAAATTCTATAAGTGCAGATTGGAAATATTTCAAAGCCTTTGATTCACTTTGCATGTGACCATCTCTCTTGAAATCAACATCAGTTTCATCATTTTTGCCAAATCCATCAACTTTCAGTACTGTCTTGTGCCTTGGTTTATCAAATTTCAGTTTATTATCACAACTAGAGCTCAACATATTATCTTTCACAGTATCCCCAACATGAACAGAATTCAAAAGCTTCTCCTCTTCTTGCGAACTGTTTGACTGCACATTTACATTCTTAACAGATGATCCTTGGTCAGAATGTGAAAATTTCACCCGCCCATCTCTAACATCCATTTGCTCAATGCTGTCACGTATGGGGTCATATAGACTTTCTTTCAACAATAAATTACGAGTTATAACATGTGATGGGCGAAAAGGAACAGATGGCTCCCAATCATCAGAAGATGACTTAGTCTTAGATTTGGCCATCTCTGTATCCCTGAAAATATAATTCCGTGACAGACTTTCTGATTCAGAACGAGAAACTGGTGAAATGCTTCGTTGTAAGGAAGAGGATACAGAAACATGACGCTCTAGACCGCTCTCCAAAAGGTTCTGGGTCCCCAGGGCATCGGTGTTCCAAGAGGACGAACCAAAGGATAAAGGCTGCCTAGAATGAGTATAAGGTAAGTCTGCGGACCTAGGATCACTGCGGACTATATCACTTTTCTTACTAATCATTTCCTCTAATGTTCCAAATGCAGAAATTCTAGTGATATGATGATTGTCATGAGATGTAACAGAGCAACTGGAGAAATGTCCATGGTATGTGCTATTCCTCTCAATTAAACTGCCTTTGATCAAAGGCGCGGCATGGTAGCTGTAATTATCCAAGTATAAGTTGTGTCCAAAACTCCCTCTACCAGCCTGCAAAGGAGCGCTTCCCAACGTATCATCTTTACGGAGAACCAATTTCTCAGTCTCACTGTTCAATTTTGGGTTCTCCCCACTTTGCTGTGGCAAAATACATGCACTTGAAGAAGCTGCCACAGCCAAAAAAAAATAAAATCTAATGAACACAATATACAAGATATACTTCCCAGGATTACCATGGATTAGATGTCTCAATACCAAAATAATATAAGTTACCTTCCCTTTCCAAGACTTCACTTTTCTTCACCACAGCATCTAATCCATCCTTTATGTGAAGGAACCTACAAGAATTTCCTTTGATGCACCATCCTTTGGCATGAAATTCACACACAATCCTCAGTTTTTTGTTCTCCCCGTCAAATTCAGCACTAGAGGAAGGATCCCTGAACCTTACTTGTGGAACACGCAACCTGAGAAACCTAGACACCATCAGGACTTAATTCCAAAGGAAGACTGAATAAGCTGTCACTATAACTAGAATCGCTATGCATCAATATTTCAGCTGTGTGACATTTGGAATTAGAACAGAAGTTTAACCTTGGTGACATTTGCCCTACGTTGGCCACAGCTTCTATAGCAGTGTGATTAGTTTCTCTCATAACAGACACAATAGCATTATCATTCTCCCTAGAAGCATGAACCATTACCAATGCAGAATTGACATCTCCAATAAAAGGAGTTCTTTTCGCATGATTCACTTCTCCACTGTCATAAAAAGGAGCCTTTGGATCATTGTCTCTAGAGGTTCTTTCCCCTGCAAGAACCCCATAATTATACTTTCAGATTTGTGGTTCTCAAAATCAAATCTGAAAAAAGGCTTATATAAGACTACAGTGTGATATGAAAACAACAGAAATCTTCATAATCTCTCCTTAAGGTCAATCTTAATATCTTCTACATCATTAAATACTATAAGTCCTCACCATTGACATGTAATTCTTCTTTCTCACTTGACTCAGAAGTTTTGACATCACCAACATCTTTCTTTAGGATATCATTTAGTGGGTTTGAAACAGATATTCCTTGAGTCACAGAACCTGATTGTATGTGTTCTTCATGCTCCTCAAGCTCCATGATTTGATTAGCATCTACAAGGCAGAGAAAGAAAACAAAGTAAATATTTGAACAGACTGCACCAGACATAGATCTGGATCCCTTGAGATTGATAAAGCGGAGTTTCTGAAGTTGTCTGAGCTTACAGATTTGGTTCCTCCATGTATTTGTGGTGCTCAGAAATACAAATACAAAGAGCCAAACTATTTCTCGAATGGTTTATTCCATATAAACAAGGTGTAAATATTTTCTAATCTTTTTGGATTATGACAGGTGCTGCATCAGTTTGCTACGGAATCCCGCTTTGTGCAAAACAAGGTCCAAGTCCACACCAATTTGATTTCTGAAGCATCCTGCTAATGGTTTCTTTAACAGATGTAAGGGGGAGAATATTAGAAGATATGGTCCCATGATGATTATTGAGTGTGCGCTTCATACCATGGTGTATTAAAGCAACAATAGGATTGGTGGAACCATACAGAAAGAAAAGAAAATAACAACTCTTCAATCTAGACATATGTACTATTATGCTAACATTAAGAACGACACGTTGCAACTCAATCTAGGTTCAAATTCTCTTCACATATCTAACCAGATACATTACCAAAGCATTACTAATTCCAAATAACTTGTTATGCGCGTCATGAAATATATTTACTAAGAACAATTTACAAGTGGAAAACGAAACCAAAGCACTAGCCTAAAAATATATTCCAAACAAGCCAACTACGTCAATATAGGACCTACATCAATATAGGACCAAGCGTCTGCTGCTGTGCCAAAAGTTGCAGCCGTTAGCAACGTGCAACTCAAATCTTTAAACTGTACAGTACCCCAAACGCCACATTTTGATTGTGGCCGCGCACTATGAGCAATTGTCTTGCCACGGAAGCCAACATTCTTCTCTCCAACAATTGCCATATGGCCCACCACGAGACAATTGCTCCTATTAGGAATCAAACCCGTGACCTTGGCTTTGATTCCAATGATACCAATAATAGGACCGAGCGTCTCTCATTGTGCCAAAAGCTAGACGTTAGCAACGGTGCAACTCAAAATTTTAAACCGTACAACCACCCAAGCACCACGTTTGGATTCTATCCCCGCCAGAAAAGCAATTGACTTGCCACACAAGCCAACAATTCCCTCCTCAGCAATTGCCATGCAACCCCGCCACGTGAGCAATTGTTCTCACACAGGCCAACAATCAAAATGTTTAAGCTCATACTGTTAAATTTCTAAATTTGCATTGATACTCCTATATACAGGTAGTGTGGACACACAAATGCTATAATCTCAAACATTGTGTTATCTTCTAAGATTACTGCCATGACATATGCAAAACAAGAACAAACCAAGATATTATGTAATATTGCTTCTTATTTAGTATTAAGTTTTTTTGTAAATAGCATAGGAAGAACCAAGTTGATCTAGAATAAGTTAAAAGTCTAAGATTCTCATTAAGACCTTTTTTTGAAGCGTTTCTATTATCACATTTTCCAAAATTTTCCTCTTAATGAGTGCTCATGCTAGAAAATGAGTTCTGACCACTAAATCTAGATTTCAATTCCATTTATTTCCAAAAGATATTTAAACATTACCCTACTTTCAAAAAAGCTAGTTTTCCATGTTCTCATTTCAGCAATGCTCTACATCTCCACCCACCTTCAACCTGATTATTAAGAACCAAAACACAACAAATTATATAGTAATCATGCTTTTCACATAGCAAACTAGGTAGGCTTCTTCTCCATCTAAATCACTACTTCATTGCCAAGAACCACTTCTCCACCTACGTCTGTCGTCTCTAGAACCCTCACCATGTTCGCCCCTGCCTCCATGGTGGCCAATGCTGAAACCATCATCCACCATCAACCTAAAGGATCTTAACCCTTATGTTGCCCCGTCTGCACCTTGGCATTCCCTTTTTAAGTTAGATATCATAGAATTTATGTGCTAAAACCTCTCCCTTCTTCCTATGTTGATGCTAGCGGCTGAAATTAGGAGTGGACATTCAGGTCAGGTATTCTGAGTCCCAACCCTCGACCCTACCCGATCGGGTTGAGGCAGAATGGATAAAGTTTTTTTTTTTTAAAAATTGAATTCACAATTTGGGTTACCAAACCCAATTGTAAAAATTCATATAGGGTATCAAGTAATATAATCCTACCGAAGTACCCGATTGAATACTCAAAATAAATTAAAAAAATAAAACCAAATTAGGAGTTAAGGCTTTTTCTTGCATTTTCATTTCATAAGCTCACAACCCGTAAGCCCCCTAACCCTAAGCCCAAAAATTCCTTCGTAGCTCTGGCTCTGACTGTTGGCATTTAGCAAGTTATAAGAGTTTCCACAAATTAAAGGTCTCATGTTAAGCATGAGTCCTTATCCTCATCAATTACATAGAACCACCTACTACCCCAACTGCATCTGCTACCTCTATTTACCCCAAAAAAAAACTCCGATAATTTGATTACCTAATATTTTTGGACCAGGTAGCCAAAAATGCTACAAAAGCTAATGGGTACCCCGCTCAAACTATCTGAATTTGAAATACTCGACTCGATGCCTACCTGTACTTGGAACTCTCATTTATTACGGTTAATTCCAAGACTCTTCCACCATTAACCAGATCAACCACTCTATTGTCAAGTCATTGCAACATCCAGCCTAGCATCTCCTTTCTAAGCCAAATTAACATCAATGAAATCACCACAACCCAACCCAACCAATGACCACCTCAACATCTTTTTGCAACGTTAGATTTGTATAACATATGTCTCAAACAACTACCTCGCCGGAAGTCACCCAAATTCCCTTGCTATGTAGATCCACCATCACTAAAGCTCACAACAACCCAGCTTTGCCACACAACAACTAAATGTGCTTGTCCCCATGCCATGCCAGGCTCGCTATAAGCAAAAGGCCAATCTATTTCACTAATTTCTTTTCTTTGCATTTCTAGAGAAAAAGAGGTGGAAGGAGAAAATAAAATGAGCTTGAGGTCGACGTGGATTTAGAGGTAAGCTTGCAAGAGGTGGATTTAGAGGTAAGCTTGCAAATGGTGGTTGTAGGTAGGTAGGTAGGTCTTAGAAGGATTTTTGAACCCGTAATGAACCCGCCCTGTTCAAGGTGGGTCCAAACCCAGTCAAACAGGTCTCGAGGTGGGTAATGGGTCTGCTTTTTAAACCCAAGTGAGTAACGGCTGCCCCATTATATATCATTATTTTAAAAAAAATGTAATTTCTTAAGTCATTATTTTAAGTTGTCTCAATACTGTTTATCTAGAGTTTGACTTATCAATTTGGGAGGCGAGGGTTTGAGGTTTTCTTTTCTTACTGACTGCCCGTTTAAGATTCACTCCGTCGTCTGCCCTTGTCGGCCACCGCTGGTCCGATTCAACAACCCATCCCCCTTCCCACCTGGGCAATTTTGGTGCGTTTGGAAGAAGGGGCTTTGTAGCAAACTCGGTAGTCACTGCCTCTGCTTTCGACTCAACCCTGTTTCCTCGAGTTTCCAGCCCATTAACTTGCACTTGATTTTGTCAAATGTTATATTTTATTTGTTAGTAACTTTTTCCCTAAAAAATTAAGTGATTGTGTATTAAGATATAAATGCCGTTCAGCTCCACCAATTTTCCTTTTGCCAGTAATTCAACCACGGGCATGGATATGAAAATTTTCATCCCTCAATTCCTAATCTTCCAATTTTCTGGCCCAGTGGGTTGTGGGTTGGCGGGTAATTCAACCCTCCAAGTTTTCTTTTTGCTAGTAATTCAACCCTCTAAGTTTAAGGGTTGGTGGGTCCAGTAGGTTGGACCCGCAGGTTCCTGGTTCGGACGGGGCGGGTCCCGAGTCCTATTTTTTCTTAGCAAGGTAGGTCTCGGGTTTAGCTAAGCCCATCCCAGACCCACCCTATTGTCATCCCCTAATTGGGAGTGAGGGGAAGGAAGGGGAAAGTGGGTCATTCTGTCCAGTTTGGAATTGTGGAAAAAATAGAATCAAAAGATCTTATTCGTTTTCAATTAAGTGTTAAGTTTTGGGGTTAAATCTCATCCACCAAGTGCATATTGAGTTCAATATACTATATAACTTTTTCTCAAAGCAACAATAATGTTAAAAACAATTAATCCAGACCTACTGTAAAAAAAAGACTCACCATAGATATCTCAATTTCAAAGCCATCCACATAACACCAGTTTGTTGACACATAAAATTTTCCAAATAGTTACATACATTACTTAAGTTTCCTAATTCGCGACCTAGTTCTTATTCATGTAATCTTTGTTCTGAAATGGTAAGTATTTTCGGAGTCTATACTCTTATGATCTTTTAGCAACACAAAAATGATATCCCAAACCTTCCAACTGATCCGCAAGACATACAAAGTAAAAGAGGTCATTCCTCTACTACCATCTGCCGATCAAGTTTTGCCTATTATTATGCATAATTTAAAGTCCTAATTTTCCTCTAGTTTTCATGTTTCTGCAAGGCATTTATATAATTTTACATTCTTCACAATCTAAAGATAGAACTTAGTAAATAATTGTCAGATCCAATGAAATCCTAAACTCAAAGAAAAAACATAGTAGATAAATCACAACTCCTGAAGATATGTTCCATGGTTGAAAAGGAGAGTCTACAAAAAATATTTTATCATGTGTTTTTACATAATTATCGTATATATTAAAACATTACTCTTTACTCATTTTGAGTTCATATTTATCTCTTAGGCTTTGGAAATACAAAGAGAGGTAAATCTTTCACAGATGTGTAAGATAACTATTCAATTGCTCATTATAGACAAGACGAAATAAGAGTTTTCATTATGGTTGCTTTAGACCTTATTAAGTGGCACAAGAGTTATTTCCTTGTCCCTATGCTTGGCTAGTTTGCCAAAAGGTGGACAGATTTGCTTGTTATTTCACTTGTTTCTCTTTACAAAAAAATAATTTTTTACAATGTAGAAAGCAAATTAATGAATTTGTTGAACTATTATCTACCATTAAAGAAGATATTAATGAATAATGTAGGTATTCACACTTGGTAAACTTTCCAAAAATTCATTTTGGTTTTATTAATTATTTTCCTAAAAGAGCAAGAAAAAGAGGGTGCTAGATGAAACAAAAATGTTAAAAAACAGATAAGAAAACACGGTAACCTAATTTGAGCTTTATTAATAAAGTGTATATGGATCATATTAGATGCGCTTTCCAAGAAACCAATATTTTGAGGCCATAGTACGGAAGATGTCAAAGAGTAATAGTTCACACCTAAGTCACATAATTTGTTGGATATTCCTGGCGCTTTGGCAAATGCTGTGTGCTCTAACGACTTCGAGGCTGGAGCACCACCTTAAGGCACTCCAAAATTTGTTTGGTTCGCATATTAAAGAATATTAAATTGTTACTTTAGAATTCGACTATTTGAGGAGTTAAGAGCAGCAGTTAAGCATAGTGGTACGTGGTAGAGACAAAGAAAGGGGATGTAAATGATAAAAGGCTACAAAAAGGCTTCAAGTGTTCAGTAAATTTGTAAGGCTACAACACAACTCTTTACACAAATAAACAACAGAAAGAGATCTCACCAATTAGAATGACAAAAAGACAAACAAATGTTGCATGAGTCTCCAAACTTAGCAACAATGATACCCTTGGAGACATAACTGAATCTGAGGGTATTTACCCTCATTTTCCCATTATGGCCCTACAGAAATAATTTTATCCCCATATAGGCCAAGATCCGTGCATTTTACAAGGGATAAACCCGACCACGATTGGGTCGGATTTGATGACACCTATCCAATAGCACATGCGAGTGAGATGACCTTCACCTATAAGTAACACATTCAAAAGGTAATTGTCAACTTGGACATTCCTTTCTTATTTGTTCTTAGCAATCTCATTTCCCTTTCGACATCGGATTGAGACCTACCCCACCCCAATATCATCAGGTAATATTTCGATTCCAAATCAGAATCAATCCCAAAAACTCTGACAACACACTTATGACACTAGTTCTCTTAATGAACAAATAATAATACATATGAGTGCTTTGTTTTGCATTAAAGGGACTCAAACTCAATGGAAAATTAGGTGCATTGCAAAACAGTAAATGCACACAAAATCAGTAGAATACACCTATAATCAGAAACTTTAGTAAAACGAACAGTAATGCCCAAAACGCATAAACATTTGAATGATTAATTGAAGCAAATAGACATCAAGAACGAGCAAATACGCATGCATTCCCAATAATTCGCACCCAAGCAATGCAACCCACAGGTAAACAAATTATTCCTTGTAATTAAACACACATCGTATCAAACATCAAAAAACGAATCCCTCAAAATCAAGAATGAAAAACTAACCGTTTTCTTGATTTTCTTCGCGTACTGGAGTTAAGTCTTCTCCAATTTCATCCTCGCCGCCTTCTTCCACATTTTCGGCTTCCACTTCTTCCTCTATCTCTTCTTCGACTTCGACTTCGACCTCCTCTTCCACTTCGATTTCCTCTTCAATTTCCTCGTACTCGATATCCTCGTCGCCATCGTCGATATCGGGACTCGAGGGTTTAGGCGGTGGCGGCGAGACCACCGCGGCGGATGAGGCCATTAGGGCTTTACAATGGCGGAGAAGCTGCGATCGGTGGCCTTTTGTACGGATATTTGTGATCTTTCTCTATTTGTGTGAGGTTGTGGGGGGAGTGTGGGTTTGTGAATTTGGTGTCAGCGTGCCTGGTTTGAGTCCCTTTACTTATACTAGTAATCTGGCAACTTCTTTTAAACTTTATTTTTACTAGTTGCACTCGTTGATCAATATGCGCGACTTTTGATCATTTGTTCAAGGCTTGAAGTGCAAGATAAATTACATACCAGTTGTGGTAATTATGCCTTTAAAAAAACAAATTGTTTGCCATTCTACGTTGCCATTATCAGCAACGCTAAGGTATTTTTCCTCCATTTTAGACAATTCACATCTTTGTCAATATTTTTTTGTTTTATTTAGTAAATTCCATATTCTTAGCCCATTCTCATTTATTGTAATGGCAAAATTCAAAATTAGACTTTTGTATGTACATTTACATGTAAAAAAATTATAAATTCCAATTATTTTTATTAAAGTTATTGGTGCAATAATTGTCCTATAACTTATGCTACAAGATAAAAATATTGGCTAATAAAAATAATTGACCCACATCGTACGTTAAAATATCAAAAACCAATTATATTTATGCCAACGGCAAAATAAATATAATAAATTTAATTATTTTTAGTATCAGTATTCCGCCGTCATCATCTTATTCTTATTTTGGATACTAAAAATCTTCATATATGTTTGATATTGCTTTTATTGAGATGTTTTTACATTTGTTGCAATTGAATAGATTATTGAAAAATAAATTTTGTGATTGGGCAATGCCATTATTTCATATTTAAATTCAAAAATTAGTACGTTTGCATTAATATTTATTTCCGCACGTCGTGGACTGATGATGTGAACTAGGACCAAGTTTGATCGGTATTGGACTGAACCATTGAATTTCTTTTCCAGGCCCAGAACAAACTGTCTAAGACCCACTATGATGCCCCATAGCCCGTTGAGTTTCTTTTCCTAGCCCAGCCCAGTACTAACCCCAACTATCTACGGCCCCTTATGTTGCCCGATAGCCTGATTAATTTGGTAACATAGGTAGAACAAAATAACTGAGACCTGATAAGAGTGGTAATCAAACCCGATACAGTTTGAGATGGGTTTTGATTCGGGTTTCCGGATCTCGTTGATTGCGCATGAATTCGTGCAAGTGGCTTGATTACGATTGAAGGGTCAACATCTAAAAGTCCAACAAGAGAAATATCAATCCCATTTAAATGAGTAGGGGTACCCCAACCGTCAGATATAATTATAGATATTAATATGCAATTTTGCTGCTTCCCCACCCTATTTTAATATTCCTCACTCATCACGCAGCTTTTGTCCCCCAATTAGGCAAGTGCATATTTTGGTAAGTAGTTAGAGATTAAGTGAAAATAGTAAACTTGTGTGACGCCGGCTCATGCTGTTATGACGCACCTTCGTGGTGGAAATTATTTTATGCATTTCCAATTTATTGCATCTGTTGGAGTTTTACAATTAAATTGCCAATTACCATTACCTTTCTTATAGTATTTGTGGAACACGTATTCTTGTGAGTTCCTCGTGTCACCACTATATTAAATTGAAAATTATATAAGCAATCACTTATAATGTTAAATCTTTTTTAAATTATGTTTGGATGGAAAAGTTATGATTTTTTTTTAATTTATAGTAAATCAGTTAAATATATAATAGTGCTTTTAAATGAAATTATGTTTTTTTTTTTATCTTCATCGATAATTGCAAATAAAAAAATAAATATCACTACATCCTCTTTGCTAATTATTTGCTTTATTCGATTTATAGTTTAACATTTTGTAGCTAAAATATTAATTTTTTTTTGTCCAATATAAAATCTAAGGAAATTATGTGACTGAAGTCTTTTAATTTTTTGAATACAAGCTCAAGCCTCGTTTTTTAAAGCAACGTTAGTTAATTTTTTTTATGAATAATTGAATGTTCAATGAGCGTTACATTTTTTCTATTGACATTTTTTTTTTGCCCTTCCTGCATATTCATTTTTACAAATTTTATTTTTCTTTTTATATAGCAATGCTTATGTAAATTACTTTGATTAATAATATTTCAAATTGCATGGCAGAAAAACAAATCAGCTCCCAACACCTTCCTTTCAACCAGAATCAAAACTCTTCCTCCAATCAAAATTTTTTAAAGTAATAAATATACAAAAATGGTACGAAAATGGGAAAAAGAGAATTTAAAGGACAATTTGAACAAATGACCTTTTTTTTTTTTTTGTAAGAGGAAGAAGTGATCTTATTGGTGAAAAGATTATGAGGCCACGTGGAATTTAGCGGGTGTGGGTTCCATCACCCCATACAACCCTCACCCGCACAAGAACTCTACCTCATAGACTTCACCCGTGGTAAAAAATAAAAATAAAAAATAATAATAATAAGACTCACGGGTCAAAAAAACTAGAAACCGAACAGACACGGAAAAATATTACTCCAATAGACTTAAACAAATGTTGCAAGTAAACTAGAATAAATTTTCTAACTGTTTCTACCTGCATAGCACGTCCCACACACTACCCTTCCTTTTTCAATATTATTTTTATATTTTGCTATATTGTACTCAAGAATTAAAGATTCTCTCTCCCCTCAATCAAAGATAGGGCAGTACAAGAAAAAGGAAAGATCCAAGATAGAATGTTAGTCATGTTTGTTCCACTATAATTCAAGCTTCAGAAAAATTAAAACTAGATAAAGCAGAAGAAACTTCAATTTAGCAAATCTGAACTCAGAGCCACAATGCTGATAACGCGGCTGCTCTTACTTCTACTTGCTTTAGTCTTTGTTCCCAGACCTTCTCTATCTCGAGGTCAGCTCTCTCTCTCTCTCTCTCTCTCTCTCTCTCTCTCTCTCTAACACACACACACACACACACTCACGCGAAAGATTATGCATATTTAGTTTCTTGAACTAATGTGCTTAATTAGTTTAATGGGATAATGTTGAACTAATTAATTGGGCTTTTTTAGTTTAATTTGGATTTTTTGGGGGGTTTGGGGTTTGGGGAGGAGTTATTTGATGCAAATAATGTGATGAACTGTGCAGTTTGTCAATTGAGTGTAGTTTGATTATATCATGAGCTATATACAGAGTGAATTGTTTGATTGAGTTTATGCAAGATTTGATTTGGGTGAGTTCTTTTGGTTTTAATGTGTGGTTAAAGTTGGAAGCTTTTACACTTGTTGGGTCTTACAAAATTTAGCACAAGTATGCAAACTTAGGGTCCGATGTTGTTTTAGGGTGTCGAAATTGATGACAGATAGGAGGAAAATAATGAGAAAACAAGTAGGGAAAGCAGGGACAATTAGAGTCTTGTTTGTGACTTCAGCGTGTAATTCACCCACTATTACAGAAGAAAGTACTCTGTTAGTTTGATACTTAGATATTTCCTCTGTAGTAATGCTGTCCAATAGGGCAGTACGAAGGAAATATGTTTAACTGTTTATTAACCTTACCCAATTGGGTGCTGACCGATTTGGTGGATCAAAAGGGGAAAATTTCACTTTAAACTGAATGCATGCATTTGTGAATCAGCACTAGCTTACGGTTCCCATTGTTTGGACGAGGAATCAGAAAACATTTGACACTTCACTATATTCTGATGGAATTCCACTGTCGTCAGCTGCAACAAGGCTTGGTGATAATCCACTATGTCTGTGCATGACATATATTGGATGATGGTTCTTTCATGTGTTAATTAAATAAGGCACCAGAGCTCCAGGCTTTAGTAATGATTGTCTTTTATTAAAAATTCCATAAGGAGTAGTTATTTTAATGGATTGTGTTTCTTAACTATCTTATGATAGCTGCTGTCTATTTCTATGTCATAGGCCCTTTTCACTCTTCTAGTGTATCTAAATTTTTTATTCTATACAGCACCATATGCATTACGAATAAGCTGTGGAGCTCGTAATGATGTTCATAGTCCTCCAACAAATACTCTCTGGTATAAGGATTTTGCTTATACAGGAGGAATTCCTGCTAATGCAACCCGCCCGAGTTTCATCTCTCCTTCACTCAATACACTCCGCTATTTTCCTTTGTCTGAGGGTCCTGAAAACTGCTATAACATAAATAGGGTTCCCCATGGCCACTATCTGGTGAGAATCTACTTTGGATTGGTTGCAGAACCTAGCTTTGACAATGAACCTTTGTTTGACGTGTCAGTTGAAGGAACCTTAATTTATTCACTGCCATCTGGTTGGAGCAACCATGATGATGAGCGAGCATTTGTAGAAGCCCTCATATTTTTAAAGGATGGAACTGCCTCTCTTTGCTTCCATAGCACTGGGCATGGAGATCCAGCAATACTTGCAATTGAAATTCTTCAGATTGATAACAGAGCATATTATTTTGGTAAAGGTTATGGTCAAGGCATGATTCTCAGAACTGACCGAAGACTTAGTTGCGGTTCTCAGAATCCAAAATTTGGCGCCGATTACAGTGCGGATCACTGGGGTGGGGATCGATTCTGGAATTCCCTCCCCACATTTGGCCAGAGTTCTGATCATGTCATGTCCACCAAAAGCATCATCAAACAGACCTCACAATCACCCAACTTTTATCCAGAGGCTCTTTATCAAACAGCTCTTGTTAGTACTGATAGTCAGCCTGATTTAGAGTACACAATGGAGGTTGAACCCACTAGAAATTACTCCCTTTGGTTGCACTTTGCAGAAATAGATCCTTCAGTTACTGGAGCAGGAGAAAGGGTATTTGACATCCTGATTAATGGTGATATTGCATTTCGAGATGTTGACATAGTCAGTATGACTGGGGGTATTAACAGTGCTCTTGTATTGAATACAACAGTTGCTGTTAGTGGCAGGAGTTTGACAGTAACCTTGCATCCTACGAAAGGGAATCATGCCATAATCAATGCCATTGAGCTTTTGGAGCTTGTTTTGGCTGAATCCAAAACATTGCCAGATGAAAGTAAGCTAAGTCATATTTCTTAAACATTAGTTCCCCTTTCTTTTCTGCATTTTATTGAACGTTTCATGAATTTGGTTTATGGTAGGAGATTTGAATATAATCTGTTTCACATGAACAAGGGCAGGTAGGGAAGGGGCTGTGGTCTTTTTCCACTACAATTTCTTAACCCACATCTACCTTGAAAGAATGGGACTCACTTTTAGGAGAATTCTAGCTTTATTATTGAATTTTATAGTGAAAGACATTATCTATTACATCATAATTTTATTTTCTGTAGGTTTATTCTGCTTTTCCATTTTTTATCTCACCCATATATGAAAAATGGTATCCACTTGTTTTCTCTCATTGAACAAAGGTTGGCAAGTTAGAAGTATATAGCAGGAAAATGGACCTGATTTTGCCTTCCACAAAATGGGAAAATGCAATGTGTATATATATATATATATATAAATGTATGTATATGTAATCAAGAATGCCACATTATGTTTCTGGTCTTCTCTGTCACCTAGCTTTGATGCTGAGAGCTATGTCCTTGAGAAACATCTTGCTTGAGTTGTATTTTCTATTGCTAAATTTTGCTCAATGCTCAAAGAACTGGCATAATCAATTGGTTTTAAAGCCATGCATAGTATGAGATGTGCAGATATCATTTCTGAGTGAAAAAGATTGTTTTGAATACAGTTTGAGAAGAAAAAAGACTAACTCTTCCACCATTTTAATAATTGTACTTATTCCCCCCAACCACCCGCCCAAAAGAAAAAAAAAAAAAAAAAAAGCCCACCAAGATACCGTATCCTTCTCCCATCCGCATGCCCAGTAGTGACTCTTGAATGGATCTTACTTACATATGCACTACAAATCATAAAGAACTTTTTTGCACACTTGAATATTTTTGTCATACAGCTTGTTTTTCTCACTTTACAAACCTGTAAGCATGCATTTTTTATGCAGTAATGAGAAACTATTGTGTGGTTGATGATACTGGCATTAATTCCCACGCCGGATGTTTGTAATGATTCTAATGGGATACGGTTCACGTGTCAGACCCACCATCTTTTTCTTGCATCTATTCCTGTTTGTGATTGTTGTTTGAATTGCTTGTTTCTTTCTTACTTGGTTATCATTTGATTTCAATTTAGAGTGCATGCCATGTATTATGTTTTCATTCCAACTGTAGAACCTTAAGTTTTAACTTAACAAACTTTTTTCCCTTGTTGTAGTTAGGGTGTTGCAAAAATTGAAGGGCACACTTGGTCTTCCTCTTCGTTTTGGGTGGAATGGTGATCCTTGTGTTCCTGAACAGCATCCGTGGAGTGGAGTAGATTGTCAGTATGACAGAACTATCAGTAAACATGTTATTGATGGACTGTATGTTCTTGATCTCTAGCAAGGTCTTTTATATGAGTAAATATATATATAAAACTGCTTCGGAATCAGAATCTTATAGATACCACAGTTGTTAAACTGGCCCAAATGTTGGTCAAGTGAAAGTGACTGAATCACTTGTTCACCAGTTGATTTGATTTGTGCTTAGCCAACACTTGACCAAGAAAAAAAAATCTAATGGTTAGAAATAAAGGTTTGAATACGTATAGCTCTTACTGGACTTACTTTGGCCAGACTATTTGAATCCAGAGGTTAAGCTAGTACTGCGGAAGCTAATGGTTTAGGAAAAGGAAATGGTTAAAAATTGGACATGCTAAATTTTTTAGCTCAATAGCTTTGTTGACTTCCACAATTAATAAGTTTCTATCAACATTGTGGCCTGTGTTCTCACATTACTAAACTGGAGATGAGGTTGTGGGAGATACAGTAATAAACTACCAAGTAATTTATGAATGAGTTATGGGTGGGAGGATCAATAAAGTCTGTATGATGTCTACCAAAGTTATGTAGGAGAAGAGAAATGAGTTATGGATGGGAGGATCAATAAAGTTTGTATGATCTCTACATTCAAGTGCTCTGTTCACTTTATTTTTTGTATCTTCATCTTATATATAGTTGTAAAGCAAGCAAGTGAATTACATGTGTCAATTGAGTTACTTATTTTCCTCCCTTATTGTCCTTTTCCCCTATCTAGATATATTTGCTTGTGGAGATTGGAAAGAATTTCCTTGAATGATTTTTTAGGATGGTGGTTTTTGGCAAAGAATCACATTGAACTTTGACTTGTAGATGCCACCACTTTAAGAGTTTTGTTTAGCTTATAAGTCATACTTTCTAATAACATGTTTTTATGAGAATTCTTATGTAAGCTTCCTGACTAGTCTTTTTAACTTTTCGAAACCACATGCTTTTCATCTATAGTAGTCTTTGTTTGATTGTTTGGTATTCTGCATGCCAAACGAAGTTATTTTAGAAATGAAATTACTTTGTTTACTTGTTTTTATTTCTCAATTCACTATTATGTTAGTATTTTCTGCTGTATTCTCATGATATATATGGAAAAATAGAGAAGACAAATGGAGATAAATCATTTCTATTTTTTATAAGTCTGTACAAGGGTCACTTATATATAATCAACCTTAACTACAAATAAGGAAACTATTCTATCAAATCAAATCAATCTTCTAATTAAGGAAGATCAATCAAATCCTCTAATTGAGAAATCACACCCTAATCATAGGCAATTACAACTCATACTTTCCCACACTCCCCCTCAAGCTGATGAATAGATATTTTCTATTCCCAGCTTGGAAACCTTCGTTTGAAATGCCGTACCACTTAAACCTTTGGTCAGTACATTTGCAAGCTGGTAGTGAGTGGGCATATAAGGGATATAGATCAATCCACTTTCTAATTTCTCCCTAATGAAATGTCTATCAATTTCTATATGTTTTGTTCGGTCATGTTGTACTGGATTATGTGCAATGCTGATTGCAGACTTGTTGTCGCAGTAAAGTCTCATAGACTATCCCACCTGATGTTCAAATCTTCCAAAATGATCTTCAACCATAGTAACTCGCAAACCCCTTGGGCCATTGCTCGAAATTCTGCTTCAACACTAGATCTTGCCACCATATTTTGTTTTTTACTCCTCCATGTTATAAGATTCCCACCAAGGATTGATCTTCTATCTACTATAGACCCAGCGTAGTCCGCATCGGTGTATGCTTCAAGTACTAGCCCTGTACTTTTTCTAAACAAGATACCCTTCCCTGGAGTTCCTTAAGATATTGTAACACTCGGTTGACAACTTGCAAATGAACCTCTTTTGGATTATGCATAAATTGATTAATCACACTTACTGCATAAGCTATATCCGGTCTTGTGTGAGAGAGATAAATTAGTCTTCCTACAAGTCATTGATACCTTCCTTTATCTACAGCAGCATCTTCCTCAGCCTATCAAAGTTTGTGGTTGGGATCTATTGGTGTGCTAACTAGCTTACATCCCAACTTTCTAATTTTCTTGAGAAGATCTGTAACATACTTTTGCTAGGAGATGAAAATTCCCTTCTTTGAATGCGCAACCTCAATTCCTATGAAGTATTTCAGCTTCCTAATTCCTTGATCTCAAATTCTTTGGCCAAATAATGCTTCAAAAGCTGTCTTTCTTTTTTATCGTTCCCTGTTATGATAATATCATCAACATATACCAAGAGAGCAGTCACTCCCCCTGAATTTGAATGTTTCACAAACAACGTATGATCCCCTTGACTTTGTCTGTATCCCATCTCTGTCATAACCTTCGCAAACCTTCCGAACCATGCCCTTGGAGATTGCTTAAGCCTATATAACGCCTTCTTTAGCTTGCACACATGATTAGCAGCTATGTTCCTTCCAAATCCCGGTGGAATCTCCATATAAATTTCCTCTTCAAGATCTCCATGCAAAAATGCATTTTTGACGTCAAATTGCTGCAAATCCCAATTATAATTAGCAGCTAAGGATGATAGAATTCTGACGGTATTCATCTTGGCAACCGGAGCAAACGTCTCTTGATAATCCACTCCATATGTCTGAGTATATCATTTGGCTACCAATCTCACCTTATACCTCTCTAGTGACCCATTTGCTTTATATTTCACTGTGTACACCCACTTGCATCCCACTGGTCTTTTTCTTGCAGGTAATGGCACCAACTCCCGAGTTTTGTTCTTTTCTAATGCCTGCATCTCAACATTCATAGCTTGTTTTCAGTTTTCATTAGATAAAGCCTCGAATAAACTGGTGGGTATGTGAATACTATTCAAATTTGTAAGAAAACTCCTATGAGTTGGTGAATTTTTTTCAAATGACACAACATGTGAAAGTGGATACAAAGGATGCTTGGTACACTCCCTAGTTCCCTTCCTAATGGCAATAGGAACATTTAGATCTGAGTTACTATCTGAATGATGGTTTAATTCAGTTTGTAAAGGAAAGCTAGAAGATGTTACCTCATTTTCAGGGTCCGGGTTAGATCCTCGAACTGGTGCAAGTTCCGGGATTGAAGCTTTCTTTCTCGAGTACACTTTAGCAAATGGTGACAGCTGTGTAGGCATGGTTTCAATAGTATGCAAATGTTCATCAGGCTCACCAAGAGACTTAGGTATAAAATCATCAAACTCAGTTGGAGTTAGAAGTGTAGGTGTTGACGAGGAAGGAGCAGGGAGCACGGGTGTTATTGAGGAAGGTAGATCGGGAAGAAAGGAGTTTTTATCTTCCATGACAGTATTCTCCCCCTGAAGATAAGGAGTGGAAAAGTATGATTCTATTTCGTGGAAAGTGACATCTACAGAAGTATAAAACTTCTTAGAAGGTGAATGGTAGCACTTATATCCCTTTTGAGTTGGAGAGTGGCCCACAAAAACACATCTAATTGCTCTTGAATCTAATTTTCCCCTGTTTCAACTATGAACATGGACATAAGATACACACCCAAAAATCTTAGGAATGAGATGGTTTGAAGTACGTAGGTTAGGGTAGAATTTGGAAAGTATTTCCATAGGACTCTTGAAATCTAAAACTCTGGATGGTAACCTATTTATAAGGTATGCGGCTGTTAACACTGCTTCCCCCCAATAAGATTTAGGCATTTTGTTTTGAAACAGAAATGCTCGGGTTGTATCAAGAAGATGACCATTTTTTCTTTCAACAATTCCACTTTGTTATGGAGCGCTTATACATGATGACTCATGAATTAAACATTCCTTTTGAAAGTATGGAGTTAAAACCTGATTGAAGTATTCCTAGCATTGTCTAACCTAAATCGTTTGATTTTGATACCAAACTGATTTTGAACCATGATATGGAAATTTGGGAGGACAAAACTCACATCAGATTAGTTTTTAAGCAGAAAGATTCAAGAGTTTCTAGTGCAATCATTAATGAAGGACACAAACCAACGTGTTCTAGAAATGTTTGGAATAGGAGGACTCCAAATGTCACTATGGATTAAGGAAAAAGGAACTGAACTTCTTTTGTTGCTAATTGGAAATGGTACACGTTTGTACTTTGCAAGTTCACATACCTCACAATGAAAATTTTCGACATCTAACCCCTTACTTAAAGAAGGAAATAGAATATTGAGAGTTCTGAATGATGGATGTCCAAATCTACGATGATAAAGCTAATTTTTTTCTTTATTGGATAAAGAATGCTCAGAAAAAAATGACAAAGGTGACCTACTCATTTTGACACTCAAATTGCTTGGTGTCTCGAGATAATAAAGCCCATTCCGTTGCTTAGCATGTCCGATCGTCTTCCCTGAATCCTGTTCCTGAAATACACAGTAAGTAGGGTGGAAAATGACATTACAACACAAATCTTGAGTAAGTTTTTGTATAGAAACAAGACTAGTGGACAACTTTGGAACATGAAGAACATTTTTCAATATAAGTGTAGGACTAATTGGAACATCTCCTATTCCTGCAACAGTGGTTAGTGAACCATTGGCAGTGGTAATCTTTCTATTACTTGGACAAGGGTTATAAGTGTTAAATTTCTTTGATGAATGTGTTATGTGATCTGTAGCACTTGAATCCATGATCCAAGAATTAACAAAAGTTTCATGCGAGACATTTAATCCAATGGAAACGGGAAAATCACCTGAATGTGCAAATGAAGAAATACCTGAAGGTTTCTCAAGAGTCACTAGCAAGTTCCTTAACCTCTCAATCTCCTGTTTGTTGAGTTCTATGTGCTTTTGAGTCCTTTCTTTTGTTATCTTGGACTTGGTGGTAGAAAACTGGAAAGAGTTGTGAGTCTTGATTTGGCGATTAAGGCCTCCAACAATTAAGGTATTGATTTCACAATCTCTTTTTATAGGAGCAGCGTGAAGATGGTGGTAGCAATCAATAAATGGAATTCTTTGAGTCCTTTCTTTTGTTATCTTGGACATGGTGGTAGAAAACTGGAAAGAGTTGTGAGTCTTGATTTGGCGATTAAGGCCTCCAACAATTAAGGTACTGATTTCACAATCTCTTTTTATAGGAGCAGCGTGAAGATGGTGATAGCGATCAATAAATGGAATTCTGACACGACAATCTCCAGAAAGGTGACAGAACTAAAAAAAAAATTAGTAACAACGAAGGCTACTGGAGAGAAGATGAAATGGATATGGGCAATAAAGGCCCTCTGGTGAGGCTTGGCAATGAAGGCCAATATAGAAACTGCAATGAAGGCCGAAAAAATGTAATTCCCAGTTTATGGGTTTATGAGCCTAAGGCTTTGATACCATGTGGAAAAATAGAGAAGACAAATGGAGATAAATCATTTCTATTTTTTATAATTCTGTACAAGGGTCACTTATATACAATCAATTCTAACTACAAATAAGGAAACTATTCTATCAAATCAAATCAAATCAATCTTCTAATTAAGGAAGGTTAATCAAATCCTCTAATTGAGAAATCACACCCTAATCATAGGTAATTACAGCTCATACTTTCCCACAATATAGATGCTCATTTGCATGTCAAATGTCCAAATAACAGAACTTTAGTTTTTGCACGTGCAACAGTCTTTTTCTGGATGTTTCTTTTATACCAATTGTTTTCTGATTTTTAGATGGGTACTATTCTCAGTATCAATGATTACATCAAATAGCACCATGAGTATGGTCCACATATATTTGATAAGCAATTATCTTTCTTTTCGATATATTTCACAGACATGGTTTGGATAATTTGTTTCTTATTTATTCTTTTATTTGTATATGCGAGGTCAGAGGTCTTGACAACCAGGGTTTGAGGGGTTTCATACCAAATGATATATCCCAACTTCGTCATCTCCAAAGCATGTAAGTCAAAAGCCTTTTAGTGAAGATAATCCTTTTATGCATCTCAGAATCAACAAATTCAAAATTATTTTGTGGATATGAGCAGTTTCTTGAATCATCAAATCTTAATCTCATATCAATGATTTGTCAAATTAATATTTTTGCAATTGTCTTTGATCTTCAGCATTGCATCATCTGGTTTCGATTGTTTAGCGCATGCACTTGTTACATGTGAGTCCAAAGGTCCTTGCCAATTTTCATGCATGTCTTATTTGTGTGTTTACAGAAATTTGAGTGGAAACAGCATTTCTGGGGTCATTCCATCTTCACTTGGAACAATAACTAGCCTGGAGATACTGTAAGTAAAGTTTACACCATCATCTCTCTGCTTTGAACATTTTATTTCTTTGATTTCTCTCTCATGGCAGAAGATACATGAAGTGTTAAGGTAATGAAACTTTTTGGTTAATATTTCATGTTTGTGGAACATGAGTGAATGTTTTGATGCTATTTTAGTTTTTCATGTGTTAAGGTAATGAACCTTTTTGGTTAATATTTCTTGTGGAACATGAGTGAATGTTGTGATGCTATTTTAGTTTTTATTCTGTGATTTATCACTGCTCCATTTCAAGTAATCCAGTTATGGACTAGAATACATGGACAATTTTTCACTGGATGCTTTCGCTTATGTGCTACTCTTGATTTTGTTGTTTGATATGATGCCTAGTATATAGCACTTTAAAGTACTGCAACTCTCTGTCTCTCTTATCTTCTAAGGTGTCTAATTTGGAGTGGTTTTGTTTGTTTGATTTCTATTACGTGATGTAAACGGTGGAAAAAAGTTTTTTCAGTTGATTGCACTTTGTCTCCAGAATGAGAATGTAAGATGCACATATGGCATGAGATTGTGTTCTGTTGACTTGAATACATATTTCATTCAGTTTCAAGAATTCTTAAGTTTGGAGACAGTTTGCAAGTACTTCTCTATCTCTGTACTCTTAAATAGAGGGGAAATATTATTTATCTGATGCAAGAGATCACAGTTGCTTCGAGTTCTGCTCTAATGATCTGCTGGCCTATTCAGGCTCCCATATCTGGTAGTACTAAGAAAGATACTTGAAAAGGCATTGTACGGCATATGCCAGAGAGTGCTCCTGCATTCTTGGACAAAGTGCTTTTGATCTTCGCTCATGTCCTTATTCCTGAATAAACAATTGAATTCTTATTCTGGAAAACTGTTGGCATTAGTTGGACTTATGTCTGTCCATCCTTCAACAGTTACTGTATTTGATTAACCTGAAAGTGAGAACTTGCATGAAAAGTAGTCTATTGTGATCGTAATACGGGTTACAAAATTTAGCATTTGATTGAAGGCCTGCTGAAGTCCATTGAAGTAAATCTAAAATGCAAGAATATCAAAATAGGGTGCCTTTAAAATTCATACTCTGCATAATAGTACTAGAAATTTAATTTTTTGGAGACACATATTTCTCGTTTAAATAATTTGACCTCTAAATGACGGGCGATGACCTTAATCTTTAGACGCACTAAATTGTACATTTAACTGGAACAAATTTCAAGTATGTTATTGTTATTGGTACATCGTAAAATAATTGGTGTGAAAAACTTGTTACTTCTTTGGCAACACCACAAGCTTGTAAAGACAGCTGTTATGTTCAGGACTCGAGTCCCACATAAAGTTACTGAGCAATCCCAAGTGCAAACACTCTGTTGGGCTGATGTTGACAATCATCAATTCAGTCACTAATTTTTTCCTTCCTGATTTGACTATTAATTTAGATTATTACCTCTTTTTCTTTAGCTTATGTTACTGAACTCAATGTAGATTTCCGCATCCATTCAACAAATGCTGAAATAAGATTTGACTAACAGGGATCTCTCATTCAACTTTTTCAATGGATCCATTCCTGAAAGCCTTGGACAGTTAACCTCATTACGAATATTGTAAGAAATTTCAACATCTTATTTGCCTTTGTTAAAAAACACTTAATGTGGACTAATGTGCTGCTCCCACACAGGGACCTCAATGGCAACTCTTTATCAGGAAGAGTTCCTGCCGCACTTGGGGGAAGGCTCTTGCATGGAGCTAGCTTCAAGTATGTTCTAAACAATGTTCATCAAACCTTTACAGTATTCATAATTATTGTCAGATGTGCCTTTTGTTCCCATCTTTTATTTGATGGCATGTCCTAAAATATGAAATATCCATAGTATGCAGAAAACTTTTCTGGGATGGGGGGTATTCTTGGGGAAGTGGCTAAATGGGAAAGACATATAAGTTGCCAGAAGTTCTTTCTGTTTAGTGGCTTGTTAGACTGACAGAGGGCTCAGTCTGGGAGTCCAATAGACAATCTACCCTAGCTAGATTTAGAATATTTGCTGGTTTTCAATTCAATTTGCCACCAATATCAATGGTTAGCTTTCTATAGGAATTTTTCAAGGTTTGGAAATTGGCTTAAACCTTGCTAATTATGAGCTTCCATAATGGGCTGCCTCTGCTGAGCATCAAGTGCCTTACTCCCTCAAGGGTCCACTCTGATAAAATGATTTACTTGGCTGCCTGTTTCTATGCATGATTATGCGATGGGGAGTATTCTTGGCCAGGGGGCTAATTGGAAAAGGATAGATTAGATGAACAGAAGTTCAGCCTACTTCAATTGCCTGTTTGACTGCCGGAGGGTTCAGTCTCTCAGTATGACAAACCAAAACATAATCTTGCCCTGGCTGGATTGGACACCTCAGCTGTTTTGAACTGCATTTGTCACCTCTATATCTTTTATCAGTAGTTAGCGTTTGGTAAGACTTTTTGGTGGTCTGGAAATTGGGTTAAACCTTGATATATATGAGCATCCAGAACTTGCAATGCCTATTCTAACCCTAGTGACTTAATTCCTGAAGTTCCCAACCTTGTAAAATGATTAACTTGGCTGTCAATTGTCTTCTGAAGGCTCGTCAGTACTTCAGTATATCATGTGCTTTGTAGACTGTAATATGCACTTCAAACTCAGATTCCTGAGTCAGGTCTGCGTTTGCTGTCGAGAATGCCAAAGATAATCTTTTGACTAGATCATTTAATCCCCTGCCAATAAAGGACTTAGTTTTCTTTGCTTATCCCAGAATAATTATTATGGTTTGTTGCAGTTTTACTGATAATTCAGGTCTTTGCGGCATCCCTGGATTACCACCATGTGGGCCACATCTTTCTGCTGGTGCTAAAATTGGCATTGGGCTAGGAGCTTGTGTGGCATTTCTACTTATTGCCACCTGCTTGACATGTTGGTGGAAAAGGCGGCAAAATATTCTTCGAGCTCAGAGAATTGCAGGTAAGCTCAGCCAGTGTGATTGTGGCTAATTTCTCTTGAATATAGACAAATTCAAGAATACATTAAATGGCTCATATTTTGAGACATTGCATTATTTTTGGATATGAGTGTTCTTTCTTGACTTATTATCTGGTTTTGCTCAGCGAGAGATGCTCCATATGCAAAAGCCAGAACAAATTTTAATCGGGATGTACAAATGGCAAGACATCATGGCCACGAACATGCCCGGACAGCAGCTGAGAATGGGCCTAGCTTGCTTGCCTAGTTGATCAACAATGAGATTGATGTGCAATCTATACGTGCATATTTCATGGATGATTTTATGAATATGGGGAAGCCTTGCAATGCTACATCAAATGATATGTCCTCGTGTTCTCCATTCAGAAGCTCATTGCCTCGGTGTTAAGAGTCTCAGTTAAGTACTAGGCACTCTAGTACCTAATGAAGATAACTCACTGAGTACCTAATGAAGATAACTCACTGATCGAAGAACTGTATATTAATGTAGGTTCTGGTAAATGAAATATACCTGATGAAATCATGAAAGTTGGTTCAGTAAAAATTCCAATGCCTAGCTGATACTGCTTCACATGAACGAAACTCCAGTTTAACAGTATTTATATTGTTCGCCACTATAAATTTGTATAATTTACAGGACCACGCAACAGGGCCGTCGGACACGATTTTATTCTTATTCATTTTATTGTTTTTTATTGGTTTGTTAGTTTCTTATTTCTTTTTCAACGTGATAATATTACTCCTATATTGTATTGATATCAAAAAGTTCTAATAATGTACTACTAGAGAAAATGATTGGTCCAACCAACTGGATGACGTGACGCTTCATTCTTCATAACGATCAGAATGCCCACATGATGCTTCTTATTATTTCAAAGGAGGCGGCCCATATCTGTTGGATGAGTGTTCTAAGGATCAGAAAGCCCAGGATTAGAGGACTACTTACCCAGTTCACACCAACCCAAGATCTGCAATAGCTGGTGGATCACATTAATTTGTTCAATATTTTTCGGTATAAGGGCTTGTTTTGTTTTGGTGATGGGATAGTTGTTAGCACCTTAAGGTCAAGAGTTGCGTGTCAAGAGTTGACAACATGGTGTAGCACCAAAATTTGATTAAATGTTGGTGTCATGAACATGCATTTTAGTATCACATGGCACATTGAGTTTGAACGTTTTAACCGATAGAAGTTGGACACTTGCAGGGGTACTGGCTGGATGGTGATTTGTTGTAGTAGGGTATTGATTTATCGTGTGTGGTTGAAATGCAATTTTTAGTTAGGACTTTAAAAAAAAAAACAAATTACAAGAATCATGTAAGAACAAATGGTGGCTCAATTTGATGCCTAAATGTTGAGATAAGGGGAGTATATTTCCTCAATTTTTCAATTATAATGCTAAAAAAAAAAAAAATTCTAAGCCCATTGTAAGGAGATGAGGTGCTTTGAAGGCGTGTCCTCTTGGCGAACCCTAGGACCCTTGGCAATAGCTCATGTGGGCTCTTACTTGTGCACCATGGCTCAACCCTAGCCTCGTCTCAGGTCGACTCAACTTGGACCTATAGGTTCGTCGGCCCTGAATCCTAAGGTGGTAGTGATGAGCTGAGCGTGCACAGACCGTGTGCGTTTTTGGTGCAATGGTTGTTGTATGATGACTATGATTTATGGGCACTCGTGGGTACTTGTAGGCTATGTTCTATATACCGTGAGGAGGGTGTCGTGTATTGGGAAAGTGTTATACGTAAGATTGGTGGGCCTTATGCACAGGTGGGAGAGATGTCCCAACGTCGAGTAGGCGACACGCTAGAGATATAGGGTAAAGTGGACTTTATGATCGTTTGATGGGCTTGTGCAAGGCATGTGTGGGCAGTTAGACAATTCTTATCCTAATAATCGCCTAATACAAGGCACATTTTGGATATTGCTGTGTGGAAGACCTTGCGATCCGATGGCATGTGATTGGCCGATATTCCTAACAATGTGGGATATCCATCGCAACATTTCCTATTGCATTTAAATGCTTTGCCCAAGAGCTGCACATTTTTACATTATATGTGCAAGCTTTGGACAGTCTTTGTATAACAAATTGAGAAAATAATATGAGGTTTATATTTTTTTTGTAATTGTGTATTGCTATTTACGTTTATGCATAGTGAGAGTGTATATGTCGGGCATGTGTGTTGGCTTGCAAACGCTCAAACTATATTTAAGTACGAAAATGTTAAATTATGAGTGAAAAATTGATTGATTGGACGTGAAATCAAGTCGTATAGTAAAACAAAAAAAAAAATCAAAAATATCTATGAATTTTCACACCCTAAGACAATAGCTAAGATTGATACTTGAGTGCATGATTGCATTACTCAAGGAGGAAATTTGATTGAATTATGCTATGTATGGGTTGTAGGATTAATTGAGTGTGCAGCATTTGCAGGCCAACTTGGATTGAAGAATCCAAACCCAAAATTATGCACAACTTATCAATTGATATACGAATCTGTTACCGAGCCAATGAATCAATAATAGATCGAATTCATGATAAGAAAAACATTTGGTGGGCCTTATTTGTGGAATTTATCAAGCCTGTTAATAAAGACAGAACGAGACGAAGTGAATAATAGGAAGAAAAAAAAAAGAACTCCAAAAATGAAAAGAAAAAATTGTTTAACACGTAGACTTTCTTATGACGTGTTTTAATAGCAACTGACTGTTTGAAGATTCTAAACCATAATTAGGACAAAGATCCAAAAATAAATACTAGTACTTGTTATATGTTCCAAACCAATATTGGTATTCTTTTTTAGGTGTTTTACAAGTAAATCTCATTAGGCAATACACAGATTTTTGCCCAGAAGTAGTCTTCTAGTCAACATAATGATATGACCTTTACTGACTTCCAATTACTATATTTGAGTACAAGAACAAGAACTTCTATTTGTTAGGACAATGAAATAAAATAAAATAGATTGTTCATTCTTTCATTTCTTATATAAAATTCAGTATTAGTTAAAAGAATTCAAATTGAGCAACTCCCTATGTATCAATTTGGAAATCCCATTTTGAAAACTACATTTTAGATTAGAGATGGAAAAATAAATTCTTTTTATATTCATGATTTATTAATATTTCATAGATAATTTAAATAACAATTCATTTTAAAAAAAATACTCCATTTATAAATACTTGAAAAGAAAATATGAATGAGTATTTTCAGGTTGTTTTCAACAGGTTTTTGTGTAAAAATAAAAATATATTTGGATTAATTATGTTTCAATATTGATTATGTAAATTTGCAAATAAAAATATATTATTTTATGGTATTTTTTGTATGAAAAAATATAAAATAATAGTAGATTTAAAAATAAATTTGATAAATGCATGTAAAAATTTAGTAAATTTAAAAATAAAAAATAAATTAAAATTTTAAAAGTAAAAACTATAAAAAATCTTTTTAAAAATAAAAACAAACAGCTGTGAGTCTTTTGAATTTGAGAGAGGAGATTACACGGTGAGACTCAGAGCCGAAAAATGGGAGGCAGGCGGTAATTTAATAAAAATGTAGAAGGTGATGATTACAAAGTGAAAGAGACATATGAGGGGCAGACGTGTCTTCCCAACTCTCCATCCATCCATCCATCCATCCATCAAACACCTTACAAAAAAAAAAAAATACAAAGTCAAATATTCCAAAAGCCCCAAAACTTAAATTTATTTAATTAAAATATTAATACTCCGCCGCTAGCAGTAGGGCAGCAGCACAAGTCCCACACAACACTCAAACCTACGTCAGCTATTACCATATTTTTCTGAATATTTTACCTTTTTTCACCATTGGGTAAAAAAAAAAAAAAAAAAAAAAGGGGTCAGTAGGCCCGCACCCGCACACAAAGTTGATTTGACCCGATAATAAGGGTGAGTCCCCGATGTAAACTGGGCTGTCTCCTTCAACTCGGACACCACGTAATGCACCCCCTCCCCCACGTGCCCACCTGACAACATTACTTTCAATCCCTCTCTTCTCTGTACCCACCCTGCTGCGCACCACTGCTTTCTTATTTTATATTTTTTATATATAAAAGGAATTGATAAATAATTACTAGTTTCTGTATCACTACTTCAATTTACCTACCCACATTGAAGAACTATTTCTTTTCTTGTTTTTTACTTGATAATAAATTGTCTTTTTTAATGAAATATACATATTGTGTCTCAAATAGAGTATATTCTTTTTTTTTGTGTGTGTGCACTCAAATCTATTGATCTTTTAATTTAATTTTATTAATCTTTTGATTTAACTATGTATTTTGATTAAAATCATTTAATATACTTATATTCAATATCATGATATACAAAATAATTTAATTTACTGTTCACCTAAAATATGTTGGATATCTTTTACATTATTGGATTAATTTTTTATCATTTTTTCCCAAGTACCAATCAAAAGATTTTCACGTACCGCTTTTGTCCACTCTTTTGTTTTATTCATCCCACATCTAAGTGACCCAAATTTAAATAAAAAAATATCAACAAAACATGAATTGCCTAAATTAATTTCTACAATTATTTAGTACATTTAGAGTTCAAAATGTTTAAAATGGCATGCTAACCAGCTCCTAGAAATTGAAAAAAAAAAAATCTTAATAGAAACGCTCAATTCATAATATTTATGTCGTTTAATTTTCTTTTTGGACAATGAACAATATAAATTTCTAAACTATATCCCGTCCAAATACGACTCCACATTTATTGGCTCAATTTTCTTTTGGAAGTAAAATTTTCATTAGTTATCGAAGCTTATATATATTTCAATCCCAAATCAACTGTTAAAAAAAGTTAATATATTGTAGGATCAAATATATAATTAATTATAAAAATATATGCAAGTATGCAACAATGTAAAAATAATAATAATAATAATAATGTAAATTATATTTGCATACTCTATTGAAATAATGACATTTTTTAACATGTTTATTAAAATAATTATTTGACGGCATTAATCATAAATGTTGGAGTCAGAGGTAACACATAATTCTACGCAGGGAGGGGAGATGCTTCAAACGTTAATTGGTCCCAAATTAAATTCAAATGCCGGCCAGCCCCTACATTTCAACTTTTCCCATGAGCCCACCACTACAAACAAACTACTGTCATCCACCAAACTATGGCAACTCAAAGGCACAGTGTAATAAAGAATTTTGTTTTACGTGTAGTTTGTGCCAGAACATTTACCCCCGTCCCCCAACATATTTACTGTCACCTATTTATTCTGTAGTTCACATCTCAATTTGTTTGCATCAAATATAACGATTTAATTATAAATATACATAAATGATTAAAAAATACTTAATAGTAGTATTTGCAACTGAGACATACTAATATTTGCCCATAATAATATTTTCACGGTTATTATCCACGATGGACACAAAATGTAAGGACATATTGTACTTTTTTATTATGTCAAACAATTGTAAAAGCATGATGAAATAAGATTTGAAATCCTAGTTGTCTTGAATTTGAATTATGGAATAATGATTTTTTTTTTTATATATTATTAATTATGTATAGATAGTATGTATCAAATATAAAATCATTGACTACACCTGTCATAAAAAGATAAATTATTTAATTATAATGGGTATTAATTGAGGTTTTTCATTATTTGTTTAGGGACAATATTTTCATTTAAATTTTCAAAATATTAAATGTAGAAACTTTAACAACTTATTTTATTTCAAGGTCGCATTCTTAAGAACCAAAAAAAAATTAAAAAAAAAATCAATCCTTATTTCTATAATATTGGAATGATTGTATTCAAATCGCTTAAAATAGCACTATTCAATTAACGAATCAAAACACAAAAAAAAGTATGAAATAAAAAATATACAATTAATTGACAGAACAATCATCCAAATAGCTCGACCTTGTTCGAGCATAGAGAATCGCCCACACATATATAGTTCTTTTTAGATTGAAAGTTGAAATAATTTTGAAATGTATACGTCTTCAAAAGATTTGCTTATCTAAGTTAAATAAACATAACATAAAAAGCCGCCCACATAACCAACATGCTTTTATTAATTCCACCTCCAAACAATAAAATACAAAAAAGAGTATACTATTAAAAACCAAATAATTTATCGTACCTATGGATGGCAACGTAATCCATTTAAAATAAAATAAGAACAAAGTCCAAAGACAAGTGGTTTTTTTAATTATTGGAAGAAATAAATAAAAGTGGGGAAAGGTGGAGGCGCCGCTGAGCAGCGCCGTACAAGGGGGTAGGGTAGGGTAGGGCATACGTAAGCATGCGGGTGGGGGACGTGTTGGAGGACTCACATGACAAAAACCCACGCCCCCAAGCCGCGACACGTCTTATCAGGCGGCGGCTCTTGCCTGCCTCCTCCAACCCCACACACACTAACACTCACACACGGACACTGCTTTTATTCTCTCTCTCTCTCTCTCTCTCTCTCTCTCTCTCATGCGCCCCCACCATTTTTTTCATTATTATTTTTCTTGCGTCTCTACCCTTTTGCTCCCTGCGGTTTGATCAAATCTCTCAAGAACCAGGGTGGGGGTGGGGTGGGGGCATGTTGTTGTGTTTTGACCGGTCACCTGCAGTAATAATTATCAGTCATAGCCAAAGGGGGTAGTAGCCTTTTTGTTATTACTGTACAAATATGTGCAATCATATTGGTGCTACTGTAATGTTGGCCATTAAGACAGTTTTTCTTTCGGAATGAAAAAAAAATTAAGAGAATTGGAAAAAATTGCTGCATGTGTACATAATAAAGTAATTTTTTTAAATAAAATACAAGGGTTTGTTAGTCAGTTAAATAGTTTAATGTCTCCTTTTAATTGTTACTTTAGATTGATTATTTAAAAAAAATTAATTTAGTCGAAAATTTATCATAAAAGTGCTATATATAAAAATGACATAAGATTGAATGGTTTAAAATCTCCATTTTCAAATGAAGTACATGATATTATTTTGTTAAATATATATTTTTTGAAATAGAATATTATTCAAAAGTATTATGGTTATAAAGTGTTTATTGATAAATTATTTTATTTTATTTTGAATTATAATTAATTATTAATATATGTGGGGATAAAATACGTTTTGAATCCCTTATTTGACCAACTCCCTTTTTTTCAATCAAAAGGCTGAGTAAATTTACTTATTATTAAAAAGAAACAATTAATGGCAATGTACTCCCGCACACAATATTTGGCAACAGTTGAGGAAAAACAGAAAAATTTTCAACCCATAACTTAATGTATATTCCCATTTAGAATGACTCACGCGCCAAATCATAAAAGAGAGAAATTCATTGCGTGTGGAATGATCAATTTTTTTTTTTAAATCAAGATCGAACGGCGAGGCGCACGCCAAGACCTGGTCTGGAGTCACACACAATAACTCGCATTTTGTTTATTTAAGCGGTTCGTGCCGTCCAGCCGACGATTACGGGAGACTCAGTGGGTCCCCCCACTTTTACACACACAAACACACACTGCCACACCACATAACTCCCTCTCTTTTCTACAAACTCTCCTCAGCACCCCAAACCCATTCTCTCTCCCTGTCCCTCTCTCTCTCTGCACCCCCATTCCATTTTCTCTCTCTAAAATCATTTCTCTTGTCCATGGCTTCCTCGCGCGAGGGCCACTACAGGGGGGTGAGAAAGCGTCCATGGGGCCGTTACGCCGCGGAAATACGTGACCCTTGGAAGAAAACACGTGTTTGGTTGGGCACTTTCGACACCCCTGAGGAGGCTGCCTTAGCCTACGACGGCGCCGCCAGGTCGCTCCGAGGCGCCAAGGCCAAAACTAACTTTCCAGCGCCGCCGTCTGGACTGTCGTTGGACCTCAACCTGCCTTCCGATCACCGGTGGATTGCGCCGTCCGGCAGGCTCATAATCAACGACTTCCTCCACACCGGGGTGCTCAAAGATGTGAGCCCTCAGGGCAATGGCGGGCAGGTGGCGGCTACCGTCGGGGCACCAGTGGCTGACGGCGACGCTCCGGCGCAGTATTTTGGGATTGTGAGACGTGGTTTGCCCATAGACTTGAACGAGCCTCCACCTCTGTGGATGTAGGCATTTTTGTTTTGGCTCTGGGTGGGGTTTCGCTTGGTTATGGTGTTTTTTAGCATTTCCTCGTGATGTTAATGCTTTCGGACAACGGAGATTTTCTTAACTTAGCAAAAATCATTATGACATCGGATGAAATATCTTGTCGTCTGTATATATTTGATTTTCGAGGTTTTTATTACTAAGATCATGAGACTGAATTACCGGAGTTCTGTTCGGGGGAACGATGACTTTTCTTCCATTTTTTTTTAAATTAATGGCGTAAATTTTTACTGCAAGTCTTGAAATCCATGCATATTAACCCAACCTATTACTTAGTATTTGTTTACATATAATTTATTAAAGGGTTTATCTTTGTTGTCTTCAACCTGAAGAATAATTCAGTGGATCAAGCAGTTTACCCAACGGTTAAGCTTGTGATTTGTCCCACTAATCCAAATCGCAATTACGATAATCAGTATTTAATGCTTGATAAATACTTTGATTTGGATGTGACCGTATGTTTACACGCATAAATATTTTGGTGGCTCACGCGCCGACATGAGTTTACTTGGTGTTTAGAAAAAGCTGTAAGAAAAGGATTTTAGTATAATTTTTACAGTGATGGGAAAAGATGGGGAAAGCAAGCGTGTGGGCATAATAATACTACTACTAATAATAAAAATATAGACCGAGTGATTGAAAATTTCCGTTCTGAGGATTAACAGTACAAGGTTCTCGCGAGCTGTGACTGCTTTTACAGCACACGATTTGTATGAAAAATAGTATATTCAATTTGCGGTTGGATTTCTTTGGACGGATTAGGGTTAGGTTCACGTGGGTTTGAGCCCTTTGGAAAATGCCTCGATTTGACCATTCAATTACCTGCCCTTTTCTTTCAATTTCAAAGCCTTGTTTATGCGTGGCAAGTTCTGCCTCAAAATCTGATGTTGCTTTGGACCTGCATATGTAAACATTACATACGGTAATTTTATATTCATGGAATCCAAGTGATCAAAATATTTCCATCTTTTGATAATTGTTCGGGCAGCTTTTTTTATTATTATTTATTTAATAAAATAATCAAATATATTAGTATATCATAGATCAACAACCATTACTGGTACTCGAGTTAGGTTGCAGTGACACTGTTATAGATTTTTAGTAGCTGATTTTTTTGACTTTTGTGCTTAACACTGGAATTAATAGCCTTACTGTAATTTGGAATTAAATAAAATGAGAGAACAATTTAAATGTATTTACTCGTTGCATGGTTCATACATTTAATCTAAATTCATCTCATCTCAATTAAAAAAAAAAAAGTTAAAGCTAATAAACCTTCTTCCATGGTAAAAAAAAAAAAGTACAGTATTTCAAAATTTCCATGCTCATTCTCGAGAGAAAAAGTTCATCTAATATTTTCACTGTCCATAATTTGATTCTTAACATACTCGACGTTTTAAATTTGAGATGAGATGATCAAAGTGGTTTTGCACTTCGCTGGTAAGGGCAAGATAAGAAGGTATAAACAAATGAACAAATTGTTAACGGGGAAAGGCAAGTCCTTCTTAATTTTTATAAGTATTATGAGGTTTTTATAATTCAACTCTCCCATTATTGAACCCGTTGTCGCTTCCACTTTATGTAACTAATTACGTCATTTAACACATTGCAGATAGATTACACATTATTTTAGTAAAAATTTAAAACTAAAACTAAATTAGTCTCCACTACGTCACGAATAATCCGATTTTAAGGAATTTAAATAATCACACGTAACAATTATAAGTTGATATTTGTGTGGTTATTAATTACTCTTGTGGAGATGTTAAATTACTTATATAACATTTATACATTATTTGTTCCACGTAAAATTAGATTTTAGCCCAATAAATAATTTTTTATTTTTTATTTTATTTTTTTAATACACATTAAGTGCACATTTATGATGTTATTATATACACCGTAATACTATTATACTAAAATTAGATATAGTACAATTTAGGATAGAGGATATGCACGTGTCCTCAGCTGGCTAATCATTAAAAAGAAAAAGAAAAATATATGGCTTTGTTGAACAATAAAGATTGGTATAAATAATGTAAGAAGAATATGATAGCTGAAAAGACATATCATACGTGTTAAGACAACAGTGTATAGTGGGGGACCAAATTGATTTATGCCCAGAATTTGGTGGTGTAATTGGAAATGGATAAAGTTAGGAGGGAGAATTGAATACGTCATAGTTAAGGGTCGGGTGGGCGATGGGATTTGAGTCTATATTGAGAGGGATTAGTATATGGGTGGGTTGGGTTGGGTGGGGTGGAGTTTGGGACGCGTGGGTCATGTGCCGGCTTTTGTGTCGCTGTCGCCCTTTCTCTGTCTCCTCGGAATCTGTCGGCCCCCTTACCTCTATGCACATTGTACTCTAATCCTCTTTCTTTTGACTAAATCAATGCTACGCCACCTCCTCAAAAACTTCTACCTACATAAAAATATATTTTTTTAGAAATTTAAATATCTGAAAATTACGTATCTAACTTTTAAAATAATAATGATTTTATGAAATATCATTTACTTTAAGTAATGATATCATTGTGCTAAATCTTAATAGAAAGGTAATCATGAAAAACCTAATTAAAAGTTTTACTTTGTTATTTTAATTCAAAATCTGATGTCAAATCATAAATTGGGAAGCAGTTCACAAATTATGGGAGTTATAGAGCCATTTGGTTTTATTTATACAAAAAAAATATTTTTTATTATTTTAAAATAAAAAATATATTTATTTTACTCATTTTTATTAAAAATATTATTTATTTTTATTTTTAAAATTTATTTTCAAACCTACTAATATTTTACATTTGTTACGTACACACTGATAAAATATAACTATTTACATATCACGACTTTTTATAAAATAAATACATTTTTGTTTTTAAATTATATAATCTACATAATTAATCTAATATTTTTATTTTTACACAAAAATTTAATAAAAATATTTTTAATTTTGAAAATACTGAAAATATAACAATAAGTTTAAAAATGAAACCAAACAACCTCATAATTGCTCAAATCTGTACTTCAAATTATCCAAAATTTCAATGCGCTATTTTGATAGATGAAATGGACAGTATGACTTATAAATAATCGTCACCATAAGATAAGTGAATTAATTAGAAAATAAAATATTTAAATAATTTTCTTTAGACTGGCAAAATTTGAGGTGGGGTGAGACATAATCTTAATCCCATAAATTGACAATGGCAAGTGGACTAGGATTTAGCATCAGTAGTGGATAAAACTAACCTCCGCATTCCCTATAAAACTAGTTTATTAAAAAGTACTGTAATTATTTATTCTGGGTATTGTACATTCACAGGACCAAACCTAAGATAGTGATTTATCTTATGTTTAAGATAAGAAAATATAGATTAGCTTTAGTCTATAGCAATAGGACCTAAACATCCCTACCCCAGAGATTACTATTTATTACATTAGTTAATTTACGAGTTTCTTTTTGGCAGAATGGTAGCAAATAATTAGAGAAAGCTAATGAAGTCACACAATCATATCTGCCATCATAGGACTCTTGATTTTCATCTTAGGTTGTTTGACTATTATCGGTACGATTCAAATACGTAGAATTATGTGTGTTGGACTCTAACCAATAATATTAATATTTTTATTTTGTAATATTATTATATATTTATAGTTTATTTGAATATTATCAATACTACTTAAGAAGGTAATATAGCGATTTTCCAATTGCACTCCAATATATTTCTAGTTATGCAAGTGTGCAATCAGGGTTTGCATAATTTTTATTCGATGAAATATGAGGTTTGGTTTAAGTTTGATTTAATTATTTAAAAAATATTAAAATATATATTAAAAATAAAGTTACTGGAACTCGATTAATTTTCGACTCATTTAATAATTAAATTAAATTAAAATATAATTTTTTAAATTTAATAAAAAAATCAAATAAATTTAAATCCGACCTACCCGAAAGTGGCACATAGAGGCTTCTAAGCTGTTTGGGAGTGGTGATGCTAATTATCAGATTACATTACAGGGCTGGGCAATGATTAAATAATGTGGGTTGGGTGGAAAAGTGTCTGCTGAAAGGAGGATAAATTTATGTTTGATATCATAATCAACTTTAATTGTAGCACTTTAATTACTTATGCCAATATGCTAAATTGCATGTTTAATGTGGGTTTGACAAATAGGGACGACAGAGACTAATAATGATCGATCGATATGAGAACTATTAAAAAAGAGACGCGGGCGGCCACCATTATAGATAGCTTCATTTAATAAAAATTATTTATAAGATGGATATAAGTAATCATTATGTGTTGAATTGGTCATAAATTTCTTGCTGTCCCTATAAAAGTTTGCAGTATTGGGGCCAAAACCATTTTTTCAAAAGTACCCACACAAACTTTATTATCTTCTATATATGTATAAGAAAAAATTATCTAGTTTCTAAGTATGAAAGACCACATCGTTTTTGCAAGAATAGAATTTCCTCATATGTTATGGTGTTTTGTAAGAAAGAAGTGAGGAAGTCAGAACACAATATGGACATGTATAATTAAATTGTTAAAATTTTAAACTATTTGATCTTTAAAGTTAAGTAATTAAATTTATGGAGTCTACGGTACAAAACATTTCAACAATTAATAACTGATAATACATGTGTCTCATATTAGATAATTAGTCAACAAGTCTTATCAAATAATGTAATGGATAGATCAAATTAAATATTTTTGTTAAATTCATTGATAATGTTGTTGGCCTTTTTTTCGTCAATTAAATATGATAGTTTATGTCACACATCAAAAGAAAATTCGTATAAATTCATCATATATTTATCGAGTTTACTCCAAAATAAAAAAAACCGTGATAGGCCCACCTTAACAAAATAGTCTATCCATATTTTTTCATTATATATTTATCAATTTCTTCTCACCTATGAAAAAATATTAACTCGTGATTTATAAGTATTTTTACATACCAAAAAAGAGACTTTTAACCACTTTATATATTTAGTAATTTAGAAATGAAATTCAATTGTTGGAGTTTGTTCTTTTAGAAAGAAAGTGCGAGGAAATTTTAGACTGCTTATTTAAATATTATTCAAATAAATTTTAAGAGACGTCCACAGACTTACCAAAAAGTTGGAATTCAATTAGCTTAATTGATGAAATAATCAAGTGGGACCACTGATTTAACGAGTTTGAAAAAGGGCCAAAGAAAAAAAATAAATAGAAATGGGGATTGTCAGAAAGGCTGAGGAATGACATGTGGGCAGCTGCTGAGACGATGGGGAAAAAGGTTGAGAAATTTGTATAGTAAGACACGCAAGTCCCCACCTCTCTCTCTCTCTCTCTATACCTAATAAAGCGTCAGCAGCCACACAGAAAAGTCTCAGATTCTTTCAGACCTTTGCAGCCGCTGCCACTGCTCCTGCTTTCATTTTATATACATCCACCTCTAGCCGGCCGTCATTTCAAACCCCCCCCACGCTACCCCACTCCACCCACCCAGCCCCCACCTTGCTTATATGCTATATACTATTTTTTTTTTTTTTTTTTCCTTTTTTTTTTGTTCACACATAACAGACATCCTTGTTAATTGGTATTGACTTTATTTCAAATCAATTACTCCACTTCTTAGAAATGACATGTCGAAACTTGATTTTTTTTTATTTTTTTTATGAAAGAACGTTCATTCATGTTAATTATGATCTAACCACTATTTTGCTTTTGGGAGCAAATAACATTTAGATGAAAGTTGATTCATTGAAATTTTAATGGGGGTCAAAGACATATCTTCATTTTGTAATTTGTTTTAACATATAAAGAATTATTCATCACCTTTCTAAAATAAATGGTCATTTTCATTTATAAGTGGGGAAAATACAAATTGCTGATGGACATATAAAAAATTTCTTGTTTTGTATTAAATTTATTATTCTCATTTTTTATTCAAAATATCCCTAAACTACACTTTGTTTCTTAAAATAATTTTTTTCAATAATTATTTTTATATTTAAAATAATAATATAACACTACTCTAAACCATTACTTTTGAAAATAACAATATTTAAATTCATAAAACTCATCTCATTTAAAACTTTGACATCAAATCAAATTAGACCTCTTATATATATACTTAGGAACTGTGGTTTACTTTACATTGCTGGGATCAATAATTTAAGCTATGTATCTATAACATTAAAGGGCTTAATTCACGAGTTTAATTAAATTATAGACATCTAATAAAGTCAGTTGAATTTTATGAAATCCCACCCAAACTTAGGCATATAACAATAATACTAATAATGTATGAATTGAGAAAAAGGATAGTCTAGAATCTGGATAGATCAAGGGACAGCGGCAATGGGATGGACCACATCAATTCATCACGCTTGTGCTCCCCGTTGGTGCGTGTCTTTTTCCTTTTTTTTTCCTCACCAAATACTACCATCTTAATTTAATTAATGATAACACCAGATCAATCAGTCGGCTAAAATGAGTTTCAAACTAATTCCAAGGAATAATAATTAATAGGTATCTCATTACAACATTAAAACTGTTTTGTAGCATCAAAATTATTTTGCTTGAATAATCATTAGTGTTTTATTTATAGTAATAACTTGTTGATATGGCACAAAGTGAATTACATAAATAATTTCGTACACCTACTAATATTATTTTAAAAACTACTCATATTTCATATTTTTTTTATGTAAAAAACTTCATAAAATAAATATATTTTCATATCTAAATATATATAGTTTATATAAAAATATAATTAATCCACACATAATCTTATTTTTATACAAAAATCCAGAGAAAATATTTTAAACTCTATAAATATTGGAAACATTGAGTTTGAAGTTTCATTTTTCTATGTTTTTAGCATTCATGTGGTTGAAATGTTTGTATTAAATTTTCGTGTAAAAATGACAGTATATCTAGATTAGTTATATTACTATGTTGACTATATATGTTTGAAAATTAAAATGTATTTAATTTAAACTATTTTTCATATGAAACGATGTGAAATATTAGTTATGCGTTTAGTATATTTTTATTTCTAAGTTTGACCAAAAATTTATAAAACAAAAATATATGGTAATTTCTTATATAAATGAGAAAAATAATTATATTTTTCAAAAATTCAAATAGTAAATATAGAAAAGATTACTCTTTCAAATATTAATAAACTAGCTCTTACATGTTTAATGATAAGACTTTCTTGGACAAGATTCCAACCTAAAATTTATTCCCCATGTGTTTCATAAATTTATCAAATATAGGATCAAGCCTAACTTTTAAGAACAACAAATGAATGAAAACATGTTATATTGGATGCAAGAAAAAGACCTTGCTACGTTAGGTGGAGTGAGTTTGATTTCTCCAACGTGTTCAATTCATAAATTTATTTTAAGGTAATATTTTTTCACATTATGGATTGTTAGGTGGAAAGATTAAACCGGACATATCTATTGGAAATTAATATATTTAAAATTTTGCATATAAAGTTTTTTTTATAAATATATTATTTTGTCACTATGCTGATTTTATGAAGTTTAATAGTAATAAAATTTAGAATTTAAATTGTCACCACTAACAATTAATAATGCATATTTGGTGACAACTAATAACAAAAATTGCCATCATGTAATATTTTTTTTTTGTGGTGACAATATACATTACTAATCATCACAACATAAAAATAATTATTTTATAATTAAATTTATAAAAAAGAATATTATCGTTGTAAATAAAAATTATTATCTTCTAGATTAACGTATTACTGCTCTTCTTTTTTCCAAACGACATTTTGACAATTTGTCGTGCCGGAAATGTTGAAAATTTAGAAACATGGGAGGGGCCTAATGGTTAAGTGGCAGGTTTTGAGATGTAGAGAATCAAAATGGGCCACCAGAGTCTACGATTTTCTGCAATATTGTCGGTAACAGAGGGAGCTTCACGGCGGCTTGCGTCTTACGTTAAATAACTACACCAAAAAAAAAAAAAAAGGGGTGGTTGCCGTGGTTTTGCTTTTGTTCGGTTTTGTGTCGCGTCTTTGTGGACTCCCAGTACAGCTGTCGGTGGCGGCTGCCACGTGTCATTCGCGTTGACGGTCTTCCAATCAGGGTGCACTATTACCCATTTCACCCTCCCCCTCAATCATTTCGTCCCATTTTCACTGTGCGGTTGAAATCCCTTGCCGAATTTCCCCTTTGTTTGCAAAATGTAAGTAAAACTATTCCATACGCGGGTATTTAATAACGAACGAATCAATATTCAATAATACTGCTATATAAACATAATAAGTTTGGAATAAACTTTTTTACTAATTTTAATATTGTATTTAAATTTGAATTAATTGTTATAAATAAACATAAGAGTTTAATTAAATCAAATCTGAAATTCATATTAGGTAGATTGATTCAATATTATTTTTTTATGTATAATCTACTGAATGCGAAATTAAGTACAAGGTAGTCACTAACTACAATGCCGCATATATATATGTGTATATTTTTCTGTTACCATATTAGGTTTTTCAATTTTATTGAGATAAATACTTTATAAAATATGTTTTCACTTGATGGTATTTATACCCTATTCTTTGGGACTTCAATTTTTTTTTTTCCTTTTCTCAACAAAATACAAGGTCTATACGCAACACAAAGATATAAATTAAAGGAAAATGCGAAACATGTCTGTCTATGCTACTAAAGTAATAAACTAAGAAACAAAATTATTTTACTACCTCTTATTTGTTGTCCTAAAATTAATAACCAATAAACCGAGTCATAAGTTATACATATTGAGTTTAAGAATGCCCATAGACATAAATTTTGCATGAAACTTAGTCATTATTCTCTCCTGATACAACGTAAAATAAAAAGGAATATCGAAATTAAACATAAAATTATCCTTACTTCTACATTGTAGTGTTTGCCCAAGTTCGCAGGGCTTTTCTCTGACTGAATGATTGCTGGACGCAGTTTTCAGAAGCCCAATTGAGGAGGGCCCAATTCTATCTGTTGTGGATAAGCCTAATTTAACTGTACTATTTATACTTATTCAGTTTTTTTTCATAAAGTGTTTAGTAAAATTTTTAGAAAATGAACTCATATAAACTTTTAAAATAAGATGTTACGATCTTATAAACTCATTTTGAAAAAGTATGAAGATTCTAACTTATTTTTAAGATTTTACTCTACTATTTTTTGGTAAGCATTTTGGTGATTAAAATACTAAGGCAGCTATTTTATTTATGTTCTTTTAAAATAAAATAATCAGTACTATTTTAGAAATCTAGTTCATTTTTTTTTATATGGATGGTTCCAATATAAATGACTATCAATATATGGAGAATCATAACAATGTTTGTAGTTATATACTTCAGGGCAGATTTCGAAATTTTAAAAATATTTTATAATATAATTCTTACAAAAGCTGGATCCAGATTGGATTATAATTTATAAACTTTTGTTGCGTCCAAATTTGGTTGATATCCGACTCTTAGCTAATCTCGAATTCCAATATATGACTCTGAGGTCCAAACAAATCCAACCGTCGACAAAGAACCAGTGGTCAATTTTTTGTTGGTGTGCCTATTTGTATTACATCATATAATATAGTTTAGTAGATTTTATAATTATTTAATTTTATATACTTAAAATGGAATTTGATATTGGAGATGTAGTTAATCGCAATTTCTATTGTTCTCACGTGTGAAGAATGTTTCATTAACCTTACCGTGATAAAAAATAAATAGACAGTCTAGTTTGATTCAATACAAAATTTTAGTTTATAATTAAAAAGCATAAATTTTACATATCTTCATATTTTTATGATTAAAATTAATTTAAGTCAAATTAATAATTGAATTTTTAAAAAAAATAAAAAATAACCTATTTAAAACATTACGACAAAAATAAAAACAGTAAATTTATAATAAATAGGGTACTTTATTTAACAAATCAAGAGCACCAGAAAAAAGTTTCCCATTGAAAGATGCCCCAAGAAGCAGCCGCCCTCACATAACTTTCTATTTTTTTTTTATTTTTTTTTAGGGGCAGTGTTTAAATTTTTATTTTTTGGCAATGTAAAGCGAAAGCGTCAAAGGTGGCGTGTGATGTGGTTGGTGTCGGATAGAGAGTAGGCCCACACGCAGCAGCCGGCATAACTGTGTGTCTGAATCCCACACCTCACCTCACATCACTCGCGTCTTTCATTTAGCTGCACTTAATATATTATTTATTAAATATTTAAATAATAATTAAATATTTTGTTTTTATTTAACAATAAATGAGTATTTTAATTTTTTATAAAATAAAATATTTATATATTATTTATATTCTCAATATATTATTCTTCTCAAGAACCCACCTTCTCAATTTTTATAAATTTATCAAAAATAACAAAAAATTAATTATTTAGTGCGATCCATCCCATATTTTCTCATTTGACATCATAAAATATTTATACGAAAGAGTTTGAAAAAAAAAAAATATTTGGGAATATCTCAAAAAATAAAAGAAATATGTTTTATGAACATGAGAAGTTTTCTATTTCGCCATTGTGGCCTTTGTTTGATTCTTCACTACATCTAAGATCTAACAACACATCAAATATTTTGCATTGACCTATTTTCCAGTGTGAGTCCCAATATTTATGTAGTATATAGTCATATCACAAAATATAATATCAGCAATTCATAATTACTTATCAAAAAGAAAAATACAACTAGAAATGCATCACCAAATATAGCACGAAAAGCCCCTTTCAAGTGGTTTAGAGGGTGTTTATTTACATTTCAGAACAGCAACTTATTATTTTTTACTATTTAAAAAAATGAAATTGCATTTATTTAACCCATTTTAATAAAAAATACTTATAAATGAATCGACACCTGCCAAATTAAAATACATTTTCAGGCATATTAATATTTTATATCTTTCATTCAAAAAACATCATAAAATAAATTTATTTTAATTTTCAAACTTATATAATTAACATAAAAAGAAAAATCCAAATATAATTTCATTTATAAATCAAAACTTAATAAAAATATATCCAATCATGAAAATAAATATTGGAAATGAAACCAAGCAAGCTCTTAATTTTCTTCGTTGTTACCCTTTCTCCACTCAATTAAAGCCTTTCATTCTACCAATAACAACATTCACAGCTTGTATAATTAATTGCCTATTGTGAAATAAGTCACAAACACACATCTATTACCCAACACATTTTACACGCCGTCGTACCTTTAAAGCAATTTAATTAATTAATTAATTAAGTAGATGGTGATGTAAAACCTTTTGACTTTTAGTAAAGGGTTTCAATCATTCTTATGTTTTTTATAAGGTACCCAAAAGACTTTTGGTGTCTTCAAACTTTTCAAATTATGAGTTCTTTTCTTCCACTTGTTTACACTGTTCAGGTTTTGACCCAGTTTTCATACATTAGAGTGCCGGCGGAAAATCTAGTAAAAAAATGTTTTTAACATGGGTGTATTAAAAAACATTTTCTTGTAGGAATCCTGTAGCAAAGAATAATTATCAGTAAGTAATAATGGATGAAAAGATAGTCGATATAGTTTTTTTTTTATAAGTATCTTATATATATTATCTTATTAGTAATAAGTTTCAGTCATTTGAGAAGAGAAGTAATCATTAATGAAAAAAATATAATAATAATAAAAAACTGTTCCTATAATTGCTTCTTGTAATATTTCAACACAAAATCTTGAAAATCCGTGGCCCAAAACTTCACATGTAAGCTAACTGTAATGTTTTAATAATAGTTTGTTGACTTCTTACTTGTATACAGGGTCAGGGACTTGGCTGGGACCTTTCCAAATTCTATAAAATTTTAAAAATTATATGATTTTATATATAAAATTATTAAGTTTGAAAATTTTATTCCTCAAAAATTTAAATATATATATATACATTTATATTTTTATTGTTTTTAAAAAAAATTAATATCATATTTCCAATCTGAATATTCTGCTCCATCTCTACTTGTATAATATTTAATAGTAAATTCCTGCAGACCATGTATCCGGAGAGGGGACTAGTGGGATGGTTTCTACTTCATTTGTAGAGAGTGAGATGGAAAATTGCAAGGATTCTATTAATTTTGATTAGACTATTATATATAATTATGTAGAATTTAACTTTATCTAAAAATTTGAATTGTTAAACTCTAAATATAAAACAAGTTCTTTTCATTATTTTTTTCAATTTAAACTGATTTGAGTTATTAGACTCGGTTCAATTTATCACGCTCTATCTTAAAATGATTATTGTTAAATTGATACTCAATTATGTTGACTCGTTGTTTATTTGTAGTATAAAAACTAAGATTGTTGATTATTTTGCAATGCATCGCTTTGATTTTGAGAGAGCGTACGTAAATAACATTTTTTCCTTATAATATATTTTACATATATTAGAACAAAATATTTTATGATCACGAAAACACAACATTTACTTTTTTATAAATCCATTTCTTCATTATTTTTTGACAACTCTTATGATAACATTTAATCTTCACTTTGCGAGTACAAATTATAAGAAAAATATAACTTTGACTATTATGTGCAGCATTTATTGGATATAAGATACAAAAGGAGTAACCATCAAATTAAATGAGGTTATACACAACAAACAACTAACACTAATTTCTGCAAGACTACAAGATTAAATTTTTTATTAAAAGGAAAAAAGATATTGTAGACAATGTATCATTTCATATGTTGCATTCATTATTTTGAAATGCTTAATTCGAGAAACAATAAATTAAATATGTAAATAATGAATAAATATTTTATTTATCAAATTATACATTTATCAATTATCCACGTACAGTATATTATATTTTATTGGGGGCACAATGAATATTACTATCATAGGCCCATTCATCTTTAATAGTTTGTATTAATTAAACATTGCATTTATGATTATTGTGACCGAGTTGAGGTCACTGTTCATGTTTACCATATGTCATCACTGATATGACATTTTAAGCAATTTCTTGCGATAGCATAAATGAACGATTGACTGTCTCTGGAAGGAATAATTAATCTTCGTACTCACTTTTGACAATTATTCTAGACATGGCAAATGGTAGCCCTCAACCTTAACTAATGGCTTCTTATGTTCTCCTTATTTATTTACATCTTTCTGCTCGTACGTTTTGAGGCAATTCATTTATGGACCTATGTACTTCACGCGTCTATACATGCATAACAAAATATCGTATTCATATATTATGTGTATATTTAAAAAAACATTTTATATATATAATATATATATTATATATTTATAAAATATAATATAAAATTATAATAAAATATTCAAGCTACTTTTGTGTGTATACTATATACTTTTTCAGTAAAGTATAACAGTTAGGTTTCAAAAATTTTAAGTAAATCATCAATACATTATTATATCATGGATCATTATGTTAGATATTAATTAAGAACAAATTATTAATTAATAATATAAAAGTAACAATTATAAGTAATTAATTACTACAAAAATAAAATAATGTCTTCGTCTAATAAAATTTATATGACAAAATTTACCGTTTAAGCTAAACCATGTTTTATCAGTGAGTCTCAATTAAATATAGATGGTATTAAAAGCAAAGATGGGGCAGTCGCCCTAACTCCATAATTTTTTTAATTAATATTTATTTTATATAAAAAATTATCAAAATTTAAAATTTTGATAAATTTAAAAATAAAAAATATTTTTTATCTATTATTTAAAAATAATAATAATTTTCACCCCATCCTCTCATCCTCCAAGGCTCTGTCCTGATAAAGAGTGAAAAGAAAATAATGATCTAATTTGAAGGATGTATATTTGGTTAAAAGAAGAGGAAATAAATACTCCCTAGGAGGAGGCGCATTGCAGTACGTGGCAGGGAATCGTTCAAACACTCACATCAGGGCAGTGTCCGTACTGACATGGACCACACGTCCCTTAACTGTACCGCCAAAATAGCTCCAGTTCCCGGTCAATTTTCCGGTGAAATTACTCCTCCAAAGTCCAAACAACCAAAAAGTAATATACGAAAAAAAAAATTAAAAACTGGTTTGAAGTTTGATACGCAAACAAATTTTGCAGATTAAAAACAAATAAATAGTAGTAATATATTTGATTTTTTTTTTAAGCTAAGAGAGCAGGAAATTACATTGATATGAAGCACACAGAGTGTGTGAGTTAATAAACAACAGCCCCAAATTCCGACGAATTTTTCATTTGGCCGTTGCAAACAAAAGGAAGATCAGCTTTAACTATTCACATCCAACGGTGAGCTTTAATCTCATCAGAAAACAAACCGATCAGCCCACATGTATCACGTTTTAACCATCTACGTTCTTTCTATTCTTTTTTTTGTGGGGGGGAAGGGGGCCGTGGGGTTTACAAAAAGGAATGAAATATTAATTCATTTAGTAGTTAATTAAAAAGAAATTCCTGCCTCCTAGCTCAAAGATTTTCCGGCGGAGGGAGGTTGAGATCCAGATCGATCCCTCTGCTGAGCGGCGATTTGGGCAGGTCAACGACAGCGGATGATGAGTCGGACTCGCTCTGTGCCGTACCGCCGCCGTGGAACTCTACGGGCATTCGCCGCATTTTGTTCATTAGGTCTACGATTTCTTGACGCGACTCGGGGCGAAGATTAAGCATCGTGGTTTGCACCGGCATGATCCTGATAAATGCACCGCCAGTGGCGGTGGCGGTGGCGGCAACAGGGGCGGGAGGGCGGAGTTGGTAGTTATGCTGGAAGGGAAATCTCATTCGCCGGCGGCCGAGAGTGAGGTCCAAAAGAGTTGAATCCGGCACCACCACCGCTGCCGGCCGGAACGTCTCTCGGCTTGACGATTCGACGGTGCTGCTCTGGCTGGAGCTGCGATCATCGGCTTTCTTGACGTTCAAATCCGGAGGCGGAAAGTTCGTTTTGGCCTTGGGCCCACGGAATTGGCGGGCGGCGTTGTCGTAAGCTCTTGCAGCCTCCTCCGCGGTGTCGAATGTCCCAAGCCAAACGCGGCTCTTCTTGCCCGGATCCCTGATCTCAGCGGCGTACTTCCCCCAAGGCCTCTTCCGAACCCCACGAAAATGTATTTCACTATCACCGTCCCTCTCCGCCGCCCTCGCCCTCGGCGCCATCACATGTGAACTGTGTATAGAAGAACAATTCTATTCTTTGGTTTGTTCCGGGAAATTTAGGCGTACGGCTTGGAAGAAAGAGAAGGGGGCGGGGGGCCAATATATAGAGGAGGGGGGCGGAGGGTACGGTACAGTCGTGTGTCTCAAAGTGGGGAGTGGAACCCCACGTGTTACGTGGCAAGAAGGATTTGTTGGCGGCAATGTTTATTGGATACGTGGGAAGTCTGAACGAGTGTATATGTTGTATATCTGACTGCCGCAGCGACTTTGCATGGCGTATTGTCGTACTTTGAGGCCTAAACGGCATGTGTTCCATAACCAAATAGGTTTGTTTTCTTTCTTTATATTTTATTTCTTCTGCATTTTTTTGGAATTTGAATATTTTATCTTGCTATAACTTGTGGTTATTCGTTATTATTAGGCAAAGTGATGCAATGAAAAAATAAAGAAATTAGTCTTCAAACTGTGGTTAGTGTAATGGGTCAAAATGGAATTAATAATTTTGTTAATTGCAATATTTTAAGGGATTGGAAGGGCTGAAGTGATAAAGCAAAAAATAGGATCACCCTCATTTCCAATGGTAGTTTTGAAGGGGCAAAGTTAAAATTACCCAAATTTTATTCATAATTTATTGTACGCTTGATAACTATATTATTATCGCCCAAAAACATGAAAAATTATAACTTCCAAACAATTTTATTGTGCCTAACACAACGAGACAAGCAGCCAAATATTTTATGGCATTAAATTCTCGATGTGCTCTTAATATTTCGAACATTATGCTTAAACATCAACTATTTCAAAAAGTTTGAAACTCTTGTACACTACACAATGAATACTTAAAAAAAAATAAAAATTAATAATTTTTCTCTCCACAAGCACAACTTAAAGCAAAATCTATAGAATTTCCCTAATTATCCAAATAATTTTTGTGTAATTTGGCAAATAATGCGAATGGATCATTTTATTTTCTTTCGATTGTTCAATGTGCTTTTATTACAATAATTTTTTAAAATAACAAGTGAATTAATAGCATGTTTAATGCAGAAAATTTGCTCAATTATTTAATTAGAAAGTTCTTGATTATTTGTCATAAATTGCGAGCATATCAAATGAATTCAAAATTATATTTTAACTATATGTAAAAGAGAAAAATGTTTCTTATAATTAACCCATAGTAATTTCAACCTAATTAATAAAATTTTTAATTGGTTTTTTATTAACTATTTTAATATAATTGAGCAACTTGAATAATCACCATCTACTAATGTCTACATGATTGGTGGGAATGCGATGTGAGGAAAGTGGGATACTTATTTTTTTTTTTCGTATCTCCTTTCGTTTAAGGAAAAAATTAATAAATCACATCATTTTTTGGGAAATCTTATAATTAATTTATTTTTTAAAAAACAAACAATAAAATGATGCAACGAAATTCAAAGAGTCAAAGTAAAAATTAGACATAAAAATATAAAACAAATCATACAATTGAATGTCTAGTATTATCAATCCTGTCAGTTGTATATAAAAATAACGATGCTGCACAACTAGTATTTTGATAAACAATTGAATATTTATATTATCAAACCTCCCAATTTGTATATAAAAATAACAATGCCACTATATAACAATTTACTCACTCCATTTATATGGTATAAAATTCAATTTTGATAGTTAAATTTTCACTTTTCAAGATGTTAAGGAAACTTTAGTGAATACCAAAAATTAATAAAAAAATAAAAACAAATTAAAAAAATTACTAACAAATTACTGAATTAATTTCCTATGTATAAAAAAGGTAAAAATGTACCACATGCTTTTATACATTCCAAATTTGTTGGTTGTGAAAATTGAAACCAGCTGTTGCAAGATAATTTCTTTATGTTGATAACACAGATTTATGGAAATATAAAAATTAAAAATTAAAATAAATACACGTGGAAGCTCAGCAAATTGATTTGACGTGGCAATGGGTGACAGCCGTAAAAAATCATTTAGGTCTTATCAATGCTTCTGATATATATATATATATATATGTATTTGTTATAAATTTATTATATAAATATTATATATTTTATAAAATAAAAAACTTAACATTAATTCATGATATCAAGTTAATTCATGTAATATCAATCATTTATTGGCATATTCCGTTATCTCGGCGCATGACGTGGATCAGTTTGTCAAGTTAGAGTGAAGCGGCGGCATTTGTATCGTAATTGCTTATGATGTGGTGCACGCTTTTTGGTACTCCCTATAGAAATAGCTCGCTCGGTTGGTGGATAGACTCCCAATAGCAGTTTGACACGTATGGGGTCTCGTGTTGGGAAAAAGTAGAAAACTACTGACCCCAAAGCCGGCATGCCCGCCCAAGGGTCTGCTGAAACCAGCATGATTTTATGACAGGGAGCATCAACTTTTGTCTGATAACGTCTGTTGATCACGCACTCGATCCGTGTTGATAGGCACGCGCTTTTGATACTCTGTTTTGCTGCTGCCCTCTGTTTAGGTAAAATACAGTAGATGCACCCTGTGTTATAATAAAATTACTGAAAACCCGCATGGTTTAGAAGGATTACTTAGAATACTTTTCGGCTTTGCTTGGTTTTATTTTTATTTTTATTTTTTTAAATATTTTGCGAGACTATATTTTGATAATAAAATTAAAAAATAAAAATATATTAAAAAAAACATAATATGATGTAATTTTTTGGGGATATTTTTTATTATCAATTTTTAGTCAATGTTGACTGTTATAATTAGTGATAGAAATTTTCAATTATAAATATATTATTTTATTATAGTTAATGGAGTATAATAAAATATAAAATTATTTAAATATTATAAAAAATTAATATTTTAAATAATAAAAATATTATTTTAAAAAAATAAAAATAATAAATATATTTTTATTTTAAAAAAATGCTACAGAAACCAAACAAAGACTTCATATTTTGTGATATCCTCTCTAAAAATCCTATTGCGTTCACGTGTTTGGGTATGCGAAATATATATATACATATATATTATTTTTTTTGGGTCCTCTCACCCTCAATTACAAGGATAATTGACTAATATGCTCTCCAATCTAGTGTGGGACTGAAAGTATTATTAATAATAATAAGAAAATACCTCTGCGAAAAAAAAACCATATAAGTTTATTTTCAGAAATTACTTAAATTTCTAAAAAATCAAAATTATAAATAGAAAAAATTGATTTGTTAAGTGTGATTTTAATATTTATGATCATTTGTATTTTTCAATATATATTGCAAATCAAGTTATATTGATTACTATAAACATATTTTCTGCATAAGTAAAAATTAAAAAATTAAAATACTAACCTTCTTATTTTTATCTGCAAAACATAATCACTAAAAATAACCAAACAATCAAAATTCACAAATAAATACTCTATAAAACTAACAGTAATGAATGTTAAATATTAAAATACTTTATAAAATATCAATACCCATGCCCATATAAAAAAACCAGCCATTAGAAATCACAAAATAACAACAAAAACTAACAATTACTAAATAAATCATATTTTTACTATCCATTATTAAATTGTTTTTTATTATTTACTTGTTTTTATAAGAATTATAATGTATAAATAATTTTTTTAATAAATTATATTTTATTTTTATTTTTTCTCTCTTCTTTTTCCTTCTTTCTTTTTTTTCTTTTTTCCTCCCACTTCCTTCTTCCCCACCAATGCCACCCCCACTAATAACTTTGGGCCACACCCCAACCCCACCACACCTAAAAGGCTAAAACCTGTTGCCCCTCCCGCGGCACCCCTCCCAAGCAGACCACCCATCCTCCCAACCCCAAATAATATGTAAAATATTAAGCTTTATGCATGCATATGACAAAAGTGTTTGTGAATATGCTTTAAAAATTAATAAATATCTACACGTAAATAAATATAATGCATATTATAAATTCCAAAATACAGGCCGTTGATTTATGTTAGGTCAGATACAATGTTTGTTAAATATTTATAAGATTTAATGGTTAATAATCTTTCCATAAGTAAATTTCAAATTATGTCACAAACAAAGGATATAATGGGTATTTTATACAAAAAAAGTTAATGGAATTAGGATGTTTTAACGAAAGCGTATGCATAATTATATATAATACAAGATTTTTTAACACAAGATTTTTTGGAAAAATAAAATAAAAAACACATAATAATTTATGCATTCTACCTTTTTTATTTAGAAGTGCGCAATTTCCGGGTAGCTATAAATAAATGTGCTCACATCTGTGTTTTTTAATTTGTTTAGTAATTTTTGTGGATTTAACCAAAATTAAATCCTGCCAGATTGTATTAATTCGTTCATGGATGGCCGCAAGAAATTATGCGAATAATTCCAAATTTGTAGTTCAGCAGCTAAGATTGCATTGACTGAGTTGTTATGTTGTGTAAGCAAAGGCACATACAAGGCACGTTTGTATCTGATCATAATTTTTAAAAAATTATACAGATATTTCGAATCATCCCGTATCACATAATTAATATTGATTTATAATAAAAATTATAATTTAAAAAATTAAATAAAAACTACACCGCTAAGTGGCGATTTAAGAGCTAAAAAAAAATACAAAAATAAAAAAAATACACCATCTATTTATACTTTAAAAAAATAATTTTTTAATTAACTTATCATACCAAAATTTTAATAATTAAATTAATTATTATTTTTTTCAACTCACATCCCTCAATTTGAAAACTTAAGACAAAAGACAAGAGCAGCAATCATCCCATATAAACAAGGGAGGAGCAAGGCTTTTCGAACAGGGAGACGAGATTCGATTATCAAATTATTATTTTTTATATATAAAATTAATTTTTTATTAAATTTCTTAACTAATTATTAGAAATAAATTTTAAATATAAATATAATACGTTATAGTTATACATAAATATTTTATATCTATTATAACTGCATAAAAAATTGAATAAAAATTAATTATAAACGAAAATATTAATCAATTATAATTCAATCCAACACAAAATAAAAACTAATTTACAAGAATTTAAGTTTTATTTCATAACCATTAACCAAATCAAATAATTTTTATATCATGAAAAACATATACTTATGATTTTTTGCGAAATAAAAAATAGTATAATCTCAAATAATAAGTAACAAAAGTGAAATCAAATAAGTTAAAAACTAAAATTAAAATAAAGAAATCACAATAAGAAGTATTTTTTTGACTAAAATATCCATATTTTTAGAAACGAAATCATAATAAATTTTAAAAATTAGTACAAATATCTTTTAAAACTTTGTATCAATAATAAATTCCATTACCTGAATTTTAAAAAAAAAAATTTAAAAATAATTTTAGAACATCTTTATATTTATTAAATTTACATATTCAAAAAAGAATTATGAAAATTCGAGGGGTGACTATTTTAATTATTCGAGTAGGGGCAAATTTTAAAATTTATAAAATATTATATACTAAAATAATAAATATGAAAAGTTTGGAGGGCGGCTGCACCCACCCGCCCCCTGAATACGCCGTTGCATATAAATGAAATTAAATGAATAAGTAAAATATATGAAATAAATTAAAATTTATACACAACGATATAACTATTTGTTAGTACATAAAAGATTATATTATTATTTTTAGGATAAAATATCATAGTGTTGTTTTCATATTCAAATAATTTTTTTTATTAATGTCTTAATTTTTTAAAATTTAATTATTTTTATTTATTGATAAAAAATCGTCATATCGTCCAAAATCGCTTAAAATCGCACTTTTGTTTTACTTGACAAAATCACAATTTGAAATTATTTTTTAACAAAATTGTATATAGCAATTCAATTTGAAATTAGTAAAAAAAATGCAAAATCATACTTTGATCACCCCTCTTTTTAATAATCTTGACGTGACTAAAAATAAAGGGACTTAAGAATGTTTATAATTATTTAAAGGAGGAATAAGTTCTAGTGAGTTTGTTGACTTGAAAAGATTGTGCTAGATTTTTTGTTCTTTTTTCTTTTTATTCTTAGGTAGTCTTTAGATTACATATATACATTTTTATTTCTTGACAGGTCCTACAATATTGGAATCTCCTTCAATTAAACTTCCGGATGATATAAGCAGAAGAATAAACTAATACAACATGGATATTATTCATCAAATTCAACAAATAATAGACATCTCCAAATCTTTATTCCTATGGGCCATATATTGATCACGCATATTAAGTGATGGGATAACGGTACGTTATCTTCATCTTTTATATTATCAACATCAACATATTAAACCATTTCGAATTAAATGTTCCGAAGCCAAGCTCATGGAGATTAAGAAAAAAAAAAAAAAAAAAGAGTTTGACAACTTTAATCTTCTTCTTTATGGATCAAGAAAATTAAAAAGAAATATATAATAAGTTACACAAGCATTGTAATTGAAAAATAAATAAATCAAATAAAAGAAATAACACAGAAGCATTTTCCACAACGGCTGCGTTGCATTGAAACTAATTCCATCATTGATTGTAGGGAGTGTGGGTCGGTGGGGGGCGCGGCCCCGGGGCAAGTCTTGGTCGGAAACTAAACCAACCATATATATTTGGTCGGCTGATATGAACTAATTATGATTTGCTTCAAGGCAATCTGCCCATGATTCAAACTTTCAAACCACTACTGCTTGGAACTTTACCCTGGTCCCTGGATGTCGCCGTCACTTCTATCACAAGCAAAATCTCCATATCTTGCATGCGGCCTTTGATGTAAAATAAGCCCATCAATCTTTCAAGCGTGATTTAATCACTCGGAATATCTTTTTTCCACTTTTAAATCAAACATTTATGTACAACTTCTTTTTAACGTTGCGGGCATTTTAAGCAATATCAAATTCCACTGCTCATTAAGGATTAAGCACATCCATCTTATAATAGATGTTGGATAAATGAATTTGATTAGGGTCACAAAATAGAATTAAAAGACAAAAATGCCCCCCAAAGATGAATCATATATCTTCAAACAGGATGGTGCCGCGGCTGGCAGGAATTTCAAAATCAGGATCTTTGATATTAAAAACACATCGGGGGCTCAAGCTCGACTCGGGTGACCCACCAACACATAGGTGCACTCGCGTCGCATTTGAATATTTCACAATTGACTGCAGCAAATAATATTGTAAAGAGACATGTGACCTTGACTCAGCACGTGATTAAGAACATTTGAATATCGCAAAGTATGTTATTTAATATGAATTAATTATATCATCAGTATTAAAAGCAATTTCTCAATTTCTATTGATTTAAGTTTAAAAGAATTTAGCTAGGACCACTAACAAATTTAAGGGTTGCCACGTTGTTCAGATCTGACCAGATTTGATTCGGTTGGGATAATTTATTTTTTCTTGTGGTGTTTAAAATTAATACGACGTTTTGATTAATCTTATGCATACCCGTTTTGTTCATCAAGATCGGTGCATCCAAAACTACTATCATGATTCATATTTAATCCTCAAAAAATAGGAAAAAGGAGCCTGCAATTTTCTGCTTTATTTTAATATGATATTTTATGTATTGTTCAAAGACCTTATCGAAAGGCTACCAAACAGGGATGGAGCTAGAAAATAAAAATTAAGATAATTTTTTTTAAATAATAAATAAAGAAGCATGTTTAATATTTTTGGGGTGAGGGGACAAATTTGTAAAATTATTAATTTTATATACAAAATTTATACTAATTTAAAGATTTATGGATTTGAGGAGGGTACCCGCTTCCTTGCTCCATCTGGTGGTGAAGATTAGAAAACAAGCAAACCAGATGAATTTCCTACTTTGAAAAAGAACAAGACTAACAAAATATTACTACTACTTCTCAACAATCGGAAACATTGTCCAACTAGTAAAAAAGTCATAGCATAATGTAAGAATTGTTTGAAACAAATATGTGAAAAGAATTGACTGTAATTCAAGATTACACATATGTATCGAGTATTTTACGTAAAAAAAAAAAAGAGCAAAAGATAGTGGTTTGGGGGTTAACTTGACTGACTTATGAAGTCTCTCATATAAACATAAAAAAAAATATTAAAAAGTATTTTAATAAAGCATAAGCATTTAATTATTATTAAAATGGCAGCATAAATATTCTTGGTTAATTAGGAATATGTTTTGTTTGTTTTCGTGGGCAGTACTGCTGTTGACTCAGTCGCATATTTGGACCGCTAATTATCAAAATGGCTGCTTCTAAGTTCTAACAACCCGCCTAAAAAACTATTTGATGTTTTCTACGCATTTTCCTTGAAAACTCAAAAGCATAAATGCAACGACGCGGTAAAGCGCAAGGCGTCCACATTTCATAGTCAGTCCACACACTTTTCCAGGCAACTCTAGGAAATACGAGGAAACCAGTATTCTGAAAGAAAGTGTCTCGATCGTTCTCTCGATCCTCCTAATACTTCTTCTTTAGCCAACTTGTTATTACCAGTAAAAGTTCAATTTTCTAAAACGAAAAAGAGTAGTGTGTTAACAGTAGAAATTCGGGATTTTCCATGCAGTTTAAAACTTGGATTCAATTAATTCCAATTAATTTTGCCTTTTGTAATTAGTTTATTGACTACTTATTGCAGTACTACATCGTGTATTAAGCTACTGTGTATGATAATTATTCATTTTTCATTATCTTTAAATTTATCAAGAATCCTCAAATTAATGTGAGTTTTTATGTTATCATTGTCCTTGTTATATATTTACCTTCATAATAGATAGTACACACATTCAATTGTCTCAATTATAGGTTAAAAAGAGAAAGATAAATACAAATGTTATTAGGCATTAATTGAACATTTTTTTCTGGTATACTTCGAAGCAAGTATACCAGAAAAAATCTCTAAAATATATACTTGGACACTAACCCACACACCCCAAAATAAATAAATAAAATATATATATAAAAAAAAAAATGGAGAGAATTTGAAAAAAAATAGAGTGAATTTCACTTTGCCCCCACAATTATATGCATGTAACATTTTGCCCCCTCAAACTATAAAAATATACAATTTACCCCCTTAAACTAAGAAATTATAATATATGTTTCAATTTTACCACTCTTTTTAAAATATTTGAAGAAGTATTAAAGTTAAAATATTGAAACTTAAATTTTTAATTAAACTTAATAATATAAATCAATTAATTTAAGTTATCCTACTATAAAATGTCATAATTGAAATTTATACTAAAGTAATAATTTTTATCTAATATATATATTTTTTAATTATTAATACTTTTAGAAAAATATCAAAAGAACTTTAAGTAAAAGAGTACTTTTTTTCAAAACTAGCATAGGTGAGTAAGTATATAACTTGGGATGCTAGAAGCTCTATTTATAGAACTTATAAATAAATTAGTAACTTCCATAAAAGAATTGTCTCCTCATAAATGGATTGGAAAGTACAATCAAAATCAAAATTAAAGCTCTATTTATAGAACTTGACAAAATAATTAGTAACTTCCATAAAAGAATTATCTTCACATAAATGGGGTTCGAAAGTACGATCCAAATAAAAATTGTAAATTATTTACTGGCTATTTATAATATCTTAATCAATGTTTAAACTCAACTATCCTAATTTATAATTTATTTAATTTAAAATAATTGTTCTATATTATAAACTTCAAATAATAATAGTAAAATTTCAATATTTTCTCATTTTTTTGTATAGATGGATAAATTAAAAATAAATTATATTTTCTTAATTTGAGAAAAAAATGTATATGTTCATTATTTTACGGGCAAAAGTGATGCATGTCTCGGAGTGGGTTAAAGTGAAATTTATTTATAACTTTTAACAAATGGCAGATCGACACGTGGCGTCAAGTTGTGGACTCAAAAGTCGCCAGCCGCCATATCCACTAACCTCCATTCACATTGGGTGCCTCACCACATCCCAAATCAAAGGTCAAAGTCAACATCTGAAATCCACTCACTGCTTCAAAATCACCTTCCCACACGAAAGCGACAGGGGCGAAAAAATCTATCCTCATTGCCATAAAATAATGCGATATTAATTTCCGTGTCAACTGTTCGGTCTTTAAAAGAAGTTGAAATTATATTGCCACCCCACAAGAAAACTAGAACCACTCTTTGCCATCACTATTTATTTAAGTTGAGTTTTATTTATTTTTTAAGTGTTCATACAGCTACTTTAGATTAGAATTTTCAAAGAGTTAAAATTTTATTTTATTTTACACTACTACTCTCAAAACTAATCATTTAAAATTATTTTTTAACATCATTAGTTTAAATAATAATATTAGATAAAATTTATTTGACATGTCTATATATATAAAAAAAAAAGAATGAAAAAGTTCGATTAGACTGATTATTTTTTAAAATTAACATATTAAATCGTTACAATTTAACATAAGTTAAAAATTTGAGCTGAAAGAACTTGAATTTTTTCATATGCTATTATAGGAATTCAATATAGTTGAAATGTATGCCTTAATCAAGCGGACTTTCAAGAATTTATTCATTTCAAATCCAAACACACCATATTTGATAGCTGTTAGTTTAGCGCCATTTTACAAAACTCTATAAACTTGTCTAGGTGGCACTACAAGAACCAAATCTCAATATTTGTTGTTTGATGATATGTTATTTACGAGTGTAAACGAATCAACTAGAGTCGAATGCATTAATGTTCAATTTTATTTGAATTTTTATCAAGTTTTAAAAATTGTTTATTAAGTTGGTTTGATTATTAATTGTGTCAAATTTGAACGAGTTTTGATCGAGTCAAATACGAATTAAATTTGAATAGTTTAATTTTTTATATATATTTTTTTTATTTTTTTACGAATTCAATCAAGTTCAAATCGAATTTTAAATTTATTATATTTAACAAATTAAATTTAAATAATTTTTTTATAATTAATCTCAAATCAAATATCAAAATAATTTAATATATTTTCAATCCTACTCTTACTTCACGGTCAACATCCCCATATTAAAATGACAATTTCTATATTTACTTTCTTATAATTTACGAATTCTAACGTGAAAAAGGGATTTAAACTGTGTCCCCAGTAGAACAGTGTGTTCCAACTTACCTCTTTTCTAATTATTTTCGTAAAATTCTAATGTAAAGAATCTTAATAAACCATTAAATATGAATTACGCGAAGGACCTAATATCTCTGTACTCATTAATATCGGTAATTAACATCAATTAGAATTTGCTCAGCTTAAATTGACAGAATCACCCTCGTATTTTGCCCCTTAAATAAGGCTATTTCAGTCATCGACTGCTCTATAATTCTATTGATCAGTCATTTCAGAATAATGATAGTATAAACCAGTCAACGTCCAGCATTATTTCTTCCAGCTCCAGGTTTTCGAAGAAAACTTCTGCAAAAAACCTTTCCAAAATCGGAATAATTCCTATTTCGCGCATCCATGGCTTACAATCCGAACAGCAATGTTCGGATGGACCCGCAGATTGCGGCGGAGAAGGCCGTGTCAGTTATCGGATTGGGCTACGATCTGACGTCAGATATCCGGCTATCCGCCTGCAAGCCCAGTCCATCTGGGTCGGGCCTGATAGAGCTGGACCGGTCCCGAAATAAGGACTTAGTGGTTCCGGGTAACGTCGTCGTCTCCAACGTCTCTGCTGCCATCAAGTGCGATAAAGGCGAGCGCATCAGGTTTAGCTCCGATGCTCTCTCCTTCAATCAGGTCACTAATAATTCCTTTCGAAGTCTATACTTTTGTGAAAATTGATATCAATCTTGGGGATTTTCTTTTCTGATAGTGATTTTTTTCTTTCCTTTTATTTGGATTCCAATACATAGATTTTTTTTTTTAGTTCAATCCGAATGAATAAGGATTAGTGAATTTGCAACTAGGGAAAAGTAGGACATGTTAATAGAAAGGTTTTAAGTATTGAGCCCGTGCATGTGGCAATATTGAAAAGATTAAGTTCTAAAGAAGAATAGGAAATTAATGCCACTATACCTGTAATCTCAATCATTAAAAAGGTAAGACAAAGGAAGAAACATTACATTGTTATTATAAGGTAAAGATAGAAAATTCAAGAACTAGTACTTTAAATTTGGTGGCCTAGAAATATGTTTAGATTAGCTTTTTAAATAATTAAGCTACATATGTTTAACTTAAGCGGTATATATGGACTCATCTCCATCTCTGATGAGTTGTAGCTGAAGTCCAGAGTTTGGTTCCTAATTCATACAGAGCTGTCTTGCAGTTTCTAAATTGGAAGTCAACTCTGACCAACTCCGTGTTAAATTGGAGTTGTTGAACAAAATGCTGATGATCCGGGTTTCTTTTTCTTAAGATTCCTTTATTTGTTTTGTATTCTCAATTGATCTTGTACTATGATGTATAATGTTGACTATTTGCTTGGCGGTTTACTTTTTAGATAATACTTGTCAGGCCTTAGTGGTTGGCAAACAGGAAAAGGCTTCTATATAGTTATCCGAACAGAAATGGCATTTTAGCAAATGCGACATTAAGAAGATTGAAATTTTAGCCATTATATTCTCACTCAACTCAGAGGTGTTAATTATATTCACATTTTGTTATTGACAAATCAGTTGGTATTTTTTTTAATTAAATAAGTTGGTATTTATTTGGGAATAAGTAATAGGTCCATTCAATAATTCAAATCATGGCTAATACAATAAGCAAAAGTAGACATTTGTCGTCCATTCATCTCTTACTAAAAAAATTGTATTCCACCATGTCCTGTTCTATTGAACAGGAGGAAAAATTTTGAACAATGATCTACAGGTGGAGCATGGTTAGTAGAAACATAATTTCAAAGAGCTGCCATGAATAATTAGTCCTGCGTGATTTGTTAGCTGAAATATGATCTTTACCGCATCAAACTCTAAGCTTTAACAATTTTCTTATTTGCTTGGCTCAAATATGCTCAGATGTCGGAGCATTTTAACCAGGAATTATCTTTGTCCGGTAAAATACCTTCTGGTCTGTTCAATGCAATGTTCGGCTTCAAGGGTTGCTGGCAGAATGATGCATCCACCACAAAAATTCTCGCTTTCGATGGTTGGTTGATTGGTTTGTATACAATTGAGTTGGAAAGATCACAAATAACTCTATCTGATAAAGTGAAACAAGAAGTGCCATCTACATGGGATCCTGCTGCTCTTGCTGAGTAAGATTCTTAGCTTGAAGCTCATTTCCTATCACCAGCATAATCTTGTTAATAGAAGTCCATCTTTAAAGGTTATTTCTTACTTATTGTGTCCTCAGGTTATTGCCCTTAACTTAGGACAATTCAAAATTTTGTGTCATGTTCCATGCACTATCCCTGTCATATCATGAAACAAGAAGAGCCTATGTCCGCATCAAAACTCAAAAGCTGGCTGATTAATTAACTTTTCATTTCTCCTCTGCTTGCTAACCTTCAGGCAACCGTTTACCCATCTCTAAATAGACAATCATGTCTTCTGGTTATCTCAACTGAAAAATACTGCTCATCAGCTATATAGATGCCTGCAACTTGTGCCCTGAACAATCTGTGTGGAAATGTTCAAATGGAGGATTTCTCACAGATTTCAAGGACAATTTGAAATGTGTTCTGCTTCTTTTTATTATCTTTATTGTCTTAGCCTATCAAGTAGTTGCCTTTAGCAAATAGTTTAAATATTCCTGATTGTTTGCAGTTGCTGATATGGTAACTTATTACTGATGACATAAATTTCCAGGTTTATTGATAAGTATGGTACTCATGTCATTGTTGGGGTTAAGATGGGAGGTAAAGATGTAATTCATATTAAGCAGCTTCAAAATTCAAATCTCCAGTCCACTGAAGTGCAGAAATTGTTGAAGCAGTTAGCTGATGAAAGATTTTGTGAAGATGGAAACAGAAACCTGGTAGCTAAGCCTGATATTTCATCAGGAAAGCCAAAGGTACTTGGAAGATTAGAATCAATACCATATTAATGCACTTCAAACCATTACTATATTTCCTTTTTAAATACTAAATTTTTTATCTGCTTCCTTGTGAATGAACTTCTTGCTTAGTTGCTTGCAGCCTATGTTGCGGCATTTAATTATTGGTTTTCTCTTACATTGTAACTGAAGCATGACAATGCATGAAGGGCACTTACGTAATATTGCTAGTAGATTGACAATGTATTGATTTTCTCTGTTTACCTAATAGTTTTTAAATCCTTGACTTGAGGCAAGGTTCGATTGTACTTTTGAAAATGAAATAGATTTCACATAAAATTGCTTGGCTAAACTTTTAAATGCTGCATTAAATTTCATGATAAGAATTGCTTGGAAAGCTGAAAGGAAGATAAGTAATGATGTCTATCCATACAATGACCAAAAATAGGCCACAAGCTCTTTTGTTTATTTGTTGTGATAGGGTTAATTAAATAGAGTTTTGATTGCATAGCTAGGAATGTGGACATGGAACCTTCTCCATAGTTCCCATTTCCTGTTGTAACTGATTGTGACAAACAGTTTTAGAAGTTTGAATGGTTTAAAATAGTAATATAAGAATGTGGAATGCAAGAAAATTTCATAACCAATTAATTCATTGCGGTTTAGCCGCGAAACCTATTTTTCAATCCAAAACAAGCAAGGATATCCAAATGTAAAAGCATTTGAATAATCCGAATTCCGAAAGGAGATAGAGGGGGTTATATACATGCTTGTGTCCTTTTATATATGGTTCACCCAGAATACTTTTGGTATATTTTGTCATGGTATCAATATCAAATAACCATATTTTTCTTAGTTAGTCCCCAAAAAGACTTTTCCACACCCAAGAATGTTCCATGGAAAGTAATTCCAATTAAGGAATCGGGGTTGACTAAAGAACACACTCCACATTAGAACTGACTTTCTGATAATGGATTTATTGTAAGTGGTTGAGGTTTAGTGGTTAATAATTACTAGTGTTAAGTAAATTTCTAATCAAAGATTTTCTGATACTTACTTATCCATTCTGCTTCTAAATATACCTGTTCGCAGGTTGAACAATCCATGATCTGGGATCTTCAGTTACCATTTGCAAGTACAGTGAGACCATCTGTTGTTTCTCACTCCAAAAATGATGTAAATCTCGTAACAGATATGTATTTGACTTTGCTTTCTCGGAGCAAGTAAGTTTAACTATGTTTTGATGCAGGATCTGTTGAGCATTCATATCAGAAGGGGAGGTTTAGATAGTGGCCAAAGTCATAATCAGTGGCTTTCAACTGTATCAAAGTATCCTAATGTCATATCAATGTCATTTGTGCCTATTGCATCCCTTTTAAGTGGTATTCGAGGCAGTGGCTTTTTAAGCCATGCGATTAATCTATACCTTCGGTGTGAGTATACATATATCAAAATCTATTAAACTGAGATTACTTCTACGTGGCAAAAAGTATAAAAAAAGGGGTAGCTTTTCCAATATATGCAGATTATGCAGATCCAAATGGAGTCTATAACTCAATTAGTAACTGATCATCATCTCTTCTTCATATTGAGTGAAGACATGATTTTGTATATGGTCCCATGAATTAAAATTTCCATTTTCATTTCCCTTATCAAGGGTAAGCAGCTGAAAATTAATAGCTCAGGTTGTCTCTGATAGCACATCTTCGTGCAGATAAACCACCCCTAGAGGAACTCACTCAATTTCTGGAATATCAATTGCCTCGGCAGTGGGCCCCTGCATACAACGATCTTCCTCTTGGTCCTCACCGCAGGAAAAAAGCATCTCCGTCTCTTCAGTTTACCTTGTTAGGTCCTAAGCTTTATGTCAATACTGTAAAGGTGAATGCTTAACTTGCAACTAAAAACCACTTTATCATGCAAGTGCTTGAATATCTTGCATCTGAATTGAACTCTTATTTTTTCCTCACTCATTCTGTGTTTTCTTGTTTATATTGGTCAGAAATAAACAGTAGGAAGTAGTAACTAATTCATTTGCAAATTTTCATTCTATGAATTTTCAAAATGTGTAGCATTTTGGGAAGATTATCATATCCCTTACATTACATTTCAAATTACAATTACCTGTAGGTTGATACCGCTAACCGGCCCGTGACTGGCATTCGCTTATACTTGGAAGGGAAGAGGAGTGATCACTTGGCCATCCATCTGCAGCATCTATCAACTCTTCCTCAGTCTCTTCAACTTTCACCTGATCACAGTTATGAACCAGGTGACGAGTCTGTAGACCGAGGATACTTTGAACCGGTCAAGTGGAGCATATTCTCACACATATGCACTGCTCCAGTAGAGTATCATGGGGCGCGGATTGATGACTCTGCCTCTATTGTGACAAAGGCCTGGTTTGAGGTTAAGCTTATTGGCATGAAAAGTGTCCTTTTCCTGAGGCTTGGATTCTCCATGGTAGCATCTGCCATAATCCGCCGGTCAGAATGGGATGGACCAACGACCGCATCAAAGAAATCAGGATTGATTTCAATGTTGATGAGCACGCCATTCAGCACTGCTCTGAATCAACCTCAGAAGCCAGCAAAGGTTGATTTGAACTCAGCTGTTTACCCTGGAGGACCACCTTCGCCTGCAAGAGCTCCAAAGATGTCACATTTTGTTGATACGAAAGAAATGGTGAGGGGCCCTGAAGATCCACCAGGGTATTGGGTGGTCACTGGCGCAAAACTTTGCGTTGAGAGCGGGATGATACGAATTAAAGTGAAATATTCCCTGTTGACTATAGTTTCAGATGACTCTTTGTTGATGTGAGGAAAGTGAAAGGAGATTCCAACAAAGAGCATCTAGTTGTACATGTTGTGTACATTTACTATTCTTATACCAGCCAAGATTGTTGCAAGCTTTCTTCCGAGTTCATTTATATTTGTACATGGAAAAATAGCATTTAAGAAAGCAAATTTCATCCAGGGAGATTGCGCAGAACTCGAGGACCATGAGTATACTTCTGAAGAACTCGCTGTTTGCCATAATAGGAACGTCAGAGTATGGTGTAATGCTAAGAGTGAAGTAAGTTTTGTGTTCTTTCCGGTCAGAGAATATATTTTCAGCAGTGGGTTTGGAGAACAGGTAGAGAAGAAAAATATATTTGTTTTTTCTATTTGAAAAAGAAAAATATCATGTAATCTTGTTAATGATGTTTTGCTGTGGTTGTGGTTAGTGGAAAGATAATATTATTTTATTATAATTATTGAAGATATAATAACATATAAATATATTTGAAAATAGTAATGAATATTAAGTATTTTGGGGAATAAAAATACTATTTTTGAAAAGTGCAAGTTTGACATACGTTTTTGTTTCCGAAAAATAGTTTGTGAGAAATAAAACCAAACATAGTCAAGATATTTTGAGTTTCAAAGACGTACTAAATCAGGCATTTGTTAGTTGCTGAGTTGATTGATCATCGTATTTATAGAACCGAGGGCGAATTCGGGACTTCTGTATCTCAAAAATGTTGAATTCCTTGCTAAGATTTGTTAGTGTATCAAATAGAGCGATTTGATGCAAATGTCCTTTCAAACACACCATATTTGCGGAAAATTACCAAGAACAGAGCGCCTGAAGAGGTGAAGCAATTTCAGTTGAAAGCTCCTAACTCCCGCAACTGAGAAATATAAAATCAAACACAGATGAAAACAAAAACAATCCAGAATAACTACACGTCGAAAGAGAGGCAATGTAGTCAGCTTTTGGTCAGGTTTCACTTGTTCGAATTTGATGGAAGGGAGCCTAAGGCGTGAACAATTGCCCAAGTTATAACAAACTATTCTAACTCAATTTACTAAATATTTAAAAATTTATTTCAGATTGTCTATTAAGAAAAACTAATTCAAGCTTAATTTGATCCCATTTAGAAATTATATCAAAACTTTAGTGACCTTAATCTCTTGATTCTTGATTCATTCTCATAGGGGGTGTTGTTAAGGAAGCTGCTTATTTTTCCAGGGCTCGAGTGCCTGGAAGCAGTTATATTTCCTATGTAGAACTAATCTTGAAGATACGAATTGCATACCACTCTCTTGTGGATCTCTAAGTAGAAACAAGAAATCCTATCAACTTGGGAAACGACATCAAATGCCAAACACATTGCAGGAAGAAATCGCTCGACTCAAATCTAACATACTTATAGTTATTCTATTATTCAAGGAGTAAACATTGTTTCTCATGTTTACTTATCCCAGACCAGAGTATTACTTCCTTAAACATGTAGCCCAAGGGCATGCTCCAAAACATGGAAGTAAATCAAATAAATCCAAGTAGAAACAGCAAACTTCAAAAGTTGATCTGGGAAATACTTGAAGCAAAGTGTACGCGATTGAAAATACTTTATTGCACGACTGGATGAGAAGGCCATGTAATTGAATGTTGACCACTACAAAAATGTTTCAAATTGTTCATTATCAACACCTTGTATTCCAGTGGCCAACCTAAGTGTTTAATCTAAGATTTTTACGTTTATTTACTACATTAGGATACTACATATTCACAAATCGCGTGCCGTTTCCGTGCAACCTTCAATGACAAGATTCAGACGACTTCTACCAAGCAGCAAATCCCAAGAAACTGTTACAAAAAACAAATATAATTACATCGATTAATCAGAAATTCATTCGTTTATGTGTATCATGATACATTCTATTTCATTAGTAATCCCGTTTCAAATAATAAAAATAATAATGAGCAACAACAACAATAATTATTGTGCAATAATAAGGATGCCCAATAAAATAATAAATATTTTCTTTCCCTTATACCCATAACAATTGCGTAAAACGGAATCATTTAATTCTCATATCCCTTGTTTAAAAAAAAAAAAAACAAAAAAACTCGCTATATGTCTTCCACAATGATTCTATGAACCAGAAATTAAAAAAAGAAAAAAATGGAAAAAAGAAAAGAAAAGATTTTTCAATGCCTAAATTTCTTCCATGGAAAAGTACAGCCTCGTTAATTATTTTCAACTAGAATTCTTTCCGACTTTGGCCTACCTTTTTCTCTTTCTTTTTTCAAAATTCCAATTATTAATATACGATACAAACATGAAAACGAGAATCATGGAAAAACACTGAAAGGGGGTGTTTGGCAATAAAACCTGATGTGGCGGACGGCCAAATGCGACGAAAGGGCATGGAAGAAGAAATTGGCTCCATGAAGGAACACCACAACTCCCGTGCACCCAAGCAGGAAAAACTCCAGCATCTTCCTCTCTCTTTTTGCAGTTTACTGCTAGTTTTCCGACAATTATCGAATAAATATTGAAATTTCTGAGACTATATTGCAAGCAATGTTTTACGAAACAGTAAACTATGAAGACCAAAACATCAAACAAGTGGCTTTGGCCCTTTGGCCATATAGAGAGGAGAAGGGAGGTCAGCGTCGAAACGAATAGGGAAGGTATTATCTTTTCTTTTCTTTTTTTATTTTTATATTTTAACATATAAATGAAATAATTGGTGGGCATGACGTGGACTTCATATCCTATGAGGTTTCATTACCCTTGCGAACATTATTCTTATTGGTCAATAATTGGTGCAAACTCTATATCTGTATTAATTGTTTAGTTTTCGGAACCACAGTATTTTAATTTTGACTTCAACTTTTTAAAGTTGATAAATTAAGAAATGTCCGTTGCAGCATGAAAGTTGCTGCTCAGAATATATATATATATATATATATTTAAATCTATGATTAAGTAGGTACTTTACATGGAAAATAAATAAATTAATTATGGGAAAAAGGATAACTGTCGATTAACACAGACAGACTTACATAGTATGAAACATTCAGTAATGTTTTTCGAATAAGAGTGCTCCAAGTTACTGGGTTCAGACAACATATACTTAGTTAGCATTGATTTAGATGGGTTTTTGAACATAAATCCCTGATTCTTTGAAGCTGTATTTAACAAGCATTCATCCATTTTGAATAAATAATAGTGTCGATTTTTACAATTATCACTAATAAATTTGTTACATCAAAATATATTGTACGTTTAAAATAAAATCCTTCGGTGGTTAATGTTTTGATCCTGAAATTATGTTCCAAGATGAATGATACATAATTTTTTTTGAGTGAAATTGTTAAGTAGGTAGACTAATTTTTATACTAACACTCACATAAATCGCAAAGTTATTACAACGGGATATCCATAATTGTGTAAACTTTTCAATAAAAACCAGTCCTGAATGCGACTTTCATTGAACTTTACAAAATCACAGGGACAAGATAACGAATAAAGCAAATTTCTTTCATTTAGAAGTTGTTTGAGCAAGGAAAAAATACTGATGCAAGAAATTTGAAAAAAAAAAAAAAACATAACAAAGACAGAAAAACTAAGGCCAACAAAGAATTTCTAGTGTATTTCTACTCTGTCACAACTTGCAAGCAGACAGTTTGAACTGTTCCGTACATTTTATTCCTGTGCTTCCAATTAGTTCCAGTAGTTTCAGCAGCAAGTAAGCCTCCATTATTAGGAATCTTCATTACCTTTCAGAATATCAAGCAACATAGCAGTAGTAACATCTTGAGCAATGAGAGGTTTCTCAGAAGTCATCAATGTCTCCGAAACTTGAATATGTAAGGGAACCACAACTGTGTTTATTGGTCAATAGGAGCCGACAAGACAATTGTTTTGGTTAAGATAAGCAAGTTAATGAGGCAAAGACAGGGTGGTTGAACAATTCTAGACCATTAAAACCATACCCAAAATACGTATAGCTTAAATCCTCACACAACTTTAACTAAAAGACTCTTACTATGTTCACTGGTCAGCTAATAGAGTCGAGACAAGCAGATCTTGGACAAAAACAGCTCTTCCAGCTGCCTGTCTCATTCTTTGTTCCCGCTCTTCGCGACTCAAGGAAGAGTGAAAACTGCAAGCAGAGGAAGAAAGATTAGGAGGAAAAATGAGTAAGTTAAGTTTTGGAAAAAGGATTACAGGAGTGAATGATTACAAACAAGAGTAGAGTTTCGCCAGGTTCTATAAAACACTAGGGCATAGAAATAAAATGTTTGTGTTCAATTAAGTAATTTCTTTTATATCTCAAGTAGCCATGATATAGTTAGCAAATGAAAAAAGATGTAAAGGCTGGTTCAGTTGGATTTTCGCTCGAATCCAAAATGGAACCCAAAATTTGATCCCAAAGTCAGCAATCCCCTTCTCGACAAACAAAATCACCAACTCAGAGCCAAAGCAAGATTGTGATTTAGCTAAAGCTAATCCATGCTCAAACAAATGCAGTACATTGACTGAGCAGGGGTTTGAAAATCCTGCTTCACTCCAATAGTTTACTTTTATCTAACATCAGTCTACCAAAAGGACTTCTTCAGATTGTTAGTAATTATATACGTGTATATATATAATATATATTTGTTATTTGAGTCCTTTACTCCAGCCTTTTCTTCGTGTTATACTTATAGGTGTTCTTGGGTGGGGAAGTGAGAGTGAAATGGTTTTCCAAAGCGAAATTTGATCACTACCTTGATTTCCACATATGTTGAGATGCCACACTTTTTGAGGAATTTGCCTCTAAACTTGACATCAAAGATTTTGAAACATCATCAGTTTCAGATGTAGAGAAGTTCAAAACAAGAGATGAGAGAAAATTATCAGTCACAGCAGTAGATGATGTTGCACTATTTGATCGATATCCACTGCCTCCTAGAAGCACCTGTAAATGGGCTTCTCTCAGATCCCTTCCCAGCAGAGATAGTGCTCGACTGTTGGGAATGGGAACTCTACGCAATCGGCAACGGCGCTGCAAGTAATTGTAAGTTAAAGATATCTTTGACAGTATTCGGACGTGATTACATCAAAGACAACTTTGCAATATTCTACTTGGAATCTGAAAAGGAAATATAAACAATGATATTTTCACAGAAGGATATCTTGAATAAGTATCCATGTTGCAGAGTGATGTGACCTAGCATGTCCCCAGCAACTTTAACGGAACAAATAGGACAAACCTGCAAGAAAGGGTATATGTTGTATGATAACTCACTAGGAATATTTATAGCAACAACAATTAGAGTCCAGATAGCTAAAACCTTTTTGTTTTCTCAGAAAAAGGGAATCATGTGAGTTATCATACATTTAAAACGTTTTCCTTTATTTTCTTTAGGAAATATCAGATGTACATATGTTTAGTTCGTAGCAATGTTCCGGATCTATTCACTTCAGTGAACTGATATCCTTGTGTCATATCTTTCCTGTACACCTTTTCTCACTTTCTTCTGTGCATTCTATAGCATAGTGCCCCAAGCCCAAGCACAACCCCCCCCCCCCCCCCTCTTGCGGTTGAGCAAGTGGTTGAATCTGATGAAAAGAAGAACCTTACCACGGCTTGACATGCTCCGAATTCTCTTGAAAGAGAGTGAGGAAATGATTGGAGGCTAAGTTGTTGGAGTGTAAGTTCTGTTATCATCGATTCCATGAATGGACAGAAAGTCCAAAGAAAAAATCTTTGAATTTAAACTAGAGTATTCTTATCCTGTCTTATCCCATCATTGCTCCAAGAAACATCTAAACAAGTCAATCCTACACATCAATCATCCACTGAACGCTAAAAAACAGAAAAAAAAAAAAAAAACACGCAGAAAAATGAATTGTTTATCTTTCTTTTCCGTGTGAGAAGAGCAAGCAAGTCAAGTAACAGAAACAGCCTTGCTAGAAATTGACATTGCCTATGGTCAATCTATTTAACTCAACTCCTCAAAGCCTTATCCTATATTTATATGGCTTCAGCTATATATCATCTTTGAATCTGCTCGACTAATTGTAATATCCACATTCAGGCAGCCTGATAGGGTAATAAATCCCATCTCATGCTTTCTGTTAAAAAAGAAATTGGGGAAAGGACCCCATAATAAAGAATGAGTTGAAATATCATAAGGTTGGTGGAAGAAAGGGTTTTATCATAAGTCAAGTGGCTCTGACTATTATCTTTAGCGAGCTCCAAATATATAGATCCATCATTCAAATGGATTTAATAGATAATATATGCACATGATATGATGACATCGTTTCTATAAGAATCTAAACGTCCATTAGGTAGATTGCCATCCTAATATTATTGAATTTAGTAGCACTTCAAGATAAGTGCAATGCGGTTAGATATCCTATAAAGTTGAGGTCAACAAAGAAGTGAGAAAAACATGGCATCAACAAACAAGTTAATATTCTACTCTGATGCCATTGCTTTGCATCCACTGTAACAAAACATTATAGAAGCTTTAAGTAATCCTAGCTAGTTGCATGCTGCAGCACAGATGCCTTGGTCCTTATTTCTAACTAACCCCATTTTGTGTACTTTGTATGCAGAGTTGCAGAGTACAGTTCTATGAAAAACTAACCAGAAAAAACAAGTGCATAGAACAAAAATTAGAACAAAAGATGAGACAAAAATAGCCCGGAAAATTGCCAAAAATTCTGAACCTTCAAAATGTCCAACAAAATAAACCAACTTTGTCCACTCATTCACCAAACATTTCTGTTAGTAGAAATACTAACGTGGAAGAGGAAAAGCAAAATTCACAGAAATATCAGAAGAACCATTTTGAGCAAAAATACAACAAAGACCACAACTTTCCAACAGATGAAGCAAATCTATCAAGGAAACGAAAACATAAGAAAGCAGCACCAAAATCAAACAAAATCTCTTAATTTGCGAAATATAAATGTAAAAGGAAAAAATAAGAAAAGCATAAATACATAAAGATACACATTGATCTAAAGAAAAACTCACGGTGGCTTTTGATTCACACGGGTGGTCAGCCTCTAGATGTGAGCAAAGGGATGCTATATCAAACTCCTCATAACAATACGGACAAGGATAATCGGGTCGGACCTCTTCTTCAACCTCAAAATCGTCCAAATTAAACCGATCTTTCAAAACCCAAGATCATAAAGGGAAAAAACAAGTACACATTTTTTAAACAAAGAACACAAAGATCAATCAAAAAATAACATGAACAGAGGAAACAAACCCAATTGAGAGTTGGGGTGGCTGTGGCTGAGATGATGGTTGTTCTGCATATTGAATTGCCTCTTCGCGGCGGCGAGGCGTGTCGTCCAGAAATCAGAGTCCATGACTAAAATATAATTGAAGGAAAAAATGAAAAAAAAGAAACACAGAGAAAAACTGAACTGATATTGAATAAGAAGAAAAGGTAGGATGGTTGTTGATTTTCTTAAATTTTCTTACTTTATTTGTTCTAGATATTTTCTAGCATTTTGAGCGTTGATTCGAAGAAATGAGAATGGTTTTGCCTTTACGTTTGGGCTATGGGGAAAAGGGCATGGGTTTGTTTTGATTTTTTCTCGATGTTCATGTCTCAGTACATTTTTTGGCTCAGAATTTAATCTGCTGACAAATTCACAGAGTTTCATTATTCTATATTACTTCACAATTTTTAAAGCACTGGACAGGAATGTGACGTTGGGAGAAAATGTCGGATTATTTTAGCTCGCATTTATTTAATAATTGATGGTCTGAGGATTTTAGATGATGGCCCGGAAGTTGAGTTGTCCTTTCGGTAGTTAGAAAAATTCATTGAGCTGCTTAAAGTTTAAGGTCTAAGGATAATTTTTTTTAAAAATTATTTGCAAGTGATGTTTTTTTAGTTATAACATAATCACATACCAAAAATAAGAAAATAGTTAAATAACATCTTGAAAATAATAATAATTATTATTATATGCTTTGCTCAGCAATTTAAATTCTATACTGTTCTTGTTTTGTTATTTCAAACAAAAATGTTTTGGAGTGAAAAAGACAAATATTGCATCTTGGGAAAATTTATAATTGTTTGTTAAGTAGGAGGATCTTTTAAAGCAAGTATATTAGAGTTAGTTTTTTATTTTTCAAAAATTAGAAATAAATATAATTGATATTAAAATTCAATTCGTATAAGTGGTATTCCCCAAAATTAATTTAATAGTAGAACAGGTCCAGCCCACAGAATATATGTTTGACGTTCTGGGCTGTTTGGTCCAGCAAAAGATAGCAAATAGCCTATCATGAACATAAAGTGCTGGGAGCGTTGACATATAAAATGGAAAAGACAACGAAACCAACGGCGTCGTTCCAGAGTTAGTAAAATTGCCATCACTCCACTGCCACATCCATCAAACAGCGCTTGTTACAGTCGTGAAATTAGGGTTAGGGTTTCTCATTTTACCCCGCCCCAAAATCGAATCCTAAAACCCCAAACCACTCCTTTCCCCTTTGTCTCTGTTCCTCGCTTTCTCTCTATCTCAGCCGATGGAAACCAAATCTCCATCCACAACAACCGTCGGAAACAAGCCAGGGCTGCGAAAGCCGGTGTTCGTGAAAGTTGACGCTTTGAAGCCGGGTACAAATGGGCACACCCTGATGGTAAAAGTAGTGAACTCTAACACCATTCTCAACAAGAAGCCCCGCAATCCGACTTTTCGTGGGCCTCAGAACCAGAATACGAAAATCGCTGAATGCCTCGTCGGCGATGAAACTGGAACTATCCTGTTTACTGCGCGCAACGACCAAGGTCTAAACATATATCTCCCACACGCACGCACAAACACGTCCAGATTCTTTAGTTACAAGGGCATGCTCAACGCAATATATTTTTGGATAAATATTTTTGTTTATTGCTTGGATTATTTTGATTTAGAGCACTAAACCGTGTGCTGATTTGGTTTTAGAATTAAATTGATGTAGAAGTTATATTATTGACCAGTGGCTATTGGGAAACAGCATGATACTTTCCCTATTATAAGCGTGTATCAAGTGACTAACCAAATAGATTTTTGTGGATGAGTTTGGGGGAAAAACTAATAAATATTTTCTGAAAAGAGTCTATTTGGAACGTTTTTTATTTAAAGGCCTATATATATCAATTAAATTGTGGCACTGAAAATATATGAGCAATGGATATTGAAGTCTGAAAATTTATGGGGAAATAATATAGAATTTGAATTCCAAATCTAATTAACTTATCTATCTGCTGCGTCATGAAAATTTTTAGAGCATTGTGGCATCTTGTATTGTGGATGAGTTCTGTGGCACCTTTAACGTAAATTAGTGAGCGTGCGTAAAAAAATATTTGTTAATGCTATTTTAGAGTTGCTTTTTTAGTTATTGAGTTCATGCATGTGATTCACTTTGTGGCTTTGGGCTAATTCTGTGAGACCGTAAATTTGTTTTGTATGTTTGAGACATACTCAATGTTGATTGCTTAGGCATTTACTAATCGAGTGTGAAAGTGGCAAAATTGCACTTGAGAAGCTTACTCATCCACCACATACGGTGAGAAGGTTGGACTCCAATTTGCTGTTAAAGGGTTGGGGCCACATGGTGGATGGTTACCAACCTGACCGTAGCTCAGCTATTAGCTTGGGCCTTATTTTCCTTTTAATTGGTGGGCGGAATGTCCAAACAGTTGAGCTTCGCAAGTGATGAAGCTCCCAATTGTTTCTAATTTTGACCCCAATTATTGGGCTCCTGATCGTTACAACAAGGCAATTGTCAGCATCACAACCAATCAATGGGATTTCATCAGTTTTTCCTGCCTATAATTAGGCCAACTTTCCTTTCCATCAACTTAAAATTCATCTCTTATTGCTCTCTAAAAAAATAAAAAAATTCTCAAAATTGTTAGTATATAATTTCTTGTATTGATAATTATTGATAGTAATGATTTGAAGTTAAGTACTCTGTATATCCCAAACTGAATGTTCTTGTTCCCTTTTTTGTGATGTTCACAAATAATGTCCCTTTTTTTAAAATAATTTTTTTTCCCACAAGTACCATCTTCTTTAAAATAATATCAAATCTAACCTTTAATTTTCTAGAAATTCTTAGAAAAGATTGTGGCAATGTGTGGTTTCATTTTCGGTATTTCTGGGGAAATTATTCAAGGAGAATGAATTTTGTATAGTGGGATTGGGGAAATTGTGGATATGAAAATGTGTTTGGATGCCTTTCTCTGGTGGGAAAAAATGATTTGTTGTATTTTGGGAGATATATTCTAATAATATGTCATATCAATATTGTTTGTTGTGTTTAGTGGAAGATGTTTTGTTAATATTGTTTTGCTGTAGTTAATGGGGTTATAATAGGGTATTGATTTATTTAAATATTGTAATGAATAATTGGTACTTTTGGGAAATAATATCTTATTCTCCCAAAATGCAAGTGACGAACACTTTTTCATCTTGGGAGAAGGAAAATGAGGGGGGGAAATTGAAACCACATATTACCTGTGTTTTAAAAGTACTTCTGTTAGCACTGCTACGTGCCTAGGTGGAAGCCTGAAACGATCTAAGAAGATAAATGTTGAAACTTTAAGTTTGAAAAATCGTCAATTTAAGGTTTTGGTACAATTTTTCTCTTGTAGCAATCAATAGATTTTCTATTTGTTTTGAGCACTGTAATATGTTTTGATATTATATTCCTGGCAGGATAATCCATTACTGATTCTTGTTTGGATTGTTACTTTCATGATAATTCCCTTTATAAAGGGCTTCTGTGCCTTATTTGATGAGTAAATCCTTCCAATATTGTCTGATTACTTTGTGGCATTGTTAGTTGATTGTATTCTTATAACTGTTGCTCCTTGCAATTTTTAGCTTATGTTTCTGTGCTTCTTGTAGAGGCATCATGAAATATGTTCAAGAAACATCATGGTTTGCCTACAATTACTCGTCTTACTGGTTGCTTATGTGAAGATATATGAATCAACAGTGATCTGTTTCATTGATCATGTAGGCATATTTGTTGATGAAAAGCTTTTTTACTTTCCATGCAGTTGAGTTGATGAAGCCGGATAACACTGTGATACTTCGAAATGCGAAGATTGACATGTTCAAGGGGTCCATGAGGCTGGCTGTGGATAAGTGGGGCCGCATCGAGGTTGCTGAACCTGCCAAATTTGTGGTCAAAGAGGACAACAATTTGTCCCTAGTAGAGTATGAGTTGGTTAATGTTGTTGATGAATCTTGAACCTGCCTGCTATTTATTGATGCTATTGGAGTTCAATTTGCTTTATGACTATTGGGTTCTGGTATACTGATTTCTCTGGTTAGCCTTTTTTTTTTTTTTGTCATCAAGATAATTAACATGTAATAGGACTAATCTAATTTTGGTTTTACTGGTTGGAAAAGTATGTCTTGAATATGGAAAAGTAAAATATTTTATGTTTATATATTTGTGGTCCAACATGGTTGCTCTCTGTGCGTCTTACTTTTCTTCATTTGGGGGATCTGGCATAGTGTGACTTATCTTTCATTGATTTAGCTTTAGAGTTGAGGACATTGGGAAGCAGCACTTCATGTTGTTCATTTTATTTGTCTGGAACATTAATGTTTCTTGGTAGTGATCGCTTGTGGCATGTGAATGTGGGTGTTGTTTCTCCATCAAGGAGGCATACCAATAATCATCATTTGCAATAATTTCCTGTGTGGGATTAAGTTATCATTATCGGGGTATGTGCTGTTGTGACCCTTTTGCGTGTATCTATCCTTACAATGAAGATCTCAGTTCGTGTTTTGCTGCACTGCAAAGGAACCCTCCAACAGGTTGCTAATAAAGGAATGCTCTTTAATTTGGTGGTGGATTATTGTCAATTTTTGCTAAAAGTGGTCGTCTTTAATTTTTTTTTTTTTTTTTTTGTGAGGAGCCAACTCACGGCCAAGTCCTCATGACGTGGAAGCAAAGATCTAGTTTGAGTTTCTGATATGACAGCAAATAGCTCAGCTGTGTTGAGACTTGGTGAGCTGCCGTATAACATGCCTATCTTTAACCCCCTGCGCGTATAAGGCAATTGTGGTTGCCTTTTCGGCTTTGCAATTTTTGATAGGAAAACACAAAGAGGCATTACTGAGGCTTTAGACCGAAACATGTTGACGTTAGTTCACAAACCTCACCACTTAAATAGTATTGAAGTAGACAACATCTTACCTTATAAAAAGAAAAAAGAAAGAAAAAAAAGTAAACATCCAATTAAGCATCATCTCCTGAAGCAGGCTAAAGGAATCATCTCATTAAAGGAATTGTCAGTATAATTCTTGGAACTGCCATATGTTACAATGATCGTAGACAGCCCAAAAAGAGTGGCCGATGTCATCTGACCTTATTCCTTATTCAAAACACGAAAATCTGACCCTTGAACTATGAGTGATATCCCCCCAGTCAGATCTGCCCAGCTTAGTTTCACTTCTAATGTGATTTATGGAATTCGAATTATAATTATAACGCAGAAGCAAAGGCACTATCAAAATATGCAGAAACCGGGTTGGATTTGCTGTGATGCAATAAGAAACTGCCCTTGGCCTTAAAAATTTAAACTGTGTTGAGTTCAACTCTGAACTGGCATAACTTTTGTATAATATATTTCGAGACAATGTGGCACTATCAGTTACAACTTGTTTCAGGTAAATTAGACCCAGAACCAGACTTTTTTTTTCGAAGACAGTAATTCTCTTGCTATATGAAACCAAAAATTTCAATCATTCGTGATGTTCATGATTCTATACTTGCCTGGTTCCAACACCCTCAGGTTCAAACGAGGAAAGGCTTACGGTGGAGAAAGGGTGCCTCCTCACAATGGGGGTTACCAATAATTCCAACAGAACCAAAAACATCAATGAAGTCAATAAATTTATCACCATTAAAGTCCACTCCATAAACCTATGCCCACATTTAAAACCATCTTTTCCAAACAAAACATGCTTCAAGATGTAAGTAATGAGGCCACTTAAAATAGGTAATAGAAGAAAAGAACTGCAGCAAGTTTCAGCATGGTAAGGTGTGCATTACATTCCTGCTGCCAAATTTCAGAAGAGATGTTTTTAGTTTTTGGGTAAGTAAACCTGCTTTAAGGGTTATCAAACAAAAACATTTGGACTCCAATCACAATAAATCAGAAAAATGTCTATGACAGTAGTATTACATGTGCAATGGCATCCAGGTCACACTGCATCTCAACACACTCTAACAATCATCCATCAATAATACAGGAAAAAAGAAAAATCCTTATGGACGGTAGTAGAAGTGAACAATTATTTTTGTTACATGCAGCCAAAAGTCAAGCAAAAAGCACAGAGATCATTATGATTCCAAAGTGACAGTTAATATCTAAGTCTTTTGTGAAAATACAACTTCAGCATAAAACAAAAGGGGACAATTTGGAATATCTTCAAGCCGAAAGTCAGCCAATGAGCAATTATCACAACCCTAAAATGAAAAAAAGCCCAAGTCAAAAGGTCATGAAGAAAAAGACTGTTGGCAATGCGCATTTATTGTAATCTCTGCACTCTTTGGTCACCACAGGCCAAAGTCTCAATGAAAAATATGAACAAATTGCATACATATATAGATAATACAGAAAGGATTCCCCAGTTAATTTACGAAATAATTTTGCAGCTTCATGCACTTGGTGTAACATGTCCACTATATAATAGCATTTGCCACGGATTCTCAAGGAGTTAAAAAATGCCATAAAGTTGTGAACATTTTACAAACATCAATAATCCTTCTCACTGCAACAAATCAACTAGCTCCACTCATCTTAGCATTTGATAGTCTAATTAAAAACAAAAAGAAATCACAAGAAATTGGTAATTCTTGTGTCGAGCTCATTCATGACTCTTTTTATCAGGCATTCTCCTAGTGCACATGTAAATAAAACTTCGCTGGAACCATCCAACAGTCATCATACATCATCGTTGCTATCTGATGAATACCACGTATTAGCATGATCTATACACGACTAAATTAGCAATAATTGTAGCTAACAGATAGGAAATGATTTTTCTGAGATAGATTGACTTTCTCACATATGATCTAATCATCTGATGGCTAAGTTAAGTCATTCATCAATAATCAAGGAACCATGAAGCAATGGTTTCTGATTATAGAGCCCGATATCATAGATATGACTGATTTGTGAATTTCATTTCTCAATAATCAACAAAGCCGATGCTTCAATATTAAGCTATAATTTCAGTATGCATGATCATTTCAGTACGGTAGCACTCGAAGCATTATAAAAAATTCTAAGACCTAATTTAAATACAAGAGGGGCTATAATATCCAAATTATTTTTTAGCCCATCAGAACAGAGATTGGACCAAATGAAACATCCTTGTTCTAATATTGGTTGATTATGGCCCCTCACTTTTAAGTACACTAATGAATCAAAAGATATGTAGCAGTTAGATCTCAGAGGCACATTAGTCTCAATGCTGCAGATTACTCTTTGGGTTCACAGTTTATAGATGTACTCCAAACTTTCAGACTTCCAATCATTGGGAACCATGTAGTTACTTTGGTGAAGAAAAATGACATAAAAAAGGTAGTTACTTTGATGAAGAAAAATGACATAAAAAACCAGGCTATGTTATTTCTCACCTCTATTTTGAAAAGGAAAACTGATAAAAATGTGTGGGAACCATATCTATGAAAGGCATAGAAAAGATTTTTCCAAGACCAATGTTCTAATTTAGAGCAACCGATGATGAAAAATTGAGAGCTCACATATTTAGTTGGGAAATTTTCCTACGAAGGATCTAAGACCATGGCGGTGGTTCTTGACAGAGGAGTGAAGAAAAGAGAATTTATGAACCCAAGCACCATAATAAGAGTGACAAAGCTGAGTTAAGTTTTTCCAATATCTTGATAGTGTAAGATTATTTGGACAGATAATGAATCCATGTTTAACAACATCAGTAGTCTCTAGCTACAAGGTAAGAATTCCTCAGAAAACTATCATCTACATAAAGCATCCAACTTCAATATGAACCAGTCACTCATGGTTTAGTACAATTCGCATGGTTTGAGTTGCATGAACCAGATTCATGCTTCGTATGATGCCCAAGATATTCCATGGGCAATCACTTGAAATTCTTCCTTCCTCTTACTTTTATTAAGAGCTGTAGCTAAAGCCTATTGAAAAAAGAAACCATCACTAAGCATTACACCCAAATGACTTATTACCAGCTTCACAAATTTCAGCCTCAAATCCCACAAAACTCAAGCACAAATCACTATCTTCTTTTGACTCAATCAGGAAAATGTTTGAAAAGATATTTCTCAACTGAATACATGAAACTTCAGATCTTAACAGTATTCCGCTGAAATTGTCACTCAATTCAACAAGTTATTATTAGGTGACTCAGTGGAACACAGAAGACAGGTTACTCCATCGTCACCCTGAGGTCACAAGTCCAACTCATGAAAACAGCCTTCCTGCTTGCAAGGTAAGGTTAACTTTATCTTTCATTTCTCCAAAGCCTATAGTGTATGTTGCCTCGTGCACTCAATGGGGCCTTTCTAGTTCAATGAATCTTATTGGTGGAAATTGTTTGAGATGAGGGTTGACCACCTAATCTATGAAAAAATAGACGTAATATGCTGCATTATCTTCAACAGATAAAGAATAAAATCACTTCACCTCCTTTTCATGACCTTCATCTAGTCCTTTCCTGCCCTACAAGATGAAAAAGAATACACCTCTTTTATTTTGAGAGCTTGGTGCTATACCTCAAATAAAAGAACGCACAAATAAGAAAAAATAAGAGGTTGGTGTGAAGGACAAATGTCAAAGATTATTTTCTTAACCAGAACATATTATCAGGATATTTGCAAATAGTAAATTACGCGCCTTACTGGAAGTTCCTATGCCTATTTAGCCACTAAAACCCTATTATCTTCCAGAAAAGTAAGAGCAAAACTGGTCACTGCTTGCAAGAAAATATATTCGAAAACCCAACACTTAAGGTGATCATCTATTAAAACAACCTACAAATCAAACTAATCTGTGATCCTAATTGAGAAACATAAGCATGCATAAAAAAACACAAGTATATAGGCTTCCTGAATTGAAAAGCACAAATATACACCAATATAGCAAAATTATAAAATTATGGGTGCTGAATATGTGGACACTGAGAGATGAAGAATAGCTACTTAACTGAAAGTTGTGAGTTTAAACAATGTGCTAGACATTGTATCCGGATGCTTAGAATAGGTACTCACAAAAGGTCTATTCAAATTCACACAGTAACTATTGCTAATGCCATAACTGTGCATTGAAGAAAATAAACAATTACCATCCAGAGTCCAAGCGTGGCTGCGAGGAGCAACAGAGAGCATCGAAGTCAGTAGCGCAGCGGCAGTTGCAGTGTGGTACGGCAACATCGATGCCACGCTAACACTGCTCATTTCCACAGGTGACCTAGTGCAAGCGAACATCAAATTGTCGTAATAGAACTCCACAGGCATCAATTAAGGAGAAATTTAATTGGAATCGAAAAAATTACCTGAAAATGCGAGCGGAGAGCGGTTTTTGAGGTGAGATGCGAAAAGGAGAGGAAGAAGCTCTAGGCTTGACACCGGCAGAGATTCTGGCGGTGGCGCCTCGGACGGATGTAGTGGCTGAGCGCAAAACTGACCGGGCGGCGAAGGAGGCCATGGCGGATGCAGAAGTGTCGCAGTAATACAAATCTTGCGCGCCGACGAGAGAGGTAGGGCTTTGTTGGGGTTTTAGCTCTGGCCCAGTGTTGCTGCGCTCTTTTTTTATCTGTTTGTTTTTTTTTTTTTAAGAAAAATCCTTGTACCATTATTTATCGATTCCAAATTCCTGTTTTCATGAAAATACTTGTAATGATAATAATTTATTTGACTAATAAGAAATAATATTGCACTTTCAAATTGTTTCCTAAAATTATTTTCCTTTTTGTGTAAGAAAACGAATACCTTTTATTTTTAATGTTAAAACAAACAAACTAATGAAAGCCCAAAAGTGTAAGTAAAAATAATATAGTCTTAGTATAAAGTAAAATTTTCTTGCTAATTAAAAGTTTAGAATATAAATATAAATATTTGAATTTATAAACTTCTGTTGTAAGCGTATAATCTTGTGGGCGAATTTATCACATTAATATAAATTGGTTATTTGAGATGCAGATAGACTAAATGGTAACCTAATGTAAATGTTGCAAAAAGTAAGGCCCATTTGGTTGGATTTTGCAAAATATTATTGAAAATAACAATTTTTTGTGTGCTGAAAAATATTTGAAACTGAAATTGATATTAGTAACTAGCGTAACATTTTTGTATATACTTGGAATAAGGGTATGTTTTACTAATATTTGACAATTATGTTGTCTATTTTCCAGTTTTATTGACTTTTTTTCATTTTATTTTTAATGGTGAAAGGGCTCGATATATTTTTGTATTATAATATCTATTACTCTCGAACCATGGCTAAGCGGTAAAATACTATTTAAATCTAAAATCAAGGTGACAGAGCTGAAGGGGAAAAACATAACGTTTACATTATTATTGCATAAAAGTCCAAATTTTAGCGTAGAAATTGGAAAGAATCTAGTATTAGTGGATGTCCGTAATTCAGAAACTAATATTATTAACGTCTTGAGCTGCTTCGGCTTCGGGCCATCTTCCCAATCACATGGTGTAACAGTGGAACACAAATTCCCCGAGAATTATGTGTGTGGCCTTTGGGGCCCCTAGCCCTAGATGATGAGACCTTTCATCAGGTACATTCCGATCATTTTCACCGTACAAGCTTCCTGCGTTGGCTGGCCTAATTCCAATTAGCCGCCCCAACGACACACTTTGGTCCAGAAAAAATGATGCTGTGGACTGCAAGATGTATCAGCACATCACAGTTATAATGCCAAGTACACAATATTTTTTATTATAAATTTTATTACGTTGTATTAATTATTCATCTTCCATAAAATCTTATTTGTAATTTGTAGATATAGTGTCAATTAATATAATATAATAGAAAATACAATAAAATTATAATAGAAGATTTTATTTGTAATGCGAGCAATAAAATCAACGATCGACTCTAATTAGTAAGTGTCAAAAACTAGAATATGTGGTGGTGGTAGATAAACTATAAAGTGAACGAGGTGAGTGTATATGTGTTATTACCTCGGTATCAAGATTGGAGGATGAGAATGATGAGAAACTTGAGGAACGGCGGAGGCGAGAGGCGTAAGGTTGTGGTGGTGCCACCAGCTGAGAGGTGCGTACCACTCTAATCCTGGAGTTCATGTTTCCAAGACCAAGCGGCCATCCATTCGGCGTCTCATAATTGCCCTATCACACACTTTGACAAATCAGTACCAAACTACTGAAACATATTAATGAGATGCAATTTCTTGCCAGAGTTTTTTGTGGCTGAGCCTGCCCTCACCCACCCTCAACAACAAAAGGCAAAAAGTTGACCACATCTAGCTAGCATGGGATCAATAAGACTTTTATTGATGCATCTTCTGGAAGTCTGCAACTATGAATAATACTAATATTATTGATCAAGTTAATTGAATAAAGTTTCATTGAAAAACATGCAGTTTCCTACTGAATTATTCAGATCAGCACAAATTATAAAGCTTAGGCCATTGATGAGGCGTGCTTTCCTCCAATATGCATGCTCTTGAGGAGTCAGAAGGAGATATAAATCAACTTCATTACAGCAGTTTATTAACAGGGACATAGAATAATCTATCAACCTGGTAGAAAACAAACACTCAAGCATCCAACATAGGAATTGAAAATCAAGATCATACAAGAATAAATCACAATCCGAGGTTACAAGAGACAAATACCTCCATGACCATGGCGATTACAGAGGGGCCTAAACGTTAACCCTGGCAATGATCATAGGATCATCCAAAAAGGAGCACTATAAAAATACCTGGTAAGCTTTGGGAAGTCTAGATATTCTTAATTCTTGGCAACTGAAACATAGAAAAGTCTCTAGGCCCCACGGAAGAGATGAGCCCTCTTAATTAACTTGTCGGTACTTGAGAGTTTTCTTAAGTTATGTGTTCATTATCCAAGATGCAATTGCAGCAGTTTAAAATGTTGGTCAAAGGCCAGTTTCCAACAAGAGGTTTGATAGATTGCCTTCATTACAAGGCAGGTTATTATGTAGGATTGTAGGAGTAATTTCGCAGCTTTATCAGTCGGCTGCTGAGTCAGGAATAATTTGCAACTCTATGATAAAGAATGGTACCTTTGAAAGATCTGTTCAACAGTCCCTAATTGACTGATGATCAGATGGGTGCTTAATGTTATTAAATCTTGGTCGTTGGATGAGATAATATATATAATTATATGTAAACATTTCAAAAACATTATTTAATTGTTGGTTCATTTTCAACATGCTTTATTACAGTTGGTTGTTGTTTTTAAGAGAGTTTGACTGGTAAGCTCTTGAGATTCATGAGCTTACAGCATCTTAAAAAATGAATTTAAAATATTATAACTTATTTTTAAAATCTATTAGTATTGTAATCACTACAGTGATGACACCAATCAAAATATAACATTCTATAGTGAGCTTTATTTTAAATTGATCAATTAAAATAGTATATGTATTATATCATACACTATTAACAATACTTTGCTCTGATTAAAATTGTAAAATTTCTGTTCTAGTAGAAGCGTAATTTTTATAAATCTTGAATCAATGTTGCGTAATTACTAACAAGATATGAATCTCAATGCTTCATGAAAATCTAGGTGGTATTTAAATAATAAAAAGTGGAACATTAAGTACAAGATATATAAAGCTTAGAGTGCAGAAGTTTATCTCATCACGTCTCACTCATCACTCGACAAGAATTTAAATAACTGATACTATTGAGAAAGCTGAAAAGTCATTGATCTATTCGGTTTGTGAAGACTTCAACTGCAAATTGATTCACCCAACTCATTTAAGTGCAGTGCACGGCATTGGTTGGGTTGGACTGCCTTAAATATTCTTGAATTATTTTATCAAGTAATCCTAGAGTTAATTTAGTTAATTATACCCCCATGGATCTTTCTATGGAAATTATGCCTTTATTTCTGCTTGATTGGGCTACCAAAATTGAAAGAAATAGGAAATAGGAAATAGGAAAACCCAGCAACTATTTAGGCAATATATGCAGTGTGCTTTTTAAGCCCATTATTTACCTATCAAGTGGTGAAGCTCCAAATGTCCAAACACGATCAAAGTCCTTATTTGGAGCCTAGTTGAGCGGACCCACCAACCCAGTGCCTACGGCCCATTGCACTCTTCCAATCATATAACAATTGTAATTCAACGTAACATTAATCCACACTATCTGGTGTTCGTCAAACTCACTTGCTAAGGAAACAAGCTGAAGAAATGCTCCATCCATAATTTAATGTCAAATAAAATTCTAGATTAACTTTATTATCGTTGTCTCCAAAAATAATGAGTTTATTATTGGGCTTTTTATACATGCGTCAATCTAAACTCTAAAAGTATTGAATTCATCCTTTCGAAGTCCCATAGGCGACCATATGTAGACTTGGCTCATAAAGCCCAATAAATGCCATTGTGCCTAAAGTTAGCCGCTTCCTTACTCACATTGGCCACATGCGAATTTTTGCGGACAGGATTTTTATTATATATATATTTTTTTTATATTACACCGTATTAATTATTGTTAACTTTATAAATAAAATTTTATGATAATCAATGCAATGAAATAGTAAAAAATAGTAATAATATACTCCAATTTTTGTCGCCTAGTTTTATAGTATTTAATTTGTGAAGAGTGAATTCTTCTAATAAGTCAGTTATAGTCTAAACAAGGCTTACATTTATAAAAAAATATCAACCTTATGAGTATATGAACACCCAAAAATAAATTGATTTTGAAAAGATAGCAAAAAAAGAAATTTGGATTCTGAATAATCCAGTGATCCACTATCAAAATATGGACCACACAAGATTGGTTCTATCCATGGAACAAGCCGAAAGAGTCCCTGCAGATTCCTTGTCCGCCAACGCAACAGAAGGCGAAATATTCTTTTAATATTATACTCTCCGTAATTTGTATTTTTAAAGTAGTAATATAGAACGAAAAAGAAACCTCTCTAATCATATTTTTGTCGACCTAGGATTCTTTTTGTTTCCACGCAAATGGATGCTGTGGTTGGAATACTTGACAGCAAAATATTCTATTTTCGTGTCTATAAAAATGGGAATTTAGTTAGGATGTTTTTAGTTTTAATCCCTCATCATTTATCATCTAATCTCAGCTAGTGAATAGCTAAATCGCATTTCTTACTCTCGATGCCACAACAAAAGGAGAGTTGTCATAAAACTTGTTAAAATTTCTTACTCTTTTAAGTACGATTTTTATTGTCAATATATTTATGGGTGAATTTCACTTTTCCCTCTCAATTATATCAATGTATTGAATTATGAAATTGTGCACTTTGCCCCTCTCAAACTAAGAAAACATTATTCATTTCTAATTTTATCCCTTTTTGTAAAATATTTAAGAAAATATTAAAAATTTAAAATTATTGTTTGAGCTTAATAATATAAAGAAACTAATTTAAATTAGACTAATTATAAATTACCTTAATCAAACTCTATACTTAAATTTTATTTAAACCTATTTCATTCCTAATTATCATAAATAATCGTTAAAAAATTAATAGTCAAAAAATTAGTTTGAATAAAACTATCTTTTGAAAAATAAAGAAATGATGTAACAGAGAGTTTTAAATTTAGAGAATGAAAATATAGAATAAGTCATAAATTTTCTTCACCTTTTTTGGCACTGGGTAGGTATCAATCCACACACAGTTTTGCTACTTGTCAAGATCTTTGTTTTTGGTATACGTTGCAAACTGTTTGATTATTTTGATTCCTTCGGATTTACGATTATTTTTGTAAGTTTTTTTTGGAAAGAGTTATCTTGCATCTTAATGTATTCTCTACCTACATACATGTATTTTTATAACTTAAAAATTATTTATTATAATTATGAGTAAAGTTAATTAATTAAATAAAAATTACTTTGGTATAAATTCAATTATTTTATTTTATAATCAATCTAATTTAAATTTAGAAAGAATGATATCGATCACATAATGCTGGATGCCGTATAACATGTGAGTTTTATAACGCTGGATGCTGTATAACACAGCAGAAATGCGGTCTTTGGTGCACAGATTCGACATTTTTACTCATTTACCAGTAAAGACAACCTCTATTTGGTCATGGAATATTTCAATTGTTTTATATTATTAAGATTAAATTAAATTAAAAAAATTTAATATAATATTTCCCAATAAAAAATTAAAACTCAACTTCATTAACGTGCATAACTCCAAAAGTGATTTAAGAAGAAGCGCAAAACGTAATAATGACCGAAGCGCAAAAGCGTAAGACTAGTTTTTCCAAATGGTCCACTGTAATAATAACCTATGTTTACCCATCAACTTTGCATTTTTTGGTCCGCGCAATGGTATGCTTAGGCTTTTTGTAGATTCTTGACAGAGACTAAAATGGTAATTTAACAGTTAAGTTTTGCAAAAAAACTTGTACTGACCAAAGTGATTATGCAAGGTGGGCAAATCTATAAGAAGATGGAAGCGATCATTAGTAACTGTAGTGTCACCACAACCTGCCCTTGCGGTTTGCGCGTTTTCACCATTTTACCCCCAACATCATGAGTACCTTACATTTCTGCCTCCCCATTTTTGACCTTGTAATCTCGTGACGCGCTGAATGGGGCTCCATTTCATCAAGACAAAAACCAAAAAGGAATGCTTCCAATAGGACAGCCCATAACTTTCTTTTCTCTTTCTTTTACCTTTTTAATTTATTTTTTTTTTGGGAATCCATATAAGTCAACAGTCCAGGAGTCTTGATAGATTATTAGATTGTGGCTGAATTTTTTTTTTTAATATATAAGGAATTATTTTTCAAAAGTATTTTATTTTTTTTAGTGAAAATTTTAAAAAAGTATAATTTTTAGGCTCTTCCCATTGAATATCAACAATCAACAACTGTTTTTTTATTACTGTCAAAATTGATTAAAAAAATAAAAAATTAGGTGTGAGATTCAAATACAATACCCTCAAAATTTTGAGATCTCAATTTTACTATTTGAAAAAATACGAAAAAAGTATATTAGTTGCAAGAACCAATAAAATCAATAACTATAAAACTAAAATAAAATTAAAAAAAAATAGTTAGGAATTTAATGAGCAAGGAAGGCGCTTTGTGCAAAAATATGATTTAGGTTCACAATAATTAAAGCATGCTGGAAAACTAAGCAAACAGATAGCATATACGAATTGCAGGCTGTAAATTCAAAAAAATCAAAGTCAAGAAAGACTTGGAACCTTGAAGCTTGAGTTTGAACAATTTTTTCTCCCTCAAAAAAAAAATTAAAAATGTTTGAGCAAATTTAAAGGTGAACAAAAGATTGGTCAGTCCCGTCATCTGCGGAAGAATCCGAACGGCATCGTTAATTAATTTGTTACTTTTTAGGTTATTAAAAAAGAAAATTAAAAAAAAAAAAAGAAATTGTTACTTTTGGCTTTTGCCATTTTTGGATTTATATCATTAAATTTGTTCACGACTCTTTCCATGTTCCGAATTGCCAACAGGCATTGGATAATGGGCACTCCATTCACAAGTGCCCGCTCCACTGCTGCTGTGCTAGATTGAAAATGACAAGTATTTCAAACGCTATCTACAGTTGGTTAACCAATTTGGTGATTTTAACCAATTAATTTGACTATCTACTTAAATATACTAGTAATATTCAAGAACATGTTAAATATTACTCATGATTTAGAAGTTTATAACATCAAAAGAGAAAAAAATATTTAGTATGTAACTTTTAATAAAGATTAAATATTTTGCATTTCATACTGTAACTAAGGTCATTCAAATGTGGATAGAGGATTATATACCCTGAAACTTTTGCAATTGCTTGTGTACGTAAGTTGTTTCATGCCATATAATACATTTAATTTATTTGAAAACAAATCATAACATCTACTTAATAATGGTATATATAATTTTACTTGGCCCAAAGCAAAATAACTTCTCGTGCTTGTGGTCCTAAATTCATCGCTGGTGTAAAATTTTTTGTTCAATCTTAACTAATCAGATATTATTGTATTTATTTTTTGCTTTATCGAGTAGATATTAATTATATGATAAATATAATTTACTATAATATAATTGACTTGAATTCGATCAAATCTGATCTAGAATTTCACTGATGGAAAAATTATGGCATATTACTAAGAGATGACAACTCTTGAGATAAAAATTTAAGGTGATTGATGAAATTAGCCAGGCTTCTATTTATATAGTCATATTAATTTTGTTTTTTTAATTAAATTCGAACCATAAAATATGAGTTGGGTAAGATTCGAAACTTTGACCTTATCTATAAAAGTTAGGCCGAGTACCACAAATTCTAATAAGTATTGATCCATAATTTTTTTAATTTCTGGAGGGAACTAAATTTCAAAGAAAAAAAAAGAAATTTAAAAAAAAAAGGTTATGAGAGAAAGAACTAATGGTATAAACTTTTACTTTAAAAAGCAGTTGATTACTTTTTTTAAGTCACCGAAATATACTATAGAAATGTAAAATATAAAAAGAGAAATTGTATAACAATTGAAATGGGAAAAAAACCTAAGTGCAAAACTAAAATTAATGCCACCACACATTTTATAATTGTCTTTCTACTTTCTCCCGTCGCCTTTCTTGAACTGTAATTCTGACCAATGGTCCCATAGAATTTAAATCTATAAAACACAATACAACATCATTCAACTGCCAAGGACAAAAAATGTACAATCCCTTCATCTGTGATAAGATTTACTTTACTTAAATTAACTATCAAATCATTACATTTTCTGGTAGGTCAGTACGCTTTAAAAAAGTAGTGTTTGGGATCATAATTAAGCACACCAGTCAACATAATTATAAATAAAGCATGACAGAAATATGTCTACTAGTATGTATGCATCTGTATTCTTCATAGACTTATAACTAGAGAAATCGGTTAATTTAGATCATATATAATTGATATACAATTTATTGAACATTATAATTCATCACTCAAGTACAAAATCAAAAGCCCATATTTCAGTAGTCTTCCAACATGAAATTCAACTGTGGAAAACATAAAAAACAAAGACAGCACATAAATAAATCTGTAATTTTGTTTTCCTAGGAATTAACCATAATTTAAAAAAAACCATGGAAAACCATCAATGGAGACTGTAAACTAAATTATCTCATCTCATTTTTTGCTCACTCAAACTTCAAGGCATGTTGTTCTCTTCATCTTGGAACTCTTTTTGGTTCTGATATCCTCCCATGGAGTTTTCACTGTTGAACTCAAAGGCATTGTTTTCACTGTTTCCATAATAATTCCTGTTGTTGTACTCATTTCTTGCTCGAACCCCTCTCAAGCTCTCATAAGGATGGTTGCTGCTATATTTCTCAGTGTTGACATTATAAAAGTACTTTCCATTTTCCAAGAACCTAGTATCACTCATTCCTTGCGGCTGGAAGCCGTTACCTTCGCCGCCGTTGTTGAAGTACCTTTCACGGCTGCTTAAGGTGGCGCCGCCACTGAACCTGGTGTCGCTCAGCCCTTGTGGCTGGCTGTTGAAACTGCTCCCGCCGTTGTACTTGTAGTTGGTGTTGTCTCTGTTGTTTGCGGTGGTGGGGTAGCTTCTGTACTCTGTTTCTTCTTGTTGCTGGCTGTTGTAGTAGTTTTGTGCGCCATTGTAATAGTTGTTGTTGTTGTTGTTGTTGTTATTGTTAGGATTGGTGGTGTAACTTTTTTCTTCCGGGAATGTAGTGCTGTCGGTTATGCCTTCTGGCTGTGTTACATAGGCCACGGGGTTGTAGTTCTTGGGGAGGTACTTGTGGACGGGTTGTTCGGATTCAGTGTTGTACAGAGTGGTGGTGGTGGTGGCTGGTTCGCCGGTGGCGGTGGTGGCGGAAGGAGGGAGTTGACCGGACTCGTGGCCGTAAAGGCCGTAGCCATTTTCACTTTCCGGGAGGAAACTGGGGTCTTGTTGTTCTTGTTGATTGTTTGGAGCTTCTTTATTGTTTGGGACAACATTGTTGCTGGTAGTGCTGGGGACTTTGTTGAAGAATTGGCTATCTCTTGCATGAGTATGCAATGAGGATAAGAGGGTAAGGAGAAGGAAGAAGGAAAATTGCTTGGCAGAGGAAGCCATTGCAGGATAGGAGATAGATTATGTTAGTTGTAGTGTAGTGTGTATAGTGTTGTGAACTTCTTGTGGTTTCGATCTTTTTATAGAGGGCACCCACTGTGAGCGTGTGGGAGTGGGTTGTGTGTGTGTGTTTTTTTTATGTCTAAAAATTTCAACTTATTTGGTGCAAATGGGGACAGAAGTATAGGTGAAGATTGGGTCCCATTTCACAAATAGGACTTAAAAGAAAAGAGTCAGTTTCTTTTAATTGTAATTAGGATATCTCTATTGCTGATTTCCTGTCTAGAGAGTATAACATCCGCGTTTGTCAGCACTCACCACAGGCACAGTATGCGCGCCATCAAGAAATTCAACTTTATGTGATCATAAACTATAATTTTCTTTAGCATGGTTATGTATAACACAAGCATACTCCAAAAGCATTAAAGGGCAAAAAAAGTGCACGTTTTATCATAAAGTATATAAGCTCTCTTATATAACTTTATTTTATTGTATTGTGTTAGTGATACCGAAATTAATTTGATATTACACCTCAACAAATTCACATTTTTAATCTAATATTAACCTAATTTAGAAATTTAATGTGGACGACGATGAAAACAAAATATGCACAAGGTTGAGTTTCTATGGACATTTGGATGGTTAATCAAATTTTGCAAGTTGCATTGTTAAGTTGGAAGTAGTGATATGCAATTAATAGAGTCACACCCTTTAGTTGGATGTGGCATGCAATGAATAAAGGAAAAGAAAAAAATACAAAGAAAAACACGTAAAGAAGGAAAAAGTGGGAAGAAAATACGCATAGAGTAGCCCGGTTAATTATGCGTGGATTGTGGGGTGGGTGGGACATGAAAAATTATAGTCCTACATTGAATGCACAAAGCATGTGCTCTTCAAATATTTTCCAATATTAAGGGTTACACCAAACTTTCTACACTTATGGGATTGATGGGGACCCTCTTACTCATTCACAAAATGCATGCCTATCTAGAAATTATGGGTCCCCACAAACAACATCACAATTTTTATTTTTATTTTTCTTCTTGAGTTTATTACAATAATTAGATGAATTGTACCTTCATCAAATCCATGTTCCACCAATTGTAGTATGCATTGAGTTATAATTGATTAATATTTTTATTTAAAATTAATTTTTGTTTAAATATTTATAGAAATATAATAGATATAAAATATTTATATATAACTATAACGTATTATATTTATATTTATATTTAGTTTCTAATAATTAATTAAGAAAAAAAATTTAATAAAAAATATATATATAAAAAAATAATAATTTGACAATCGAATCTAACCTCATTATTCTAAAATTCTGACTCCGTCCGTATCTATATGGGTATATATTTTTACATAGATGAATAACGAATACTACAATCAATGCATTCGAGGAGACCTGATAATCACCCTAACGACATCTCTTAATTGAAGATTTTAACTTCTATAAAATGCAAAAAGTTTCATTCACTTGTTATCTTAGTTTAACATTTTAAAGAGCAGTCATGGGGGCAATAGATTAGTGAAATTACTAACTTGGAGTTCTACTCAAAATTGATAAAATAAACATATAATGACAGCATTAAAACTAATTAAGAACTATTTGAGCCCATTGGAATGAAAATTTCCTGTCTTACTTTTCTTAACAGTTCTATTTATGTGTAGTGCAGAAAAGGCAAAGAGGTTCTTTTGCTTTTGCAAGGCTACTAAAATTGAAAAGAGGAGGCCACTTAATCAATTAATTTTTCATCAGCTAAATAGGTTGAAAGGATATATACCAACCCTTCTCTTTTCAAATTTCCATATTCTGTTTCAATTTAATTTCGTATTTTATTTTATTGATATAAATTAAATTTGTATTAATAGAAATATTTTATATACTTTATGTGTACCTTTATAGTGAAATTTGAAATACAACACCAAATTAAAATAGATAATATCTTTTCCTAAACTTTTGGTGTGCTTTGTTTTCTTTTGTGGGCTCAAGTATTAAATATTTGCAACCATGAATTTCTCCGATTTAAATTTTTAAGTTAATGACTTTTAATTCTATCGGTTGCCCATTTATGTTTGATATAATTATAAGCAACATCATTGCTGGGAGGAAGATTGAAAAATTTATATTTTTATTCATTATTTGGCTCATATTAATACTTGTTTCAGTATTTTGGTAAACAACTTATTTGAAATATAGCAACTCAACGACTTATTTTAATTAGGCATTATTGCTGACCGAGTGGGCTAACTAAATAATAATAGTCAGTCATGTTATTTTCATGCTTTTAAGGATGCATGTGGCTGGTTATTAATATTAATAATGTGCCATAATAAAAATGGATTGAACTTCAGTATTAAGGGATGCCTAAATGATGGTATCTTAGGCCTGTATCATTGCATTCAAGGGATATCACCCTTTTCACCTCTCTTGTTTTAGGTTATAGTTCTCATAAAATTATAATTTAATCATCTTATTCTATATTTGAGCTGAAATATTAGCTTGTTTTAATACTTGTAGAGTCTGTTTGTTTTCATTTTCACAAAGTATCTTTCTATTTTTTACTATTAAAAACTCTAAAATTGTATTTGTTTTACTTATTTTTATGATAAATATAATTTATTTTTATTTTCAAACTCACTAATATTTCATTTATTTTCATGCAAAAAATCATAAAATAAATATATTTTTACTTTCATATCTATATAATCTACGTAAAAATATACAAAATTTAAATAAATATTTATTTTATATGAAAATATAACGAAAATATATTCAATTTTGGCGAAAATATAAAAATGAGTTTAGAAATCAACTTTCAATCCCAAATGCATAATTTTTTTTTTCAATTTTTAAAAACTCTCACTCTTCCTCTTATTCTCACATTCTTCTATGCAGCATTGTAGCTTAATTAAGAAGAATTATTTAGTGCAAATAATTGACAACTTGAGAAGAGTCATCAAATGATTGACAAAAGCTAGAGGAAAAATGGTGTGTATTAAACCATTTTCCGATCTATAATTAATCATGTGCAATATATTTAATTTACTATTGATTTAATGTGTATGTTTCATACATTTCTCTTTAATCTAATAATTTTAATTAAAATGTCACCTTAAATCATTTACGAACTAGGTGTGGGGGATTAAGAAAAGGAGATGGTTAGTTAATCAAATCACCAAATCCCCGTTAGTTAGCTTTGTGTTTGACCAATCAACCTTTTCAATTTGTCAACACCTTTACACCTTTACCTTTGTCTTTTCTTGGGCAAAGCGAAATTCTTGCGCGATTAGCGGAATACAAAAATTTCATTCAAATTGCAAATCAGGCCCATAAACCGCAATATTTCTGCTCAAGGAGCTGAGTTTAGTTTCCTTTCCTTTTGCCTCCCCTTTATTCACTTTCTGATGTATACAATACAGACCATTGTTGATAGTTATACATATTGTAGCACTATAAATTGTCTCCTGCTGAAACTCAACTGAGATAGTGAGATCAAAGCTTCAAAACTAGACATTCAAATAGGTTTTGGGTTTTAATTCTACCCGTGTTAATATGTTGTTTATTTTAGTAATAGTTTTTTTCCTAAGTTATAATCATTGATTTAGAGTCATTTAATTATTTAACTAATTTTTAATATCTTAATATAATCAATGATAAATTTGATCGTTTTCTTAAAAATAAAATTATTCAACTCAAAATTTATTTTGTACTTGGTTAGGCTAGTCATATTGTCATAGTCAATTATTCTTTAATGTTTCTCTCCCCACTTCTTAAGACCATGTGCAGTGCTTGTCTGTTTTCAATTAAAGCACATGAGTCCCCTACCTATGAACATCAGTAACAGGGCCACATAGCCTTTCTTATTAAAAAATTTAGAGAAAACTTTTCAAGGTTTTTCTATTCCATTTATTGTGTTCTTTAATTTTTGAAACCAGGCAGTCAATCTGGAGAAAATGAAAACTCCCACTGGAAAAAGACCATTGCATCATCTATTTTGTGATAGCAGAGGAACTTCCTTCTCTATCTGTTCTTTTTCCTTTATTCAGAAGTCTGCCCTTTTAGAATTGTACATATGAAGACTGCAAGAGGAATTAAAATTAATAAGAGAACTTACTGAATTATTTTCTGGAAAAAAGGCTACATTAATAAAATTGCATAATCTTTAAGCAAGGCAAAAATCAAGAATGCCCTTCAGAAAAATTAGAAAAAAGGCAAAAATTTAAGACCCAACTCACTTCTTATTGGGCTTGGGGGCTCTTGAAAGATTTCATTGTTGGACAAGAATTAGCTTCATTTGGATCTAAGTTTCAAAATCAGCTTTCAGTACACTCTCCAACATCCACAATCAAGAGCCACTAATTATGAGAGGCATGTGGTGGTTGAAATCAATGAAATGTCACTGCCCATTCAACTCAAAGAACACCAAACTATTTTTTAAATTGCATTTGTAAACCAGAAAACGAACAGAAAAAAGAGATAATAACAGGCAATTAACAGCAGGTAAGTGGGTTAAATTGATAATAAACCACAGTTTAGATGATATATGTAGATATAAAATAATGCTTCCAACTATTCTTTTACATACGGAATCCAGAAAATGAAAAGATTTACAGAAACCACCAAATTATAGTCACATGTGAAGCCCAGAATTTAGGTCTCATCTAATGGAATCGGATCCCAAAACAAAAGGGAGAACAACAAGAGATTAGGGACAACAATCGGAATCAAAGGGTGGATGTTACTCCCCAGCCTTTTCCTTCTCAATCTTTTCCACACGTATTTCCTCCTCTCCTCTTCACCCCACTGGGCTTCCTCCACCCCTCTGGCCAAAACCAGCGGCGGAGGCAATTGGTATGGGCATTTGGACCGCCAAGAAGTCTCAGGGAGCCCAAATCTCCAAGCCTTTTTGAGGAACCGAGAAAAGGCCCATCTCATGAGCGGCGGAGATAAGGCGGCGACGGTGGAGGATTGGCGGCAGAGGAGTGGTGGGTAGTCCCAGTTGAGGTAGCAGGGGATTTGGGTGGCTATGAATAGCTGGGAGTGGAGGGGTGGTGAGGTTGTTGGGTTGGTTAGGATGTGGGTCAAGGCATGAAGCTTTTGCTCCCAACTCGTGTTCTCCATCCAGAAAATCGGACTTCTTGCTGTTGTGAGATAAATGCAAATTGGTACGAATTTTTGTGATTGGGGTGGGGGTGGGATGGGGGACATAACTGTAATTTTATGAAAAATTCTATTATTATTTATTAAAAATGATGATTGAGAAACGATGTTTAAAATGTAAAAAAAAAAAAAGAGACCTAACGAATAAATATGTTTGTGACACGTTGACGATAGATAAAATTAAAATTTCTAAAATTTGGCAAGAAGAGGGGAAAAAAATGGAGGGTCGATAGAGGCAAAAGAGTTGTAAATTGTAACAAATTTAATTATTAGCAGTTTTTGATAATTCTAAGTTGATGTGAAAAAAAAATGATTGTTTAACTTGGATTTATTGGTTAAATAATATTTAAATTATAATCTAGGATCAACAATTACTTAATTAAAATATATAATGGTAATTAATCTTAATATTTATTTATTTTTTAATCCAAGTTTTAAGTCACTTCATTCTAAAGTATTTCAAAATCTTGACGCTCTCACGCTTGTGCATCTACACTCACCCTCATTTTTAAGACTCTTAAGTTGTGACTCTTGCCACGGATGCTGGTCTATACAATTGAAATTACAATTACCAAAGCAAATATTAAGATAGTTGAATAAAATTATACATAAATTAAAAAATATATCTTATCAATTCATACAAAGTTGAATTTCAATTATTTTGTCCAAAAAATGCAAAAACATATCATTCACTTGATATCTTAGGCATTCATGGGGGTTATTAGATTAATAATCATACTAACTTGAAGTTCTACTCAATATTGATAAAATTAACATCTAATGACAACATTAAAACTGAATAATTTGAATTTTCAGCCCATTTACAGGACTTAAAAATTTCCTCTCTTATTCTTCAAAACGATTTTTTATATGTTTAGTGCAGATAAAGAAGGAATTTACATTACCATTAAATTATGGAACAAAATATATACAATTAAAAAGTATATCTTATTTATGTAAAGTTGAATCTAAATATCAACTATATTGTCCATTACAATCAATATTTTTAAAATCGGAGCGGACGGCCGGTTCAACCGATTTAATTGGGAATCGGAGTTTGGTTCGATTTTGCTCCAAAACCGTTTTGACGGTTTTGACCGGTTTTTATATTTTTTTATTTTATTTTATTTTTTAAATTTTTATAAAGGTTTAAATTTGATATTTCGTTATATTTATATAATTATTTAAACTTTATGTTTTGTTATATGTATTTTTATGTAATTATTTATTTATTTTTACATTTAAAATGTATTACATAATAATTAATCTATTATATTATCATTTTATATACAAAAATAAAAAAATATAATTAATTTTTATTAAATCGATCCGACTAATTGAACCACTAATTTTAACAAGATCGATTTAATCACCAATCCGATTATGTACTAAATCAACTGAAAAACTCAAAGTAAAATTTATTCATTTTTTAATTGGCAAAATTAAATCAAGCAGAGCATCGTGCACATATGTAACGTGTATTGGTACAGTCTCAGTATTTCAATTCTATCAAATATACATTTCCAAATATTAACTTAGGATGAAATAATTTGAATTAATAGAGAAAATTTGTGGAAAATATTTGAAATCATACAAGTTGTATTTAAAACTTATTGTATTAAAAGATTATTCAAACAAAGTTTAATAAATTTATTATTATAAATTTAAAATTAAAAATGTATTATAATTATTGTTGTTTGAGACAAATTACTATAATGATTGGAAGGATGTATCCTGGCTTATAAGGATTGGTTAGTTATTTCTAATCAATGACTCTTGATGGTTTACTAGAATAGACTCGGCCCTCTCATCAATTTCCACGAAGCTATACAGGAAAAACAGAAAACAGAATCAATAGCCTACTTCATTTGATTCTTGATGGTTTACATGAAATTCTAACCGAAATGTTTGATAATACGAGACGAAAAAGGATAAGTAGCAACAGCAGATCAGAATAACAAACAGAAAATCTGAAAATTGTGGACTCTTGATTTTTTTTGGTTTAAAATTCTTCGATTCTTGAACTTTTTGACACAAAATTGTGCACTTCTTGATTTTTTTTGAAAGAACGATCGATTCTTGAACTTTCCTGTCTGGAAAAGATATTTGATTCCTGAATTTTCGTTTGAATTCCTGATTCTTGAATCATGATAATCGATAGAGCTTCTGAAAACGAAAGTGAAATTGATTAGAGAGACTTAAAGGAAGGATTAGAGACATACCGTTGAAATTGAAACGAGAAAGAGTAGTTATGGCGCTCAATATTATTGAAGAGCTGGGGGTTTATGTAGCCCAATTATGGTAATTTCCATAGGGGGACCAATCGACTAAGTAGTTGGGCTGTTGGGTTAGCCCAGATGCTAGGATTTGGTATCAAATACTAACTTGGGTCATTGGGTCGGCCCAGATGCTAGTGTGTGTAAATCTGGTTGTGGTTAACTTTAATTTTATTTGATGATACTGCACAATAAGATTACAAAGTTTCATAATTTGTAAAAAAACACTCAAATATTCGTACTATGAAAGCCAAAAAGGAAATAGAATTAGAAATCAAAGAAACGTTTTATACAACAAATAAAAATAAAAAAAGGAAAAACTTGTCGTTGTATTGGTACCTTTTAAGCTATAGTTAACAGGTGGACAAGGTAATTGAGCAGAGGCATTGGCAACATTGGCCATTTTGCTATGCATTGTATTATTTCATTAATAATTCTATTAATATAAACATGAGATGAATTTGAGAAGTCACAGTTTTCTATCAAACCGACAACAATAATAAAGTTGTAGTTCAATGTATTTATAAGTCATATTTAATTGTCTAGTTTAGAGTATGTGGTCATATCCCAAATTAAATGCAGTACGCATTGAATACACCAACGTGACAAAATAAAGTAATTTATTTATAAAAACTTTAAATAAGAATTTTTTTAACTAGATTGTTTTAAACCCGTCATAATTATTAATCAGCATTTGTGATATAATAATTAAAAAAAAAACATATTTCATTACATCGATAATGCTTCAATAGCATCGAGCTGTAGAGGAAGTTGATTCTCCAGCAAGCTTTTGTTCCCTTTCCAGCCTCAAATTACTCGAGCCAACCCTCTCATCCAACCAATTGATAATGTCTGTAAAGACAACCTCAATGTTGTCAGGCAGTTCTCCATAAGTGAGAGAATGCCACATCCCCGGATATAACTTGAAGGTCTTGTCCGAACTGAAAGCTGATTCATAAAGAAGTCTGCTTACAGATGGATCAGTCACTGTATCGTCTCCACCATGAATAACTAGGAATGGCAATGATACCTCTTCAACTCTTTTCTCCAAATCCAAGCTCACCTTCTGTAGTTGGCTCCCAGTTAGCACACGAAGCCGTCCTTTGTAACATAATGGATTCGATCTAATCTGCCAAAGTATCGAAATGAAAATGAGTCCGAATTTATTTCAAATGAACTTAAGTAGTGAATTTAAATTATCCATCAATCTCGAATTGAATTTGGAATATGTTATTTTGTCATAGTTTCTTTCATTGTAAAATATACACCAAAAATATTGAGGTTGCTTTTTGGATAGGAGAAATTATTTCCTAAAATCTAACTCTATAACCATCTATTGCATCATAAAGCCAAAAAAAATAGAAAAAAAAGAAAAAGAAAATATATGTCATTACGTAGGAAGTTTCCACTCTAACTAAATAATAACGATTTCAGCCGTCAATCTTTAGACGCTGACATTTTTAGCATTTCAATTAATATTATAGATTTTTAAGACACACTCACCAATTTAAAGTTTTAATAATATGGGACCAGCTAATTGCAAATCCTATTGTACTTTTTATTTGATTTTGGTACCACACCAAACAATTTTTAACGAATATGAAAGTTTTGAACTCACTGATGGAAAACACCTTAAATAGCATATATATATATATATATACACACACACACACACACACACACACATATTTAGTTACCCGAAATTATATACACTCATATATATATATATACACACACACACTCATTTGTGCTGAACTAAAGTCCGAAATTTATTTCTTTGTAGCTTATATGGCATTGTAGCTATCCCGAGACTGAATAAATGTGGTGAATCCAGATTTCAAACTGTAAATAGCTAGGCAGTAAAATTTTTACCTCATTCCTTATCTCTGGAACCCTGAAGGCCGCATCAATAACATCTGGAGTTGGAACAATTGCCCATGTTGGGATCAGACGAACGAGCTTGTCAGCAACATTGATCACCAGTTGATGTGGCTTCATTTCATCAGAAATCTGCACAAGCATGGGCACTATAGCAAGATTTGTTTGAAAGTATCGTCAAATAATATAATGATATTATCGTGTATAATCCAACTAATGTGGTGTTGAGTGGGTAAGCGTTTCCATCCAAAATGTATTTTCCGTTTTGATCGGAGGCTCGTGATTTTTTTTTTAAAAAGATGACTTTTGGAGTAGAGTGGTTGACCCCCTCACCACTCGCGTACTCATTCGATATGGGATGAATCACTCCTCACTATGTACGGAAAGTTGGTGTGGGATTACTGTTGGATAGTATTATGCCCATTGAGTAAATTATTATGTAATATGACATTTTGGAATAAAATATTTATTTTGATTTATTTATAAATTATTTTGAGCTTGCATTTGTCCATGTATTGTCTTGATATTATAAATTGAGTGTTTAACTTGTTAAACACAAAAAGATTCAATTTATAATTTGATCCAAAAAATTATTGTCCACGATCGGGAAAAAAATGCGGGCAATTTATTTTGACAAGATTGTTTCAATTTTATAGAAGTCTATCTTTGACTTGATAATAAAATTGAAAATACATTTCAATGTATTGGATTGGACCACGTGAAATTGAAATTGTAATTTGACCACACAGATTTAATTTCACTTGATTGTCGTACGTGACACCTTAATCCTGAGCGAGTAATGAACTTCGATTACTAACTTGAAGTTTCTTGAAGTACCAATGAGTGAGATCAGATTGATGGTCAATATCTCGCTATTTTGGGAATTAAAATGAAATAACGGAGAATATATATTCGTAATATGGAATCCGTCACCTATTTTATAGGTATGATCATGATCTCACGAGTTCTTCTTATAGACAGTAAAATCTGAACTCAGTAATTCAACATTGATTGTTGAATTAGTTGTGTGATGTTATCACATGGGACTGTCAGGTAGAAGTTGAAAGTTGAGCATTTATGAATATTGGAAAATGGACGTTTTGGTCAATTTACCCTATTTCAATTTTTTCAGTTGATCGACGGGGGTAACATGTAAGATCGATAAATCAGAGGATATATATAATTGATTATTAGCTTCAGTAATTCCAATTGGATTAAGAGTGCAGTCTCGTTTCTTTAGTGGAATAAAACAAAATTAATAAATTATTTAGATCGATCATGAGTTGACTGGGTCAAAATTAATTTATTAGAGCTTAATCTAATTGGGTCGGATCAAGTCCCTTTGGTGGCTCCAGTATAAGGACTGGTTAAATTACAAGAGTTGTAATTTATTAAAATTGCAAAAATTTGGGATAGGAAAAAATCTTATCAGATAAGATTCCTGAATTCTTATCAGATAAGAATTCTATTTTCTCCAAGATTCCCAAATTGGTTTATATTCAACTTTTATCGTTGTGCCCACACACAGAAATAAGAGTGCAATTTTAAAAGTTCTTGAGAGAACACCAGAGAAGGCTTGGAGGTTTGGATGGTGGCACCATTCAATTTCGACGAAAGATTATTTATTACAGGGTAATCTTTTTAAACTTTTTCTTAACTAATTAATCAGTTTCGATTAAATACGCATTATGATCAAATATCCTATGGCGGGACGTTTGAATTATAGAAAATTAATTTTTATGATTGTACGATTCTGTTTTTGGCTAACAATTACAACACACAATGTGCCATGGAGTGGGTGAGTGTCCGCCCACCCCCAAAAGGTATTGTTCGCTTTGCCCAAAATCTCACAGTTTTATTTTGGAAAAAACGTCTCTCGGAGGAAATGGATTGATTCCCTTACTCATTGATAACGATTTAATAATTATCTTTTTAGCTCCAAAATGTTTCAGTTTAAACTCCTACCTATTATTTGGATGTACCAAGAAAGATGTACGGTCCAATGAAGCTATTATGAAATATTTACTCATGGATAGGACAAGTTCTTCTATAATGGTTCATGATTTCTCTTGGCCATATAATTTATTCGGGGGAGAGATCGATCTTCAAGAAATAGTAAATGATCTTATCAATATGAAAATATACAACTTATTATGTACCACCTATACATTCTTTCGATATGGGATGAATCTCTCTCAACACCAACTAACACTACAGACGATCACTAAAAAATAATGTCCAGTGTTTAACATTAACTTCAATAGCGGTCAAATTGGCAATATAGCAAATTGTATGTAATCCCTACACATACGTGTGGAAGCAGCAAATACAAAAAAGCATACTAAGATTGTTGAGGAGGGTGCTAGGATTTTCATCAATGACAGAAACAATTAATATAATGGTCCAGACAACTTTACAAACGTTGGACTGAACAAAGAATATAAGGTAAAGAGGGTTTGGCATACCTTACACATAGGTGCTACCATCACAGCCATATCCCAATATTCAGGCTTCTTTCTGTGTAGGAGGAGAACTACGGCGCCTCCCATTGATTCTCCCATTAAAATCCTCATCTTTTTCTTGTTTTCTTCCCGTTCTGTATGGTTACAGAAATCAAATTCATTCACTATTTACAAGCTTAAAATTATTTCACTCTGTTGGAACTACAGATTAAAAGAATAAAAATGAAAAACGAAAATAAAATCAGAGCTAGCAAAACCAATTCCCCTTGCATTTCCTCTGTAATAAAATAAATGGAACATATGTTATACTGAAAGACTTTTTAAAATGCAATTTAATATCGTTTTAAAAATTAATTTAAATATGTATAAGTATGTAACATCAATCTGCAGCTTCTCATAGCTATTGTTATAAAACCTTTTTCCTTCATCTTAAAAGACGCTCTCTAGTATATTTCTCAATCATGAAATCCAAAAATCCATTTGAGAAGAAAGCAAAAACAGTATCTAATAGTGCTCGAAAACTTATGACAGCCCACGACTTTGATTTAAACTCACGAGGGGATGTATAGTTTAAGAAAAGAAACAGTGTTAAGTTCTAACAAAATGCAAAGCTAGCAGAACCGATAAATATATGAAGAAAGGAGAAGAATAGGAAGTGCAAAATTATGACTGGATCATCAACAGGGGCTATTAATTACCACAAATGCTGGTGAAGTGATCAGAGCAGTCATTAACAAGATCATCAAAGTTGGGGATGTAACACTGAAGCCCAGATGACTTTCCATGGCCTTCGTAATCGATCCCATAAACTGCATAACCTGCCTTTGCAAGTCGAATACCACAGCCTGTTCCATTTCATCACCACATTCCATTCTTACATGATTTAGCATCGACAACGAAAAAATTATTTAATTCTTAATCAATGGAAAGTCTTTCTAATCCATATTCTAAGACTTCACCAAACACAAGAAGTGGACTTCTTTTTTTTCTTTGTTTTGTCATCGTTGTAGTGAAATTTTACCTCTCATGGAGATGCTGCATTCCATGCCATATCCATGGCACAATAAGATGAGTCCTTTAGGAGCCTCCGAATGTGCAGGCATCCATCTGCACGTGAAAAGCTTCTTCCCTCTCGAATTCAAAATGAATTCCTGAAAAATTCAAGTAGTGGGATCAATATTTCTCTTACAAAGATTGCATGTACTAGTAATTCTGTGAAAGTGTGTAAGAAAGAATAACTGTCCAAGTAGGATTACCTCTTCATATCTGACGCTGCTTTTTCCAGATTCCTGTACGATTTAAGAAAGTGCACGTAAAAAGTTATGGAATAGATCATATATGGATACGCAAGAAGAAAACAAGTTCCCATGCATAACATAACTAAGAGAAAGATAGTTACCATGAAGAAAGAATCTCAATAGTGTAAATTCCAAGGGAATGTTATGCGCAGATTGTATTAGAGAGAATAATCAAGGAATATACACACATTATCAATATACACACGTGTGTGTGCATGAAGTACTCAAAGAAGATTGGAATTAAATATGAAAGATGGCCAAAATTGACCAATATTTGTACGTGGATGAGAATGGAATAGAGCGTAAATGGACTTTATAATGATTGACCCATGGTAGAAGTGTGGGATGTGAGAATATCTACCATTCAAGTAAATAGACTGCTTTGCTAGGTAGGCTGGAATGATGTATAGCCTTTGGAGAAGGCATAAAGTGATTTCTTTAATATTTACAACATATTTTAGTATCTAGGCTGTTGATTGGTGGCTAGGAATGGCATGAACGAGTTCAATTTCGATCAAACTCTAAATTTTTTTATTTTGGAGCAAATTAACATTATAAATGAATTTTTATTGAATCTGGATTTCATTTCTAAACTTGACTCATTTTTTTTACAAAAAAAATTAATATTTTAAATTATAAAATAAATTTAACGAAATTATCTATTGGGTCTGATTTAAAATGAATCTAGTTCTTAAAAACTTTAATGAATCTGTTTTAAAATGAGTCTAGTTTCTAAAAATTTAAAGAATTAGGTTCGAATTCAGACAAACTCGACCTAAATTCAATTTAGATATTTAATTTTTACAAATAATGATAATTCAAAATTAATAATCATCAGTAACATCATATTATGTCATAAAGCGTGTATGATGGAAAACAACTTATTTCCTACTAATTATGATTAAAATAAATAAAAAAGAAAAAAAAAATGGACCTCAGGGAAGATTAACACAATTTACCATGCAGTTTCTTCAAGGGAGTAGGCACACAACCTTTGTAAGGCGTGATATAAAAAACTACCTTCATTATCAAAAAAGACTTGAGAAGTGACAGAATAATTTTACAAAGAGCTAGTGAATGGAAATGTAGCTAAGAATGCTTGTACAATTGATAAGGAAAAAAAAATCTAGAATGAATTAAGGGAAGTTTTTAGAATAAACGATTTCAAAGAAGTTCAATTTTTTTATTTTCAAAATGAATACACATTGTAAACACAAATTTAGATATATCAGAGTACAAAGAGCAAAGAAATTGCTTTCCCCTGTAAAGATGGAAAAGACGTCTCTTTTCTTCATATTCACATATACAAGTACAGAGAGCAGCAGTTTTAGAAATGGCTTTACTCTGCAAAACCTTATTTGATGATGAAGGCAGACATAGTAAGCGCTGCTACCCTTTCAATGGAACGAGACACTTTCAGCCATGCTACAAGAATTGCAAAAATGTTAATCGGCCATTCAAAAGAACGTCAATATGAAGTTAAGTATGGGTTCCTACAGCATGATTATCTTACAAGCTAGCTGTCAGAAGGGACATTTGCATGGTTTGATTCCCCAAGTTTGCTTGGCATATTCTTCCATTGTTCTATCACTGCTGAATCTTCCAGAACCGGCAGTGCTAAGAATGCTCATGCGAGTCCATTTCTCTTGATTCACAAACTCTCTATCTGCCATAGCCTGTACCAATGTTCTCCAGGTGAAATTCCATTACTGTTATAAATGAGGATGAAAAGTTTGATGCTTTGTTGAATATACTTTACCTGGGCCTCCAGATAACTAGAGAAATCAGAGCCCAGCAGATAAAAATCTTTACCATCCTCCACAGTGTCACATAAAGACTTGAAGTAGTCTTTGAAACCAAAATAACCATCCCGAACCATTCTACAAATACAGTCGCAATTTAATAAGTTACCACAAATGAGAGTCAACCCAAGCAACCATAGCTCTATCTAGTCATATAAGAATACTCTCTTGTTTATCTTTATGAACCCCCAATACACACTATATAGTCACCCTAAATTTGTGAAACTATTTGTCGGGAGAATTGTATTGTATCACATCTGATCATATTCGAGAGGGTGCTTTGAAGAGAAGGCACTAATCGCTGTCAGTTGGAGAAAGGTGAAAATAGACCAGATTTACTTGGGGAAGGTGTATTTGTGTACAGATGACATCAAGAAGGATTAAATGAGTGTAACTTACGGCATTTATAGATGGCAAATAAAATGTAATCTAGTGTTGTCTTTACTACCTTACAACTCGAACAAACTGAATAGCTACTCCAACAGCAGCCTTTTCTCGTAATTCTGGAACTTCATGTACTTTAGCACCAAACAAAAACTGACAGAAGGAGAAAACGTTAACGTTTACCAAATATCATTGATATAAATAAGTGAAGGTGATACGTGCTCTGCTTAATGTTTGTTTGTTTGTTCTTTGTTCTTTGTTTTGTGTGTTTGTCTTTGTCTTTTTTCTTTTTTTGGCTATTTGGTTGTACATGCATTAGAAACTGAAAGAGCCAGCTGGAAATGTTACAAATATCCAAAATCAAGTTTGCAGAACCTAATAAAATTCAAAGGGTCTCTTATACATCGATTTTCCTATATGACACGATATTGAACTTGACTAACAAGAAGGCCCTAAAGAAATTATAATGGCAGAGAGATTGTACATAAGACCTCTGTATTGCTTTGGGTACACTTCTATAGCAAAGTAAAAGCCCTCAAGCACAAGAATTTAGTATGAGAAAAAAAAAAAAGAAAAAATTAAAGCAAATTTGACAGTGTTGGTCATTTTCTAAGCCAAGAGAACCACATGAATCACATACATTTAGAAACTCTGGAATTCAAACACAGATGTATATCGGTTTTTCATGATATAATGGGCATATTCAATTTGCTAAGACCAAAATATCATCATATACACGCATGCATGCCTTCGTACTCTTAGTAACAGAAAGGTCAAAGATGCCCACGAACAATGGAGAATGACAAGTCACATTCATTGACACAATGCAAGTGAACTCATATTGATAGTTTTGAGCTGTTACTTCAGCATGCCCTTGCAAAGTCAATTTTCCCACTGGAGCTATATGCTGCTATTCAGAGCAGATATATAGTCCCAACATCATGTGGTTTCTATTTTTCTCACTGACACTAATCCACAACCCCCAAAAGAGAGAGAGGACTGAGTAATTAAAGATGTCATTGCATTTAAAAGAAAAAGTTAGAGATGAAGTGTACATATAACTTATTAGCATACCATGTTCTCTGCTCCTATTTCTTCAATTATTTCGACAGTCGAACCATCTGCAGTGGCTAATAGCAAGCATCCATTCATCAGAAATTTCATACTGCCAGTTCCTGATGCCTCATGCCCTGCAGTGCTGCCAAAAGAAAGATGTTTCTAGTAAGTATAAGTTTTCAACCAACAGGCCTGCAGCTAGCATCCCAACCATGAAGCTGCAATATGAGGAGAGTTAATGCAAAGAAAACAGATATTACTAAATCACTTAATGCAGGACCAGTATTGTTACGCCCAAGGACCACTACATACACCCACAAGTGTGACCAAAGTTCTACTGCTTCAAGAGTAACTTCTTAGCTTATAAATTGGTACATCTCCCACTTAGCTTTTAAATTGTCAAGGCCTAGGCTCACCCCTTAGGCCCCCGAACCTGATCTGATTTGTAGGCTTAAGACGAACCTACCTGGGCTATTTTTCCAATCAAAATGGTCAACCCAAGTAAATACTTAAACCCACAACTCTCCTTTGTAGATTGATACTGCCAAATTTTTCAGTCCAATGTGAAACAACTGAATACAATATGCATCCTCTGAGATCATGTTTCATGTGTAGACCACATGAACTTCCATAAAAACTTCGAAATTATGTTTCATGAGTTGTGAGATTTAGTCAAAAAAGATCACAGGAGTATTTGTAAACCAGACAAGGCAGAAAAAATATAGGTTATCCAACAACGAGACAATCCAAAAATAATGGAGGAAAATCTGTTTATCATAAGTACCAAAAGGCAAAACTGTGGCAGTACTTCAAGGTTATGAGAGCTCAGCGTAATGCTCCAAACATCAGAATACTCTTCCAAGAAACAAATGCTATGTTTGGTTTCTTTTCCGCCAATCATTTTCATTCTCCGGAGATGAAAACATGTTTGCCACTTTATTTTCTGGGAATGATAACTCCACAATATCAATCATTCATTACGATATTTAAATAAACCTATTCCCTACTATATTTTCAACATCTCCCAGTATATATCACATCATTTTTCCCAACAAAAATACAAACACATTTTCATTCTCTACATGTTCTCCGAACCTATGCTGATGATACATTCTTGCAGAACACTCTCACGGAAACGGCCGAAAATAACACCAAACATACTGAAAATGTTTTTAGAACAGAAATAAAGATGGCAAAATAGTTCTTAAACTATTTCACCACTTTATTTCAAAAATTATTTTAAGACTTAAATTTTTTATAAATTTAGGTTAGTAGGTAAAATGATGTCACATACATGTCGAATCCAGATGATGAGTGAACAGATCATGCAACTTCTGCTTAAGAAGATGCAAGGTTCCTATAGCATGCCAAATAACTACTGATGAGATGTCCACTATATATTTTAATCAGGATATCACTTGAGTTCCCTTGATGTTATTCATTATTTCTTTTTCAACTTGGAAGGAACCAAAAAAAGTTACAAAATTAAATAGTAATCAGACTCAAATAAATCAGACAGGAACAATATAAGTTGCAAGTAATATTAGAGGAGAAATCTTCAAACACAAATAACAATTTGCAAATTCACAATCAACTGAAAATAGGAGTTATTCAGATCTTTCATATAAAGTTTAACTCAGCAAGGAATTACATAACGTAAGAGACGTAAAGAAAGTTATAAATCCAAATGGTTTGTCTGAATTTCTATGAATTAAGATTATAATGAAATGTTGAAGAGGAAATAGAAAGAAGAATTAAGAACCACTAGACGAAGATTTTGAAAGAGAGTCAGAATTCCCAGGGAGTTCTGTGGTTATGCACACACTAAAAAGACAAGGAATTGAAAGAGGACCCCCTGTCTTAAAGTTCAATCATTCATTGCAAAGATGCTGGAAATAACAGATTCTCTTGATTTAGATGCAATTCTATATGAGTGCAGGAAAAATAAATTTAAAATATGTCAAATTTGGAAACTTTGTGGCATACACTTCTAATTCTAAATACCATGCAGTTAGGGACAGAAGGTCAAGTAATCATTCAAAGATATTCTGGAGATGAGCGCATCAAGCTCTGGAATTAGCTTGTAATTTAATAAGCAAAGCCTTCTGCTTGACCAGATGAAACAGCTTCCTACAGATCTCTTTGTTCCGTATATTATATGGATAACCAGTGATCAGATGAAAAATTTGTAAATGTAAGAATCGGGCATGGAAATCAAGCTAAACATGGACAAAGGCTCAACAGACCTGATATGCTGTGAAAGGTCACTGCCCGGGATAACCATTTCAGCCACAGACACATTGTAATCTGGGATAAAAATCTGAAACAGAAGCAATTGAGTCAACACTTTCTAGCCCTCCTTAAAGCAAGTAATAAATTAAAGCAAGAAACTGAAAATCTCAAGGACAACATGCAATTTTCTCCATCTTTTTGTTAAAGTAGGATGCCCAACGCCCCAATTGGATTGGGTGTATTATATTATTTTTCTTTTGTAAAGACAATCTTATTGGAAATCATATTAATAAAAAGACATTCTCTTTATCTTATGTCTTGCATCTTTTATTTCTGTACATTAGATAAAGTTCTTAAATCAAATTTAACTATGGGGCATGGTCGCGCGTATGATGGCGATTATGGAACATGCCTTTAAAGCTTTGGTATTAAATAAGTTTTGAATCGAAAGTTTTTTGAGATGAGATATCAAATAGCTCAATAAGCCTCGCACATATAATGCATGCTTGTGAGACGAGGATGTCACATTCCATTGGAATTATCGTAGAGACGTAAGTGCATATATGTGGGTGCTTGTTAGGGAACAAGTACACCGAACATAGCCCGCAATAAATTCTTAGTTGGAGGCTTTGCCTGTCGAAATAAGAATTTATGTGTTGCGATAGTACACGGCTAGTCCTCGCATTTGAGGTATGATGGCAGCCTTGTGTACATCCTGTAACACTTTGATATATCTTTTGATTGTTTGACAATCACAAAGGGGGTATGTTAGGTATTGCACTAATGTGCATGGAGGTTTGTCAGTGGTCAATATAGAATTCGACACTTGTCTTTTTAAATAAGAGAATCTCTTATGTTTTCATAGTTTGTGACTCAAAAAGCTTGGCCAAGGTAGGATGAATCGTGATTCATCAAGAATCATTGGAACTTGAAATGGGATCACAGTTATTGAATCATTTACGGTTTCGACTTATAATCCATGCCCTACATTCAATTGGGAGATTAGTTGTCGAAAGAATTGTACGTGTATGGTACTTGCAACTAAAATAGGTTTATTCGCTATTTCACCTAAGACTAGTTTGTCATGATTACTTGTTAGGTGTTTTCATGGATAGTGAGGTTCTTGGAATTAATGAGTTAATTCCAAGCGAATTAATTAATTAGAATAATTGTTATTCATAAGTTGCAAATGTTGTAAGCCCACTACTAACTTAGTAGTGAACCTAAAAGGATCACACATCTTTATGGAAAGTAACATTTTTAATTTTAGAATTTTATCCAATGGTTGAAAATTAATTAATTAATACTGATTAATTAATTAATTAAGGGTTCTATTTAATTTAATGGTTAAATTAAATTATTCAATTAAGTAATTGAATTATTTAATTAGACTTAATTTGATTAGGAAGCCCAATTAGAGTAAATTAAATTAATCAATTGGATTGATTAAATTAGGATTAAATCAATTGGATTGATTTGTGGATTTTTTAGACCAAGCCTAAAAATTAATGTGGACCAATTAAGAGGCCCACTAAAATATGAAAAGAATAAATTAAATAAATTTGATTTATTTAATTAACATATTTATAGATCAATAAATATAGTGACCGATTTGATCATATAAAATCGGCCACTCAGATTTAATTTATATATAAATATAATTATAGTATATATATGATATATATCTATCTTGATATTATTTGAAAAGTTCAAATTAATATCAAGAATATATGTAGACAATTTTGATGATTAATGTAGTCTCAAATTAGTCCACATACAATAGGAGAGATAAAAGAAATGAGTTATTGAAAGATTTTGAATCCTTCCAAGATAAGATTGAAGTAGTTCAAAATTGTCAAATTCTACAAGAGTTGGAGAATAAGTAAATTTTCAATCCTATATATGATGATGGACGAAAATTACAACAAATAATTCAGCAAATTAAGCAAAAATTATTTTGTTCAAGTCTTCTATTTTTCTTTCCAAGAAAAGAAATAAAAAGAAAAGTGTTTTCTTGTAATCTTGATTTTCTTGTTCTTTAAAGAAAATTAGTTTCTTGCTATTCTCTTCATATTATAGTTTCAAGAACTAAAAAAATTAATCTTTATTGTTCTTGAAAATTTACTCTGGTTCTAGATTAGTAAACAATTAAAAGGATACTAGCGAATCATTTTGATTAGTGTTGTTCTTCCGTATTGTGGACCTGATAGAGGAGAGACATTTGGATCCCTGCAAGTTCTGATAGTTTAGAATAAGCAATTGATTATTTCATTCCTACAACAACTGGAGTGCTCGGAAGGTATAATTCAAATTTTATATTTATTTATATATTCACTTGAATAAGGGCGATCGTTAAAACCCTTTTCGAATCAAAGGGGTTAACTTTTGTTTGATAAAATTTTAATTTTCCGCTACGTATACCCCTACGATTATAACGAACCCAACACTTCCCTCATCTATCATCAAAGAAAAATTGACGTGATGCATCTACCTAGCCATGTACGCGTGCACACATACATGATACATGCACAAGATGAATAAATAGTACATATGCATTTGTTAGCATGCCTCTTGCAGAAATTTTCCTTCGCATAATCTGATGCTTTCCAGCTTGTCTCCTTTTGTGATTCCATGAAACATTTTTTTTTTAAAACACCTTTTTATTTGTTGATGAATTAAACACGGAGATGGCATGTATCAGTAGATCTCTCATTCACTTAAGAAAGTAACACAGTACATTCATTGCTCCTCCCATACCAATTTGAGAAGATCCCCTACATCAGCATCATTGTTAACTTTTTCTGCCACAGCATGACAGAATTTGATAATCTTCTTGGCAATTTCATAACCAGGAGCAGCTTTCCCTCCGATTATGCAGACACGAGGTACAACCTTCCTCCTGTCACTCTTGTTCATATTCTTCAACCAACACACGTAGAGACATTAAAAAGTGAAATGCCATATACAGCCACATTTTTGGTCCAACAGATCATATAATTAAGGTAATTCCAGAAACATCGATCAAGAAAAAAAGATAAAGCATTGAAAAAGCTTCAACATGAAATCCTCTTTGAAGAGGATCTGCAATTAAGCTCTCATCTATCTTCCTGAAAAGCAGTTTTTTTCCTTATTTAGTTATGACATTCTGAATTCTACAGGTGTTTCCTAGTGTTAAATGCAATATAATTTCTCAAATCATTACATTTTCATGTTACCCTTTTCCAACAAAGCAAACAGGAACGTCCAGGCAACATTCATGCAATATAAAAGCTTGAAACAAAACAATGGAAGGCAAATCAGCTTAAAGCTAATAAGTGCTATATGTTGAAATGCAGCAAGAATAATAAATCAAATAATGAGAGTTGTGATGCTTTGCTTACACAAAAGGCATAGATTAACAACCAGAGCGTAAACTAAACAATGACAGTTGGTGACAAGAACAAGCCCATTAGTGCCTCTTACTTGGTTAGTTCAAAGTTTCAAGGTAAGCCCTTAAGCATCAAGAATGTGATACCTTAATACAATCATATCGATGGATGATGCCCAGTATATTCAGCAATTGCCTTTTGTACTCGTGTATTCGCTTTATCTGGACATCAAACATTGCATCTAAACTGACCTGCAGTCATACAGCCTCAATAAACAATCAAAAGGATATTAAGTGAAAAGTGAAGCAATTAGCAGAATGAAGAAAAATGATGTTTCACAGATTACTATATTCTCAAACCTTAACTCCAGTCAGAGTTTCTATGTACTCTGCCAGCCTCATTTTATTAATTTTCTTCACCTACACATTAGTTTATAGTTTGGGTCAGGCTATGAGTAAAACATACGACAACCTATTTAGTCTCGTTGAAGAGTATTGAGTGTATAGCAGTAAAAGGTGGTACCATTCTCCACTCTTGCTGTAGAACAGGATTTGATGCATGTTTCCGTAAACCAGCTAAGATGTCAACATTACGAATCCATGCTTCGGTTCCAAGCCATTTTGAGATGAGAGAACTCAAACTAGGATTGCTCACCACTATCCACCGTCGCTGATAATTAAACGTTAGAAATGTAAAAGCACTACATGTATCAGATATGAGTCAATCAAATAACAATTAATTTTCAGAATTGGAATGGTGTAAGAACTGTAAAAGGAATCAAGGTTCTGGTTGAGAATGCAGGAGCATGCACACATAATTAATTGTAGCAGATGTGTTTTCCATCAGAGTTTATTTTGTCCTGAATTCAAATGAGAAGGTAAAGCACACCACAAGTAAAAAGTAATCAAAAAATGTTGTAAAGTAATCAAGAAAGCATAGGTATTCAGGACCATTTCAGCAACCTAAAAGCTTGAGAAGTGATCCTCGTTTACATGAATTTGCAAAAAAGAATTAGAATGTTGAAGCCTATGCTTGGGCCGACTAGCCATATACCTGTGTTACTCCATTTGTCTTGTACTGGAACTTCTGTGGCCATAGGTCATAGAAATCCTGCTTAGTCAAAACAGGTACCAGATTATTTCACTTAGAAAGTAATGCACTCCAAATAAAGAACGCATTACAAAGTACAAGGAAGAAAAAATTGATGCTAATGTCAAATGCATAGATGCTGCCTTTCTCTTAATCACATACGATGTGTTAAATCCTATATAAAAATGTTTACAGTCTTCAAAATTCATTATGAACATTCAGCAGAAAAGCGGAAGCTGTTCACACCCTCATAAAAATATTGATAAGAGTAATAATTGATAAGCATGATACAATGTTTTGCAGGCCTTGTTTAAAACTTCAAAGGATAGAGACAAAGAAGGTATTTGTACTCTCACTCTAAATATACACAAAATCCCAAATGGTAATCAGGCAGTTTAATCCATGCCAAGCATTTGCCATCTACCTGACACAATTAAGACTAGCATCACTAAGATTGGGCAGTTAATATGTGTTATCCTACAAAACAGATCACGGGGTAAATATAACTATATGGAGTCCTAACTCAGTTTTTCAACAGTCAGAAAATGCTCAGACATATACCAAGTATTCAGTCTGCACTATTTCTTTATATCAAAGTTTCAATGGCGCACAAATAGTACACTGTACTATAGTTGTGTTCACTCCACCAAAAAATGAAAAAGATATGGTCAGAACACTTCCACAGTCTTTGTACTGTAATCTTGTCCATTTGAAAGTAGTACTTCATCCCTTGATAATAACAATCATCGAAAAAAAAAATTGAGAAATATAACATTTTTTAATGAGAAGAAATTCTGAAGCAAACCTCCTACTAAAACTAGTTAGATTGAATGAACAAGGAACAGTTAATGAAGTCAATAGATTCTCTCAAAGATGGCCAGTAAATCTCATCAAGCATATGATTATAAAAAAAAAAAAAAAGCAAAGCAAAGAAAATTTGGCATATCATTCTCTAATTTACCTTGAATAATCTCGTTTTAAGTAATTCAAAATGTACTTTGGATACGCCATTCACGGTGTGACAGCAAAAGATTGACAAGTTTGCCATCCGAATACTCTGTCAGCCCAAAAGGCAGAGTTGATTGTAAGCTGTTGTAGGAGCTTTGTGAGGCAAAACCACAAAAGAGTATATAAAAGAATAAAGACAGCCTGAGGTTAATATTCATTTCAAAAGCAATAAATCACTAAATGCTGGCTGCTGCCCCAGGGAAGGGAAAGGTGTGTGGGCATTAAGCATGCATGTATTGCCCAAATGTATAAGACTTCTATAAACTGAAAACAAGATGGTGGATACTCCCTATTAACTTGGAAATTATCTTTTAGACGCACTATATTTTAGATTCATTTTCCCAAACTTGGTGAATATTGAGGAAATTACAGAATGTGTGCAATAAAATAGGGTTTTGACTCCATATATGTCTAATCAATTTATTTCCAAATTATCATTGAAGCACAATGGTCTTATACAGTGTTCATTACCTTCACAATACCTTCCTCCACGATTGACATCCGATCATATTTACTGTAGTCTTGGCCAATCTTCCTTTTCAACTCTTCCATAAAATTATGATTAATATCATATATTATCTGAAATCAAAGATGTATAAATATGTTTTGGAAAAAGAAAAAAAGATCAGTGTTCCATATTGATAATCCATGCATGTGATCAGTAAATTTAATCTGTGTGGTAGTCAACAATCCTATGTCATGTCATTATTTTTTTTTTTTTTTTTGGGAAACTAGAGAAAACTGTTTCTTTACATTCCTTGTTGAAAAGGCCACAGAGACATTAAAGAAAAAACCTCAAAACTTAACATATGAAACAAACAAAACTGTCAAAATCCAGAGTTGCTGCAAAGAGAACTCACTTGTAAGTGACGTGGGAGAAGACTGCCCAGAAGATCAACAGGTATTTTCTCCAGTCCTTCAGGATGTACTGAGTGAGTTGTGAACGAAAATATTTTACAGACAATCTCCCATGCTCTTTTCCAATCTAAGCATTCTTCATCAATAAGCACTCTCATTACCTCAGCTATTGCAAGCGATGGATGAGTATCATTTATTTGAAAAGCAACCTGCAGTACATTTTTTAAGAACCTCATCTGAGCCTCCAGAAAGCAACTCAAAATGTCTACTGGTTCCAGGTGAAGTTAACAAAATGAAAAACAAGATAAGAAAAAAAATAAGCAAAATGCACTAGAGCTCAATAATTCCTAAAATCCCATCCAAAGCTCAATAATTCCTAAAATCCCATCCAAAGCTCAATAACTTCTCAGTGGAGCTTGACTAGAGCATCATTGCTTTAGTTAACATTCTAAGTAGCAAGAACTAAAACCAGATAACTACATATATGTATTAATCTTACTCGACCACCAATTTCCAATGAGGCGACACAAATAAAAAATCATTTGAACCATCCCATCAGAATCAATGGCGAATATGGGGGCCTAAAGGAAAAAGGAGAGAGAGACAAGACAAAAGGCATCGAATAGAATGTAAAGTTTGTACAATTATGACTTGTTATCATGCTTGCCTAATGAAACTAGATGGCTCGTTGAGGCATCCATTCATATCATTAGTAAAAAATGTAGGATTTGCAACCTTATCTGGAAATTCATTGAAGTTATCATGAACATCCTTAAACCTCCTGATGATATCTTGTGTTGATGCTGAAACAAAAAAGTACTGCTGCTTTAGTCGCAATTCCTTCCCCTGAAAGAAAACAGGACCAAGAAATACAACAACGACTAAGTGAGGACAGCTAGAGCTTTACAAGCAGAGAATGATACGAGTATGTTATTTTTAAGTTATTGCTACAGACATTCTAGTTGCCTCTAAGTCGAATATGTTTACACTGTCAGCTTCAGAATAAACTAATCTTTCTCATGGTTTGGAAAAGACATGTCACACAGCTTCATATCTTTTATAGAATGAGGAAAGGAAATACTTTGTTATATACTATTCAACTTCCACATGAGCATTTTACATCTTAGAAGGATATTGTTCACTATTATTATAAGAAAGCATGCAACAAACAACAAACTTTCGAATCAAGCAATTGACCTGATAAGAACGATCATCAGGATAGAGGACATTGCTTATGGTCTCCGCCTTCTGTCTATTAACAACAGCATTTATGTAGTCTCCAGTGTTGTATGATTCCTGTTATTTATAGTCCATATGGCAAAATATCGATAATCAAATGTTTAAAAGTGTATATCTAACAATATAAAGGATCATTAAATTTCATAACAATGGAAAGACTTCATCTGGTTGAAGCTAACTCAACATCTGCCTCAAGAACCAAAGTTTACAAACTTGGCCGAAAAGATAAAGACTTCTAGATGCACAAAGAAAACATGATTTTTTCTTCAGGAGGGGCAGCATTAACTTTGAAATTTTGGCGTCTTTGTACTATACTACTTCCATTTACCAAAATGAATGATTCTTTTTTGTGTTTATTTCGAAAAGCAAGATTTTTCCTTGTCTTTGAAAAGATATATTCAGATTCTCCAATAACACGTCATCTCACACGACTTTGCAATGACCTGGACAGGAATACCATGCCGGCCTCCCCATGTCATCATTTGTGCATATATAGCAGCAAGAATAAATGAAAATAATTCTCATGTTTCTGGTCACCTCCATCAGCAAAGTGATGCTTGGTATCCAAGACTCATTTAATCTATGCAGATTACCAATCAGCATATATGATGTAATTATGAGTAAAACAAGGTCAAGGTTACCAGGTCATATTGTCCGCTTGGTTTAGCAGCCCATAGCCGAAGGTTAATGGCATTCCGTGTTCCATAACCAGGTATTGGGTTGTCATAAGCAACAGCTTCAACCTACCATCAAGAAGAAGAAAGCCCAAAGTGCCAGTGATTAAATTGTTCAGGAAAATAAATTCTCAATACCGTAACCATATATACCGGGGGCGGGGGGGCAACATTTGGAATCTCAGGGAAACACTCACAGTTTCTCCAGGTACCCAAACTTTGTATTTTACTCCATTTGAAGCTTTCTCCTCAACCGTCCCATAAAACTTATTCATAAACGATATAACCAAGAGATGAGACAAAAAATATAGAAGTCTCAGATAAGGTGGCCTCAAATTTTTAAAAAGCACTAGATAAAAAAATAAAAAAATAAAAAAATAAAAAAATAAAAAAATAAAAAAAAAAACTGAAAAAAAGAATAGAACAGGAAATACTTTCAGACCTTCACAGAATACGACACTTGTACCCTCTCTGTTTCCCAAGGGTTTCCAAAATTCAGCCAATAGTCAGGCTGTTCATGTTGATATCCATCTACGATAATTTGACGGAATAGCCCATACTGATAGCGTAGCCCATACCTGCAGAGATGCAGATGTTGTCAATCTGTACCAGTTGAACTTTCTTGTGTGCAAAAATGATTATCTGTCAACAGATGAATAAGAAAATGTAGGACTGGCTTCACATTTCTACTTCAGCGTAAAGCAAAATTGAGCACTGAAGGATTGCCAAGCACCCAACTTTCCTGACGTCTCTGGAACATCTGATGAAGTCTAGGCACTGCTGTTAAAGTAGTAATAATCATCCTTCAACTACAGGGTCAAACTAGATGCATGAAATGAACAGTTCAGACTCCATGGCACTTTAAACGAATAGATGTTTGGCTTATTTAGTAAATTAAGAAAGGAAAACAATAAGTTCTGATGATCTCCTCATCCTCACATTAATTGAACCACAGCAACATATACACACCAATTGATACTATCAGAAAGTGAAGTACAGCAACCACTGTGTGGAAAAAACACTAAAAGCTTGATTCTTCAGAACACGATAAGTGATAACTTAAGGTTGAAAGCAGCTGCTTTTTGCAAAACAGAAGAACTGAAGAACCTCAGTGTTCATCTCAACATTCTTGGACATCCAAATCAATGAGGTCAGATGTTCGCAATGGCCTTGTTAGATAAGATTGAGACAAACTAGTTTCAATCATATTCGACAAATATTCAGAGTATCTCAATATAAAATATGTCATACCCCCATGCTGGATAATCCAGTGTTGCTAAAGAATCCATTTGGCATGCTGAAAGCCGAGCTAAGCCACCATTACCAAGGGCTGCATCTCCTTCCTTCAGAAGAAAATGGAAATATGAGGGACCACATAGGATTGAACATGACTATTTCAATGCCCAAAGAGATTAGGTGTAACTTTTGCTACGAAAACAATCATGCATATACACTTCCTCATTATCGAAAATTAACATACAACAGATTCGGGGATCTCCATGCCAATTTCAATTATTCTATATGCCATTAAAATTTACTTTGTAAGTGCAATGCTTAGATGTGAATGCAATTATTTCCGGAATCAAGGACCATGAAAAGAGGCAGGCCAAATAAGGGGAATAGAGTTGTAAACAAACTATTTGTAATTGAACATGACTATTTCAATGCCCAAAGAAAGAGATTAGGTGTAACTTCAGCTACGAAAACAATCATGCGGTTACATTTCCTCATAATTGAAAATTAACATACAACAGATTTGGGGATCTCCATGCCAATTTCAATTATTCTATATGCCATTAAAATTTATTTTGTAAGTGCAATGCTTAGATGTGAATGCTATTATTTCCAGAATCAAGGACCATGAAAAGAGGCAGGCCAAATAAGGAGAATAGAGCTGTAAACAAACAGTTGGCATTAAAAATATTCAACCAATACAGTGAAACTCTTCATACTTGAGCAGACCTCACATCAACCCCCAAGTCAAGCTGGTCCAGGTATTTGCTGCCTCAACCAGCAAAGTCCACCTCACTATAGGCCCCTTTTCTTCTGTTGCTTTTGAATAACAAAATGAAATGCAAAACATGCTTCATGGCCATTTTATTGCAACAATAATTTGACTATTGGTTTATTGAGACTTTAAACCAGACAGTGTTCAATAGGATTAGCATATTTGGAGTAAGGCTAATGAAATTCACATTTCAGTGTGGAAAAGTCTTAAAATATATAGAAATTTGTAATTCTTTCTTCAACATTATCATATCTAAAAGTTAACTTTCAATTCAATCCTAAATCCATGCAAAAACAGCAAACTAGAAAGACACCTAATACCATTCTGGCATTTTTCTGCTCCATTATATGTAGTAAAGGGCAACATCTACTCACTAACATATATCTGGAGCGTGGTACACAGGGAAGAGAGATCTGAAAAAAATTGCTAACCTGCTCCGCTAAAACTTCAAATTCAAATCCAAGCTGGCTTAAAGCATCAGCATACTCGTCTCGAACACCGAGGTTTATGACACTGTTAGACAATGAGCGACCTGAAGGAGAAATATCATGTCTCTTTCTAATCAAGCAAGTGAACAAATACATAATATGAATAGAGGCAAGTAAAAATCAATAAAGGCCAGACTTAGCAAGCAACATAATTCTCTAGACAAGGACACTGCTAAATTAGCAGAGTCTTAAGATTCTTTAAACATAACCCAAAGAAAACTGGACACAAAAAGGCGACATAGAATTCCCAAAAATCTACACAATCAGCCAGTACCCATGAGAAACTCGAGCGAAAGGAAATATAAGCGCTTCGGATCTTTTTTCTTAAAATGTTGGTGAGTGTCATGCCACCGCTCAATAAGGCGATCTCTTACACTATGTGATAATGCCTGCACAATAATCAACCATAAACATCAATCAGATGTTCCATATGTCTGGGAAAAATCTCAAAAAGCTTAGAATTTGTGTTTTATGTTAAACATCATGGACTACAAAGTGAAGCAAGTACATCTAACAAACCACCCAAGTCAACACAAGGCAATAACACAGGGATACTAACATGGGATTCTTGTGGGATGCTTCCAAATGACTAATATGAAGAACTGCAAAACTCTTGATCAGTGGACACAAAATAAAAGAGAGCACAAGAATATATCAACATATTATAAACTAAGCTTTAATACTAAAATAATGCCAATATACCTAAAAAGGTTATTTATATTCAATTTTATTTCAGAAAGTTAAAAAAATAAAAAAAAATATATCTTTTCCAAGTGAAATCCCCTAGTATATGAAAGAGTGAAAAAGTGTTTTCCTTGCAGTGGAATAAGAAGCCTTCATATCTTAATGCACGTATTTAATTTAATTTATTCGGAGCTATTAGAGCAGAATCCACTTTCGGGAGAATATGAGTCGAAGCAATAACAAGAATATTTCTAGTGGAACATCTTTCAGAGAGATGGTGTATATTCAATTTTATTTCAGAAAGTTAAAAAACTTAAAAGTTATATATTATTTCATAGAAAAACATGACATAAGTGTACCACACCCTTGTCCAACCTTCATTTGCCCGACACAGCTATAAAATGCATTTGGAAGAATCAGAGCAAAATAGCTTCTAATGACAGTGTCTGGCCAAGTTAATTTTCTCCAAAAATGGCATCATCAGAAACTGTGCCAGAAAATCAAATCACGACAAAACTATTATAATGCAACCTTAACCTGTCGAGAATATACACAACAAAGCATAAATCCATGGCATGATCGCCATTATGACCTAGTTTGCTCATAAAGGTACTAGAAATTAGAGAAAAAGGAAAATTAAACCGTAAACATACGTAGTTCAGCCTACTGCAAACACCTCCATAATATATGAGGACTTGATGTGGATAGACCAATCAATGGTGACTAATATATGTTGCTCATTGTCTTTTATTAATTCTTAATGAAAAAGGACATTCTTGATAAGAAGAAGGACTAGGAGTACTTTGCTTTAGACAAAAATTGTAACATTAGAAATGAATTTATAGACTCCTACGGTTATAGTTTCTAAGTGGTAAGGTTATTTAGTTAAATTGAGATTCAAGATCTTTATACTACATTAGGTATAATGAACTTGTTAATTGAGGATGGTGATTGATATCTTGTATTTTTACATATTGTTTCACATCTTGGGTTGGAGTAATACTTAAAAAACCTAGAAGCAACACACAATTGATCAAAGGTAAGTAAAGATTCATTTGCAACTACAATGCATAAACATAGAAAATGTGTGATTTATATGTAATACCATAGATTAGATGTGCATAGCAGAGGGCATGCATTACTATCATTCATGTCCATGGGGGATTGGGCGTGGAGTCTAAGGTTACTTTTTTCTGTGTGGAGAATGTTTGCTGCTGCATTTTGGGTATTTGATTAGAAAATGTTTGATGATTGCCTACTACAGAATTTCAAAGGTAAGTATATAATGCCACAAAGGCAAATACTTGATTTGATAATTTTTCAAGAGAAATTCTTTCTTGTGGGATTATAGACATTGAGGTGCTTTATGTGAACTGACAAACATTATGGCAGTCTAAGCATATAATATTTTGAAATGTTGGCTTATCTATACTAGGTAGGAGCTCTCAGATCGACAGAGCATAACTCGTTCCCATTCCTCATATTAAAATCATGTTGCAGTCATCCCTATATCTAAGTTCCATGAAGTGCAATGAGGTAACTGAAACCAACTATGACTACAACACCCTAGGAGTTGTCCCCCCCACCCAAAAAAAAAAAAAAAAAGAAGAACGCATTTGAAATTTGGTTCTATGGAACTATGGAGAAACTGTTCCTTATCAATAATCCTGCACATTATGCTGGAATGTAGACAGGATATGCAAAATCAAGCAGCTATTACTTCCCTCGTTTTCCCTTTTTCCTGTCCCTGTTTCCTTATAATTAGCCATACACTAGAAGGGAAAATTGTTCAAAATGCATCCCCGCATATCAGCAATATGAGGGAGCACTACACTTGAGGCAATCTACCAAAGGTTCCAACAAAATCCATATATAAAAAAAAGAAAATATTCTTAAAGCCAAAGACCATTACCTGATACGCTTCGAAATCATCAAAACTGAACCTGGACCTTGCTACCGTGTACTCCACATGATCAAGAATATCTTTCTGCAGACTCCTTGGATCATTCTTCAAAAACCCATCCATCAATGTGAACATCTTCTCCGCCTTCGCTCTCCTCTCCCCAAGAGATTCCAACCCTAACCCCGATCTCTTCACCACTACCCCTCTTCCACCCGCCTGTACGTATCCGCCACTAATATCACCACCGCCATCAATTGCCTCCACCAATGCCTTTCTAATTCTCTCAAGATTTTCAAGATTCTCAATCTTTTTGCCCTCTGAACCAGTAACATAGAATTTATTGATAAAGAATTCTGCTTCAAACTCGACGGTGGCTCTTTCGATAGTGAGACCAAGGACTTTGAAGACTCGAGTGATGACTTGAAGTAGCCCGATTCTGTTTCTTGCTTGGATTATGAATAGCGTAGAGTCCGCTGTGTCGTCGTTTAGGAATGTAACCGTTGAGGAGCCCTCGGCAGAAATATCAGTACCGCCATTGGCTGTTGAGGCTTGTGGAGGCTTACAGAAGAAATATAGAGAATTTGAACAGCGGTTCGGCTGGGGTTTAATAAAATTGAGCACAGACGATGGATATCGGAAGTTGATCGAGTGGAGGACTTGGCGCGGGATGATCCGACGGCGAGTCGCGCAACTGTAATCGCAGACATTGTGCGATAAAGTGACAGTGTTCAACTGTGTGTGCGTGTGAGTGTAGAATCAGGAGGAGGAGTTCATTATGTGTTAGAGACGATATTGTGTGTTGCGGTGGCGGACCACTGCGGAGCATAGAGGCGTGGGATTTGCATGGGCAATAGCGCTTTTGCCAGAAAGTACTCTGATTTCAAGAAAACGGTAGTATAAAAAGGCCATTGCCTTTATGGAGAGGAGGGAAATTAGAAACTCTAGCACCAAATAGGCAGAAGTAAAATTACGGTAATAAATAATCAAAATTGATTCAAATTCTAGTCGGTTTGGCTGAATGGTTTAAATTAAAAATTCTCATAAATTATTTTAAATTTAAATTATAATAAATTATAAATATTATAGTCAAAAATATATTTTAAATAAAAAATAAATGAATTATTTAATAAAATTTATTAATTATATTAAATTGAATTTTTTTTCATCCGTCTATCATCAATAAAAATAACATATTAAATAAAGTAAACAAACTTAGTACATCATCTCAAAGCTCTTACAAACGTTGATAAGGCAAAATTGTTCATGTAGTGCAATGGTATAGAACATAAATTATAGTTTAAGTTGTCTTAGATTATAAATTATGAAAACTGTTTGATCTCATAATAAATCATAACTGAATTTAGTATTTCATATGAGATCAAAATCAATTAGTGCATGAAATATAATTAACTTCATGGGTAGTTTCGTCATCTGAAGAATACCAACTGGGCTCGACTTTTGAGCGCTTTCTTACCGTGCCTTTTAGAATTGTGGACTGCATGTGAGGTTGATGAAGACAAGCGCGAGAATTGAGTGCTTGCTTCGCGTTAGCCATCACGTGAAGTCGTGATTTCTGCTCCTGAGCCCAATCCAACCCCCAATTGGAATTTGGACCGGCCCATTTGAATGCAGCACCTCAAAATCCCTGCTTTGTTTGGTGGTGTTTAAGATTTATTCTTTTATACCTGATTTGATTTGTGGATGGAATTGATAAAGATTAATTGAATTATATTATTCATAAATATTATAATAATTTTAATAATATGAATATTATAATAATTTTAAAAATGTGTGTGGATTGTAGAATTGAAAATTTTAAAATTCAAGCTAAATTATTAACATTGTATTTATATTAGATGATTACATGGCATGATAAAATCAAAAATTTAAAATGCCCTCAGCCAAAAAAACAAAACAAATTAGAAAAATGTTTGCTCTTCCCGAGGAAGCCTCTGTGAGTTGTTGGCATTCCTAGGTATACATTCAATTAATTTTTTTTAACATAAAAATATATTTACAGAAAAAATATTTTAAGTTTAGTCAAAAAAATAAAAAAAATAAATCAATGTACAACATAAATTGATAGTTTATGCTTGTCCTGACCTGAAATTGCGGACTGCACGAAATCAGCCCGACAATGCTTCAGAACTGCTACCAAATCCCTGCTTCGTTGGGTGGTGGTTAAGATTTATTCCCTTCAAGGTTATAAGGGATCAAATTTTGAAGGCATAAATCTTTCACTAAAGATTAAAATGGAAAAGGGCTTTTCATTTTCTTTCCAATATTGTGGACTTGAACTTTTTGTAATAAAATTGAATACTAGGAATATTTCATATGTAAATGTAATTCCAAACTTTTAGTTAATGTTGGTTCTAAGATTCAATGCCAAACATCAGGACATATGTGTTTGTGTATTTTTATGGGACAGTTAAATAAATTATACATCTAAATATCAATTAATTAATCAACTAGCAATAATTAACAACGACCATTATAAAAATAAATAAATATTTATATTTCTACTGGTACATACATGTATCATAATCTTGAATGTCAATTTTGTCATTTGAATTAGGCCTTACATTATTTATTATGGTGACCCACATATTATATTTATATAATATACTACTTTATGAAATATTAATGTGTATTTGATAAAATAACTTTTTGTTCTATATTTAAATCTTTAAATTCTATTGGTTGTGAATTGTGTGACTCTATCTTTGATACAAGTCATCTTTTAATATTTGATTAAAAGGAGTTCAGTCATTTCTCCACGTCATACATAACGTTGAAAATATTAGTACAAAAAATTCATCACCCAAAGAGGGATTAAATAAGAGTAATTATTCTTCAAAAGTATTTTGGATAAAGGAATATCTTATACTCATTGTGAGTCTGAAAATTATAAAATCTTAAAATTTAAGAACAATTTATGAGAATTATGACTTAAATATCACTTAAATGAAAACCAAAAAGACAGCAAAACACTTGTCAAAACTTAAAATAGGGTAAAAAATAAATTCTTTAATTACACCTAAATACTAAATACAATATGGTATAACTAATTTCAATCAGTGCTAATCAGATGTGAATAAGGAGTTCTAATTAAGGAATCAATAAAATCATATTGGTTTGCGTTGCATTGAAAAGTTGTGAATGCCACTTTTTTTAAAATTATTTTTCTTATTTATTTTTCAAAAAATTTAAAATAAAATTATATTTCATAAAATAGAATATTTTACACCGTCTCACTTATCTATCAGTGAAATATTATTATTCTCTTTAATATTTTGAAGATAATAATATAAAATTATATTTTTGAAAAATATTTAAATTTTATTTCGAGTGACCCAACTGAAATCTGGAAAGTTCCACGTACTTCTAGAGTACCCCCTATTAATTTCCAGACCCATCTCCCCTGGTCCTTTTCCACACTTCACCACATCAATCTCCATGCACACCTCAACAATAAAATCAAGAATCCCTTATAAAAACACAGCTCTACATCGCGATTTCCTTTAAAATTGAATTTCAATCGCAGAGTTTTTCAGCAGAAGAACACAGAGATTTGAAGGAGTAGAAGAAGATAGAGAGAGGAGAGGAGATGGGTGTGGATTACTACAAGATATTGCAGGTGGATAAGAATGCAAAAGATGACGACTTGAAGAAAGCTTACAGAAAGCTGGCGATGAAGTGGCACCCTGATAAGAATCCCAACAACAAGAAAGAAGCTGAGGCGAAATTCAAACAGATTTCTGAAGCTTATGAGGTATATAAGATTTCTCGTTCTTGATTTCTATTTCTTGTCCTTGATAGAGTGCTCGTGCGTGTTTATAGTGCGCTACTTGTGACATGCGTGTCGGAATTGAGCGTCTGTTGTATAACAACCTTTTGTAAAAGATTAATGTTAATTAACAAATATCAATTTTGTGGAGGTTTTGCTTAATTTCAAATATTCAATTTGATTTGAAGATAAGTGTCTTGAAACAAACTATGATAACCATGTTGTATTGTGAGTTGGGATTATAATTGATCAGTATGGATTTCACTAGATTTGAGCACCATTTAGCAGTATTGAGTTGGTGTCTATCTGATGTTAGGAGCCTAGAATGTAATAATCGAGGATTCTTTGATTGTTCAATCCTGTAAATTTTGGATGATGCCCATTTCGGCAATTCTTAGATTGCTATGATTTATTTATATGATTGATGTAGACTTGCATAAATCTATAAATTGGTTTTCGAAAATCACCTTGGATCGTGCTATTTTTTTACTTTTTGATGATGTTGTCAGCTTCTTAGGCAGAATTATGTCATTCGGACTGTAGCATGTGGGAACCAGGGAGTGATATTCTGTTTCCTGTTTCTTCGTGCAGGTTCTAAGTGATCCCCAAAAGAGGGCTATCTATGATCAGTATGGAGAAGAAGGTCTGAAAGGTCAAGTTCCGCCACCTGATGCTGGTGGTCCTGGTGGTGCAACATTCTTCCAAACAGGAGATGGACCAAATGTGTTTAGATTCAATCCTAGAAATGCTGATGACATTTTTGCAGAGTTCTTTGGCTTTTCAAGCCCTTTTGGAGGAATGGGAGGTGGTAGTGGAATGAGGGGCGGTTCCAGGTTTTCTGGGCGTTCCATGTTCGGGGATGATATCTTTAGTTCTTTTGGAGACAGTAGGCCAATGAGTTCAGGTCCTAGAAAGGCACCACCCATTGAGCAAAAGTTACCTTGCAGCTTAGAAGAGCTATATAAAGGAGCTACAAAGAGGATGAAAATTTCTAGAGAGATATCTGATGCCAGTGGGTATGTTACTATCTTCTAACATGTAACTGCTCGTTATTTCCAGTTCTTTCAATGTTTGTCTTCTTCTCATTTCTTGGTTGCTTTCTTTCATGAGTCGTTGTTTGACCAAGTTCCAACTTGTTGTTTTGTTTGCTTTGTCAATCCTACCAATTGAATCATTCTGAGTCGCTAATATGCTGCATTTAGACCTGTATCTTACTACTAGGTTAATTTTTGGTATTGAGCCACGGTTGTGATAACAAGGGTCTGTTATTTTCAGCTTTTGATCTCAAATGGTTCAGTACATTATCTGTTTAGGCACAGCGATGTTCTAGTTGACAGTACTTACCTGAATGATGATGGAACTTTTTGCCTTTTTTAAAGAACTTCTGATTGAGTCGTGACATTCTCTGCCATAGTTGTTATGCATCTTAGTAAATGAACTCCTGGAATTGCACTCGGAAAAGCAAAATACTGATCTTCTTAACATAATTGGCACTAAGGGTATAACTTCCCAGTTAATGAAAATGTTACCTCATGGTTCCTTGATAGTTTTATCAGAAGTTATCTCAGTTATCATTTGATGGTTATCTAATGGTTCATGTTCTCTTTGGGCAGGAATACCTTACCAGTGGAAGAGATTCTGACCATCGATATTAAACCTGGCTGGAAAAAAGGGACAAAGATCACATTCCCAGAGAAAGGAAATGAACAGCCAAACGTCATTCCTTCAGATTTAGTATTCATAATAGATGAGAAGCCACACAGCGTGTTCACAAGGGATGGAAATGATCTTGTCGTCACTCAGAAAATCTCTCTTGCCGAAGCATTAACAGGCTACACAGTCCACCTTACAACACTGGATGGGAGGAACTTGACTATACCTATTAACAGTGTGATCCATCCCAACTATGAAGAGGTGGTGCCCAGAGAAGGCATGCCCATTCCTAAAGAACCCACGAAAAGGGGCAATCTGAGGATCAAGTTCAATATAAAGTTTCCTACTAGGTTGACGGCCGAACAGAAATCTGGGATTAAGAAACTACTCTCGCCATGAGTTTGAAAATTGTATTCTGTTATTACTTATAGCGTCGATTTGTTGTCTTTGTTCGTCTAGTTCAGTTTTGGTTGGGTGTTTTCTATTTGAGACAGCAAACTTTTGCAGCTCATGGGCCCTACATATGTTTGTAGCTAGTAGAGAATAAACAGAACAAATTTAGCCTTAAACATGCTTGTAATCAGAACAATATCTAATGCAACCAACATTGTATATCCAAAGATTCTTCATTATAACTTTAATTGGAAGCGATTCTTCTTTTAGCATTACCAGTTCATGCCTTAAAAGAAACTCGAGACTTAGACCAGGCCCTGATTCGTTAAGAGGGCAGCCTGTATTTAATCCCAAAGCACAGATAATGTAAAAAATAGCTCGTAGATGTCTTCAGACCATGGCAGAGGTAGAACTTATAAAAACATATCATGCGGATCTCAATGTGGCACGATAATATCATTTGTATTCGGGGTAGGACAATTTTAAAATGCACACAAGTAAGCAAATTGCAATAGGAGATTAATGGTTCAACATCAACACTGATAAGGACAGAGTGATTTTAAAACTAGTCAATTTTTTTGGTTTTTAGACAATTCGCGCGTGCAAAGCTTGAACTTAGAAAAGGGAAACTCAAATTGCCTTAAACAGTGAAGGAGATTCCTCGCTGGCTCTTGCAAATGTTGCAATTGCTACGGGACAGACGCCTTGTGATAAGTCGTGGTTGTATTTTTGCCTGTTCAATGACAAAGTGAAATTAACAGCAAATAGATTTCACATGATTAGATTACCATATTGATCAACGAGCTGATCAGAGTTCCGGACAAAAACGCTATACTTTGTTTTTCTATAATTTTACACCAGACCAGCCAACTCGAGGGCTGCATCTCAAAAGAATACAAACAAAAGAATGAGAGAACACTAGACCACTTCAATTGTGGTCAAAGGATTGAACCTTTGATTATTTGGTCACCCACAATTTTGAGACCTCAATCACTGTAATCTCCAGAATCTAGAGACTCCAAACCTTCATCCCGGTTCCCTTCATCTCTGTCCGAGTCATCATCATTGAATTCCACGTCTCCATCCAAATTTTCACCATCCTCTTCATCATAACCATTTCCATCATCAATTTCATCAGCATCCTCTTCACTCATTTCTATCATCTCATTACTTCTGTTGGAAATAACATCGTAAGTTGCTGCTCCCCACTTTTCATAGTGATACAGGTTCTCGTTAGCATTATCATCAGAATCACCAGCTTCCATGCTGTTGCTACTTTGATTGTTTTCAACTACAATATTTCTAGTGCTAAAATTACCCACCTCCTCTCTGCCAGAATTTCTGGGCTCCTCCACAACATTCCTAAAGTTGCCCTTGTCATTTAAGTAATCCCGTAGAGTCTCTGCAACAACTTTCTTCTCTGTTCTCCTCCTCCTAAGAGTTCTGCGACCCCGTCCATGCTTCTGTCCAGGTGTTCTTACTCCCTGCTGCAGAAGAATTTGAGTCAATGTCTCACCTTGTTTTGTACTCCGCCTGCCGGATTGTGATATTGAGCCCATGACTCCTTTCTGCGACCTTCCACGTGGGCGGCCACCTCCTCGCCCACGAACCATTTGCCTGTACCCAGAGCTTCCAGGGGTGTCACGAAGGTTATCCAAGTTTTCCTCCTTTATACATCCATGTCTATCGAATCCCATAGTTTCAGCCTTTTGGATGTCCTTTGTGTAACCGTACCTTAAAGCAAACTTCTGCATGCAGCAGAAAATAAGTTTTAAGGTCAAATGAATTCAAAGAAATGCGACCAAAAACGAAACCATTAGAATGATCAACCAAATCATGATATGCAACAGCAAATAGATGGGGCAAGCTGGGGCGGAGCCAGAAATCTAGCAAGTGAAGTCAATGAGACATACTACGAATACTACATATATTCCAGCCTTCAATATCTTTCCTGTGTAATGCAGTAAAGGTGTTTCTAGAGCGTCACACACTGCATATTTCTTTTAGTGCTATACAAGAATAAATTGTTCATTTATTATTATTACTTGACTTCTCGTTTTCTATCTAACTTGTGTCTTGGAACCCCATATTCTAACTTTCTAGAGGAGTGGAGAGTAAAACTCACCATTACTACTTATTATAACATGGATGTCTAATGAGTTTTTTCAACTGACAATACAACCCCTAGGGCAAAATGTTCAAGAAACCCAGTGCACAGATTCCATGATAACAGAACTTCACGTTCCTTGGATACAACCCCCAATGATTGTTGCAGGGCATGGATAAGTGTGTGGTCTTCTCTGTGTGTGTATGAGAGAGAGAGAGAGAGAGAGAGAGAGAGAGAGAGACTCAACTGGAAGAGCTTCCATTTTCTTTTCATCATGAAACTCAGCCTTCTGATCTGGAGTATAGAAGATAGACGCATCCAGCTCCAAAAGCCTTAGAGCCACAGCAGCTGTAGTTTTTGGTATCCAAGGAAGTTGAGGAACATTTACAGGGTAATTAAATTCACTAGCAGCACCTCTTGATGAGTCACAATAGCACAACAATTCTTCTGTTGTCTCAAAATCTGCTGATAGATAATCACGTTTTATGGCACCCTCAAAGTGAGTCAGAATCTGCAAAAAAATTTGAAAAACACTAGTCAGCAGTCTCAACTAAAGACAGGAAAAGAGAGAGAGAGAGAAGTAGAGATATGAAGTGCCTGAATTCCACAAGTTCAGGGCATTATTTGAAACAAAAGGCTACAGGTTTCTCAATAGAATCATGTTGAGTATTATTGTTCAGTGTGAACACCTGTAGGAGACCCTCGATGGATGAAGATTTCTGCAGCTCAAAGCCCCAAGTTTTCCTAAGGTCTTCTGTCCAAGAAGAATGAAGGGCCTCAGAGGGAACAGCAACCTGTCAGATATAGTGAGGGTAATTTGTTGGCATGTGAAGAAGAAATGCCTAGACATGCAGAAAAAAAAAAGGTACTCTGTTAACATACCTCGAGCGAAGATAGAATGGCCTTGATCAATCTGATTCTCAGTGGAGATGAGTTCGACATAGTTATGTTGGTCCCATCCATTAGATTATTTTCACCATTAAACTGCTCAGAGAAATTTCCTTTTGCACCAACCTTGCCATGAATCTGATGGCAAGAAGGGCAAATGTCCTTAGCATCATAAGTAGCAAGGCAAATATCACAAATTCCCAATAGCGGCGAGCACCTCTTTTTCCCATATGCCATGGCACACACAATCGATGAGTTAAAGCATTCTTTCCACATCCAAGTCTGTAAATCTTCATACCTCTTCAAAACGTTATTTCTCTCGGTTTCATTCCTTCCAATATCAATTCTGAAGGAAAGTGATGGTTCTAGTATATCAGAATTTGTACTGCAAATTGCACTACTAGGACTCTCAACACTTTCACAAGCAAGGCTAGAATTTACTTCAACAGCTTCTTGTCTACCCTTGTTCCTATTGTGGTCCAAAATATTAGGGAATAACCGATTCCTTTGAACACATTCCTTGAAGCAGACCTCAATCTTTTGCAACATTATATGCAAATGAGATTCTCTAGTCCCACGAGTGTCCAAAGATGTCAACAGAGCATCAAATGCCTGCACAAAGAATTGATTAGATTACTATATAAAGTCTTAAGGCATAACAACATAAATATCTTACTCCTGATGGCAATAGAGGGTAGTATTATTCCAAGATAATAATCTTACTGAATTTCATCCTTAAGCCTATACAAAGTGCTTTAGAGGACGGAGATTTTATTCCAAGACAAATATCTAACCAAATTTCATCCTTATGCCTAGGCAAAGTTTAAATAGTTTTCCAATACCCAAGGCCATCATTATATTTCTTCCCTGATTCAGAACTTAACAAACCCACAGAGTCGATATTGCCTACCAGCACCAGCCTCCTCCCTTCTTCCACAATAGGAAGATTACAGAGATGTAAAAACCACAGGACAGCACCTAATTAGAAGGCCAAAAAGAGTGCGAAAAACAAGGGGTTGGGAGAAAGGCTTAACAAACATGTGACTACCTCCTCAGAATCAATAAGTCTCCAATTGCCATTGGGTGATTCAACAAAAATTCTGCCCGAACCAGGATCTAGGCAGGAAGCTGAAGCTACAAACTGCCAATAACGATTTCTCCTTCTATCTTGACCCAGAGGCAAGGACCTGTAAACATACAGTTCCTCTGCTCTATGGCCTATATAAGATTTTAGCTGCAACCGTGACCTCTCTGTCGTATGTCCGTTCTGCTGAGCTGGAGAAATAGACTGACCCACGGATGTATACTGAGTTGGATTACCAATGGAATTATGAATATCCTCTGCCACAACAGAAGAATCATCCTTCCCTGAAGTGGTTGCTGATGGGTCATAAAAAATTTTTTCTGCCACAACTAGTGGACTCAGACTACCCTCTGCCACAGCATTGAAAGAAGAATCATAAAGCTGGGAAATAATTTCCTCTCTCATTCGCCTTTTGTCTAGCTGTGCTTCAGCCCACATCTGCTTTTTCAGAGCATTTGCAGCATCCATCCGATCCTGCAACAATTTCATTGGTAAGAAATCATTGCACACTAGAAACTCTAATTTCCTATTTTCAACTTTCAATAAACATTATAAAGTCAGACCTCAAGAATTACACGAATTGAGTTCCCTTCATTCGCAACACCAATCAAGGCCACAAGGGCGTTGAGACGCTCCTCCACAGATAGATCAGAATATTCTCCTTCAGTGAGTTCTTGGACCCAGGGTTCACCTGATTTGCTTTCATCAATCTCAACACCTTGATCTGGAATACTCTCCCCAATATCTTCAGAAACATCAAGTGATTGATTAGTGATAGTACATTTCAGCTTTCATACTTGAAGAGAGCAAGAACAAGTTGCACCCACAAGCAAGGAAAAATGTGAATTCTTACCAACACTACCAATTCCACTTTGCTGAGCAGCAGCATCAGGAAGCTTGTCTTTACCGTTCCCGGAGCAGGATCCAACTTCATTGCATTCACCATTTTTGTTTGCATCCAATGGGATAGCTAAAGCATCAACTTCTGTACCCTCAGCAACATCACTGTCTGAATCATCATCTCTTTCTTCCTCATCAGCATTTTGACCAGCTAGAAAACCATTTGCGTATCTCTGTATCTTCTCCTTGGCTGAAGCAATTATTGATTCAGCATCAGCAGGATCCTTTCTGAAAGCTGGCCGAACACAATATGTAGAAGGAGCTATTCTTTCAAAAAGTATTGGATCCCTTGACAAGGCAACAGATATAGAAGCCTCTGGAGTCTTGCTCGTCGTCAAGTCACGAAGACCAGATGTCTAGAAAAGAAAAAAAAATTAGATAATTGAAAAAATAAAAATAGCCTACAAAATTCTAGCTATTACTTACTTGAATCTTCTCGGCAAGCTCAATAACATTTAGCCCTTTGCTTCCCTCAAGAGCAAGAACATGATAAGCAGCAAATTTAACAGTTCCTGGAGTCAACCGGTGCCTTGATCTGCGTTGAAGGGTGAATCCTTTTTCTTGCATAATTGCAACAGCATTCTCAACAGCTGAACCATTTCGCAGGGTGGACACTGTCTCTTCACAACCTTTACTCTGAAAGATAACAAGTGTGTGGTAATGGTGACGCATTTATATTATTTGACAGTCTGTTTATGGTTGTGCAGTGGTGACACCGGGATTTATGGGACAGAGCAAAAACAAGTATGTTGTCATGGTTATGCAGTTATAGTATTTAACAGTCTGTTTATGGTTGTGTAGTGATGACACTGAGGGTTTATGGGATAAAGAAATTATATATGCATTAGCCAAAACATTTCATTTTTTTTACAAAACATTCATAACTTATTGGAACTCTCACTGGGGATAAACCTGAATACATAATTACTATCCTCAAATTTGAGTCAGATATGTATATATGCAGTTGGAGAAAAGACTGTGCTCCAGTATATGTACAAATTGGGGCAAGCGAACAAAAAAGTACCTCATCATTATCATTTGTGGAAACTCGATCAATGCCCTTTTTCTTCAACTGTGGCCCAAAACCAGCAGAGAGTGCAAATTGCCTTAATATTTCAGGCCATGTCAATGGATTTAAGTGCTTCTGCCAGTTTCGTATGTCGAAACCCCACAAATATGCCTGATATGATTATAGGAAATGAATATAATTGCAGCAATATCTTAAACAAAACAATTGAAAGGCACTGCAATGGAGTACTTACCCCTTCAACAATATGAGGATGTCCACCTTCAGGATTAACAGCACTATATTGATTTGTGCCTGGTCCACCTGAAGGCGTTCTCACAACATCTTCAATATCTTTTATAATGAGTTTTAGTATGGCAATATGTACCTCACCGAGCAACCTTGAATCCTGTGAAAGGAAACATAAATATTTGAGATGGAAAGCCACCTCCACAACATTCGCCCCCCATCCCCCCACCCCCCACCAAAAAAAACAAACAAAAGGCAAGTAATATTAATCGATGTATGTACGTGTGTGTGTGTGTGTGTGTGTGTGTGTGTGTGTGTGTGTATAGAGAGAGAGAGAGAGAAAGGAAAACGCCGAGGGAGGGACAAGGGGAGATTGACACCCCAAAAAATTGGAAATGAAGGAAATGGAAGTATGATGTTCATGCTTTTCTCCACAAACAGAACAGACAAGCTCAATTCTAGTAAAGTTATTCAGAGAGAGAGAGAGAGAGAGAGGGAACAGGTAAAATGGAGATCAGCTAGTCGTGAAGTATAAAAAATCCACATGCATCCTAAAACTCACGTAGTCATGGAAAGCTTGTATGAATTCATCAATGGTAAAAGGCCAAAGCCCAAGAACATCAGCAAACGTCACGCAGAATTTCCAAACCTGAAAGGGGCAATCATCGTTTCAGAAATTCATAAAACAGAAGCATTTCCTAAAAAAAAACATCTCCCCTATTTCTCAAAGAGAATATATATATATATATATATATATATATATAGTACAGAAAGAAGAAAAATTCATAAATGCGTACCATCAGGAGGTTCCCAACATTTTCCTCTGAATCAATCCAAGGTTGAATGGCAAAAGGCATTCTCAGTTGCACAGACTTTGGAGGGAATTCACACAAAGCCTCTGAATCACAGAAAGTTTCACTCAGTGCTAACAAGCATAGTGCAACTAAGGCAGACTAACAGTAACAATTTTCAGAAAATTAGCTGGAACAATTTATAGTACTATATATAAAGAACAACATATATGCCATATTTATTTTTTATTTGTCCAATGCAGCTAAAACACGTGATCTAGTTTTAGAACTAAAATGAGGGAAAAAAGGAACATGACTGAACATAAATAGGAGCACCATGCAAAGAAAATTTACTGATTCTTACAAATATTCCAACAATTCGGCAATGACCAGTAACATGCAGTACATTACTATATTTATGAGTTGAATTCTCCAACATCCAGCTTTCTCTACGTTAATGTAGTTTTTACAATCTGAGAAAAATCCAGGCCTTTGTGTTTAATGTTGGATGTGGACTTTGATGGAGCAGAAAAACAGGATCCATTCAGCCAACTCCAGACAAGTATGAGATAAAGCTTTGCCAAGTTGAATTGAAGTTAAAAAGACACAGATTGTTAATGCAGTGAAGATGCTAGACAAAAAGAACTAAGGATCACACTACGTCCTCAGTCTTTTCGGAGCATACATATACAAAAATAAAAGAAGGGGTTCTCAAATATACCTCGGTATGACTCAAGATTTTGTAAAGTGTCATAATCAAGAGACAACATTGAAGGTAATCCCTTGCTTGAAGCAGCCAATTCCATTAGTTCCAAACGCTCATCCTCTATTAGCTCCATGGATTCTTTAGCAATTCTCCGTGCTGTTGCTCTCTCCACTGCAGCCTTCTGTCTTGCTGCTTCCTTCTCTCTGCGGCGCTCTTCTTTCTGTTTCCTCCTCTCCGCCTGGAAATACAGAAAGAAAAAGTGAAGTGTATTAGTCACTAACAAAATAGGAAAAAACATTAAGTTAAAATGAAAACATAAGCAGAAATGATATAAGTTCAAACAAACCCGCAAAAGTTCCTTCTGCATAAATTTCTCCCTCCGTTCCATTTCACGCCTTTCCTCACGCTGAAATTTCTCCTCCTGCCTCTGCTGCTCTCGCATAATTCGTTGTTCTTCCTTCCGTCTTTCACGGTCTTGTCTCTCCATTTCTTTCCTCATTTGCTCCTCCCTCTACAAAGGAAAAAGATTATAATAGTGCAAGATTTCAGCAAAGGCTAACTCTTCCGTTCTCTGCAATTACTAACAAGAAAGTCAAGGCCCCTTAAATAAAAAAACGCAAAGTCCAAACCTTTCGCCTTAAAAGATCTTGTTTCTCAAGTTCTTTCCGAATCTTCTTTTCATGGGCTTGAACTTCTCTACCAATTCGAGCTTCATCACTCTACACAAAGTAATTAACAATCAATTTGCATCAGTGACAAAGGATTGAAATATTTGGCAACAGAAAATCCAATTATCTAGAAGTACCTTGCGTTTCTTCTCCATATGCAGATTATTATCATTGGGTATAATGAAATCTGTATTTCTCGGAGATGATGAGAACTGAGTTTGCCTGCATGGCTGAGAATATATATCCATGCTTGATACCTGACCCTCAACACCATGTTCACTTGGCAGATGCCCATTTCCATGCATATGTGACGAACTTTTTGGGGTAGGACCATCAACAGGTGAGTCATAGAGATATGATGGGGCCACATGCCCATATGCGTCGGCCCTAATTTTAGACTCCACTGCTTCATGAGGACCAGTTGATGCAGCCTGAGAATCAAAACTTCAACCATTTATTTATTTGATTGAAATAAAAGGTGTTAGTCTGCCATTGAATGGGAACACACAGCATTCAATCGTTCAAGCCATTCAAGCATCTTTTCAAAAAAAGTTCCTTTTTTTATCTTTTCTCTGTTTCCTCCTTTATTAAAGTTTTTTTTTAATTGGGGGGGTGGGGGTCCTTTGGGTCAAGAAAATAATCGAATAACAGAGAGAATAATCATCATACAATCTTCAGAATGGAGAAAAATAAGGGTGTTCCTGAAAAATGAATTGTTTACTGGTCCGATTTTTTGCAATCAACCCATCAATCATCAATCACTATTCATATGCAAACAAGTTAAAGTATAGACAGATCTTAAATTCATATATGAAGATAGAGAACCAACTTTGATATGCTTCGCATCGTATTGTCCATATAACTTGCTATCATAAGAATGTCTGTATCTGTCTTGCTGCTCTGTCGGCACTGTTATACGAGCAACATAAAGAAATGTTAGTAATTTTACATTCGGGCCTTTTGAGCTAACTCATAATGCAAATAGAGAAAGAGAAAAACAGAAATACAAAACCACCGTTTAAGTCCCAACTAAATTTGGAGTGTATGGGTATTTTAACTTTATAGGCATTGACCTTGCCCAACAAACTTCAGCTCTTTATACAATTTGATAATTCACTAAAAAGGAAAATCCCCAACATTTAGTTTTGAGTTTTTTATATTTCTTAATCAATATAACAAAAAACAAGTCAAGTCTATACGTATCAATAGTCCATTAGCAGCTTGCATAAAGAGGCAAAATCTCTTGAGCCTTTAAAGACTCCCAGCTTCATGCCAAAGGACACCATAAATATTAATGGACTCTGCAATATAATGAAATTGAGAGATACTCTAGTTCAGGTCTAGAAGGCTTGCCCCTGTTTCAACTCAGATTTAAGATACAACCACTACTCTTAGCAAAGGCATAAAATCATTAAGATCCTTCATTTATTTGTTTTTATAAAGAAAACTAGTTACTTTAATAAAAACAGCAGTAATTTTCTAAGCCTCGATACCAGAAAGCCATGTCAATGTTCAAGATATGATCAATAACAGAACAAAACAAATGTACCTATAGGTGCACCAAATGCACCAGGGGGCAGTTCATCAAACTCAACTCCAAGAATTGGCCCATCATCCCTTAAAGGCTCTCCCAACTGTGCCTCCACACAAGCTATCACTCTACGCTCCATGATAGTCCTAGGTGACTCATAATACCTTATCGGCACCATCGGTGTATCACCATTATCGAACTGACTCGAACCCGATCCTGAGCCAGATGCAGATGCCGATCCAGAACCAGAGCCATGTCCACTGCCAGGCTCAGCTGTCATCAATTCCTCTCTCGGGGACTCAGTCAATCCCTTCCTGCCAACTGACCCAGGAGTGCGTGGCTTCATGGCTGCCATGCCCACTGCCTCCTTCTTATCCTTCAATCTCCTATGACAAAACCACATCTGCAATTGTCGATCCGTTAAACCTAATTTATCCGACAGTTCTGCACGAGTTGCCTCAGAGGGGTACATCTCCACTGCATACAAGAAACAAAGAGAACCAAATGCCATCACTCAAAGGTACACACCAACACATTCACTATATGCATGCTCCACACAGAAGCAAACATTCAATTCACACATCTAGGTTTCAAAATCCACCTGAAATCCAACAACTTTATCAATGTTGTCTTCGTCACTTAGTTGAATGAAAATAATTTCACTCAAAGTCATATACAATTTTAATCAAAGTCAGAGAAGTACTAAAAATTACTTACAAACGCACAATTACACATCTTCGTCTAATAAAAAAATAAAAATCAGAAAATATCACCAAAATACTAACACATGCATCGCAATTGAACATACAAGCACAACATCAGATTACTAAAAAATAAACCCCAAAAATTAGAAAACTTAAACCAAATAAATAAACTCATACGCAAAGCATAACTACAGAGGAGAACAACATCCACAAGACCAAAAAAAAAAAAAAAAACATACTTGCATAGGTTTTCTCGAGCGCTTCCAACTGAAACGGCGTCTTCATCTGACGCTTAGGCCTCTTAGACCCCTCCGTTGGGCTCTGATTCATGTTCCTATTGATCTCTCCCTCAGAACCAGCCTCCATTAGAGATCAATCCGCAGCCCACAAACCCTAGAAATCAAGACTTGCCCCAGAAAAGGTAGGTTTGAACAACGAAACAATAAAATTGTTCTCCCTATCTTGGCAGGAAAGAAAACAAAAAAAGAGAGGAATTTGACGCGCATGTGATGTACATGTAACACAAATAATAGTAACACAAAAGGGGATATTAGTATATAGAGACAGGTGTGATTGCGAATGAGAATACCAAAATATAGAGAGAGAAACAAGGAAACAAAAGGAAAATTGGAGATCCAGAGACGGATTAATAATAAAAATTAATAAAGTCATGAAATTAAAAGCAACACATAAAGAACAGTTGCGGCAGTAATAGAAGTTGTCTATCCCGCTCTTGGTTCTATCAAATTCCATCTTTCTTTTTCCTAATTCCTAATTTTATTTTATTTTTTGGAGGGAGGAAAAAAAAAAAAAAGATGTCTTACTTCGTGAAAGAAATTTGTTGGGTTTTTTGTGTCTTGGTTTTATAAAGCACGTAATACTTGACTTGACTATTTGAATTGAAACTTTTCTTTTCTTTCCCTTGTTGCTTTTTTTTTTTTTTTTTTGGCTAAATTTGAGTGTTAAAAGCTGGAGACTTTCTTATATGGTTCTGGGTGTTTTTGGTATTTTTGAGGTTTCCTTGACTTGTAATCTTTTGTTTCATGGCTTAGGCGCAACGAATCTGATCGACGAGTTACGGGCTTTGTTATATAAGTGGGCTTCAGACATCATGGGCCGGAAGTGAAACTTGGGTTAGTGGTTTCTATATTCCTGCTGGATTACTAGGAATTTGGTTGTTAATGGGTTGGATATTGATCCGAACACTCCCAAGATTCAGTCCAATTTTTGGGATTCATTATTGACTATAATGGACCGTTGAGATAAGATGTCATTTTTAAAGGAGCCTGGAGAGTGTGCTATATATCGTGTTGGGCATTGCATCAATAAAGAAATTTCTAATCATGTTAAATACAAATGAGGTAAAGAAATTCAAAGCTATGTTTGGTTTCATTTTTGAAATTTTATTTTCACCTTTTGCAAATAAAAATAAGTGTATTTTGAGAAATAATATTTTTATTATCACAAAACATTCCAAAATGAATTTTCACTTCTCTAAAATTCTTCTCTCATTTTTATATATCTTTCAGTCATTACATCAATTAATTTTTTTTATATATTTCAATTATCCCAAAAATAAATTATATTTATATCTTTTAATTATTATGTTAAAATAAATGTATATTTTTTAATTATTATCTTAATATAACAATATAAAATACAAAAAAATTGATATAACACACTAACACATAAAATTTTATATAAAAAGAAAATGATTCATCCAAACCTATTTTCCACAAAAATACACCAGGCCAATATTTTCCAACAATTCATTCAAGATATATTTTTATTCCCCATATATTCTCCATGTCACTCTTAAAATATATTTTTCTAAAATTTTTTTTTCAAAAACATCCAAAATAACACCAAAAGCTAAAAAGAAACTTCTAATTTTCTGTTTTCCCATGCTCAGAAAAATATTTATCTAAATCTTGCAGAGAATAATTATGTAAACTTGCTTATTTATTCTTAGATCCTAATTTGCTTTCTAAATTTTCAAACCACCTAGTTCGTGTCATGCAGCGATTGAAAGCGGTTGAAAAATTAAACGTTGCCCCTCTTGAATAGACTATGATGTAAAATATTCACATTTAACGAGCACAATTAAAATTGTTAGAAAATAAATTTCACAATAAACAAATTTGGAGCAAATTTATTCAAAAATACCTTCTTCTACACTTGTGACATAGAATATTTGAATTTATTGGTATAAATACATCTCCCAACACAAACTAAAATAACATACCAAATCATATGTATTTTTTTATTTTCACATTTCTATATATGACCACTGTTGATTTGGCGGAATCGTAAGATGATGCAGCAGTCCCACCAGAAACTAATAACCCCATCAAACAGCCAGCCTTTCAAACGCTGCATAAGAACAGAACAGGCAACATGTATGAAGCAAGCAAATGGTACCAAATGGATTTGTAACAGTCTGTTCCCACAGATAAAAAAAAACAAAAAAAAACACTATTCACATATTTTATCCTCAAATTCTAATGACAAACCCTCAGAGCTTGTGATCACAAATGTTGACCACGCGAGGAGTCATACATTATTCCAGTCATCTCCAAGTAATTGAAAATTAGAGAACATCTTAACTTTGAAGAAAGAAAATTGATGAACTAATTACACAATGGGGAAAGTTGTTCTCAGATTCCTAGTTTGATTTCGCGATAAATAATATTGCACTTGAACTGAGATTTCTTCCATGTCCCTGCATGGAATCTGCCCACTTGAACTTGTGCTCAAGCTGCTTTCATTTGCTGCCAATAAAGAAAAAAGAAAGAGTCAAGCCAGATCAAGAAATCCAGTTATTGGAGGTTCAATTTATAGATTTTTATACTAGAAAAGATATACATGCACAAGACTGAGTGGTCTTGAATCCCAACCACATACAGTAAAAGACGAACGTGTAAACGAACATTAACTCTCAGCTTTCATATTGATTAAACTTTTTCTTTCTACTTCATCATAAGTCTTCCAAAGTTAATCATATCCAATACAAGCAGAACTCATACAAAAGGTAACTGGTTGGTGTCACAAATAGGTGGTTTGAATCTGCCCACATGTGATTGAAGGAGAGGGTTATTCCTAATTAAGTACCTTACACCAAGAAGCAAAGAGAATAAGAAAAAGGAAAGGTTCACCATGTTTTAAAATAGTAGAAGAAGAGGCTTCCTGACCTCTTAAACTATGGACCACAAGCTTAATTGGCAGAGCCCATCTTAGTACGATGAGGATCTATGCTAATCAGATTCTAGCTAATTCACTTACATACTAGAATTGGATTCAGTTTTCACCTACAAATGCATGGCAAATAGACTACAAGAAATATTGCTAACAGCATACGATTTTGCTTACTCGTTTCTCTTCTTCCATCTTGGCCTTGATGAAGGAGTACATGGCAACTCCAGCAATTGCAATGGAAGTGCCAATACCAGTTTGTAATGAAATCTTGTTACCTGCAAAGATTTAAATAATTAAATATCTCATCACATCATTTACATCCATGTTACAAAGTTGTGGTCAGACAGAGTGGCATAATTTTACCAAAGGCCAAGATTGAGAAGCCGATCACGAAAACACGTTTCAACACATTTCCAACAGCATGAGTGAGCGGTGCCACTCTCTCAAGGGTGTTCGTTGCCAGCTGAGAAGAGAAAAAGAATGAGTATTATAATCCTCAGCTTGGAAAGGAAAAGACCATTGCCATATGCATGTGCAACATCACTCAAAATTTGATGTTGGCACACAAGTTGGAAAGGTTTAAGTTTCTTGAAATAGTTGTATACTCAGAGAGTTTAGTTTGATAACAAGTATAATAATAGCTTAAGATCTAAACTCATCTACCTGATTGTAGAGATGGTAAAACATTCCCACCCAGAAAAGATCAGTGATGAACTTTGTCAGACCCACTTTAGCAATTGCATCACTAAACCCATGCTTTATGAGTTGAGGTCCCTCAAACTGTGTGGTGTGAGAAGTGAAGTAAAAAGTAAGAAGAAGAAAGAAATAGCACGCAAAGAAAATGGACATGAGAGAGAGAATATTGCCATTTATATGCTGAGACTTACAATTATCGCAGGTGGAATGCAGACAATGAGGGCGATAATTGAAATGTAGGCATACAAGTTAGTGCTATCCATATCAGTCTGCAAAGAAGAATTCATTAGAAAGATATAATAACATTCTACAGAAGATAGCTTCCAGCTTTATTATCATTCTTGATAGGATCTAAACAAGATGGAAATCTTGTAAAAAGGCATCACTTCACCATGGCTTTCTTTGAGTATATGCTCCTGTAAGTGAAGGAGATGTTGGAAATCATTGCACTAACAAAGCCCGTCCAGTTGAAAGACAATTCGGTCAGTGATGCCATTGACACACCTGCATTTAATCTGTAATGTTAAAACTACAAAGTTGTTTTACAGATAGAGGATGTGGACTCATAATTAGACTCATCTGCCTAACTTTTACTTGTATACCAGAAAATTAAAAAACCCTTTCCAAAACTATACTTCTCATCATGCATTTTAGAAGTAACAGGCATGTCTGGTATTAGGTTGAAATAACATACAACATCCCCAGATCCGGTTGAAGTCACTTTGGCATGCCGCAGGGCAAATTTTGCTTGCTTCTATATTCATGTAAGTACAGATAAGCATTCAACTTCCCTTAGCACCAGGTAAAAGGAATATCAGAACTTACCAATAACGACTGGAGCCAAAGACAGCCATAACGTCAAAGGTATCTGTTGTCCAAGTATGAATTGTGAAGCCGCAGCATTGAAGAAAGGCTCGAGGGCTGATCCAAAGTCAAAACAAAAGAAGAGAAAAATTAAGATTTCAGTAAGGCAAATGTTTTCGTTTTAATCATGTCCACAACATAGATTATCACCTTTAATAGTGTGAGTGAACGAGACTGCAACGGCAGCAAAAGAGACGTTACTAGTGACATGGCCTAGAGCATGGCACACAGCAACAGGGATGAGCAGCTTTAAGAGGTTTGAGTCAATGGGCTATACACAGAAACCACCAAATGCACAACAATCATTAATACGGAAAAAATAGTGAATAAGCAAGGGAATAAGTTTCTTTCCTATCCAACATCAAAACCATGTTTTCATTTAACACTTTGTCCAGGTGTTGAAGTACAAATCCTTAATAAGGCCGTCAAAAAACTTAGGTAATTACATGATTAAAAAAAGCTGTCAAATTATTACACAATTATAAGCCCCTAGGGTTGCATCAGTAACCTTTGGGCAAAGCACAACTTTTTAATAATATGGTCCAGTAGAGATGGTTAACCGCCTAAAAATCATAAGTACCAAGAGAAATCGTATGACACCAACAATAATAGTTGCAGTCACTAAAATTAAATACATAAAAAATTGAAGTGACTTCGATTTATTAATGGGCTAGGATTGGAAGAGACACTTACAGCCCGCTTAGGGAGGCCCACGCCCCAGCTTACTAAGCAGTAGACGACACCAACAAATAAATGTATAACCGACACAAAACTGCAGAGACAATTAACAAAATTGTCATTAGCTTAAATTCCACTAAACATCATTAAACCATAAATTTAAAATATGGTTTTTAGCTTTAGAAGGTGCTTACTAAGGATAGGGGAAGTAATTGTAGATCTTCTTGTTGATAATGTTGAATATCACGTTCAAGAAATACCTACAAGAAGCAAGGCCAAGTGGGTCATTTCAAGAACAGCCGTTGACAGTTAAGATCGTGATTTGGTCAAGGACTGAAGCATATATGAAGATGCGCCCCGACGGCGCAAGTTAGGGAGGTCACGTGACGTACCACATGAAGAAGAAGAACCCAGTGACAAGAGTCGGGTATTTCTCCAAGAACCCGACCTTAGCACCCCTGCGAGAAAAAGTGGGTAAGGAAAACAAAAGCTCGAAAACGGGACGGGTTAACGGATCGGAAATCATGCAAACGGACCTCACCCGGCAGAATCGCTGCCCTCGGCCGGCGAAGAAGCCGCGGCGAAGCACGGACGGAGACTCTCCCTCTTAGTTACTGGAGAAGCCACACTAGCAGGTGAAGCTTCCAGCAGAATGGCTGGCCGGAGCTGCCTCCCCCATATCAAGTTTCCGCCGTCGCTGAGTCTCCCGGTGAGCCTCAAGGCAGGGAGACTGCAGTTTCCAGTGAGCCTCGCTGCCGGCCTCGGGGAAAGAGCTAGGCCGCGAATGGTGGCGCCGCTAAGCACGCGAGACTCCATTCTGACTGTAGAGAGAGAAAAAAGAGTGAGCGAGAGAGAGTGTTGCCTTGGCTAATAATGCAGAGGTTTCTTTCTTTAGTTAGACTCGAGAGAGGAACTAACGTGCGCTTGGAAGGTTAACTTGCACGGGGAGTGGCGACGACGTTTGAGTGGTTGCTATCAGCTGACGAGATGAGCGGTTCCTATTATTTGGATTTTTTTGGGATTTATTATTCAGATATGGTGCTTCAAGAGCCATGGATTTAGAGTAGTCCTCTGTCATAACTTTTATTTTTAGCTACAAAGAATTATATTACTAAAACATTTTAATATGTCCATTGTTTAGAGAACAGTGTATGGCTTTTCTTGAACTATTTTAACATGAAAATCTTTTCCTTGTTTAGATAATTTATATATTAATAAATTAGAGATTTAAACTCTCTATTTCAATTTTATTTTGTTACTGTGAGAAGTCAAAAAACATCATTTTTTGATTGATATATTATATAAATTTGTTAATCATTTCAATAAAATAAAACTTCAAATCTTATTGTTTTTATGTTATTCAGATGCTTTTTAAATAAATAAACTAAATCATTCATTATTTGACTGGTTTATGAAGAGATCATCATCCAATCAAGTGGAGCATGACAAAGTGATAGGTGGTGAAGTATGGTTGCATGGATTAGGCTGTGAGATTATTTGATCTGAATCGGATAAAAATAGCAAAAACGAAATGAGATGGTTATTATTTCAATGTCGGAAAAACATAGGAGATGGGATGACTGTTGCAGTGGGAGTCATTGGAAGTGGGGCACTCTTATCTTATCCTCGTTGAGCGAGAGGTCCGTGAGAGAGAGCTTGTCCTGTCCAATCCTTACAATCCAAGTTTGCAATATCCTTATCATTTTTATCAACAATCTTCCCTCTTTACTTTTTCTTACAATTTTTTTTAAAAGGAAATTTGAAGGATTGGAATATTTCTCCAAAAAAATCACAAAACAAAACCAAATATTGCGTCAACTTTTTCAAAATCGGTTTCAAGAAATATCCAAATGCGGACCGTGGATTTGGATATCGGATTTTCTTTTTCCTGAATTTAGATTTTGTCCCCTATATTTTGGATTATAAGTTGGCTTGAGTATCATGCTAGTATTCAACCCGATTCGGGAAGTTGAGTACATCCATTCCCTGTATGTCGCGTGGGCCAGTTTTTACAGCCCAGCCCATTATGACAGACCAAGATGGTATGCTCGGGCTTTTTTATTTATTGGGCCAGAAATTAGATTGTATAAGTATACAACTCAGCCCATTCTGACCCTATGCCAAAATGGAAATATATTGGGCTCCTTGTTAAAAATGATTTTTTTTTATTTTTTATTATTTTAAATGTATAAATTATGTTTGTTTTACTTAATTTTATTAAAAATATTTTTTTTTTTTATTTTTTCACTCAAAATATTTCTCAACTATATTTCTCTCAATTTCAAATATGTTCTTACACAATATTAATCAATATTTCTCTTTTCATCAATTCATTTTTTTCCATAACTACACATTCTCCAATTAATATATTTTTATATTACTATCTACATTAATAATATGGACTCATAATTATTTATTAACTTTTTTTAACATATTTTATTATTAATTATATTATTATTATAGGTTACACTATTTAAAATTTATTTTACTAAAATATTTCACTTACATAAAATATTAATTGTGAACTTTATCATTATCAAATTATTTAATATTATATATACACAATTTAAAAATAATTATATTTAAAATAATAAATTAAATATAATTTAATATTTAATTCTATAAATTTTCTATATAAAAAAAATTATTCAAATATATTTTTAATCTTAAGCAAAAACCAATAAAACTTAAATGCTAGAAATGAAAATTCTACCAAACATCCCCAAAATCTTCCGCTTTTCCCTTGCTCGGCTGGGCAAAGCTTGAAAAGAGGCGGCGCCAAGCAACCCCGAAGTCGCTATCTGTTCCGGCTCCGGCACACCGGCATTAATTCAGCGCTTGATTGAATTCCGATGCTTATCATTATCTTTCTTATGTGGACACATGGATTTTCAATGTTGTGATCCAATACTGTTACGGGAATTTATGCTAGTCGAAACACTCCAAACTGTTCGACGAAACACCTCTATGAGAAACTGAGAAGAAACTGAAGAATAAAAGTAAGAAAAAAGAGAAGACATAGAAATGGGCAGTAAGTCAATGATGAAGTGGCCGAAGCAAATTACACCATCTCTCGTCGAGCGGCTAATTTATTCGGAAAAAGACTTGGATAAAGCAGTTTCCGTATTCGACGCCGCCACTGCTGAGTATTCTAATGGCTTCCGGCACGATCAAAGCACATTTGGTTTAATGATTCGGCGACTACTCTCTGCTAACAAGTTCGTGTCCGCAGAGGATATGCTTGTCAGAATGAAGCAAGAGAAGTGTGACATCACTGAAGATATATTCCTGTCCATTTACAGGGCCTATGCTAGAGTTCACAAGCCACTTGAAGTGGTGAGGATTTTTGAAAAGATGAAGGAGTATGAATGTGAACCCACGGCGAAATCTTATGTGACAGTCTTTTCTATTCTTGTGAATGAAAGCCAGTTGAAAATGGCATTCAAGTTTTATCGTTACATGAGGCAGAAGGGTATTCCGGCTAGTGTTGCCTCGCTTAATGTTTTAATCAAAGCACTCTGCAAGAGCAATGGAACTATGGATTCAGCTTTTCAGATCTTCCGGGAGATGCCAAAGCGTGGGCATACTCCGGATTCATACACTTATGGGACTTTGATCAATGGGTTGTGTAGAGCTGGGAGGACTCTTGAAGCGAAAGAGCTTTTGATTGACATGGAGGCAAATGGTTGTTCACCCTCAGTTGTTACCTATAGTTGCCTGATACATGGCTTTTGCCAGTTGAATAAATTGGCTGATGCAATGGAATTGTTCAAGGAGATGAAGAGCAAAGGTGTGGAGCCCAATGTATATACTTATAGTTCTCTTATTGATGGTCTTTGCAAGAATGGACATTGTTTGCAAGCCTTGGAGCTGTTGGAGAGGATGATTCGCAAGTGCCTAGTTCCAAATTCGATTACTTACAGTTCCTTAATTCACGGGTTCTGCAGGGAAGGTAAAATTCGTGAAGCGGTTCAGATTCTTGATAGAATGAAGCTTCAGGACTTGAAACCTGATGCAGGGTTGTATTCGAAAATAATCAACGGATTTTGTGAAATCAGCAAGTTCCAGGAAGCAGCGAACTTCCTTGATGAAATGATTCTTTCAGGGATAACTCCTAACCGTGTGACTTGGGGCCTTCATGTCCGAATTCACAATAGAGTAGTTCAAGGTCTTTGTGCTGAGGGTCATTCTAATCAAGCTTTTCAGCTCTATCTGAGCTTGCGTAGTAGAGGCATATCAGTTGAGACAAAAACCTTTGAATCTCTTATTTACTGCTTTTGCAAGAAAGATCTACACAAAGCTGCTCGGATTATGGATGAGATGGTGATTGATGGATGCACTCCTAATGAGGAAACATGGGATGTCATGTTGGATGGGTTCTGGGATCGGAGGAAAGTGCGTGAAGCTGCTGAACTGTTACAGGCTAAGGTGATAGATGAATTCCGGAATACCACATCCAGTTGAACATACATGTTGGTAAATATAACTTTTGTCCAATAGAAATTGGATGGTGGAAGCTATCTGATCTTTTTCAGCTTTTACTGAACTCTGTTTCCAGACCGCACCACACTTTCATGTTGATTGAGGTTTTTCATTTCTAAGGCTGATACAGATTTTTCATCAAGAGCTAGAGTGCCTAATATTTATTGTTTACATTTAATTTTCTTAAGAAATTAACAAAATATTGGAGTATCATTGTCTTGTCAACTTTTTCTTGAGTTAGTATGACCTATCACGTTTTGGAAACATTGGTTTACTTGTGAATAAGAAACATATAATTCACCTTATCCTAGTTTTGCCTTTCTTTTGGGAAACTTCAGAAAGGACCAGTTGTTTTTATGCAATCCCCACACAGAAGAATAATTCTAACACTCATTCTGGTGGCTCTGCGTCCTTTTCTTTATCTTTTTAATTTTTTTCCTGAGAAGATCACAAGGCAAGAAGTCAACTGCTGGTATCTATCTTGATATGCAATCACTCCTTAAATTGCAGGGTTTGTTTGGAGGTTCAATGTCATGCATGAGCTAAAACTTGCCTGAATTATAGTGAAAAATAGGCTTGCTTTGTCATGGTTATGCAACAGAACAAGAAGCAGCGACGCCGTAGACATGAATCAGATCAAATTTTAATTCATTACATGAAACAAATGCACATTTGCATCAAATTGAATTCAGGTAACAGATTTAACTGGCAGTGACTGGAAAGCCAATACCGTGTCGTTTTGTGGGAAAAACAACAAACAACATACTGCAGGCTACTCCAATCCCAACTGGCAGTGCTGTGAGAACCTCTTTTGTACCAGCTGATGGTGTTGGGTAGAAGCAGTTCACTACGTTTTGATCAAACAGCGCAATGGCTGCAAAAACCAATATTGACATCAATGCGTGGACAAAATCGATAAATTTCAGCTTGTACTTTGCTGCGATCTCTGGTGGTAGAGTTACTGATCCGTCAATGATCCACAAGCCACGAAATGTGGCAAAACCATAACAGATATTCCCCTTTTGGTCCTTGAAGCTATCAGTGAAGTTTAACAAAATACATGACAATCCGCAGAGTGCCACAAGCCCAGCAGTCATGGATTGACTAACTGTGTCACACTCTCCTTGGTTTGAGAATATTGGGGACAGAAGTTGAAAAGCAAGCACTGAACCAGTGGGCAGAAGGTTGGCTAGGTGCGCCGTGCTTTCAAACGTCTGACTAATGGCTTGTTGGATGAGGTTTCTTTCTACTTCAGGCAGGCTTTTATTGACCAGTAAGGGCACATCTTGTTCACAGATTTCTTGAGATGATTCATTTTCATTTTCCACCTTAATCTCCATTTCAGGGAGTTTTTAGTTGGCAATTCTTCTTGATGCTTTCGGGGCTTGTTTTCAATTGGATTGTTGTGGATGATAGTTTTATAGGCGACAGAATGATTGACTTGAGTGGAAGGAAAGGGAATTGAATCAGCTAGTTTTGTCTTGCAAGAAACAGAAATAAGCAGCTTTCACCAGGATTTTGGAATGGGATTTTCCTTTTCAAGTTTCTTGGTGATGAGGGAGGCGGCTTCTTTAACTGGATTAGAGTTCTGCCGTTGTTACGGAACTTAGCTTTTGAGTAAGGTTTTGCTTACCTTTTTGGCCTGTAAACAGCAGAATTGAGCTGCTTCACGTTCCAAATTTTGTTTTGAAGGTCAAGTAAGAGTGTATTCGAACGTCACTCAATTCAGTTATATTGCTGAGACGCAAAGTTTTAAGCGTGGAGTTTTGGAGTTTTGGTGGTGGTTTTCTCGTTTACAAAAAGGTGACGGTTCTTGCTCTTTTCCTGCTTTTACTGTTTTTTTTCCTAATAACAGCAATTACTGGAATTTACTTTTTACGGCTTCACAATATTTGGAATGGCTATTACATCATCATGACAAAGGGGGGCAGGATTTGGATTATATTTTGTTTATTTTTTCGGTGGACGTCTAAACCTTAAACTACCATAAAAATAACCCATACCGTTGCTAAATTGACATTTGTTATAACAGCTACGATGAAATCTTTTGCAATTTTTAGTTAATCTTAGAAGAGAGTTGCATCTGATCCTAGTATATGCTTCTAAGATGATGTCAATATGTGATTATGACCTAGTTAACTGGTTGGTGGGCCGGGCTTAACTGCGCTATGGTCACGCTCTAGCTAGCTAGATAGCAATGGGCTTTTCGTGCCTTTGATATGGGCCTTTAAGCCAACTCTTGAATTTTATTTTTGGTTCTGCTGCTCTTAAATTGTTCAATCCTTTTAGTTGGGAGAAAAGGGTTATAGTCTTATTGTCTCAGTAGCTCTCTTAAATATTGATACAGCAAGAGCCCAGATGATAAAGGCAATCTGGTTCGAGATTAATTAGCCCAGTGTCCCATGCTTAGTCTGTCTAAGTGAGTATTCGAAAAATTAGTCTCTGGAGCCCTACTTTATTTGGGCCAATTTACTTTATTTGGGCCATTAGCCCCATGTCCTTATTGTTATGATTCTTGAGCTAAATCCGATAGTCCAAATCGGTCAAGCCTCAAATGGTGGTCGTATATGTGAATTTATTTAACCAATATTTGGTTCCATATATCTTAATTGTTCTACAATTAGGTATAATCAATTCTTTGGTTGGTGAACTGTTCGTACCAAAGATTGCTTTATTTTGGTTGAACTCAAGTCATAGTTTCGAATTGATTAACATATTAAATTAATTAGACTAATAAAACTTTGCAGCAGTTTAAGTTTATATAAATGGTTAATAAATGTTATTCTTTAACTTTTCTTGATACTGAAATATATGATTAGGAAGACATTAGAGATGTAGCATATGTTTGTTCAACTAATTCTTAAAAAAAAAGAGAGAAATTATATACATTTACCAAAGGTTAGGTGGATAATTTGCTTTAATTAAGTAAACTTGTAGTGATTTATAGAAATTTAGTATAGACTTTCTGTACCATCAAACTGGGTGTATTTGTAATTAAATTACTCGAAATTATGTTCATATGTTGAATTGCATTGTTAGATGAAGATTCAGAAAACTGATGTTATATAATTTCCGCGTTACCTTTTAAAAAAAAAATAATGGGTACTTTGTTAATTGTTATTAGGAATAGTTAATCCTTCAAGCTGTTTAAGTCGAGGACCTTAGTATCAGTTGATGTTACAGGTATATAATATTTAAAGTGTTGGCTCAACAACTCTAGCCGTTATCAAAATTGAGAACTTGATTTTGTTGCAGTTAGCGACCAAGATCAGTATTTTATTGAGAGTAGTGCTAATTATATCATTATTTTAAGATATTAAGCAATATTTAATTGCATATACTCATTAAGAATCAAACATATTACAATATACAAGCTGACATAATAATTGAGACAAATAGTGGGATTAAACCTAAGACCTCATGTTTAAAAAAATTTGAGACCTTAGCTTAACCAAGGTGTCTTAACATAATTAAATCATAATAATGATTGATGCATAGAAGCATTTTTAAAATTATAGTACATATTAATAGCGTCAACCATTGCATGAAATCGTGCATGCTAATGAGCAGCTAACGATACTTGGATTGTACAATAAAATTAAACGTTCAAAATATTGAACAAGGTATTTTGGCAAAGTGGATGTATTGGTATTTCAATTTTTTTAATATGCGTTTAATTTGTAGGAAGTTTTGGAATTTTAATTTTCAATCAATTACAGATATTCATACATAATAAATTCCACGTGAATTCTACTATATGAATAGTCATGCTTATTTCGAACCAAAAATCTCATTACTTTATAAGAATAATCAGATCATCATTCGTGTTAGACAATTATCCAGTACTTATCATAGGTGAAGAAAAAAAAAAAACATCGAAGTAGGTAATATTTACAAAAGATTTCGTTAAGGATGATAATAGCAAGTTACAGGTCAGCTCATAGATTCATGACTAATTTTGTTCGAATATGAAACTCATGGATGAGTGAGTATGTATCCGAACTCATGAAGAGAGGAATAAAATTGTCTTGATCGAGATTAACAGAGGTGGTTGGCGTTTCTAATTCTACTATAATTATGATTAGCAAACAAAAATAATTAATTAGGGGACATAAAATTTGTTTTTGTCACTTTTCTTTTCTTTCCTTCATCCTTTTCTTCTCTGCATGGCTAACCCTGGAAAACTTTAATTTAAAAAAAAAAAACTAAAATAAGGAGAAGTGGAGAAGGCCATGATCATAAAAGAGGCATCATAGTGTTCCTTAAATTTAGGACGTTCATACTTAGGAGAGACCCCCAAATAAGGGGACCCGTCTTGCAATAAAAGATTTTCAAGTAGGAATAAGAGGAGGTCATGAAGAGGAAGAAAGCCAATTTTTGCACAAAAATGTATGCTAAAGCATAAAAAGGAGTGACATTTCTTCCCATGCCTAATTATTGGCAGCAGGGACCAGTGTTTTTCACCTATTTTTTCCCTTTACAAATTTTCCTGGTAACAATTGATTGGCTGCCTGACCTTCCATTCCCCCTATTCAGGGAGTGCTGTTTTTGAAGGCAAGTGTTCCAATCATAAAATGACAATGATTTTGCTTTTAAAAGCACAAATGCCTACCCACACCATATTGTAATAACTTTTCTTTGGTTTTTTTTTGTCTAAGAATTTCAATTTAATCCAGCCCACTTTAAGGTAAATCTATCAAGCCATTATTTCTGAAGAAAAATATATATATCAGATAAAAAATATTATTCTTGTTTGATTAATGTAAATATATATATATATATTCTTGTCACAACTCATAATTGAGTCATGTTACATGTTATCTAGCAAGTATCCTAGAAAGGGCCTTGGGAATTATCCATCTTGTCTATTTTCTCCTTTTTCAACTTTCCTGATTTCTGTCATTTTGTGATTTTCTCACAAGCAAAATACTCCATGGATTGAAAAAAATCCAACCACAACCTACAAATTTTTACATGCAGAGGCAAGGTCCCTAGCAATCAATCAATGTCTATGTAGCTTTTGAATTGTTTGAGCCAAAAAACATTTGCCAGCTGTTGATTCATCTTTTCCAACAAAATCCCAGCCCCAAATAATTTATACGACTTTGTTCTTTTTGTAGAGAAAAAAACGTCGAAATTTGGTGCATCATTCATGATTTAGGCATGATTTATTTTCCCCCCTTTTTTTGAAGATTAATTTGGCTGCATATGGGTGGGGGGGGGGGGGGTGGATTTGATAGTCGATTTTCTTCCTTTTGCTCCATAATTAGTTGGGTAGGAACAACATGATACAATAAGTAGCATAATTGATTATTTAATGTTGTCTTAATGGAAGCTGATTTCATGAGGTGGTATTAGGTAAAGAACGAGATAAGGGTCCCCAATCCTCAGTATTCCACGTGACTTGAATTTGAACCGTTTCTATGCCATCATCTTCCAAATTTTCAACCATCAGGGAATCATAGGATATATATAGCATATAGGCAGCCCTATTACAATTAATCTGTATAATATAAGCCAAAAGCAGAGAAGACTAATTGGACGTAAATTTCTCAATACGACAGTCAATTTTTATGAAGATAACATAGTTAATGAGTTTGACAGGTTTATAATTTTCACTAATAGATATTTTCTTACACGTGTTTAATATCAAACGGTGAAATGCAAATTTTATTACTATTGTAGAATTATCTTTCATACGCTCGTGTTTTTTAAATTTCAATTGGCTACAGTGTAAATGTGTCCTTTGCCTCGTTTTAATAAGAAGTCATTGGGTTGAATGCATTTTGGCGCATCAAGTGTAATAAATTTTCACTACAACAAGGATTTACTTTAATTAAAGATTGTGATAAATTAGTAATAGAAACTTGGGTGTAGCATGCAGCAATTCTCGTTCTATATGTTTTTTTTTTTTTTTTATTTCAATCGTGTTGATATTGATGAATTTCGATTATTTTTTCAGCTCATGAGTAAAAGGACACAAGACCTACAAGAGGTGTTTCTACACCTTTAAGCAATAACATCTATCTGGTATATAATTTTTTGCACTTTCTAAGTTACTTAATTTTTAAAAAATTCTATGAAATTATTTATTGTTAGATTATAAATAATAATATTAATATTTTATTTTGTTGTATATCCCTTTATTTTTATGATGTGATAGTACCTGACTTCATAATTTATACGTGAAGTCAGGATTCGAATACATTCCTATCTCTTTTCTCTATCATTAAATTCGAACTCCCCATATTAAATATCTAAATGAAAGGCGTGGTAGTAGAATCTTGAGGTTATACTAGAAAATCTGACGATTTTGATTGCAAATCACTTCCGATTGAACTTAAAATTTAAATAGATTAGACCATTTAAGCAGCATTGTTCCAACTAAAGCACACTTGTAAACAGCCTGTTACGTGATTAAAAAATCCCAACAAAAAGGAAGATTAATCATGTGCTCAATCACATCCCACACCTTCCAACTGACAATCACTCTATGGAAAAACAAAAGAATATGTCTCTTCCAACTCCCCAACTCCACCACACAATTAAATTAAAAACCTCAATTTTAAAGTACCCATAACAGAAAAAGCTTTTCATTTTTAACTGAAGAATAAGAGAAAAGCTACACATGTGAGACTGTGGGAAAGCTTTTCCATCCCAAAGGCAACAATCACAACTATATATATATATATATATATATATATATATAATTTTACTTATATTTTTATCATTATGCTTGAATCTTGGGATATCACAAAAGAAAATAACCATTTAAAAATGCAATTATTATAACCGTGAAATCGTTTTCTTCATAATTTTTTCTAACCCAAAAGGAAAAGTAAACGAATAAATAAACTAAATGGATAACAATATCTTCAACAAAGATTTTTCAAAGCTCCCATGAAAACTCATTTTCTTGGACATTTTCATCTTAATATGCTTTAGTTAAGTCATTATATTTAAGCAGCAATAGCTTTATTTATTTACCCTTTTTTTTTCTTTTTTTTTTTTTGGGGGGGGGGGGGGGGGTGTGGGGGTGTTTGGAATGAGAGTGTGGAAAGAGGGTGGGATGGGCAGAAGGTGGGGTCTAAGGCATGAGATGACAATTATGAAAGTGGCAAGAAACAGGCCAAATGGGTTGGTGACACCATTGTTTTATTTCCTGCCAATTTTTATGTTTTTATCTACCTAAATTATTATAATTAATGCTTTGGAGGTGTGTTCTATGCCTCAAAGTTTGTAAAAAAGATTGATAATTGGGGTCCCAGAAAGATATGTGTGGGTGTGTTCCACTACTTGCTCTTAATCTTCAAAGATTGCTCAACACCCACACTAGGAATATACTAATTTTCTTTTGAAAATTATATTATTGCCATTAAGAGTTAATCATCATTGTATTAGCTAGAATGGGACTGTTTTACTCCTTTTTGTATGGACCACTAGTACCATCATGTAGGCTTCAAGATCCTACTTGCTTTTTTCACTTTTCTATTTCTACTATATATCTCCTTATTCAATCCTTTTTTTTTCCTCTTTCATAAGCTTTATGTTATGCCTTTTCAATATTAAAACATGCTAATGTTGTTTTGAAAAAAAAAAATAAAAAAAATTAGAACTTAAAAATTAGGAAAAAACATACTCTGCTATTTTAGAATAGAGCAAATTTTTATTTTTATTTTGAAAAAAAAAACTTTAAATTCCTAATGCATGCCATTTTTATACATTTGGTTCCCTAAAAATGCATAAAAATTCAAATTTCATCTCAAATGAAACACCAAATTACAAGAACAGTGTTTTTAGGTAATTAATGCTGAGGGCAAAATAATAATTTATTCTTTCTATTATTAATTTTTACCAAATTTTCTTCCATTATTAAGTCAACTCAAAACAACGTAACCAGGAAATAAAAAAAAATATATTTCTAAAAAAATAGAATTAGAAAATTTAATTTTATGAATTATTTCAAGTGAATATGCATGCGAATAAACAAAATATATACAAGTGGGGGACCAAACAAGCGTTAGATTTCCTCCATACATGAGCTTAGTAGCTATCTAAATAGTTTTTCTTTTATTCACTAAAGTGCGACTTTCTACCAAAATGAGGGAAGTGCATCATTCCACGCTTAAAAGTCGTTAATCACAGCCCATCAATTCTGATACGCGATAATATGCTATATGGAATGGCGAACATTCTGATTAGGAGACTCCACTTTGCTGAAGCTGAAAGTCGTATATTCCGACATGCATCATGAGTTAAAAATCCTACATTAGACCATGTTATAATTTTGTACGGCTTTTGCAGGGAATGGTTGTGTAAACAACTCCATCTCATCAGTTCTTTAAATATTTTTTTTAAAAAAAAGTATTTAATGTACTTTCATACCATTTTAGAAAGTGATTTCAAGAATGTCTTTTCGTTTATTTTAATTTAATAAAAATATCCACTAGGATTCTCAGTCCTTGCTGGATCAATTAATATATGCTAGAGATTCTTGCAACACAGTGCTTGCTTAGTTAATTAAAAATAATACTCTTTATTTGATTTCATAATAAGTAAAAAATATCATTTTAGTACTATTCATGATAAGCCTGACATTTGTTTATTTTTGCCCATTTATTTCCCAGACACTCATGGGCAGCAACAAATTAAAGTGCTCAGATGTCTTTAGTATGGAGTCAGAAAACACAAAATGGGATGTGAGATTTATTTTTAAAATAAATAAACAAAAAATAATAATTTTTTAAGGGATAAAATTTTAAAATTTGATAATTATATATATTATTAACGCTAATTTAAATTTTTTACGAAATTGGGAGGGGGGACTGCCCTTGTACCCTTTTGCACTATCTCTCTTGAATAGGTACGAATTATATATTTTAATTTGATATTTCATCTCATTATATATATATTATAAATGTATGTCAAATGTATAAAATATTATCATAAATATATATTTGATATTAATTATAAACAAGTGGTAAGAATGTATAATATAAAATACAAAATACAACAATAAATTAAAATAAAAAAATTTAAAGTGGTCTTGAACTTCATGAGAGACCACTGTAAACTTAATTATTACCAAATATTGACTATGTTTTATGATGAGTTATTGTGTCCGAAACCTGATGGGGAGCAATATTATAACATCGGTAACCTAAAATGTGAATGCTTTACCAGGCAAAAGTTATTGCTGGTATCATGTTAATGTTTGTAGTTTGTACCAAAAATAAAAGAAGTTGGCCATGTTCTGTTAAGGTAGGGAGACCCAGAATTTTCCATAATCACATTAATTACTATAGCATTAGAGTGTCTGAAATTGAGGTCGTCTTAATTCAGTCTTTCTTCATAATCCTTTTAGGTTCATTATTCACTTTAGTTAAAACAGCTTATCAAGCAATAAAAAGAAATGAATAACAAAGTTCAACTGCACCGTACTTATATTTATTTTGGCTCTGGCAATACTGAATTTAGTTGGAACTTAGAGTATCCATTTATTTTGAAATGAGAGTATTTATTTCAAGAAACTAGACATTAATTTAATTCTCAGAGGACTCAACAAGAAATGATCAGAATATTAAATATTGGTTAGAGGAATTATAAATAACCACATTAACTGTTCTGTAAAATCAACAACAACCTATCAGCAATAATAATTTATTCTTCCATCTCAAATTGAAACCGCGATTTTTCTAGGTGAAGTATTAAATGCGGAATTTACTCCTGTTCATGCGATTTCCTAGAATGTTAGTAAAAGTTTTGAAAATATTTAAGAAAAATGTTTGTACATTTGAAGAAGTGCGGTCACGATAGCAATCAGATCAATTGAATGCACATCCACATTTGGATATAAGTAGCTAAATATTGAATATTGCTCTTAATTATATATGGGGATTTACTCGTGTATTGTGTGGTCATATAAATTAATTGAGATCGCGACATTGTCCCCATAATTATTATGACATTGTACCATAATTTTTTGTACGAGTATTTTTGTGGGAGTATTCTCATTATTTACTAATGAAGCATAATTAATAATCTTTCAACTAGTTGAAAAGGAATATTAGCTTCATCCACAATTAAATATTAATCGACGATGTTTATTCGTCGTTCTTTTATTATTTTTCAGAATGAAATAATTAATTAGTTAGTTAACTTATCTAAAACACATTTATTTATTTCTAATTAGTATAACAAATATTACAACTTAAAAATACCAAAAATCATTGAAAATCATTAAATAAACTAGGATTATATATATTTTAGTTATTTTATAATTGATTATTAATTTTTAAAAACTATAAAATTATTAATAAAGCTTTTGTGGTTGTTTTGCTTTAGTTAGAATAATAATTTATAAGAAGTTTATTCATTGTAATGGAGTATAAAATAGTGTTTGGATGCAGTAACAATTATTCTTATATTTAATTAGAGTGATCGATTAGAGATGACGTGAAAGGTTCTTCTTAGAAGGCAATGTGAAAAGGAATTGAGATGCAGTTGCGGCAGCGGCCGCCAACTTGGAAAATTACGTGCATTGGTCCACCCAATTTCATGTGAGGTCTTGATAAGGTTCCCAAAACCTGTTGGTTTTCTTGTTAGGTTCCAATGGTCTTTCCTATTTGGATGAATAAAAACAAAATCTTTTGAGACAATCGACAACGAAAGGAAAACAAACTCAGAGGATTGCAACTGGCAAAGTTTTGCTTTATACTATACTATACTTGCACAATTGAAGAACAAGGTAAAATACTAACAAATAAAATTTAATACTTATGTTGAAATGGATAGAAGGAGTAGTTTCTTTTTTATTTTTAAATCAATATAACTATTTAGCTTATAAATTTTTAAAAAAAAGTAACTTTATATTATAAAATAACTTTTGGACAAATGGAGTATTTTTTTTATTTTCTCTTAACCAGACATTTCTTACATTAGTACAAGACGATTTATATTGCGATAACATTCTCTTAGAATGATTTTGGTTAAATTTGTATCTAATTTGTCGGGTTGGAGCTGACCTCGAGATAATAAATTTGAATTTTAAGCGTAGAAATAGACATACAATCATAAGTTTTTCAGATTTGATAGGATGTTTTAAAAAAAAATAGTCCGATACTTAATTCAACAATTGATGTTTAAAGGGTCGATGCGAATAAATATAAATAAAAAATAAAAAATAAATAATTTTTTGATCAAATTTTATAAACGATATTTATATTAAGTGGGGTCATAGAAATGCATCTCACATTATGAGATCATCTACTATTCAGGTTTTGGGTCAAAAATCAACATGATCCAATCAGGTTAGATTTGCATATAAAAATGCAGATCTTATCTTGATAAATACTTTTAAATTTAGGGATATTTTTGAACAATTAAGATAAATTCGCCATCACATACAACTTGAACTTTTGATCGAGGGCCTCAACTAGTGTCAATTATTAAATTTTATATTTATCTGATAGCAATTTAAATTTTAAAATTTTAAATAAAAAGTTAGAACAACCACTATGACACTTTAAAATGGAGCAAGCATGGTTTATAAACATATAGAGTAATTTTGATTTATTATATCGATTGCACAAAACTAGTAATCAACAAAGTTCAAATTTATTTTGGTATTTTGGACTTGACTTAAAACTTGTATTTAGTTTCACACTAATTATTCTAAAACTAAAAAAGGAAAACTAAAACTTTGTTAAAATTTCTAAAGAAACAAAAAAAAAAAAAAAAGGAATTCCTGTAAGTAAAATTAATTCGATTGACCTTTTTGGAATTTTAAAATAGCCTACCACAAGTACAGACCAGACCCGAATATCAAAAACTTACCAAGGCCCGGTTCCTCGTGTCGCGTGGGATTTTTAACTCAACCACAACTGGTTAAAAAATAAAAACAGGGATTTTTATTAATCCCGGGAATTGTAATCTTCGAGAAAGTATAGAAGAAAAAGAAAGTTTTGGAACTACGACCAGCAGATTTCACTGCTCACTTTGACTTCTTCGGTAACTCTGCACACACTGTCTTATTCCCACTGTCTTCACCGCAGAGTTTTTACAGTGAATCTGGGTCTCAGATTTGGATCCTATTCTAGTTTGTTTTGGCATTTTATGGCAGGGTCCCTCTGAATAGAAAGATTGATTTGGGTGAAAGCAATTTGAACCCTGTCAATTGGCGTAACACGTGCATGGGAGTACGAAAATTTAGCCTTGTTTGGAGTTTAATTCGATTTCAGTCTTAGTGTTTTTTGTAAAAAATAATAAGGATAATTTATTGTATAAAAATATATGAAGAATTATGATCTACATTTGATTTTTTAATTTTGAGAAAAATATTACGTAGATGTCATATTTTATAAGATTTTATCTAATTAATGATATCACATCATTATTTTATATTATTATATATTATATAAATATATATTTTTTTATTGAAAATATAAATTTAAATATATATATATATATAATAATGTTTGAAACTTTTTTATAATATTTTGAAAAGAAATGAAAATGTGCTTCTAATATTTGATTTTTTTTTTGAAAATACTAAAACTAATTAAACTAAAATCAAAGTGATTCCAAGCAACGGCTTACAGATCAGTCTCACTTGGCTTGACGATACCTAGTGGATGCAATAATCTTCCCAACTTCAAAATAAAAATAAAAATAAAAGAAATGTAAATAGATTTATTTGAATTCATACGAATATGAGATGAAATTTAAACATTTAAAGTTTCTATACCCTTATATTATTAATTTTAAAAATAAATGCTTAAAGTTGGCTGTGTGATACGACCACTTTAATTATGAAAATAAAAAAGTAATAAATATGGATAGAGAAAGAATATAATTTTCAATTGCTGACTCCATATTAAGGTGGGTAATGTTTTCAGTGTGGGGGGTTTGATAAATATTTCAGCTTAGCCCAGGCCTGATTTATACTTCAAAGTTGAATTCATACTGCATGCACTGGTGCACTCAATATTTTGCCAAATATTTTATTTTATTTATCAAATAAAATACTTGGTATAACTTTTAATTATAATCAGATAGTAGCAATAAAATAAAAAAATATTTAATACCTTTTGGAAATGTTCAATTAGACCAGGAAAGGTTTGACCAGAAGAGAAGAAAAAAGGGGAGGTAGTAAATATATTGATTATTGTCTAATTGAAAGATTATTTGTTTGTAGGAATGAAAATTGTAAAAAAAAAAAATGTGGTGAAAGTAATTTTATTTCAAAATAACACGGGACATTATCATGACTGAGTTCATATAAAATTAAACATAGTGGTAATTAAAATTAAAATTCCAATCTTTACCAATCCAATGCAATGTCACCAAGCCACCGCCGCTACTTTCAATATTATTGTCGGCCGCAGTGTTCCAGCAAAGCGTGGAATACAATGATCCCCGCCTTTGCTTCCTCAATCTCTCAAATTTTCTTTATAAATTGTATTGAATCCACTTAATATTAAAATTATAAAAAAAAATTAACTTTAAATTCATTCTTCAAATTCAAAATTCTCCATACAAATATAATCTATTTACAATCTAAATAGATACAAGTACAAGACAAAAACTTGTCACATAAAATATTTTTCTTGATTTCCACTATCATAAAACTTATAAAAAGAAATTAAATTACGACCTCACTGACCATGACTTTTTTGAATTCCAAATGTAAGTGTTTTGAATAATCTTTTTCTTTGGTAAAATTTATTATAGTGACTTTCCTTTATATTAAGTTTTTTTTACAATTTTAAAAAATATTACGATGTATTTTTATTCTGTTTGAAAATTCTATTAGCAGTTTGACAGGCCTTAACATAAATACGTTGTTGTTTTAGTTTTATGAAGAAAAACATGTCTACATCGTAAAATTTGATTTTATACTATGGCTTTCGGATTTTGGATTAGTCATACTTGTTTGAAGGATTGCAAGACTACAAAGGAATGTTTGAATTTCGGATAAGTCATGCTTGTTTGAACGATTGGAAGACTACTCTACAAAGGAAATAATAGCTTTTCTATTTCAATTCAATCTTTATGTAGTAGTAGTTGATGCACATTCAATGCATGTATTTCACTTTCAAATTTTAATATTAAATATATATAATTCAACAAATACAACGCATTTATTAATATTGGTATTATCATTTGAGTTTATGATAGTGAAAAAAAAAACGGATCAAGCATTATTTTTAAAAAAAGTTACAAGAAAAAGTAATAAATTAAAAAAAAATCAAAGGACACGAGATAAAAGAATACATGTAATTTATCAGACATTGGTAGTTTTGCTTAGGAGGGAACTATTTTTGAAGCGCTGTTTACTGTTTGGTCCGTTTCGATATTTACCCCCAGCGACAGACGGATGCAATAATCTTAGCCACAGTACTTTAATTTCTTTTATGGCTGTGACAGTCATAATAATAAAAACCAAAAAAAGATGTCGCAATTTATTACCCTCTTCTCTATCTACTTACCTATCTAACTTAATTTGCACACTATTAATGTCTCTCTCTATATATATAACGAAAATTTCAAGTCTCTCTGTCATCATAAACATGTCTTAGTTGAGTCAATTTCTCACTCCCAATTTCCTCTCTCTCACTCACTCTAAACCAAAACAACCACCCACGGCATTCCCAGCTACGAGCCATCACCGGAAAAATGCTGCGCCACCGCCACCGCCACGACCTCTTACTTCTACTCCTTGTTCTCCTCTCCCCGCTCCTCATTCTCTGCCTAAACCAGGAAGGCTTGTACCTCCAGCGAGCCAGGCTCGGCTTCGACGACCCAAACGCCGTCCTCTCCGACTGGAACCCTCGCGACGACACGCCCTGCAAATGGAACGGCGTCGTCTGCGACTCGGCAACCAGCTCCGTTGTCTCGCTAGACCTCTCCAGCTCCAACCTATCCGGCCCCTTTCCTTCCATTCTCTGCCGCCTCAAAAGCTTATCCTTCGTGTCTCTCTACGACAACTTCATCAACTCCACTCTACTGGAAGACGAGCTCGCCTTGTGCCAGTCGTTGGAGCACCTTGATTTGGCTCAGAACTACTTAACCGGTGCGCTCCCCGCCAGGCTGGCGGATCTCCCCAACTTAAAGTACCTCGATTTAACTGGAAATAACTTTTCCGGAATTATTCCCGACAGTTTCGGAACGTTTCAGAAACTTGAGGTGCTCTCTTTAGTGGAGAATTTGCTGGAAGGAACAATCCCGGCATTTCTTGGGAACGTTTCCACGCTGAAGCAGTTGAATCTCTCCTACAACCCATTTTCTCCGGGTCGGATTCCACCGGAGCTGGGTAATCTTACCATCCTTGAGGTGCTGTGGCTGACTGAGACTAATTTAGTGGGTGAAATACCTGACTCACTGGGTCGACTCGGTAGGCTCACGGATTTGGACCTGGCGTACAACTCGTTAAGCGGTCCTATACCGAGTTCGCTCACTGAGTTGACGAGCGCGGTTCAGCTGGAGCTGTATAATAACTCATTGACTGGTGAGATACCCAGCAAGGGGTGGTCAAACATGACGTCATTGAGGCGGCTAGACGCGTCCATGAACGAGTTGACTGGACCGATCCCCGCTGAGTTGTGCGAGTTGCCGCTCGAGTCACTTAATCTTTACGAGAATAACCTGCTTGGTGAATTACCGGATGGCATTGCCAACTCTCCGAATTTGTATGAATTAAGGCTTTTCCAGAATCAATTATCTGGAAGGTTACCTCCAAATCTCGGTAAAAGCTCGCCGTTACGGTGGATTGATGTTTCAACCAATAAATTTTCGGGTCAAATGCCAGAAAGTTTGTGTTTCAATGGGGCTCTTGAAGAGCTGTTATTGATTGAAAATTCATTTTCCGGCGAAATTCCGGCGACACTAGCCGAATGCCGAAGCTTGTTGCGCGTGAGATTAGGGCACAACATCTTTTCCGGTGAGGTTCCGGCGGGATTTTGGGGGCTTCCACACGTTTCGTTACTTGAGCTCACTGGCAATTCGTTTTCTGGCGGAATTGCAAAAACTATCGCCGGCGCCTCCAATTTATCTCAGTTGATTTTGTCTTCGAACAATTTTTCCGGTAGTGTACCAGAAGAGATCGGTTTTTGGATAGTTTGCTGGAAGTTTCTGTTAACGATAATAAACTATCAGGGCCTTTACCAAGTAGTATTGTGAATCTTGGGCAATTAGTGAAGCTTGATCTTCATAATAATGAGTTGTCTGGTAAAATTCCAAGTGGGATTCATTCTTGGAAGAAGCTAAACGAGTTGAATTTAGCAAGTAATGATTTTTCAGGGGATATTCCGGAAGAGATTGGGGATTTAGCTGTTCTAAATTATCTTGATTTATCAGGAAATCGGTTGTCTGGTAAAATTCCTGTTGGATTGCAGAACCTGAAGCTTAATCGGCTCAATTTGTCAAATAATCGTCTCTCCGGTAATGTTCCACCATTGTATGCCAAGGAAATGTATAAATATAGCTTTTTGGGAAATCCAGGATTATGTGGTGATATTGAGGGTCTGTGTGATGGAAAAGGTGGAGTCAAGGACATGGGCTACGTGTGGTTGTTGAGGTCAATTTTTATACTTGCTGGATTGGTGCTTATTGTTGGCGTGGTTTGGTTCTACTTGAAGTACAGGAAATTTAAGAATGCCAGAAGGTCAGTTGATAGATCAAAATGGACATTAATGTCGTTTCATAAATTGGGATTCAGTGAGAATGAGATATTGGACGCTTTGGATGAGGACAACGTGATTGGAAGCGGATCATCTGGTAAGGTTTACAAGGTGGTTTTGAGCAATGGTGAGGCAGTTGCAGTGAAAAAGCTTTGGGGGCGATCGAAATCAGCAGAAGAGAGCAGTGACGTGGAGAAGGGCAACCTTCAAGATAATGGTTTTGATGCTGAGGTTGAGACGTTGGGGAAGATTAGGCATAAGAATATTGTTAAGTTATGGTGCTGTTGTACCACAAGAGATTGCAAGCTTTTGGTTTATGAGTACATGCCTAATGGTAGTCTGGGTGATTTGCTTCACAGCACAAAAAGTGGCTTGTTAGATTGGCCGATACGGTTTAAGGTAGCCATGGATGCAGCTGAGGGGCTCTCCTACTTGCATCATGATTGTGCACCTCCAATTGTTCACAGAGACGTGAAGTCTAATAATATATTACTGGATGCAGACTATGGTGCTCGGGTTGCAGATTTTGGTGTGGCCAAGGTGGTTGATGCGAATGCGAAGGGCACCAAATCCATGTCCGTCATTGCAGGGTCTTGTGGTTACATTGCGCCAGGTTAGTTAGTTAATCCTCTTGTGGTTAATTTTGTCCATTGCAAAATTTACATTTACATTTATTGTATATATGATTCATGTGGATACTCAGCTTCTTATTTTGGTTAGAGATGATATACTGATTAATTCTTTGGCTACTCAGTCTGCTTGGAGGCTATGCCTACACATTAAATTTTATGTTAGGATAGCCATTTTGGCCCTATCTTGTCTTCCACGAAGTAATTCAGTTAGTGCATACCGTGCCAATCATATCTGAACCATGTGAGATACGTCTATGGCAAGTTATTAATTCTTGTCAACCTACGAAGCTACGGTACTTTGCTCTAGTGTGTTACATTTGCAATTTTAGGTGCCACAGGAGTCAGCCCTGAAAGTCGATGTGATGAAGAATAATTATGAATTGTTGCGTCTCATTACACATCTTTGTTGTGTTGTCAACTATAGGCAAAACCCATCTGAGAATGATGAGAAAATTGATACCATAATTAGTTGGATTTTTCCACACGAATCTGCTAGTTGCTATAATTTTAGAATCCATTGCTTTATGTGGTATAATTATTATTGCCATCATCATCCTCATCACTAATGAACTCCCATTTGCATTTCAGAATATGCTTACACGCTTCGGGTGAATGAGAGGAGTGATATATACAGTTTTGGCGTTGTAATTCTTGAGTTGGTTACTGGGAAGCTTCCTGTAGATCCCGAGTTTGGCGAGAAGGATTTGGTGAAATGGGTGTGCACCACATTGGATCAGAAGGGTATAGTAGACCATGTAATTGACCCAAAACTTGATTCTTGTTTCAAGGATGAAATATGCAGAGTCCTGAATATAGGCCTCCTCTGCACCAGCCCGCTTCCCATTAATCGGCCTTCTATGAGACGGGTGGTCAAGATGTTGCAAGAGATAGGCAGCGGGAACCTGCACAAAACCGCTGGTAAAGATGGCAAACTGACACCTTATTACTATGAAGATGCCTCAGATCACGGAAGTGTAGCCTGACTGATTTCATACGTTTTTATCACCGGGATGAACTAGTAACAAGAGACTCAGCTCTTGTTCATCTGCTAACTCAAATTTTTTACCTGTCAGTATTTGAGATCTGTTGCATGGGTATAAAGCTGAAAGAAAGAGAGAATTGACGTGAACAGAAGTGAAAAAGAATTAGTGAGGAGTTGATGCTCTCTGCAAGCTGTAAATGAATCAACCACCAGTGTTTCCACCACCAAGTTTGGAAATATCTTGCATTTATACCATCTGTTATGTGTGCCACCTAAAATTCACTGTTTCTTGACACTGATTATTTTTCTTGCATCTATCCAGGGGATTCTTTTCATCTAAAACCCTTTTGAGTTGGTTGTTGGAATGATAAATTGGTGCCTTAAATGGTAAAATGCTAAACACTGTACCGTAGAAAAACTACTTGAAGATGGGATCCTTTCAACCATCCGCCGGGTTTTCTTCTATTTTCAGATTATATTCAATTTCCCTGTCGCATTGAGTAGTGTCTACTGACCATCAAATTTAAGTTACCTGTTTCAGATTTTTGAATCCGCTTTACCAAGCACTTATGCTTGGGAAGTCCATGAGTATAGGAATGGGCATTTTTCAAAATTATTTATAATTTGTTTTCCACATTTGAAAGCATGGGTGAGATATTGTGATTTGAACTTGTACTACACAAATAGATCATTGTAATCTTCCAATAAAAGCAAAAGTGAGTGATATATTGAAATTAAATAAAAATCTAGAAAACTAAAATCAGGCTGTGTCTGGAACACTTTGGTTTGTCATAGCGCGAATTATAGTCTTCTCCAAAGTTTATAGTCTTCTCCAAAGTTTAAACACTCAATCCACTAGCTTTTAATAGAGCTATACTTGCATTTTGAATTTTTGCGAGAGAAATGTTTTCAGTAGTTTTACTTTTTAATACTTTTTATTTTCAGTTTTTTTTGGATTAAAACCCAAGTTTTAAGCATAGTTTTAGAGACTTCCTAATTGGTTTTGTGTAGAGTAATGCTATGCTTAATAGTTCAAATTTTCGATTTACGGTAATTACATTATTCATTACATGAAGATATCAAATACTCTTAAATCCATAACTTAAATTAAAATATATACATCTTAAAGGAAGAAATTACAGTGGTACACTAACATTTATATATAGATGGAATTTAAATTAAATACCTCTTGGTTGAAGAGTTTTGAGACTTCAATTTTATCATTTTAACATTATTTCCTTAACAAATATTTGTGATCTCCACCCTTATTTTTGTTCATGTATTCGAATTTAAAAGACGAAACTCAAAATTTGAACCAACGATCCATCTAAATAATTATTTGTGAAATTATTATTTTGAAACAATTCTGAAAAAAAAAGATCGAAGTTCCAAACGAACATAGATTTAAATAGTTCATGAATAAGTTAGTACCTGGAAGTTATTAAAGGTAGTGGATATTAATTATATTATTAAATATTTTCGGATTGAGAAATTAATGTTTTTTATCGCTCAATTTTGAATTATGAATTTTTTTAGTCATCAACATATATACCAAAATGAAAACTCTATTTCAAACTGGCACTAAAATATCTACTTGAACACACTTTTATTTTTTATTTTTTATTTGAGATAAAACGGTGGAATATTTTTGAGTAATTCTCCGGAATTTCCAACTGTCCAAGGGTCCCCCCAAGGCCCAAGGCCAACCCTTGGCAGTTCAGATCTCGGCCTTCAATTATGGGCCGTGGAAGCTTCTCTAAAATTTCTACCACCCTCAAATTCACATAACCATGTAATTCAATTCCTCACCTCACCTCTTTCAATGCTCATAAATGCAAAGAATGTATTTTTTACCCGTTACATACACTTCACATTATATTTATTCCAATTTCAGAGACTTAGGTAGCCGTAACTGACCTTATTAGAATTTTCCCTTCAATGGTGCTATTCAATTTCTCAACTGCACGAAAAATACTATTGTAAAATATTTCTCTATTTACAGAATGAATCCATTATATACTTCGTTACAATAAATAATACAGAGATTCGAACTTAAAACCTGGTTACTTTAGTTTCTTGACGCCTTAGTTTCAGAAAGTGCCTTTTAAGTAAAAACTAGAAAAGGCCTTTAGACGTCGTGAAAATTCACGTTTGGATAATGTCTGGATCTACCCTCTACCTTTCGGCATCAGCTCTTTATCACGCCATTTTGACAATTTACTGGTCATATAGTCCTTATACTTTGTGTTGGCTTATTTACTTAAAAACTTCATAGTTTGAAACACACACACACACACACACACACACACACACACACACATATATATATATATATATATATATATATATATATATATATATATATATATATATATCCCAGTTGCCTCAAAACCCATCAAGCTTACGTGTCAATTTTGTAGTGGAGAAGTAGTGTTCTTAATGAGCATCCAATTTAACACGAGTAGGGGTTTCCTGATATTTGTTAATGGACTTGGATTCAAAATAAGACATAGTACGTGAAAGTGAGTTGATTGCTATCTATTTCAATCCAAAAAGAACTTCCAACGGGCCGTTGCAGTTTGCGCGGCCCAATTTAAGAAATGAGGTCCAAAGTCCAATTAGCAAGTATTGATATGGACAAATCCCATAAATAAAAGTACTGAATATATATATTCATTGCATTTCTGCGATTTTTGAATGGAAAACTAGGGCTGTCGATAACTAAAATTAGGATCGAATCTTAGCACCTTAGACCACAAGATCTCGCTCCGCTTATTATTTACTTGTTCTCATGTGTTGGTGCATCAACTGTAGGATATTAAAAATTTGCTTAAATTAGAAAGAAAAATTTACTTGTATATATTATCCTTAATTTAGAAGTTATCCGTAATCCAAATAATGCACCATAAGAAGTTGGTAACTTTTGTAATTATTTGGTTTCGAGTCGCACAACGTATGCACATGTAGTTCTTTCGAGCTTTAGGACGTGTCCAACAACTACGTTGTGGAAATTATTTTCTGAGTTGAAATTTAGGTTTTTTAGTTACTTTTACATTTTTTTTTATTTATTGGACTAATTTTAGTATTTTTATTATTATTATTGAGTCAAATTCTTATTAAATTTTGTTTCAAAGAGTTTTTATTTGGTCTAAGAACAATTTATTAGAGTCCTATCATTTTTAGGATCATGTTAGAAGAGTTTCTATCCATCTAAAATATGAAAAGCTGCTTATGTAAATACCAATTGTAACTTTTTAATTATTATTATAATAATATTTCTTGGATAAAATTTCTGTTTTTTTTTTTCGCACATTGGAGATTTATTATTCTTTATTTCTTGAAGCTTGAAGATAATTTTTTTTTTTTTTTAAATTTTATTGCTTCTGTTCTGTCAAGTGGTATTAGAACCATAGTGTACCCGACAGATGATCACAACGACAATAGTAGCAACTGTGTTGTAGTCGATAGGGATGACTTTTGCCAATTTTCGGTAGGAAATGCGTCAATCAATGAGAGAGTTAACCCTAGATTTGACTTGTTCATTTCACTATTAAGAAGAATTGATGCAAGAAGCTTACTATTGGATTAATTGATGTGAGTAGAAACGTTAATCGTGGTTGGCTGCAGCACTCCATGGATTTCGTGCTCCTGCTATGTTTCACTGACAAGGATATAAAGTTCGAGGAGGTCATTCATAAGCCACCTTTATGCTACAAGCAATTATAATAGTGAAAAAGAGAAAAGTAGCCAAAACTTCTAAAGTATAAAGAAAGACTTTTACTATTCGCCAGAGTTATGAGTCGTATTATATATGCATGCTCAACAACTACATTATTGAAATTATTTTATGAACAGAAAATATAGTTCTTTTAAGTTACTTTTGGGTCATTTTTATTTATGTTTTGGATGAATTCAAATTTATTTTTTTGTTAATTATTGAGTCAAAGGCTTATTAATTTTAGTTTAAAAGCATTTTATTTGATCTAGTAATTATTTATCTGAGTCGTATTCGTTTTCAGGATTAGGTTAAATAGTTAAATCAATTTATAATATGAAAAACTACTTATATATAACAATGATAATTTTTTAATTATTAATATGATTATTATTAACTCGAATAAAATTCCTGTGTTTTCCGCATTATAAAGATTTATTCTTCATTTCTCTAAATTTAAAGATGAGTTCTTCAAATTGTTTTAAATTTTATGGCTTCACTTACCATATTTGCCTCTTTCATCTCATTTAAATATTGAATCATTGAATTAATTACTTTCTCATAGCTAAAGCTCACCAGTTTTGCAACTTCTCCGTCTTCCTTCTCCTTTTCATTCTTTTTTTTCTAATTTATCTCCTTTCTTTGGTGGGATTCCAATCTCTTTCTTCTTTTGTTTCCACTTAAATTCTTATTTTCAATTTTTGGGGAGAAAGTGCTATCACATACTAATATTGAGGGACCACAATGTTATTTAGGTTAACCGTGGGGTGTCTATTGCAAAAAAAATAAAATGCCTTTTTGAGGTGGTGATGGGCAATTTGCCCCAAATCTTTTTTTCCCAATAGAAGAAAATTTTCGTCGGTGCTTTAATGAGATGTGACAAAGCACCCCCCCCCCCCCCCCCAACCCATATATTAAAGTAATTGCTGGGAATGTTTAAAAAGGTCTATAAATAGTACAATTTGTGATATTTAAGTCCAGAATGCTTAAAATATTAAATCCATTATATTGGTATCTATATAGCAAAAGGACATCAGAACTCCAACTACAGTTCCCAAAAGTTTTTCATTTCGACTTCAGTTAGGTGAAGGTAGATGGACGATTCGCTCACAGTTATTTAAGCTAATTATAAGTATACTAAATTCTATGCTAGCCCCTTTAGATATTCTCAATTAATTATAAAACTTTTTATCTGCTGTCAATCATGAGCCTTTTGATCCCTAAGTTGTATGTGTGTTAAGAGACAAAAGAACATGAAATAGAACAGGGGAAAGTTGCTGACAGAAATGAGAAATAATTTTAGTAAAAGACAATCTCTGGACACGTATGAATCCAATAATGTCTTCAAGTACCCCTCATGATTGATTTGATGCCCTATCTAACTAATTCAATCAGAAACTGTGCTACACTCCTTTTATTTATATATATATATATATAGTATCACACTAAATGAGATACAGACACACAATAGACTGACATTTGAATCAAACAGTACATAAACTATAATAGAGAAAATGATATAAATATTAGCCATGGTATAGATTTTAAATTAGTCGAACTGCGTAAATACTTGTATTATTATTATTTTTTTTGTAAAATATTATTTTTATAATTAATTTATTATGACATGTTCTTTCACTTTTGTTATAATAATGGAATTAGGAAGCAACCAATTTGAATGGCTGAAAACAACCTAACATATCCTAACATATAACCACACCAAGTGCTAGTTTTCCACCTTTTCTTACCAATCGAACCTGATTTTCAAAGCCTATAGTTTTACGTCAACAAGATGCCATCTTTTCCAATCCCTTTTTTATACTACACCAATTCAAGTCTTCGCCCATACTTTTCTTCATACTCTGTTTTCTTGTAAACCCATAGCAAACCAGTAGCCGTAGAAACAACTCAATTAAAAATCAGCAAAATGAGTTATGGAGAAATCACAGGCATCTATGATATTTTTCTGGTCCTTCTCTCAATATGTATTATGATTCTTGCTGTCATCCTTTTCATCCTCTGCAAACAGAAACCAGTCAAGACAGAAGAAGAAACTCTTCCAGTGGCCAAACTTTCTGCGTCCTCATATCCGTTAATGGAAATCGACACCGCCACGGATGGCTTCAACCACCGCAGAATCATCGGAAAAGGGAGACTGGGCACTGTGTACGCGGCGGTGATGCCTAAAGGAGAGTTGGTGGCAGTCAAGAGAATTCACCCCCGTCTTGTATTAAACAATGCAGGTTTTGGCTTCTCTTCAATACTCAAATGGCTTTCTTTAGCTGATCATCCGCACGTGGTGCCTATTACAGGTACATATTAAATGATCACCCTCATCTGAGAGTTTAATCTGTTTAAGGGAAATTAAATGTTTCCAACATTTTCCATAATTAATACTTCAAATTCTGTAACATAAATACAGGGTTCTCCGAGGCTCCAGGGGAAAGAATTATAATAATGGAATTCGGTGGAATGCTGAGCCTGGATTTTTACTTGCATCAAAATCCTGACGGGGCGGCGCTTCTGGACTGGAGCCGGCGGCTGAGGATTGCCGCTGGCGCCTCTAGGGGAATCCAGTACTTGCACGAAGTGGTGGCGCCGCCTATAATTCATGGTTGCGTAAAGCCATCAAATATATTGGTGGATGTGAAATTCTGTGCTAGGCTATGTGATTATGGGCTACATTTTTTGGCACCCCATGAAAAGCAAGGCCTTGTGGGGTATATAGATGAAGAGTATTGGATGGTTAAAAAGGGTGCTTCAAAGGAATGTGATGTGTTTGGATTTGGGGTGGTTTTGCTGGAGTTGTTAAGTGGGAGGAGAAGCGAACAAGGATTGATTGTTGAATGGGCGTTGCCTTTGATTAAAGGGATGAAATTTAGTGAATTCTTGGACCCTAGGCTTGCAATTCCATCTGATGTTGAGCCACTTGTTAGATTGGCTAGAGTTGCTTTGGCTTGTGTTGGGAATTGTAGAAAAAATCGGCCTTCTATATCACAAGTGGCGACAATTTTGAGCAATTTAGAGATGAACTTATAAGTTATTGATGATTGATTCGATATTATTCTGCCCAATCAAGGTATATTTTTTATCACCTCACTTCATTATGACTTAATTGAAGTTGAGTTGAATTTGTTAAAAACAAAATAAAAAATTAAGTTAAGAATGATCGTAGTCAAATTGACTTTTCACAGATTCTTATAGTTTCACCCGCCAAATATAAGGAAAGTGGGAAGAATTATTCGAACTTTTGGTTTGTGAATTTTTTTTCTTTTTTTAAATGAGATAATAAATAACACCATTATATCACATGTCAATAATAAATCACCAATTAATTATAATAAAAAATAACATTCATATTAAGGATAAATTACAAAAATTACTCATGAGATTTTTGGTATAAATAAAAAGAAAAAAACTCAATTAATTTTTAAAATCACAAATACCCCATTGACATTTGTTTATATTTTGCACATTATAACTATGGAGAAGTATTTGTAAAATAAACACAAACCTCAAAGAAGTATTTATAATGTATTAAATGAGTATTTGTAATTTTAAAATATAGTAAAAAAATTTATAAATAGATGAAACCTCAATATTAGAGTCAGTAATTTACCCTTTATATTAATATAGAGTGAGATGAGACTTAAATTCTAAAACCTCATTCTTATATAATTTTTCATAACTCAACCTTAATATTAGGACAAACCTCATCAAAGTCACGAGGATGAAAATAGATGAATTTCGAGGAAGATGGTGTGATAGAGAAGTAGGGCGGTGGTTCGTCTAATGGGGCGGCCATTCAAATTAATTGCGAGTTTACGTGTGGTGTGTTGTTTGGGGGGACCCTTTCCAATTTTCATCAAATTGTCATTACCTAATCATTTGTTGCAAGGGATTGTACATAATCATTGTTTATACCTTACAGCAATTGAAAAACCTTTGGAGTAGACATTTAAGCGTGTGCTTCCCGTAATTACGAAATCGTGTCGATTTGGTTTGGTTTGGTCAGCTGTAATTTTTTGAACTTTGTTGGTTCGAAATACAAAGAAGGACACATAAGCCGATCTTCATTGATAAGATTTGATGACTGAGCATAACCTAGTCCTATGATTATGAATATTGAAGATTTTTGCAGATTAACAAAATCCAAGAAAAAACCAAACAATTGATCTTCATTCAAAGATTTTGTTTAAAACCAAACAAATTTTTTTATCACATTTGTTTAAATCGTTTCTCATCTACTATTCTTTCTTCGTCTTATCAATTTTTCTCATATTTTATATTTGATTAACTTTTTCAATAATAATTTTCTTTGCGCACGTATCCATTGTGTTTTACCAACTAGATTATACCCTTCGTTAACAATTTTGGTCTAAGTTTTAAGTTCCACAATGTTTTGATAACTATTTTTGGTTGATAACGGGAGGTAAAATATTATAATAAATATAATAAATACAAGATGAGAGGATAAAATACTTAAGATTTATTTTTTAGGGTTAATGTATTAAAATAATCAAATTTAAGGGATGAACTTTTTTTTTGTAAAATATATTTTATAATATTTTTTTTAGGTGTACATGAATTGAGTATGCTTCCCTAGTAGTTATTTTATAATTGAACAACACATTTTTGACATATTTATTAAAACTATTTAATAGTTAGTTTTTATTTTTTCTACTTCTATCTCTCCAACTTCGATTTTTCTCTTCGTTATCTTTGTGGTTTTATTTTACTCTCCAACTCCTACTACATACATATTATATCTACCCACCTTTTTTGCCTCCATTACTTATTTCGAATTACATATATTTAATGTATTATTTTTTTTCTTCATTTATGAATGTTTTAAATAAATACATGTAATAAAAATTATAGTTTAAAATAATTATTTATTTATTATTTTTATTTATTTAAGCGCCACATATGATTTGGGCTGGACACAGCATTCCAGACTATTATGAGGGGCCCAAATTCCCCAAATTTTTCAAAACCCAGACAAATAAAATAACTGGCCTATGAATATTGACAGGCCCATTAAATTGGTTCTCTCTTCATTCTCTAGGGAAGATCAGATCCTCGAATAACACTTGGTTCCTAAGCTATAGGCCATTTATACATTATTTCATCTTTGCCAAGTGGAGAAATTTTAAGTATGATTAGTATCTTGATTGTACTTTTTCATTTTTTTTAAAAGAGACTTTTTGAAATATATCCAAATTTAACAATACAGTTTCTTTATTACCTAATTCAAAGTGAGAATCTCTTTTCGTGCACCGCTTGGCAAAGGATGGGTCCAAAGCCATGCTCACTCTATTTGAAATGAATTTTAACTATATAAATGAATTTGAGTTTAATTATGAATTTTTATTTTTGAATTTGACCTAACTTAGATCGACCCATTTAATTTTTTATTTTTTTTAAAAAAATTATGATATATTTGTATGAAATTTTTTTAGAAAATAGTTTTTTTAGAAAATTTTAACAGTATTTTTTTAAAATTTATAATTTTTATTATTCTTTAAATTATAAAGTGGTAATAACACATTTACCCACTAAATTTTGAGTTTAGTTTTTAAAAATTTTAATATAGCCCAACTCAAACCCAACCCAACCTACTGCCAATCATTGCTTTATGATAGAAGCACACTTGGGCGGTTTAATTTCACAAAAGAAACAAAATAGGATAAGATGTCAAGTGATCGAGTCAAGATTTTTATTATACTAGATTACAATAGATAACAACTTATCTTGAAAATTATTTTGATTCGATATTTCAAAAAATCCATAAGAAATATATTGTGCAGCTCAGTGACAATCAGGCCTCTGAAAGGGCTATCTCAAAACTTTCATATTTAAATTTGGTTCTTGATGTTTTCATATATATTTTTTTATGAATAAAATCTTCTCTGTTTTCCTATTTAAAACTAGTCGACTCAAGATAATTATATATATGAGAATTTTCGTAAAACAAATCTCTACTTTTCACCTGTTCACTAACTTCATAATGGTCAATTAACTTGGATGATTAAGAACTTAAGTGCATGGTCAGACAGATAATCTTTAGCAAATATCATTATATATTCTAATTTTCATTTAATCTTTTTTTTTTCATAAATGGTAGCAAAACTTTCTTCCAAAAGACAAAACTTAATCCAATCTTCATGCCATTTCCATGCAAAAATCCACACGACGCAGCCCCCCTCAAAAGCCAGTCCTTTTGTCCAAAGCAAGAAAACTTTCAAAATAGACAGTGGCATGAACTTGTGGAGAAATGAGACTTCGCCCACTTTTCCAAACTGGAATAATTTTGACATCATCAGCAAACCCTCATCTATACGTTAAAGTAAAACCCTAATCCTAAAGCTTCTTCACTAAGCTTTGTGTTGCGTAGCTTATTTAAGAAGCTTTAACACATACATGAAATTGACAGCCAAATAATATTAAAGACAAGAAAGCAATATGTCGGCTAGTAATTTTATATTTGGCTGGGAAGAAGTTGTCTACTCTTTATCTCTTTCTTTATTTGATACAACCGCCTTGTACCCTAATCAGTCAACCCCATAAAATAATTTGTTTGATTCTTAATCCACTAGTCTTACCATGCATTTTCAAGTTTCTTAGAAATTGCATCTAGACGTTAAGTTTATATACGATCAAAATGTATATTAATAATATCATCTTATATATTTAATATATATTGATGATATTGCAATACACACGACACGACGTAGAGGATTCAAAGTGATTTCTTAAAAGGTTTTATCCAATTTGAGTTTTTGGGTTCTGATAATTGATTCTAATTTACTGATCATGTTCTAAAAATGGGATAACTTTATACATAAAAAGGGATGACGATGATGTCAAAGATAGTTATTCTTGTTTTAAAGGACTTGAGAGTTGAAAGCAAGTGACTAATTAATAATTACCGTAAACAAAAGAAATTCTACTCATTATCAAGAAACTCCAATTATTTAGGTTTGATCAAACTAGATTGGAGCAAGACTAATTATATTTCCTATATGTGGTTGGTTTTTTTACTGCCCAGAATCTCACAACAATTGAACCAACACGTAATTAAATTAAAGTTTCCTTGCCACCTTTGTACTTAAAAAAAAAAAGAAAAAGAAACAATTATATTCTGGATCAAAGCCAAAGAGATACAATAATAGTTGATCGTACACATATAGTATGTATAAGCTACTCTCAATGGTAATTAAATTTGGTACCCGACTGAATATGGGATTCATCGGTGCGTAAGTGTGTGAAAGAGAGTTCCAAACCAAAGAGAAAGATAATATACCTTGCTTGGAAGGAGAAGTCTACGCGAAGAAAAAACAAAGAACAGTAGGAGAAAAATACAGGTTTGGTGTTATTCACCGTTGGTTACTTTCATATTAGTTGGTATGTATGTATTGCAGTACCATTTGTAACCCTTTTTTTGGGTTTTGGAGAAGAAGCTTTGGGTACACTCTAGGTTGACACTTAGGCAAAGAGGTGAAACGTCTCCAAAGAATCAGTTGTTGCTCCATATCCACTCTACCCCTTCATTCATTCTTCTTCTTGATTTAATTTTCTTACATGATCAGTTAATTGGGATTAAGAAGGGCTTGCCCTTTTAACCAAGTTTAGTTAATTACCATTACAATCTTTAAATAGTCATCATATGGTAAGAAAGGGGAAACTAAGACTGGATTTAATTTATTCTGGTACGTGTATAATACACATAAACAAAACCAAACTTGACGTCCAAGCAACCTAATTGTTTTTCCACACAACAATATTCATTCTTTTGTTCTCTCACAGAATATAAGCAAGAAAATTCTGACCCCCCTTTCTCTCTCTCTCGTTCAACACCCCCCCACCCTATTTCTGAGGGTTTTAATTGCACATCTAAAAACAGTACAAAGAAAGGAAAGAAAGAACCAAAAAGGTGGAGAATTCAGTTCCTTCTCCAAACATCAAAGAACAAGAACAAGCAAAGATTTGATTAACTGAAAACGTGGTTTAAAAGAGGAATCTTGCTTTTCCTCTCTGTCTTTTTCTCCCTTTTTGTGTTTGGGTGTGTATTTACGTGTTGGTGAATCTCTGGTTGTTCAGATTGGAGAGGTGGAGGAAACCGCAGAAGAAACCCCAACTTGGGATGGGCATAAGAGCAGTACAAGAGAAATGACATGGTCCAATAATGATAAAGAAACAGCCCTCCAAATTATCTCAACTACTAAAGAAAACAGTACCGTTGCCAATTCAAAAGCTGATCAACTTAGGACTATAATCTGCCCTTCATGCGGCCACACCATAAAACTCCAAGATCAGGTGCATATTTTTCTAATTCTTCCACTTCTCTCTCATTATTATTATTATTATTATATTATTATTTTGTGCATGAATGGATAATATTGTGCAATTTAGCTAGTTGTCTGTAATACAAAGTAAAAGTATCTTAAAAAAAAAAAAAATTGAATCAGACTGGACTTCAAGATTTGCCGGGACTACCTGCTGGGGTGAAGTTTGATCCATCCGATCAAGAAATTCTTCAACACTTGGAGGCAAAAGTGCTCTCTGATACACGGAAGCTGCATCCTCTAATTGATGAATTTATCCCCACAATTGAGGGTGAAAATGGAATTTGCTACACTCATCCAGAGAAGCTACCAGGTACTATATTTCTCAAGCACATACTAGTACTATAATTCTTTGAATCAATCGTCTGGATCTTGGATTATCTTTTTAACATAAGCAAACACGTGAAGTGCATGCTATGCCGTAGCCCGTAAGATTATCTTGATAGCTCCCATTGAGGTAATGATGACACGAGTCACACTACTTTCCAACTAAAATCCCTCCACAATTTCATATTTTTGTTAGGTAAAAATAGCAATTTTTTTAATTTTTTTTTTGTCTGCCATGAGGAATTCATTCAAGCTTATAAGTGTGTTCAAAATTGAGCTGATTTTTGCCTCTGGCATTTGGCAACTGAGGGGAGCTTATGTGTTCTACTAGCTTTCTCGTTTGCTTAGCAGTCGAATTGGCCTATTAATCTCGTGAAGGTTTTTCTTGACAAGGTTTGCTTCTACGTACAAAATAAAATGTTGTTTTATGGTCACTATACGATTTTGTGTACCATGTGATCATGATAATGAAATGTGCTTTCAATTTCTTTTATGCTAAATAGAGAATGTTAAAGTTTAAATATTGAATTCATCTACTTTGTTTCTCACAATTTTGATCTGTCATATTAAATTTTAGAAAAAAAATATTGAGTATAAGTAACTTTCCTCTATAACACTTTAAATTTTTAGGTGTGGTGGTCAATAGAAAAATAATATAACAAAAGTATAAATAAATAAATTTTAATTATATTTATTAATGTGATTGCGATAAATCATAATTACATAAGTTTTGTTTTTTCTTTAAACTAATCCTAAAAGGTTATATATTATCCGACTTGACCTTCAATTTATCCTTTTTAGTTTTATTTTTTAAACACTAATACTGCTCCATCTTTTTCTTTTTTTGCTTTAATGGTCATGAGTCTCCAATAAATGGTGGACGCTTGTACAAAGTTCTCAAGTACGAGATGAAAGCGAAATAATCTATCAATCCCAACTAGAAAATACAATTAATTTTTAGCAATTTCAGTACAGTGGAGGGATGACACGTAATTAATTAGTAATGCAATTAAATAAAAATTGCAGAAGAAGAAAGCAAACCTAAGGCTATCTTTGGTATATTTTTTCCTTCATTTTCATTCTGAATTTCTTCATTTTTATTCTTAATTTATTCTTTTAAAATAAAACCGAACGTACATCTTTTAATACACATATTATTCAATATATTTCTTAAAACACAAAAAATAAAACCAAACACACCCTAAATCTTCCTTAAACTTACGAGGATATAATTAACCATTTGCCGTTCATTTATATATTTCTTGTCTGAATTCACCTTTTAGTACAAGTTCCCCAGTTTTTCATTCTTGTTCTCACTGGTCCTTTAGTGTTTTTCTTCTCTCTTCATCAAAGTATGTCCTGTAAGAATATATATTAAAAAAAAATTATTTTATCAAAATACTAATTTTCATGATTTTAACCGGGACAAGAATTGTATAACTATTGATAGTTAGTGATAAAAAATTATTCATAAAATTATCACTATACACAATTAGAGACACATGTATAGCAATAATTTAATGACAATAAATACATTTGTCATTGTATTATATATATATGTCACAAATTATCAAAAGTGACAATTTGTCACTTATAAATTTTTAAAAATCATATTGTGGCACAATAAAAGATTATTGCCATTTGACATGTATCATTAGCAATAAATTTGACATTAGTTGTCTCATATTATTTTGTCATTAATATATTTTTCTTACAGTGGAATGAATTCTCATTATAGGAGTAAGCAAGGAAGGCCAAGTGCGCCATTTCTTCCACAGGCCCTCGAAGGCATACACAACGGGGACACGGAAACGGAGAAAGGTGCACACAGATGCCGATGGCGGCGAAACCAGATGGCACAAGACAGGCAAGACTAGACCTGTCTCAACAGCTGGTAATATCAAAGGCTACAAGAAAATACTTGTCCTCTACACGAACTACGGTCGACAGAGGAAGCCCGAGAAGACTAACTGGGTCATGCACCAATACCACCTAGGCGACAATGAAGAGGAGAAAGATGGGGAATTGGTGGTCTCAAAAGTGTTCTACCAAACACAGCCTAGACAATGTGGTTCATCAAGCATGAAAGAGGCACTCATTAGTACTGGTAAATCAAGATCTTCAAGCAAGGCTGCTGAAAGCCCTTTCATGAAAAACGCAAGTTTTGTGGAATACTATAATCCACCCTTTCTTTCTTACAGCCAAAATATCAACAGAGACAGCCCACCTCCGCTGATTCCCAATTTGGTTGTCCATGGTGATGGATCATCTTTTATTCATTTGCCTTCAAGTGCAAGCAAAGGCAAATGAGGCAACGTAAATAGGACTGGCAAAAAGGATGTCGTACTAGGTTAACAGTGATGAGGAATCTTTTGGTGGTGGTTGATGCTTGTTGGTGGAAATAAGTCAAGATATTGATGAGGAAAGTGAAATGCAATAAATGGTAGTAGTTAATCTACTGAAAGAGCACATAATTCAGAAATTATTATTAGTTTAAGCTTCTTGATCATAATTAGCTACATACATATATGATGTTACGGTTTTAGGGATACTATTATTTTTGGCTGAGATGTTGTCCACTCTGTACACATATAAGAGTCTCATACAGAGAGTATCTAATATCTGTAGTCTAGGAAGATAATCTTGTAAACTTTTCTTTGATAATTTAAATAATTCGCATTTCTTGATTTGTAATTTATTTGTGTATTTAATGAACTTCTGTTTATATGTTATGGAAATGGGAAATATATTTTCTTCTCTGGAGGATAAAAAGCTTTCTTTGTTCAGCTCAATTCCAGGTTCAATGCCAAAAGAAAAAACAAAAAAAGAACTTAATTAATAATTTCTCAATGTAAGAAGTCTTAAGGACAATTTAGTCTAAAAATGATCCAAAAAAATCAACATCGTTATTGTAACAGTTAACTGTCGGATTTCTTGAAATGAAAAGTTGGTGAAATAAAAAATTTCATTTGATAAATACTTTTATGACTTTTTTGGACACAAATTCATTTTAGGGAGTTTTTAATGATTTTGCCAATTTTATGTGATTCAATAATACGGACGCCACAGAAGCCTCTTTCTAAATAAAGGCTGACAATGTTTTTCTTTTATTTTTGGTCCATTGATCATCAGATTTTGATATTGTCCATTCAAAAAACCTGCCTGATCTCCAAAGTCCAATCATCTATAAATGAACTCTAACAGAAATTCTGAACACCAGCTGTGGAAAAGCAATCATCAGTTAAATTACAAAAAGATCATACCATTGAAACAAATTCCGTACTCCAAACCTCCCTAACAAATAACTACCACCCTCTATAAAGCAACTACTGTCAAGCCACAGAACAATGATTTCCAATGTTACAGCACCTCACTGCCCTAGAGTAACAGAAGAACTCCAAGCACAGCATTTTTCTAATCAGGAAAATATTTGGGACGAAAGGTTAAAAAGGGGGAATAACATCACACCAACTAGAGCTAGCAAAATCATCACTTCCAGCCAATAGTTAAGTTCTTATCTTCACTGACCAATATTCCAAGTTCAGCACTAAGACTAACTCAAGGGTTTTGGAAAATTTCAACCTGATCAAGAACAGTGTACATGGTCGGCAGATCAAGTTTAACTACAACCATTATACTTATTTAAGTTATGATTTCTTGAGAACACATTTCTCATAAAGAGCTAGAATGTCCTTTTTGTTGGGATTCTTCAATTGCAACAGCTCAGCGCCAAAATTATGATTGGTAAGCTCTTGCTTCAGTTTCTGTATTGTAAACTTAGTGTAGTCCTCGAAGTTGGCTTGCTGGCTATTGGTTTGCTCATCACCCCTAAACACAGAACCACCATCTTCAGGAGTGGCAAACTTCATAGGGCTAGTTGTACTCTTGGACCTTTTGTTTCCTCTGGTTACTTTGTCATTTATGCCTGTATCATGTACTGAGTCAACACCCATTTCATAGTCATCTGTCCTACCACGTTTGGCATGGGAAGCAGTTCTTAGTTTACTGTCCAATGTCGTTTTTTCACCAAATCGAAGAGCAGTCAATTCTTGAGAAAGTTCATCAAGCTTTCCTTGCGTTACTTGTAGCTGAACAGAGAGGGCCTCTGCCCTATTATTTGCTTCTGCATGGGCAGCACGTTCACTCTCCAATAAAGTCTCAAGTACCTGAACCGTATTCTTCCTCTGGCTGTTGTTCGACTGCAAAAGTGAGTCAATTTCCTTTTCCCTTTCTCTAACTCTCTCCTCCAGCATTTCCACCTTAAACAAAGCATCTCTTTCAGCTGCTCTGTACCTCTCTACTTCATTAGCTAAGTCAGACTTTTGCCTCTCCAAAGTCTCAGCATGCCTCTCAGCTCTCTCAATTTGTGCTAATCTTTCCATTGCCACACGCTGAAAATCACTTTTATCCTTTTGGGCAGAGACTGCTTCAGCTCTGGCTGCATCAGCCAACTCAGTTGCTCTTTTAGCCTCTTTCTCAGCTGCTTTACACCTTTCCTGGACTTCCTCAAATCTGTTAAACTGAGCTCGGTACTTCTGCTCCAGGTGTATCTTCTCCTGTTCCAGAATCCTAGCTTTGCTTTCAGCTGAAAGTGCAGTAGCATTGGCACTGTCTACCTTCTCACCTAACTCCTTGATTTCAAGCTTTAATGTTGATGTCTCCAGATCGTAGTTCTTAATCTTTGATTCAGCAGCCTGCGGGCAGCACAAAAACCAGTGAAGAAACATCAAATAAAAATAACACTGCCATATTATCCTTATTAAAACTGCAATATATGTACACTTGTAATAAGATACGATTTTTTCACAAGCAAGCCTATCATTAATAGATTTTGTAAGCTTCTCTTTCCAGAAATTACATGCAGATCTCTTCAAAAGGTGATGGTGTTCCAGGATGCAAGAATCAAACCATTCACTAGCCACCTCAGGGATCTTAACATATAACCATATGACTTCTTTGAAAAAAATATCAATTTTATTAATTACCAATTATCGCAGTAAAAATAAAACGAAAATCAACAAAATTGTAGCAGACAGGGTTGAACACATTTGAGGACCTTGCGCAAAGGAAAGCTAGACGACGCAAATCAACTATTTAATGGGGGCAATTATGCACAAAGCAACAGCATATGGATAATGGCGTGGCTACACAATCACGATTACTTCTGTCCAAATCTCACCTTCAATTCCAAACTCAAAGTTGTCAAACGCTTCTCAGCTTGCTCGTTCTTTGCGGCCTTTTCCTTTATTTCATCCTCCTGCCGCATCATACACATGAAATCAACTCACAGAATCTTCAAATAGTCAAAGGAGTGTAAATTATATCTAGACAAAATTACAAGTACCCCAAGCAATACTTACATATATAAATATATATATATATATATATATAGAGAGAGAGAGAGAGAGAGAAAGTGATTTCCACCTTTTCTGCCAGAGTACTAGAGAATTCTGTTCTTAGAGCAGCTTCTCTTGATTGTGTTTGATAATTTGTGCGCTCTTGGATAGCAGCAGCCTTCTCCAGAGCATTTTTCGCTTCTCTGACAGCAATATCATATTTACGCTTCCACTCCTCTGCCTCTTCCTGAGCAGATTGAGCTTTCTCCTGAGCAGCTGCTAGTCTTGCTTCAGCAGCAGAACTTTTGGATCTGAGCATCGCAACTTCTGCACTGGACTGCTCTACCTCAGCCTTCTGCTTTGATAAAACCAACTCATATTTCCTTTTCCAATCCATGGACTCCTGCCTTGCTGTGTCAAGTGTCTTCGATAAATTGGAGGATTTCTCTTCCAAAGAACTACATTTTTTTTGCAAATTGGTTATACGGCTCATATAATCATCTGCGAGCTTTGTCTTGTCGTTGATAGCATCTTCATAACGCTTCAAATATTCAGATTTATACTTCTCACTTGCTTCCAGTTGTTTGTTAAGCAAACCCATCTTGTCTTCGATGGACCGACATTTCAGAGCAAGAGAACTCTTTTCTGTTCCAATCTGGTCTATTTGCCTCTTAATGAAGTCGAGAAGAGGACCTTCCAAACTGGACAGCCAATACCATTAGATACAATCTTGGGAGCAAACCATACATAATAAACGGTCAGATTCCACACACAAACCTTTGCCGTAGAAACAAAACTGCTTTTCGCCACTTCTCTGGTCCATGACATGTAGCTTCATACTTGGACAAGAGCCCATCAAGAACCTGAAGAACATTAGGAATATCACTTGAATTCCTAATCCTGAAAAAACTGATGTCTCCACATATAATTACTCAGCTATCCTAGAAGGAGATGAAGATTTCAAAATCAAAAGAAATTCAGCACCGAAGACTTGCCTTCAGAACAGTGTCTATTTTTGCATCAGGAGCATGACAAGCCATTCTCAGCTCCTTTTCCATATTTTCAATGGCATTTGTACATTGCAGATAGGCCTCCCTGAAAGCATCCTTTTTGATATCCTGCAATCGACATCCAATCGTATCAATAACTATGCCAAGTGTGTAGGAAGAAGCATCCATTGAGCTGACAGCATGATTGCCTTTCTAAAAAGCAAATTTTAAGTATTTGAATTCCGTGATTCATGTGACAACTTCACAAGGCAAAGTCCCTATATGTTCCACAATGAAATTAATCTTGCAAGGACTTCAATTAATCATGTATATAGTTAAAAACTAAGGCAAGTATTCTGATGCTTATTAAATGCTAGTCACCAACTCACCATAACAAAAATTCAAAATTGCATTACAAATGTACAGTGCATAATGGATTAGAATTGCCTACTTTAATTACTACATATCAGACATCAAGTAAAAGCAAACTGCAATCAAATAGGATATTAATAAAGCAAGTGACACTATAAACTAGCAGCAAATATGGAATTTCAGTTGTCAGAAGAATAGATACTGGAAAAATCTCAGAAAAAACAGCAAACTCCCAATACTTGCTTTCCTTTTTTGGAAGGGGGAACAATTCCAGGGGGGGGATACATAAGAGGGAAAAAGAATTTCCATTCAGAGTAAAAGGAGATAGGCGAGACTCACAGTTCGAAAGAATAAGAAGTGTATCATTAATAGAAAAGTCTGCCTACAGCATATGGTTTGCTAAATTGTCCAATACCCAAAATGATTAAAGATGGAAAGAAAATTTACCTCAAATGCCTTTTTCAAGAAACTATAGAGACGCTTTTCATACTTTTGCCTAATTAAACCAGCACCTACAGCAGTAGCATTAAACATGGCCATCGACTTCTGAACTGCATCTTCATGTGCCTCTCTTAGGGCAGCCTACAAGACCCCCGAATTTAGCAAACAATCAAAATATGCAAAACCTGAAACAAAAGCAACACTTACTTCCTCTGGAGGTTTGGAACGGTCAAAACCAGACATGTAGACTTCAGTACCCAATTCATATGCTCTTTGGCATTCAGCTTCCTCAACACTCTGAAACAAAAAACAAAAAAGAAATTATCAAAAAACCTTATTCGACAGTGAAAGCATAAGCAAATGGAATATGGCAATCACCAGACAGCATGACCTCAAGACATTGCATTAAGCCAACAGAAACAAGTAGCGACAATAAAAAGAGGCAGATCTCAGATTCAAGCCCAGGTTTCAGACCACAGGGGATATTTTTTATTAAAATATAATGTCAACCAATTTTCTGGTGATTCTTTTTCTGATAGTAGAGCATATTATTGCACTTATCGCAGTGCAACAGTATCCACAATAACTGCAGAACTGGGGAAAATTACTTATTTATGTTATAGAAAATTAACTAACCAGAGTTGCAAAATATATAGAAGAGAGCATTGTAAGAAGGCATTCAATGTAAATAAACAGAAGGGGAAGCAGAAGAGGCAAATATGCATGCATTTACATAAAGCATACTAACCTGCCATGAAGAAGTTATTGTAGGCACTGCGCCATTATTAAGAGCATCTAGGAATGATTGAGTAATACGAGCAAGAAGGGGTCCTGTCATCACTGTTGCCCCCATTTGCTTGGGCCTTGTCCTCTCGAAAACAAATCTTGTCAAAGAATCTAAACCGGCTCTAAATTCTGGTCTTAATTTGTCCAGCTGCATGATAAGGATAAATCATCATAACCCAAGAAGAAGATGAAAAAAAAAAAGACAGCATGAAGTAGCTAAACATAAAAACTTAAATAAATGTTTTAAACAACTACTGACCGGAATCTGATCAAGTCGCTGAAGATCATTCTCATTGCTTAGAGGCCGTACAAGCGTGAAGCATTCTCTGTCTGGAAAAAGAGCTCGAATGGACTCTCGAATCTAGTCAATATTTTCAATAAATAAAGCATTCAATAATCATTAAACTTCAATTAGAGAACAGTATGTATTGACTCTAATACCAATTATGGTTACCACTTATACAATAATGTAGGTTCCATGATGAAAAAGGAAAAGACAAATATAACCTCATTCTTCGCAGCTACATCCCTTCCGCCTGCCTGAACTGGTCTAAGAGCAAGCTCTAGGTAGTCACGAGGTGTAATTTTGCGATTGTCCTCCACCAAATCTAGATAAAAATCCTGCAAGTATTATGCATTTCGCTATTAGGATATGCTCCATGGAGAACTGCATATCAGTATAACAAAGTTGATGATTTCGATTGCAAGAAGAGAAATATACACCAGCACTTAAAAATTTAGCATCGTATAAGGGGTTTTGTCTTCTATTAATTACCCTCAGAAGCCAAACAAAGATTGGGGAGAATTGCCCAAGCTCCGAAGCTGTAGTCCTACCCCAGAAGCTCTGACACGAATATGCTTGGTCATCTCAGTCACAAGAGAGAGGCGATCAAGTGCAGCCTCATCAATACCACCCATCTAAATCAAATAATCAAAGAATCAGTTAACTATTTTTTTTTTTTATCAACTATTATATCCTTGAATATTTCCATAAAAGAATGCTCATATACTAGCATCACTAAGTTGACTAGAAGTGGATTAACAGAGAAAAAGATGGATCACAGGCTACCACAGAACATCAACACTTACTACTACTTGACATTAAATGAAAGCCTTTTTTGACAATTACTTTTTCTTACCTGGTTGTATATGAACATGCTTGATAAGAGTACAGCCAATGAGAATATCTGTGTGCTATATGTTCCCTGTCAAAAATATAAAGTTTAATAAAAAAAACAAATGAGAATAAAAAACTGAAGGATACTAAAAGAATATTAAACATGGCAGTGTGTATATCACCACGAAATTCTGATTAGAAGAATTGAGAACATTAACATGCAAAATATGTCCAGTTCAAGCATGGATGTAGGATGGAACATAGGTATCTGAAGATGAAATGCGAATAACATTAATACGAGCACATAAGTTATAAATTACCTATAAAAAAACAAGAATAAGGTAGATCACCTATTCATGAAAAGAATAAACGGATGGTTATCAAATTGACTAACAATACAAGAAGAAAACCTGACCGTTTGGTCATAAGCATCAATTCCTTCTGAGTCCAAAAGTAAAAGATTGTACTCTGTTCCATCAAGTGCAGTTCTCCTTATTGGGGTACTCCACAACCAAAGACCTTTGGTACAAGGACGATGAGTTGATGCCACTTGAAACCCACTGCTCCTCCCAAGAAGCTGCAAAAATATATCTAAGAATCTACTCAGTAATATGTGATATTTAAAATAGCTCCAGTTAAAAACTTCAAATGTTTTCTTGCACTAGATGGCTTGTTTCAATGCAAACAGCAACAATATTTGTCAATTAATGTATTAGCTACAAGTATCAGAAACAAAAACAATTGAGTCACTGCTTATTTCTCATAATAAAATATATATAAAAAATGGTTGAAAAGAATAAGATCAATTTAACCACAAATGTTAAAGAACCTTTTTATCTGAGCAAGATACGAGGTAACACAAAACAATCAAGAAAGAAACAAGAGCGCTGTTACCATTCAACAGTCTATTTTAAATCCAAAAACCTCACTCCTTGAAAAGAATCAGCTTCTGCTGTTTTCAATCAAGATATCCTCAAGACCAACCATATGGCAAAGGACATTCTCCAGAAACAAGCTAAAATGCAGCAATCAAGAGACAGAGAAGAGTGCATCTGCAGTTACTAATCTAGCTAAATTCCCAAACTTCCCTCCTCCTGAAGAGTGCTAAGAAGGTTACCCAAGATTAAACTAATATTGAAATCTTTAGATTATTGAATTGCATATTCTTGATTGACCCTAATTTGCAATTAAGCTAATCATATTACCAAGGATTGTGAATGACAACATTAAGTAACCAGTTTTACCTTCCATTAAACAAGATATAAAGAATATGATTCAGTAGTCACCAGTTAATCTAAACTCCTGATATTTCACTAACTGATAAGAATGCTGAAAAAATTGCCTCAATTTCAAGAATTCTTTATCAACTTCGACAGATAATAAAAAAACTCTAGAAATCGAAGTAGCAGGCTCTTGAGTTTTCCTTGTACGAAAGTTTCTTGACCTTCTTTAAACCATAAGACTTAACCCCCTTCTTCCCTCCCCCCCCACCCCCCACCACCTCTCTAAAAAAAATATCTCCAACTCTTGCTCATTGTCTTGTGAGCGCCCAAACTAATAATAAAGCTCATCACTCCCCAAGCATTGATCCCAAAACCCTAATTTCAATCAGAAACTAATAAAACCAAAAATCCTAATGCGCAAGCAAAGTTAATCGACTACATAGCAATTATGGAAGAAGTCAATCATAAACTCATTATCGCTCAACAAATTTTCTAGTATCACCGAAACCCTATGTAACCAATTACACTAAAAAAACACTCGAAATTTATCCAATCCCTTTTCCCAAATTTACCTGATTTAATATAAAGCTCTTGCCTTGACGAGCGCGACCGCATACGGAAACCACACCCACGGGCTGCTTCACCAACTGAAGCAGCGCCACTGCCTCCGGATCCATGTGAAATCTTCCCTTTTCGTCGGAGTACACAAGGCGGATCGGCCTCGCTGGTCCAGCCGACATATTGGAAGAAGCCGCCGGAAGAGGAGTCGGCGGAGACTCCGTGTGCGGAGATTCTCCGGCGGAGCCTCTGCTGAAAAGTCTCATCATATTTACCGAGGTTTTGCTTTTATGTTCTTTCAAGTTTGGGGGAGAGAGAGAGTGCTAGCTTTTTAAATAGGGGAGAGGGAAAACAAAAGGAAAGAAAAATAAAAGGCTTTTTGTTGTGACAGGTGTGAGGGCAAAGGATTTTAGATCGAGGCATGAAGCCTGGTATGAAATTACAATTTTGTACTCAAAGTATCGAGGATAGAAGGGTATTTTGGGAAATTAAATTGATCGCAGGACGAGTGACGGCTTGGTTTCGAAGCAACTACAAACTCAGCCAACGGTTCATTATCGACTTTTTTATTTTATTTTAATAATGGAGTACTAATTAGATATTGAACCACTTTGTTTTTTCTCGGAAAAACTTCCTAAAATAATAACAATAGATTATTATTTTTTTGTAACAGACTAAAAATAAGATTCCCTTTCAACATATTTATTAGCATAAAAACCATTTTGTCATATTTATTTAAACTAATTACAAAAAGATGACATTAATAAATAGAGAAACATGCAGTGATTAAATTTGATAGATCCGGCAGCCAATTTCAGGATGCAATAAATGCATATTACATCTATATACCGTGAATTATTTTATATAGGAAAAAGATAACAGGAAGGGGAAACAATTGGATTTGGAGACAGTATCCAACAAATAAATAAACACAATTTATTTGTTTTACATGTATTTATATATACATATATATTGGTTCACTTGACTGTTTCATCACAGCTACACAACTCAATATCATTCCAGAAAAATTACAATGTTCTGTCTAAGTTGTTTGTGAAGTTTATTTTTACTATATTATTTTGTAGAGAAATATTGCAGAAACGCACAATATACAAGTAGCCAAATGCAAGGGACAACAAAGGCGTTTTGTGTGCTTGAATTTGTAATACCAGACAATTTGATGAGCATACTAAAAGTTTAGATGGATGATATCTCGAAAATGGTTGAATTGCCCCTGCAACCTGATGGGGTGAGAGAACATGATCTCTTATTTGGCCATTCTGCAACTTGTTCGTCTAAAGCTCCAAGAGAAAGCACTCTTTTGATGCTCTCCAGGGCATCTTTAAGAGAAGGGTTTCTGTTTTCTTTACAGTCAAAATTCCCATCTGAAATCGGGCCTTCTGTAATCCGTTCCTGGAAATCTTGTTGTCCTTCAGCATCTGAGACTTCACCTTTATTTTTACATGAATATTTGTAGTTTTCGAAATTATGGTCCGAGTTTTCAGCAATAGCTTCTTCATATCCATCAAGATCAGAAGTGCATGCATTTTCAGAGCTGTTGGTACCAGTCTCTTTCTTTAGTTGTGTGATAATTCCCTTGTGGCGAATATGGCATAAAACCCAGTCATCCAACTGCATAGGCCAGATTATGCACTTATTAGAAGGCAAATACTTGTGGCATTTTAGACATCAGAAAAACATTTTAGAATTTTGAGTAAATTTTTCCACTATGACGACATTATTTCTCGTGCTATTCAGATATTCGCCCTTTGTAATGGGAAAAAATGTAGCGTAACTTACTCTCATTGATCCTTTTAGCCTCACAGAAACATGGCTATTATTGGGAAGGCGATACTCGTACATCATCCAATTAGTCTTGGTGCCTTTAGGAGCACGACCTTTGTAAAATATAAGGCTTTCTTCACACCAAGATACTGTGATGCATGAGAAGAAAGGATTGGCTTATCGGTCCCTGTAGCTTTCCAATAGCCTGATGCAGCTGTTCTGTTTGGACGAGCACCGTTGGGATACTTCCTCTCGCGAGAGCTGAAGCAAAACCATTCGCTGTCACCGAAGTAGGCCTTCTCTAAAGGATAACAAAGAACACAGTGATACAAAGATCAGCAACTAATCATGATTTTTTAAAAAATTATTATTTTCTTTTCAATTGGAAGAACTTCTTTAGGTTATCGATGTTTGTCACTTTTCAGCTTCTGAGAAACTATGCATAAGATGTTGAACCAGTTAAGAGGGGGAAAAGAAGAAAGAAAAATGAATCACCTGGAAGTTCCCATGGATTCAGCTTGTAGAGATCAATTTCAGCTATTATTGAAGCCCGCGGGATTAATGAAGACGAGACCTTGTTCTTCAAATAATGAATCAGCTCCTCATCTGTGGGATGAAACCTGAAACCTGGAGGGAGAGAGGTTATGATAGCTGTCATGATGTGTTTGAGAAGATATTTTGAAGCTACACAAGGAATTATATGTACACTCTGGAGATTCACGGTGAGATATTATAAAGTCTTGGAGGGATCACCAACCGTAATGTACTAGTCCTTTTGTACTTCTTGGTCACCAATAGATTATTGTAAGCATTATGTGATTGGCTTAAGCATCAGTCGACATCCCATTAAGTACAAAAATGAGAAGCTCAGAAGAATAAAAAACAATCTGCTAATGAAATTCCCATATAAGATTAATGGCATTGTTTATTTCATGGATAGAATTGCTTTTGACAGCCCATACTCACAATCAACATGCTTATTTATTATACAATCTAAAAATGATAAAATCATAAAATGGTCACATCGCAGATAAGCCCATTGATCAGATGTATGTATCTATTTCTATGAGCATATATGTAATGGAAGCACGGACTTTGTTATCATAATCTATTGCCAGTAATAGCATACTCCTGTGTTGCTTGCATATTGGTAGGGAACAGCTCTCGGATTTGCATAAGCGCCTCAGCAGTGCTTTAGGAGCTGTTCTGGTGAAGACTGGGAATGTTACTGATGAATATAATTCCCTTTTGATTGCTTTCATCTCAGTTATTTTTAAGCCAACATAAGGTCATACATCTTTATGAATGGGAAGAACAGTTTTTTTAGCTTTGCTCTGTGGATTAGAAAATAAAGCTATAATAGAAATGAAGAGTCAATAAAGAACAGAAAAATATTCTATTTGGGGGTTGGCTTATATTTACCAGGTCTTTGATCCTCCATCTCCATTATCTGGCAACATATATAATATGTGATCTACAAGATTCTTGTTTTGAATATCAGTCCTTTCTTTTCTGAATAAAAAACTACTATACTTGATGTCCAATGGTGATGAGTTGTAAAAGAAGAACCGACAGATAAATCAGAAAGCCTGTTAGAATACAGAGAATAGGATGACAGAGGATCCTCCAGAATGCTGCTCTCAAAAAATTCTCTAAAGTAGCTTCTTAGTATTTCAAAGGTCTTATTTCTTGCTTTCTATGATTAATTTCAGCTTCCATGTTTGTCCATCCATAAAAACAAGGGATACATACAAATTACTATAACATGCACTTTCACAGTCCAACATCCAAAGAAATTGAAGCAAAGAAAACTGTGTTTGTTATATCCAAGACAGAAATGGATAAAAAATCTTTTTGAGTCAAAGAAATGCACTGAATTAGTAATCACCAGCCTTGTGTTTGTCAAAAATATTATCAGACCAAACAAGAAAAACATAGATGGTATATCATGAACGTACAACAATATGATGCCCATAAGGATTTAAACTTTTTCTTGTTCAGTACAGTACTGAATTTAAATTGTACAGAATGGCATTTACTGAGTGTCCTGACATCTCTCTGGTTGATTACACACCAGTTTCACTCTAATGAAAGTCATATTTTCTTACTGTTCTCATCCATGGAAGCCCTTGTCTATGTAATTGTTCTTGGTGATATATAATATGCAAATTCCTTTTCCTGCTTACCCTCCTTGTTCTAGTCTTGGATGTGCCTTTTCTGGCTGCTAATGAAATTACAAGTTCATTTCAATCAGTATTTAAAAATAATTGAATAACATGAAATTGTAAGACACTACATAAAGGCTAATGGAAGCTACATTTAAGATTTTTAAGCTGCTGCACAAGTTGAGAAAAAAAAAAGAAAAAGAATATATACAATTTCTTTTCATGGTTATCAATGTAAAAAGCAAAATGCGGATAGGCATACTTTATCACTTGATTTATAAACTCTTTTTTGGTTGATAAATTCAAAAGGTTTAACATATGTTGTTCTCAATTTTATGTTAGCCCGTATATTAGTAGCAGAATAGCAGGCAAGTGAATTTCCACAAGAAAAGGAAACACATTATGCCATTGTATATCTGATGGTGATTCTAAATTCTGATCTTTTCTGCTTTATTAAGAGGACGAACAACAATTGTCAGATAACATACTTTTCTTCTCTTTTTTTGTGCAAAGATATCGTAATGTTCAGCTTGTACGTATGATTTGATCCTGTTAAGATAAACCACAGAATGTGAAAAATAAGAAGAAAAACAAAGGACAGAAATGATATATGAATGCCAACTCTCCTCACACTTGGGCACTGAAGTGATCAGCGTTCAGAGATTAATCTTCATCTTTAATCCGAAAAACCACTTGCCACAGAGAGAAAATTTAACTATGGAGATTTCCAAGAGCCTGTGTTACAGATGTACGAATCATGGATTGGACTTATCGTTGTTTAGGTATTAGTTCATCACTGAAGTGGAGATTTTCTAACATTTGGAAAGCTATACTTTAATATTTACACTAATACAAGTATATACTACACCTTGAAAAATGCATACGCAATATGCCATTATTCTCCTGCATAATAGTACAGAGAATGAATCATATCTAGTGCATACAAATCCACAGTGGCCTGCCAAGAATATACGGCAGAGTATGGCTTCTTTTTGTTTTCCTTTAGCTTCTGATCAATTATTAATTAGCAGTCCATACTACAGGGAAATGAAATTCTGCTTGTCTAAAGTTCGATAGACGGGACTGGTATGGTATCATCGTCCAATCAGCTCCCAGGCCCTTGGAAAAACAGCCCCTCAAAAGTAAAATTTAAACGCCATCTTATCCAAAAAATTCCCAACTTGAGATGAAGTTTAAACTATTGCTCCTAATTTAAGGTAACTGGCTCGTTAACGTAACATTAGGGTGGATAATTCATGAAGTTCATATACCTTCAAACAGTTTCCTAGAATTTCTCAAGCCAACCTGTTGATAAAGACACAGCACTGTAGTTCTTTTTTATAATAATAATAAAACAGTAGTTTGAAGGTGATTTGCAGAGTAGAAGTCAAATGTACAACATAGTTTACTGCAAAGATCAAATCGACGCTAATGTATCTGCTTTTGTTTGGAGTGAAATGCCAGAGCTTTCAGAGGCAGTAGAAAAGGAAACATGAAAACAACAAATATGCGCATTTTAATATCAGAATTAGAAACCATAAAGGCCTGGAAACAACTGCTGGATATTGTTTCCTGAAGCCTAGGTGGCTGCGAAATCAGTCCAATCAAATTCCATCATTTGATATAGATAAGATACTTGAGAACGACCAAATTATTTGTTTATTGGGATGAATATAGCAAAACATAAAGATAAGAGGGTTTTTAAATGTGGAGAATATGTGGACGGCTGTGCTATAACCTACCAATATCAGATCAGATGCTGATCAATAATTTTTGGGCACTATTTATCCTTCGTTTTCCCTTTTAAGTCCTCTATTCTAGATTGAAAAGAAACACAGATTGCTGCAGGCTAAGCACCCAATATTGAAAACAATGAGCATAATATAAAAATGGATAGTTTTTATAATCTTTTGCTGGTGCTACATTCTAGATTTTGCAGATAACAAATTATACAGCAAAAGGACAAATATTTATCAAAGAAAAGAAGGAAATACACTATTCCAGGGTCAATATCACTTTTTCAGAACTTACACCAACAGGATTGAAGGAATAACTACAGTAATATTTATGCTGCACTTGAAATGTAAGTGAAATGTCCTGTTTTATAAAAAATGAAATATTTGAAAAGTGAATGTTGTATGAAATGTAAGTGCACTAAATTTAATATTTATAAGAACCGATAACACCGATTACATTATGGCCATTAATGAGTTACAGGGTAGCTGAACAACTACAATCCACTTGTATTTAATCCTGGTTATCTTATGACTTGAAACATTCCCAAAGTTGTGTTAAGGGGCTGAACTTATGTATACTTAGCAAAGTTCATGCACTTTCAGGTGAAAGCCAAAGATTCAACAGTAGCATTTATGTAAAACTTTGGATCAAATGTCATGTTTCATGATATGCAAATTTCTGCCCCCACAATCCCATATTGAAATTCAACTCCCATGGCTAATAAAGTCTGTGTGGGGACTATCAGCCGTCGCCTTCCAGACGACATGGTTTTGTTATTATACTCCACCATTTGCGTGTGTTACAGTGATTTGATTTTACTGTAGGGTCCTCAGCTGAATTGAAATCTTTTCCTAAACCTGAATAAAAAAAAATATAATCCTACTATTTGTTTGCTAAAAAATGGTAACTTAAGCACACGCAGTTACATATTTATTTAGGGCATGCTTAATTAAGATTTTAATTCAATTATAAGTTTGATTGTTGCACCAAATTGTATGAACAAATCAAAATTGAAAACCTACACCTGAGCTTTAAGAAAAAATGTCTACGACAAATGATCTAAGTCATAGGGCAATTTATTGTCGGCGTAATTAACCAGTTGACATTTCTAGTAGTTCATTAGCTTTAATTAATGTCACTGTTTTAATTATTGCTGACAATTGCAGGACGAATTGTAGAACTTCTGGCATCGGTCTAGGTCATGGTAAATTTAAGTGAGCTTATCCTTTAAGTTTAAGTATTTATTTGTTTATTTTGTTTTAGGCTTCATATATATATATATATATATGCGCTATTATAAATGTTATATTTCGTATATAACATCAAATATGCATCACACAATATATTTATAAATAATATTCTCATAATTTAAAAGAAAAGAGTCTTTTGACCTAAATTAGCAGGCAATTTGTTCTTCCTGGTGGCTAGATATTTTATTCTTTTGGCAGTGAATGGTCTTGGGTGTTGAAGCAACTAGAACATGTATTTTAGCAACGACCAAAGAAAATCGTTCAAATTTAATTTAATTTCAAATTAAATAAGTATATTATCTTAAAATATAAACCAATTACATGGTAAATATGAGTAATTAACTTATAATTGAATTATCTTCGATTAAACTAAAATTTACGAGCATTTTGCGAAGACGGCTGCTTATTTAGGATATTTCTTGTATACTTAATATACACTGCATATATTTATCAATGGTTTTTAATTAATTTCAAGTGAAATTCTCATTAGTACGTAGGCCAACCCCACGTGATGACCGCGCTAATGTACGATAATGACGCGACACCAAAATTTTCTTCTCAAGTTGTCATTGATATTACAGCTCAATTTTTTATTTTATTATTATTATTATTATTATTTTTGGTTTATAAATTCCCAGATTTTAGTATCCACTTCCCAGCAATTGATAATAGCTGCTAATGATAATTATGCAATGGATCAGTTCCAATATCCTCAAACTCGAAAGCACCAAACCAAACACAGGAAAAGGCTTAGTCAAGACCAGGTGAGGCTATTGGAAACCAATTTCAACTTCAATAACAAGCTCGACTCAGATCGAAAGTCCCAGCTGGCCCAGGAGCTTGGCGTCCCGCCTAGACAAGTCGCGATTTGGTACCAAAACAAGCGCGCCCGCGAGAAGAATCAGAGCCTCGAGGTCGATCACAAGGCGCTGCAGCTACGACTCGAAAACGTGCTAGCTGACAATGCAAGGCTGAAGGGAGAAGTCGAAAGGCTTAAAGCTGAGTTGAATAAGATCCAGGGCTTGTTCAATTCTTTCAATTCGTCGAGTTCTTGCGATGAGATTGGGTGTCCAAATTTGATTTCGAAGCACGATTTTGGGAGGGAGTTTTACGCTTCTTTAGTTGGTGGTGGAGGCCCGTTTGTGGCAACAGATGGGTATGATTTCTTTGGTTAGACGACGTCTTGAACTCTTGGCCGCTTTAGCATATGATGGTAATTTTCGTTGATTTTTTACGTAGATTGTGTTGGAGCTACTTTACTAGGACTATAATGTCTGAAGTTTACTTGTTTATGTTGATTGTTCATAGCTTTTCAACTGGAACAATGTCTCAAATATGAGATAAAAAAATTATTTACTATGATGGAAATAATTTGCAAGAAATGTATCCGAGACCATAACTTAGGAAATTCATGAAGGCCATGGGTCGTCTTTTCACCCGTTTAGAGTAGTATATACATAGGAAATAACACACATGAACAAATTTAGACAAATCAATATACCAATAGATTTTGGAATAGGAATATCCATTTTTGTGGGTTTTCGAGATTTTTTTGGATAATTTATTTTGTGTGCAAACATTAGCGAAATTTTATCATTAAAGAAAAAATTAGGTAAAAAAAAAAAAAATCAGCTACAACTTTCACCAGTTCAAGGGGTGAAAAGCCAAATGGAATTGCAAGGGAAGGGGTGCAAATGAGTTGTTAGAGCTTTTAACAATTTGAGCTTGTGTTAGCCTAAAACTTTCAAAATCGAGCACGGCTTATTCATAGAGGCTTGTGCAAGCTCGAGCAGATCGAAGCCCATTATCAAATTATTAAAAATGGTGGGCTTGGGCCGATCTCTTAAGAATTCCATCTATGTTTGTCTTTCATGTGCAAGTGGTTGACTAGAGTCAATCGGGACCAATTCTATATTAGTCCAAGCTTCAAGAAGAGGCAGTGGTACTGTTACCGGGCCAGCCTGATATATCAGGGGCTCAATCCCCAAAATACTAATCTTTAATACGGAGGCCCAGTTTAATTATTTGGGCTGGTCATGTTTCTAGTTGGGCTTCGTCCAATGGCCTGGCATCCGGCACAGCCTCATAGTCGTTGTTCATTTCATTTACTTATTGTCTGTTCAAACAATTTCAACACCCAAACAATAAATTTTAGACATAATTAAAATGTTCTATATATGGGGACCCTGACTTCAAATATTAATGCTGTAGATCCAAGAATTTCATGGAATAAAGGAAAAATGAAAAGTTAAATCACGAATTATATTTAATTTTATCATCTTACCCCTATTACTAATGCAACTAATGTTTATGCAAAAAAGAAAGTAATATAAGAATGTAAGAGCCTGTTTGGTTCATTTCCAAACATTATTTTCTCAATTTTTACTATTTGAAACTCCAAAACTTGTATTTATTGTATTCATTTCATAAAAAACATCACATATTTTTTATTTTAAAAAAAAAATAGTCAATAATAGAAATGAAAATACATCTATCAATTAATTTTTCAAACATAGCAACATTTCATGTCTTTTCATGTAAAAAATATTATAAAAAAATATATTTTTTTTTTCCAAACATATATAGTTATCATACAGACATAACTAATTCAAGTATAAAAATCTAGTGAAAATATTTTTAACCCAAAAAATACTAAAAATATAGAAAAAAAATGAGATTGAAAATGAAACCAAACGGACTCTAAATTAACCAATATACCCTCTCATCTGTCAATAAAAATATTTTCTTTTCTTTTTTTGATTTTAGAAGGAGAAATCTGACAAAGTTTTATCTGCTTGCATGTTAAAAAAATTAGGGGATTTTCTATGATTTTTTTTTCTAAGATATTGTTAGGTTGTGGGTTTTTATTTTAAAAAAATAAAATAAAATATATTTTTTCGCTTTTAAAAAATATTTTCACATTTAAATATATTTTCATAAAAAAAATAATATATCAACATCAACGATAATCATTATAATTTTATCTTTCATCTACATATTATTTTTTTCATATCTCATATATAAAAAAAAATCATATCACTTCAATTATAATTATTATAATTTCATATCAGATTCAAAAACAATCTTAATATTATTATTCTTTCTCGAAAACTACTTTGTCACTATTTTCTCTAAAGCAAAATTCATTAAAATAAAAAGTGAAACATCCACTGAATTTCAAGTTAAAATAAAATTACTTCCAAAATAATTTTTTTAAATATCAATATTTACCTTAAAAATATCTCAAATTGCAAAACATAACACGATTTATTAAAATTTTGAGTTACGAATTGAAAATTTCAAAATCATTAAAGATAGGAAATGATAAGATTGATAGATGCTACCAACAATAATAACATCGTCCCACAAAAGAATTCCAATTGGGGTACGTAAGCACACATTGAATGGCGAACGGGCCTTGCTGCTTGCGTCACCATCTTCGTCATCCTAATCAACTGCTTCCATGTAATTACAGAATCTAGTTGACTTCACACCACCACCCAATGCAACCTGACCTCACCACAAATTTGAAAACATCTTAGAAATAAAATTTTAATTTATTCGATATTTGAAAATTAATCAATAAAAAATTATTTATGCTCAATTTCATCATATAGTGTAACAAATTAAAATTGAACGCTTTTATCATAAAATAAACTCTTTTGAAGGTTGAACCGAATTTGATTGCATAAACTAATAATTCATAAGAAGAAATATGTGAAAATATCATATTAATCAACTTGAATTATATTTGTCTTGATTAAAAATTTAAATATAACTTCAAACTCAATAAAAAATTAAATTAAACTGGAACCATAAATCATTTGACTCAACATATTGTTTGCAGTTGCACCCTCATTGTTTTTTCCTACAAATTTGGTAAACTCAAATTAATCTTGGTAACATCGTATCTAAGCGATTAAAATTGAGTTCTCAAATCCCTACACGCTTTGATTTCTTAAAATTTTACAATAATGAGATATTAAATTCAAATCTCGTAATATGTTATTTTATTATCTCATTATTTTTTATAATTAATAAATTACTGATGATTGTATTGAATTAATCATTAAATTAATATAATGATATACTTATCACTTTTTTATTTTTTATTTTTAAAAAACCTCTAACAAATTAACAAGATGGCCAAAAGGATTTGGTCCAAAAGAAGCTTTACATGAAATAAATAATCCGACTAACAAAAGTGATGCAATTTTATTTCTTTTCCTTGTTTTGCTTTTGTAAAAGGAAAAGACGCCATCTAGTTTATAGACCAGCCAATTCTAAGTCAACTACGGGGATGTTGGCCTTAGTGGATTTTGTGAGACGCGTTTCTGGGATTGTTAAAATAGTCCCCCAACGAGATTGGTCAGCTGCGTTGATTGAGGTCATTTTGGGATTCCAATTCCCAACATATGAATCACTATTACAACATATGCGCAACACTTTAATACGTGATCCACGCATGTTCAGTTGTGTCCTAACAATAATTCATCTCATCCTATTCATCAATAGATTCTGTGGTTATCAATATTACGTAGGCACCGCCATTTTATGCTTAGACTCAATGATAATTTCGGTAGCATAGATATTATAGTCGATAATATAAATTAAATATGTATTTTATTATAAATTCATAGATAAACACATATATAATCATATGTACTTTTGTAAATATATAATAAATATACATTCGATATACACCTTAATATTTAATATTTAGTGAATTGATAATTATTTACAATTTGACAATAGTAATTCCTTAATCTTAATTAGCAAGAAACTATGTTGGGTACGTGACAATATATTGTGTTCCTAAATATTGATGAATGAAATTTAAATAATTTTAATTAACATCATCTTAGCAATAACAAGACTCAGTGAATCTATTTTTCATGCGTAATAAGTGTAGGCATAAAAGCTAATACAAGTAAATTATTGTGTTTTTTTTTAATTGAAACAATCAAATAAATCATTACATTCAAATAATAAATCAATAACTTACAAATATCAATTATCAATAATCAATTATTAGCTAACACGGCCTAACTCAAGCGACAAAACCGAAGTCTCAAGATTTTGAGTTTGAATTCTATGAAACAAAAAGTGTGATATTTGTCGATTTTAATTAACACCAAATTAATTAGCTTGACTAAATTTGAAATCGTTGAAATCTATAATTTGAAATGGTCAGCATAATAGCGGTCACTCTTAGCAGCTGAGAACTAATTAATTTCTCAAACTTTCACACCTAGACAGACCGTAACCTTCGGGCATGTACATTTTCCACGCTTACACACCGTTGACAAGCAAATTTTCACTTAAAGTCTTAATTAATATTCTCAATTTTTTTTTATTTTCTTGGAATTAGATTAGTTAGAAATATAATAATTAGCCACTAGTATTTAGCAGTGTGATCAACAGGTACCTTTTTAATAGACAATAGAAGAAGTGCTCATATGGATTATGGAACAATTTCATAATTAATAAATATTATTTCTAATCAAGTGGATGTTGGCATGATTCTATGGATACTTACTAGACAAATATTTTTTATTAAGTCTAGCTGACATGCATTACAATAGTTTGAATGAAGGAAAAAATAAAAGTTGATTTTTTGTATTCAGAAATATTAAATATTGAATACCTTTTTTTAAATAATTTAATCTTTTTAATGAAATTATCATTTAATATGTAAAGCCATACTAAGCGAGACTATGAACTCAAGTCTGTTTAGTAGAACAATCAACTAACAATGTTGAAAATCTAGCATATAATTAACCATATAGAGTTGTTGCTTATGATGATTTTGTGCTTTCTAAAAACATTTAAATAAGAGTAATATTTTTATTTTATTTTTTGTCAATAACATTAAGTCTTGAGGGGAGGTGCTGATTCCACATACATAATGAATTGAATGCTGAAATACTGGCATATAATGACCTTGTAGAGTTGTCTTTTGCTAGTCAATCAATCAACCAATTTAAGCCTAGAGTTCAATGCTTGTTTTATTCATGGGATGGGTTATGGAAGAAAATTCATTCTTTATTCACACATTTATATGAATTTATATTTTTATGTGTAAATAAAGGACGAATGTTATTCGATGTAGGAGATCAGTAAATATTGTAGGATAATAATATAAGGTGAAATTACAAGATTCCTTTTCCGACATTTTGTGACCTTTGCCAAGAAATTGCTGAATATAAGAATCCTCGCGATCCATGATGCTGTTTTGTGAATTGACAATTGGTATCGGCTTCAATACTAAAAAACAAATGACTTAAATTTAACTTGTTTCTAGTTAGAATAGTTCCATAAAAATTAAATAGTTTTACTTTTGTCCATTTCACTCAACCCTTTTGAGGTGGGGAAAAGCCATTTTTTAAAGCCTAATTTTTAGCTAGTTTAATCTCTGAAACAGAAGTTTTTGAGAATGAAGTTTTCCGCCATAAATGAATTAAAATTAGGAAATGCCCACAACATATATATTACTGAAATTAAGCAAATGCTTGGACCTGCCATCGATTCTAAAAGTTATTTATAGAATACTTAATAAAGAAATTGATTTAGACGACTTTCATTATCTTTGTCGTCTACCATGTTGTTGATAAATCAAATTGACTGACCTTTTAAATTTAGTAATGAATAATTTAAGATATATAATAACTACTGATATATTAAATTTTAAATATCACTTTGCCCCATCAAATTATTATTAAAATTCGGAGTATTGCATCACTTTGCTCCCCCTAATTCTTTAAAATGTTTCAATTACCAAAATTTCTTAAAAATAATACTTCATTTATCAAATTTGCCCTTGAGGCAAATAAAAGCTACAAGCCCCATCAATCTATAATGCCAAAATAATTGTTTATCTGGATCATTGAAATAATAATAATATGCTGATGCAATATATTTTATCGATAAATATTTCATTTTTAACTAATAAGTGTTTGATTATTTATCCTAAATTGCGAGAGATAATTAATTGTAAAATAAATCTTTTTTCTTGTAATCAACCAATAATTATTTAAACTTACAATGAATTCTAATAATTTTTTCATCAACTATTCTACTGATTAATTAAATTGAATAATATTCATCTACTAATGTTAACATAGAGTGTGGGAATGGGGTAGGAGGAGTGTTTGTAAATATAGCAATTTTTTATGAAATCTTATGATTAAGTGAATTTTAAAAAATAGAGGGAGTAAAATGATACATTCAAAAAGATAGTGGGGACAACTGTATTTCCGTATGTAATTCAAGGGTGCACAGTGGTATTTATCCTTAAGTACTTTGATAAATCCAATAATTTTTTAATACTAATTTTATATTATTGTAAATGGAAACAATTAATTAGAGACAAAAGAGAGTATTATGATGTGCAGATTTGATGCTGATATTAATTAGATAAGGGAGGAAGGTTTATTTATTTGGGTTTTAGATAAAATATATATTTTTTTATAAATTGATTTTATTTTTTTTAATTGATACGAGGGAGGAGTTGGGAACCAAGGAAGAAAGTAACAAACTTGAAGACCCAAAATGATACGCAAATGCGGCCAACTAATTTAATATACAAAATCAAACCAAAGGTTTTATCATCATCTACAAGATTTCGCCAACCTTTCTTCTGTCTTCAATCTTGAAGAATTTTTGTTTTTCATTTCCAAAAACTCACAATAAAAAGAAAAAAGTTAAAATTCCTTCTAATCCAGAGCTCTTGAGGATTGAAAGACAGACTCAGTCAAAGCCATAAAGCTCTAGCTTCTCTTAACCTCGGCACCAATTCACCGGAAATATGAGCACCCATGATTTCTTCCAGCCCTCCAAACAGTTCTCCGCCCACAAACACCGCCGGAAACTGCGGCGCCGCGGCGGGGTTGCCCGAAGCTTGTACGCCGAGAAACCTGGACAATTCATTGGTCACATCAGCTTCATTTTGCTCGTCAACTTCAAGAATTATGGGGTTGACGCCGTGTCCATGCAGCAAAAGCTTCACCACGTGGCACATGCAGCAGCCCTTCCTAGCAAACACCACCACTGCATTTTCCGCCACCAGTTTTCTCACACTTTTGGTGTCATTATCCCCACCAGGGTTGGTGTTTCCAGGCGGAGGAGCGGCGGATCCACCGGCTGTGGCGGTGGTGGGGAGCCAGCCTCTATATGGAAGCGCTTGTTGCATGGTGAGAGGTTTTGAGGAGAGAGAGGAAAGGGCGAAGAGAAATTGTGGGGTGGTGGTGGCAATTATATAATTTGGAGGTGGTGAGGGTAGACTCTAACGTCAACGACAGTGACGTAATTTTAGACGTCACGGTTACTGTTGGGGACGTGTCTGTACATCATTGATTGGAGCACAGTCGTTGGATTGACAATACAAGAAGGACAACAGGCCCGGCGCAGGCAGATTCCAAGCAGCGTCGTCCGTTTTTATGACGGCTTTTCAATCTGGTCAATTGGTCATTACTCGTTAATGATGACGTTAATTGTTTGGTTAATTAATGATGACATGAGATTTAGTAATTTTTAAGGTGATGGAGTTTTCAAGAGGGTGATGTGGAACCAAACTGACAAAGTATTAGAGTTACCAGTACAATACATGTTACAATCATTGTGTATTTGGTGGATAAATAGTTATTAAATATCTATTTTTATAAAAAATAAGATAATTAAATAATGAATGTCGTATTTAGTATAATATATATAAAATTGGATAACTATAATTCAATTCGTACTTAGCATGATCTAATTCATGGTTAAAGCCATAATTAGGGTCATTCATAAACTTTGCTAGGTGTGTAAGATTAATCAGCTTATGGATGAATAAATATCCTATTAGACTATAGCTTTTCACATTGTAGAATATTGTTCTAGACTTAAAATCTACTGTAAATAGTACTCATGAAAAGACGCCGAAATTGAAATTGTTAGACTATTCAATTTTATATTATAGCAAACTATAGAGGAGTATTTAATTTGATTTAATTAGACAAAAAAAATTTTATTATTATTATTAGATATGGATTTAAGGGTCACAACTGTCAATGCATTGATTTGTTCGAACATAATTTCTATTTAATGTTAGTCATATCTAAATGTGATTTTAAATATAAATCCAACACAAAGTCAAACAATGTTGCGTGATAGTTCAATCAAATCGTTTTTTTTTTATGTAAGATATTGTTGAAGTTACATAGCCGTCGGTCTACATAATAGTTATGATTATAAATTTATAATACGAGATATGTGTCATACTTTCATGCTTATTTAATAATTTCCAAACAGCAGGCCTTTTTGGGGTAGTTTTAGAATAAAATAACCCTGTATATAATTATATATACATATCTATTTATTTCAATCATGGTCCCATTTTTTCTTTTTTAATAATCCCGTCAATAGCAATAGCCTGATCTTTGGATACATATGCGAATATCTGTTTTATTCTCAAATCATTTTTTTTAAAATAAGATTAAAACAAATATTATATTTCAATACATTTTTCTATTAATATATTCTTTGAAAACACCCAAAATAAATTATATGTAATCTGGATTCCTTCCAATAAGGACAATTAATTTGGAAATGAATTTGTCTGAAATTGGATTTTGGACCAAACCACAGTCCATAACTGCATTAGCAGCCAAGATTGAGTATTGGCAAGCGAATGTTTATCCATTTTATTAGGTACTAATCCAGAGCTGTTAGCAGGTGAATTCGTTAGTCCAACTTATTCTAAAAATAAAAAAATAAAAAAAAAGGTTTAATCCGTCCAATATTAGTAGGATTCGAAGTTGAAGTCTAATTAGTCTTTAAATAAAGCCTATTATTAAACATGGTACTGTTAAGTAATTTTGGTTCAAATGGTAAGAGTATTTACTAATTTAGAGTTCGTTATTATTATTATTATTTTTTTCTCAATGTGATTGGATGTGTTTACAGTCGAATGTCAACCATGTAAGAGAATCAAAGGCTATGTGCTTGTGTTAGTTAAATAGTCGGAAACTCAATCACGACACACTTGGATGAGAATATGGAATCAGTGTGGAAATTGTAAAAGGAGTAGTGTGGAAAAAACAGAATTTTTTCCAATTCCAAGTGATGCGCGTAAATATTAATATTAAATAAATTTATTTATTTTTATGTAATTTATACCATAAATTAATAATTTTACCTATTATTTTTAATCAGCAAAATAATAAGCATTAAGATAACACGAGTTTTCCTGCCCCTTGATACCCATGGAGAATGAGATTATTTATATTAAGAAGAGAAAGATAACCTTATCTAACATAATATGTCGTTAGAAAATTAAATTTTATAAAGTATTATTTTTTAAAAATGTATATATTTATAAGATCTTTTTGATTATTATTCTAAAACAGACAAAATCGGTATATAATTCTATTACATTCTACCTTAATTTATTTCATTTATGGATAAGTCAATTTTTTTGGCTAATTTAGACACGTCAACAATTGTCAAAGAAACCCAACCCACCCCTACGTCTTAAGTCTTAACACGGCTTTCCAAGGAGTATTTATTTTTTGATATTATATACTTGCGTAAATAATGATGTCACAAGTCACAAGGTTTAGAGTTTTGGTCAAAAGCTTCCATACTTAAATTTAATTCAAGTGAGAAAAGAAAGCAAGATTACATTTACACACTTTGAATGTCCATGACACAACCAATTGAACAGTATCACCTAGGACGGGTGAATATAAGTACCATACGTTCCTTTCATTACAAAAATTTGAATTTACGATTATCACATTTTTTCATTTTGTATCTTATCGTTGCGTCATATTTGATTTTTAATTTTTAATATATGCAAGAGAGAATGTGGGTTTTTCAGTGGCCTGCCATTTAGTTAAAAGATTAATGTTGGATTATTTGAATTGATGTATGTATACAATTAATAAAGATGTATTTCGTACAATAAGATTTATAAAAAAAAATCTTGATATAATTATATTTAGAGCAGAATTGTCGATCATCATGTATATTATTCTTTTCGTTTGAACAAACAAACACTTGATTGAGCCACGTCTATGGCAAGACAAGTCTTGTCTGAGGCATCAAAATATTATTACAGCAAAAAACCTCACTTTTATTCAATGGCTTCTTTTGAATAAGACAATAACCAAAAATAAGAATATTTCCCTCTCCAGTCCGGTTAGCTCTTTCAATTTGCCCCACTATGATACACTATTTCTCATATTGGGTCCATTTGTCCATGTTTTTTGTAGCTAAAAATTCAGTTTTTTTTTTTCTTGGGCTGGAAAAAACCTTACTGATACGTTTGGCAGCCCAAACAGATTTGAGTTTGGACTCCACGAACGTGGAAAACGTGCGTTCCGTCCCAAGCCAGAAATCCCAGCCAGCTTTTTACGCCTTTTTGGCAAAGGCCTTAAATGTCCATTATGTCCCTTGATTAATTTAAATAATCCAGCATTAATCTTTTCTTAACTAAATGGCAGGCCACTGGAAAACCCATATTCTCTCTTTCATGTATTCAAAAGTAATGCTCCACAGCCTTAGGATACGGCACAACGTTAAGATATAATGAGAGAAAATATAAGAATTATAGGTTCAAATTATTTTGTTGTAGGAGCGTAATGCGTATCCCGTTGTAGGTAGATTAAGAAGGGGGAAAAAATGGTGCTCCAACTTAAATGTGTATAAATTATGTTTCAAAATTAATCAATCGAAATCTGAAATTGAGTTATCAAAATAATAATAATGATAATGCCCCCACAAACCAAGAGGATATGTTGATCCCACTTTTATAAAAATCTCATTAACGAAATTCTTTAATTAATGTTTTTACAATGATTTTATGAATGTATATAATTAAAATTTTCCAAATTATTATTTTTTTATTAGTTTTTAATGTAACTTTGAGATGTTCTACATCCTGTTGTTCTTTAAATACAAGTCTGAGGTTGATTTTGAGGTTTTCAATAGTATTTATGTTTTTTAAAGTGAAATTTAAAAGGTTAAATTCAAACGCACAAGCAATTTTCACATAAAATTTTTTTTTGTCAAAACCAGCTATCCTACAATCAATTCTTTCATAATAAATTTTGTAAAAGCTGGCCAAAAGTAACCGTATCCTTGCCCTAGCTAGTACAAAAATTTTACAGACCATTTTCACTAAAAAGGGAAAAATAGGTACCATATGTTGCGTTTGGGTTTTAATCTCTCACTTAATTGGTATCAATGACTAAAACTTCACATACTAATAGGGAATATTATTTTTGTGTAACCAAAGTTAAACCTAATGCTTATTGTAGCAATATACTTATATAACGTAACACTTTCGAGCTTATGAAAATAAAAAGAAACGATATATTACTAGCTAAAATTGTTCAATACTTTTTTAATTTGAAAAATATAAAATTTTAACATCAATCCAATTGAATTAATTGTAAGAATTTTGTACTTAAATTATCATGTATAGTATTATTTGAGAATAAAATACAAGAAACGCAAAATCAATTAGATTATAAAATCTTCCCCAATAATTCCTTTTTTATTGATATCTGGAGGACGCTGGAGGCAAAAAGTCCATCAATACTGAGCAAGCAAATGGAACAAAGAATGTCGTGAAATCAGATAAATTGAACTGTACATGCCTTGTCTCAGATCAAAGCAAGCTTAGTAAATATAAACTATACTCTACTCAATTCAAAACCTTCAAACGATCCCAACTTCTGATGCTGCTCGGGCCACCTTTCGGCTGCATTTTCCTCGTATGATCTTTCGACTGATTCAACGCCATCGTCTATCATATAATCTATATCCACAGAGGGGGAAGCATCAAGAGTACCAAAAGAAGGAGAGGATTCGACCGATGCATCTAAGGAACGTAGTGCCAAATTTCGATTCCTTGTAGCCATGTTTCTCCTGGCTTTTGCACGCCATCTTTTTAGACCTCCAACCACTCCTTCAGGGAATACAGAATTTCCCATGGATGTACCCATCTGTCAATTACAAGTTTTTGCATTTGGATTAAAAGTGGAACGCGGAAAATGAAAATTTATAAGCTGCTATTTCTTAAGCATGTTTACCTGAGTGATTAAAGCGTATAACGGGAGAGTGACATAGCCGCAGAGAATGGGAATCACTACTCCCATTGCTAGCCTTATGACAATGTCTTCAGTTTGCCGGTGGAAGCAAGACCTCAGCCCAAATTTGTACTGCTCAAGAAATAATATTAGTGATGACAAGTCATGAATAACGCACTGGATCAATGCTCAAAGGAGAGAATGATTGTTCTAAAAGACTCACCCAAGACCATGTGAAGAATGCCAGTTGAAACGAGTTCTGCATTGCCAAAAATAAGTTTTATTTTGGAATCAGTAGCATAGTGAATGTATCGACAATTTGATTAGCAACTATGATTTGCACCTCCAAAAAAAATCAGCTTAAAAGTCCAAACTTTGAAGTTTTAACAATGAGGAAGTTGATATTAGTTTCTTAAGCTGTTGGGATCTTACTTCATCCTAAAAATCATGCATCAAAGAAATAGTGCTACATTATAAAGCTGGCTACCTAGAAGGGTAGATAGAATCAAGAAAATACATAAAATACCTGAAATGAGATGAAGTGTATGAGGTGGAGAAGAAATTTCGGTCGATCAAACCAGAAGAAGTGATCACTTGGTTTAACAAGCAGAGTTCCTCTGATAACATGGGATTTGTCATTGCTGTCTAAGCACATTTTAGTGATGATACCTTGTAGCTTAGTCCCAACCAGCAGTAGCATCTGCAACAACAATAATTAATTTCTTTGCATTTATCATATTTACTCTAGCAATAAAATATACTCCATATTCATCTCTTACCACTAATGGGATGAAGGGGAGCCAAGCATAGTTGTGAAATACTGCATTGAGAAAGGCAAGGATATTTCAGTCAGTGTTAATTTTACAGACTCAGAATCTGTAGTGATAATGTTGTTAAATTTTTGGAGCCTTACCATATGCATTGAAGAATATGAAGAGTACAGAGAAGATCCAGATCCAAAGACTGAAAAAAGAAGATACGATTGTATTAGTTTCCCTGAAATTATGCCAAAATATATGTTTCAGTTATTCAATTAGCAACGTTGTAGCACAAGGAATAATTACCGCATGCCTACCACAACTTCGAAATCTTTATCAAGTGCTCTCTTTAGATACTTCTGGAAGTCAAAGTTACTTCCTTCGGCAAAATGGGCCTGAATAAAACAATAAGATCAAACTAAGATATCAAGTTTAAAGTTGATTTGGCAAAAACTTTGTGGAATCTGCAAGTAAAAACAAGAAAATTACCGTGATGAACCCATGTCGAAGAGTAAAATAGTCTACTTTGTAAACAGATCCATAGAATTGACGAAGAAAATTAACCTGGCAAAATGCGTTAAACATCAGATGCAAGTTCTCATAATAAAAAAACTTAATCAAAGCATTATCAAAAAAGTTCAAAAGGTCCTATGGTTGAGTAGTTGAGTAGTACCGGCAGACGTAGCAATCTGTGTTCACTCCAAAATTTAAGATGCCGCTTTCCAAACGATGTTTGATGAATGAATTGGAACCTCCTTGGATCTAGATGATAAACAGGCAAGCAATTATAATGAAGGTCCCTATTATCATGACAGGGATGCCAAACAAGTATACCCTCTTATTTGAAAAGAACTTCTATCATTTTTCATATCAAGTTTATATGCAAGAGTCATTTCATGATTTTCGGATACACCCATTTCACAAATTTCCGAAGAAAGGTGCAATGCCAAAATAGTAAGACGTAATCGATTGACTGATGGATAAAGTTTTCAGACCACATGCATAGATGTAATCTGAGAGAGGTTTGAACACAAAGATATAGATGTTTGTCGTCCTGCCAAATATTGATTCCTCATTCTGTACAATTTCAGCAAGAAAGAGAGGCAATTCAATCATCAAAGATTCTAGATTCTGCATCCCATTACGTAAACAAAATACTAATATTTTAAGCAAAATTAAAATATAGGAATAGGTCAAAAATGACATGAAGACTTCTATGGTTTACCAGGCCAACTGTCGAAAAAAGGGAAGAAAAAAAAAACTTACCATTTGAAAATTGATATTCCAGTGTTCTAGTTTCGGCCTCCCAGTGCTCCCATTTCTTCATCTGGAAAATTCATAACGACAAGCAGTTAGGCTAAAAGGTCATAAGGACCTAAAGTACATTATGACTCCGTTAAATAACTTCCCCTCTTTTCTTTATAGACTTTTATGCAAACGCAGAGTTAAAAAGTCTAGCTAATGCTATAATTAAAACCTCCACAGCCCACCAAAGAACAAGAAAGGAAAACGTGGACCGAAAATGTTTCTTCTAGAGGGTAGAATATGAATAGAGCAAAGATTATAGGAAAAACAGAATTTACCTTTGCGGTCCCAAGACTGAATGTGAGGAAACTGGACAAAACGTGGAAGAAAGCCAAAAAGAATATCAACATCTGAAGTTGCTGAACACCAACTCTGGACATTAAGGACACCTTTCCCTGTATCCACAATTTGAAGTTAAGATCAAACAAGATGCAATCCAAAACGAGGTTCCCTTTTCATATATAAATAACTCAAACAGGGCTAGAAAGGAGATGAAGTATTGATAGTACTGATAAAACTGGAATTTATGCCCAGCTGAACACATTATCCTAAGTCCAGGATTTAGATTTATACAGGAAATCTATTAGGTTTCGGCTTTAGTTGTCAGCAAGATTATAAACATAATTAGTTCTCAAAAGTATCACAAGTTATTACATGTTCTTGACATCTGGATTCCTCCTCTTCATCACTTGTGAGGCTTTGGCAAGGAAGAAAAGATTCAGCAACACCTTCTGGGATACATATGTTTGCAATTGGCCTCTCGCATACGGTCAGCAACAACGAGATAAACCCCAAAAGCATCAAGTCTGCATTATTCAAGTATGAAAATCTCAAGCACAAAACACAATGATGAAAATGAAAATGTTATTGGAACAAAGTTTCTCACCTGATTTGATCTTGTTAAGAGCTTGAAGGAGAGATTTTCTCCTCTTCCTCCCCAAGTACTGCACCAAAAACACCAAACTATCACTCAGAGCAGCATGCATATAAACCAACAACAATCCATTTGAATGACATACAGTTTAACGAGACTATCAAACTTGAACTAAAATTAATTGTCACCAATATATACTTCCAGCGAATTGAGAAATTAATGATCATGTGGTACAGAGAAATACATATTATACATGCATAATCCCCTGAAGTTGCTACTGTACTAAAAATGCAAGATTCAAATATAACCTTGGCTAAGAGATGAAGACCATGTTCAATAAGAATGGAAACTGCAATCAAAACGAAGCAAACAGTCGCCACCGCCCATGTCGGCGTCGCTTCAAGCGTCGCACCTTCTCCACTACTGTCACCAGCCATTCTCCGCCGCGATTCTGGTGTTGATAAATATTTGGACCGATGGGAGATCTTCTGAAAGATGGTGGCCGATGTAGTTTGTTTTTTATTTTTTATTTTATTTTTTTGTGCACAATTTGACGGAGAAACAGAATTATTTTAGAGCAACAAAAAGAACATGCGTAGAAATGAATAGAGGTATATAAAGGGGGCAGGCTAGTCAAACATGCAAGCGTTTGATTTTTGTGCGCGCCATATAGAGGGACCCACTGAGGACGACTAACGACTCTGCATCAAAACGACAAAGGATGGGATCGTTTTGGGCCTTTGGCAATCAAAGTAAAATAAGTTGGGCGGCACACTCGCACAGTAGAGCTGACGCTGTCATTGGCCATGAGCGCCTGAGGTGACGCGGTGATAGAAGATTGACCATTTGAATGCTTACACGTGTGGGAGAAAGGCAGAAAACTGCATGTTGGGCGTAACGGCCTAACGTGGCGGAATAAATCCCCTGCTGAGACGGAGGAAAAGATGGACAACTATTTTTTTATAGACAAACTTTAAATTGCGAAGCTCGATATTTTCACTAAAAAGTAAAATCATTAATACAATTTAATTTTTTGAAGATTTCTCCAAATTAAGGTGCCAAAATAAGATACTAAAGTTAATCATTTGGTTGTTGGGGAAGGAAAAGAAATGTCTTGATACTCAGAATTGGATTTTAGAGTTCATTAATTAAGTAAAAGTATTGTCTTAAACGACCAATATATATATATATATATATATATTCTCCTCTTATCTCCCAATTAAGCTGCCAACCATTCAGCTACCCTTTCTTTATAATATTGATCAGCCTCCTAATTTTACTTCTATAAACAAAAATAAATACAACATTCAAGACATCAAAATAAATAATTAAATAAACGAGATAAATTATAACTCGGTAGCAATATCAAATACCATATTACATTGGTGCAGATGGATTTTTTATTTTTTCTCCAAGTTCGCTGATTTCAACAAAACGTGTTGCCACACGGAAACATAGAACTTGATAGCAGAGAGTCAACAAATCAAAATTATTCAAAGGAATGATTTTCTGCTGCAAATTAATGCAGGGGACCGCCCAAGGATTTATTCGTGGGGGTCTACGGCATTGTCAGAACCCTTATTCCTTTGGTAAAAGGAGATGTAAACCATATATAAAACCTGCATCTATTTCGTTTTCCACTTGTGATCCAATAAACAAGGTTTTCACAGAATCAACCATTTCACCCCTGCAGTCATGATAATGCTACTAGCACAAGAAGTAATACATTGTCAGATAATTTAGTGTTAATTTACACTTAAGAGGAGATAGCCAGTGCCATGGTTTTAACACTGATTTATCCAACAGATACTAGGACCTACAAATGCATAAGCAAACTGACCATTGTAATACACACATCATGGGAGTTCAAAAGCATTGACATTAAGCAACTAGAAAAACGTGGGAGACGCAAAACTCGCGGCCATTCTTCGACAAGCACCAAAGTATCTGCCAAAACAGAGACTACATTCTCTTTATCCTTGCATAAAAATCTTGTAATGGAACACAAAAAGGTCCAAATCCCAAATAGAATGACCTATAACAGCGTACCAATGATGCACAAGTGCTGTTGCCACGCACTTTCTTTTTCTGCTGCTCACCGACTTTTCTGCATGTACTACTACAGTGCTATATCAAGAAGCCTGTCTCTTACTGCATGCATGTCACTTACTTTAGTACAACTGCTAACCATTACCTTGGTCATTAGTGGAGGTTGATACAGCTGTTCATCATTGCAAGGCAAAGAGTTACTTTCATGACCATATCCAGGAGTAGATGCAGTTGGATTTTCCCCTTTACCCATTGTAACTTTTCCCTCAGTCAGGGGAAATCCAAAGAGCCTGCAACCATTTTTACACATTGAAACAAAATTCTGATCATCTCTAAAGAATGGTTGAGTTGGAACAGGACGATGTGAAAATGCCAAATGGCTATGCACTTCCGAGCCCCCAGTGGATCTGAGTCCATGCAGATCTTCCCTTGGGGAGCTACTTTCGGAAGATGCAAACTTCTTCGGAATTCTTTGAGAAACACAGAACGAATCCTGATTGCTGGTCTCAAGCTTACTCTGATTGCCGTGATGCAATGGCGTGAATTGATAAGGTAGAGAACTTGATTGCTGTAACAATAGCACAGAAGAAGGTGATGACCCTGGTACAAGTGATGGTGAAGGGTGACGATTAGTGTTGTAAACCTGGTTCAGAGTGGACCAGCTATTTCCATGCCGTGGCACCTGAACTCCATTAATTACATTAGTGGCATTCTTTTCCTGCACCTGGTTAGCTTCCGGGCCTCTTCCATATGACAGGATTGACACAGTTTCTTGACCTTGCAAGACCTTATGGAATTGAAAGGATTCACCTAATACAGTTCTCTCTAATGAATTCCGAGCATCTGCATGAAAATGCCTGATGCTGTTTCCTCCTGCATGAATTCTTGAAGCACTGACACCAGGATAGCACCTCATATCCGATGGGTGCTGCCTGGAAGCTTCTGCTCCGGCATATGGAGTACTGAACGCAAACACTTCTTGACCTTGCAAGACCTTCTGGAACCTTAGAGGCTCCCCAAAGTCTGAAACTTCATTCCCATCTGTAAGAAGCATATAGACTAGCTAATAATCTCGAAAGAAGCATCATCCAACCCGCTGGAATGGAAACAATTAGAGAGGAAAACCAAATTAAAGGAAAAAGTAAGGACCTCCTGGAACTGGAAGATCTGGCTTTGCGGCAGGGAAGCCAACCCTATTTCTCTTGGTGCCTGGTAACACAAAACTGTTGGGTCCAGACGCTGAACCAGACAGCTCTATCTCCCAAGGGGAAACCCTGTTAAGGCGATTGACCTCAATATCATCCCATCTAACCTGCAGAAGTCATTTGAAATTTGATGTCATATTAATATAGCAAAGGTTATGAGAACAGTTAGATACTTCCACCAATTACAATGACGCAGACAGAGAGCTGAGCATAACAAGTATAGAGAGATATAAGAGGCTTTTCTCCTTAATGGATTTAGAGGTTCAACAATCAATAACAGCAAATATTAGATATAAACGGATCCATCAATAGGTAGCTTAGAGAACACCACCCGCACTATGACGGACGCCACAAGAAAGCTTTGGTCTAGTTTGCCCAGATAAAATGTAACAAAAAGAATATACAAATAATATAATATTTTCATTTCCATGTACAACCTACACGTAATGAGCATTAAATATACCAACTGATCCTGGACATCACTATATTACTACTTTCCGTGGTAGGAAATTAAGCACATACCAACTTCAAATTGCTTAACAAGATTATTTAATTTTCTAATTCCGTATATAGAGAGCACACCCGTAATAGAAATAGAAATCCCGATTAAGTACTTGAAAAAGCATAGACAACACTGAAAAATGAAAACCAAAGTTGAATCATGCATAACCAATTAGAAAAAAAAAAGGGAAGAATGTTATGAAATTGTCAACAAGCCAAAATCAACCAACACCTTACCAATAAGCACTTCCACTTTGAACCAGGCCATCTTGCAGGATCCACATCACTAACCCCAACAATGAGGCCGCTGCACCTGCAAAGATAAAATTAGTTCTCCCGGTACAGTATATGTATGAAGTTCTTAAACCATAACAAACCAACCTTCTTTCAGAAGAATCTTCGGTTTCAAAACGAATTTTAAACCTCATACCACATGAAAAAGAATGTGTAAGGCTCTTGGAGAACTTATGATAAGGTACAATTATCTCAGATGAACGAGCCCTGCATAAAATATTCAAAATTCAGAGGCATCAAATGGAAAAAGAAGTCATAACAAAGCAAGTACGTACCAGACCTCATCGAGAAAAGATTAACACAAACAAGTTTCAAACAAAAGTATGATTATGATGAGAAAAATAGCACAAACCAGCATCCAAAAGAAGATCCACTGCAATCAAGGACATCCAAAGAAATGTCTCACATAGTAGCACACAGCAAAAATTAGACCAAATTCGCAAAAATGCTATTAGATAAATGAAAAGATGTATAGCAAGTACATATTTGGACAACATAGCATAAGAAGGTAAATTTGATTATTTCCTCCAAAGCCATAACAATACCCAATCTCATCACTTTTTTCCTAAAACAACCATGAAGAACAGATCAGTATCATGGATGGGACCCCAATGGTAGTCCAAATTGAGTTAATACTAGAGAATAAGTGAAGGAAAAGAATAATGATAGCTTAAACTAATATATCACATAGGATATCGTCCAAAAGACTCGCTATAATGAGAAGCCCATATATTTGAGTCTAGATAGACTTTCTAAGTCATGCTTCTTATTACTTGACAAACCATAATAGACAATGTATTATTTGAAGAACAATATTCAGTAGATGAATATACCTAGGATTATAACAAATGTCAAAAGTATTTCGCATGGATATGGCATTCACAACAGCAGCAACACTGCTAGCGTTGAATTTTTGGCTGTTAGGAGGGAAGATGGTAGCACCACTTTTAACTTGCGCAGCTCTACGAATTCCAAGCCTGAGTTCTCCATCACCACCTCTGCAACAGACGTGACATAAGAATCCAACAATTTTAACTGAAGCTTCAACCAATGTCAAGTGTTTCAACCTTAGAAAAAGCACAGCATCTCCAGACACCAGCTTCTTCTTATTGACAAATGCACTCCAACCAGTAGTCAGCAAATGCCTTCGAGGCTGGCCTGCAACACAAAAAAAAAAAAAAATTGAATTTTACTAAATTATGGAGCCCAAACAACAAAATAAGCTTCAATACTCGTGTAAATAGACACCACCTAAATAAAGATTAAAATTCTACCTCTGTAAATATGCCGAAATTTCCACTCAATTCCATGCAAATCCTTAGCAACAAGCTCCTGTGAAGGTCTCTGTTGTTTATAATCCTAAAAACAGAACACAAGAAATTCATCATTACAATAAACCATGAGACGTAAGCAAATTATTTCACTGTGAATTCAAAATAAGATAAATTCATAAGAAAAAACAAGAAGTCGCATGATTTTAGCTACCAGAGGAGGAAAGCAATCCTCAGCAGCACGACGAGGAACAGAGAAGCCACCATGAGTGCTAGTATCAGAGGCCGTGAGAGTTTTACAAAACATGTGGGGTGTCATAGACTTCCCTACGCCTTGAAGATCTTCATCTTCAGCCTCTGCATCTGTTATGCCTTCCCTCCATTTTTGCTCAATCTGCAGGTAATGAATTTACTTGCTAGAATGCTCATAGATTACCACATTACAGCAGCATTTTGTCAATCATATTAAAGAAAGGCATTTCATTTTTATTAACTACAATTCACAAAAGCAGAACTTTTTACATCTTTAATAAAGAAAAATACTTGACGTTGAAAGATTTTTTTCCTTGAAAAGCAGAGCATCATATTTGCAGAATAACATTAAATTCATCCCTAACAAAGATAAAGCTGCTAAATGTAACAATAGAATTTGGGCAGAATCATAGCAAGTTTTATATAAAATGTACATCATTCAGAGGGGAAAGACATTGATCCGCAAGATCTCCACACCCGACGCTTTGCGTCATTAAGAAAAGATTTCTCTTTTAAGATGTCAAAAGGGGAGAGCTAAAATAGCCGCGTTGGATAAGAAATTTTCACTCGTAATATTTTCAAGGAAATACCCTTTTCCCTAAATAAATTGGTGCAAAAAGATATTTATTTAGATCATGGGAGGGGAGAACCTTAAAAGTATCTAAATTTTCCAAATTTAACATAAACTTAAAAAGTACAAAAAGAATCGCAGCTGCAGTTACAAGCAATGCAATGTGATGGTCTGAAGATTATTTAGCCGTACCTGTTGATCTGGAACTAGTGAAACTTGTGCATAAACCTCATCACTAGCTGCGTCCGCCTACCAATGATACTCTCAACAATCACTAAAATTGACGACAAAAAATCAACAATTCGAAATCAAGAAAAATAAGAAACCAAAATCTTACATGGAGTTTGACATCAACAACGCGACAAAATACGTGGGGAGGGAGATCATAAGCTACGGCAGGGTGCTCCGGGAGGTGTTCCACGTGTCCCTGAGGAAAGTAAACGACGGCGCTTCCTTTCTTAGGCAGTGAAATCAACGGCCCCGCGCAAGCGTGCCACAGCTCCATACATACCGCCGAGGACGACGTCGCAGCCAATTCCAAGTTCCCCGTGGCCGCCGACGATGACGGAGAACCAGAGGGCGACGCCGTTTCATCTTCATTGTTCACGGTATTCAAATCGATTAATCCGCACATCATATTCAAACCCTAAGCAGCCAAATAACAGAGAAATTCAAGGAAAATAGGAAATTATCAGTTTCTGCGACTATCTTCTCCTTTCTATATACAAGCATAGAGGGAAAAAGAATGTGAGTGTACGTGAGAGAGACAGAGAGAGAGGGGTACCTTTTTAACTCAGCAGCTCTGCATTAGCTTTCTCTCACTAAAAATGGGATTGCTTTTTTTCTCTGTATATCAAATCAGACTTTATTTACTTGAGTATTAAAGTTCTATTAATACCATACAACTATATTGTTGAAGAATGCTATTTGCCTATTTCACAAGGCTACACATATCTTTTTAATTATTAAATAAAATAAATAACTATTACGACAAATTTTTATTTGTTGATATATACTCCATCAAACAAATGTATACATACATATATATATATATATGAGGCCTGCAAGTGGCAGCAGCAGCAGCTGCAAAGAGCAGCGCTGCAACTGCTGGGCGGAGGAAACAGCTACTTCTGTGATGTATGTGTGTGGCAGATAGTAAGTGTGTGTAGAACAGAGACTAAGTATATTTATTTATTAGATTATATGTGTATATGGGCTATACATACATCTAACTGTATGTATTGATTGAAGTGTAGCACTGTGTGACTGTGTGTGATTTTTGGGAGTTAGTTGAGGGAGTGGGGGGGCGGGGAAGGGGAGTGGGGAGTGGGGAGTGGGGGAAGCGGGAATAAAAAAATAGGGGTGTGATTTGTGAAAAGGGGACGACTAAAAGAAAATAAAGAGAGGGGCTCTCTGTGTACAAACTCCCTTTATTTTCGGGGGATGTCTATTCTGTCCCCTTCCACTTCAACAAATCTCCCTCGTGTCCCTTTGCCTTATTTAATTCACTCTTCCATTTTTCCTTTTCTTTTTTTTCCTTTTCCTCCATGAAACGTACTTATTTTAATAAAAGAATTAGCATAAATAGAAGTTGACCTCAATAAAGAACATTGCAATTGATGAACTCATTTGTATTTGAAAGTATTTTCCACTTTAGGTCAAAGTTAAGAATATTTTTGCTTATTAAAAAGCCACATAAATAGAAATATCCCTCGTCAAAACACATTTGATGTCATTTTGACTTCAATACTAAATGGTTGAACCCTTTAATATCATTATTGTTATTACTCCTCAAACAAGATTAATTTTGCTTATTTTGAGATTGTGTTATACGCACTTTTTGTACAATACAATATAATATTGTCGTTCTTGTTGTTACTCCTAAAATAATATTAATTATACTTATTTTGAGGTTGTACTCATTAGATTGAAATTGTGTTATATAATTTTTTTTGTAGAAATAGATAAAAAATATATATATATTTTTTATTCACTTATCTCAAAAAACAAGGGAATGTATTATTGTTTCATTGTACTAATAGTGCACCAAAATTAATTTTCCAACTATTTTTCGAGCTAGTTTTAATTTAATGACAAAGTTTGGGTAAAGTTTCTTTTAGCTGTCAATTTGTCAAGGTATGAAAGGCACGTTACCTAAATGTTTTAATGTCTGCACAATTTTTAGGTTGGCAACATATATTGCTAGGGTTTTCCAATGGGCCTTTTGGCTCTCGTTTTTCTCATGAGCTATTGGCTAAGGAAAACCTTTAAGTACGCATCCACAACTGATGTTATCTTTTTGTTGGATCAATAAAGAGAGTGCTTAGACTCTATTCTAAGTACCAAAAGATGGTCCCAGATTCTTTTTCATACGCTACATTTTTTGCAATCAAATTTTGCACTTGATATGATATTTATTAGTAACATCTGTACAACCCTACAATTCATTGCCATTTAATATCAAGACTTTGCTAAAACAATTACTATCAAGTTTTGATTGATGCAAATTCAATGTCCCATAAAATAAATTTAAAATACGCTGATAATGAAATTTTTACGGACATAGAAAAAAATAATATAAATTTGTAGATAATTCTCATAAAATATTAATTAACGGCTCAATTTTTAGGGCAAAGTTTGTCAATTTCCTATACCAAAAATGGGCTAATAATGCAGTTAAAAAAAAAAAAAGGAACAATTATCAATAAGCAAATATTGTATGGGGAAAACCGATCGAGACAAAGCATTTTAAAAGAAGTCCATAAAAGGAATTTTGGAAAGTAGAAAAAAGAGGTAAAGATGGTCCCCCCCCCCCCCCCCCCCCCGCACAACAAGAGTGTATTAATCATTAATCACTACTTAAAATGGGGATTAAATAGATTAATTTCTGAAGAAAAAAAGGGTGGAGTTGTAATTTTGTTTGAAGAGCATGGACAAAAATGTGACAGTAATAAAAAAAGGCAGGTCACTATCAGAGCCATTCAATTGCATGGCACCCAACAGAGGTCTAAGGCTATATAGCTCGGGTACGCCCTACGATAGCAACCCGGACAAAACGGGTTACTACACAAGGCCCAACTGATTATGACTCGACCAATGCTTTTATCCTGTTCCGGATAACTTTCTGTCCCACGCGCCTTCTGGATGAGTTTCTATCTAAACTTTTCTTCTTATTTTTTGTTACATGGAAAATGATATATTAATATTCCCTTATTTTGTGTCAGTAATTTTATCATCATATATATAATTTTTTAACAAAATTTTCTTTGTTTATATATAGTATAATACATTTGATTGAATGAAAAAATGGGTCAAAAATACAAAATGCATAATATATGAATTCACATGCTAATGGGTAAAATATAAATATAAAAGAATTGTATGAGAGCAAAAATATAAGTTATTTTGATATTATTTATATATAAATTGTATTTGTACTTATTTTTAAAATATCTAAAATTATTTTATATGTGTTTTTTATGTTATTTAATCCATAATTATGACATAACTTAAAAATTATTATTTAATAATAATTAATATATTCACAAATTAATGAACATGGTGCATTCAACTAGTGTATTTTTTTTGTAAATAAGTTGATATGATAAATGTACATTGAGTAATTAAAAAAATGAAGGTAATACATTTTAGAATTGATGCGTGACAATGTATGATATATATATATATTGTATACACGTTTTGTAATTAAAAAATCAAGAAATGTGATATGAATAGCTGCAAATCATTATAAACTTAATTATGATAAAGTGAATTGCTAGCAAAATATACATCATATAATTTGACCTTGTTTGGTTAAGTTTTTTAATTAATAATATAGTAACAGTGATAAGAGATATCAAGTTATTGCCATACTAATTTGAAACTCAAAAAACTTATCTACAAACATTTTAAATATTTTTTAGCATTGAACGGCAAATTCACACTTGTAAAAGGTATAAATATATTTACATCCAAAACAATGATTCAATTCCCATCCAAAAAAAAAAAGAAAGAATAATTTTGTATATAACTTTTATTCATATTAATAACTCAAAATTAAAGTTATTGATATAGTTGAATTAAAGAACAATGCAAGATTTTAGACTAATAGTGATGCTAAATGTCACTAGGTAGTCATTACTTTTGTATCACTTTCTTCTATTTCGATAAAAAAAAAATTGCAATTAACTTAGTTAGATAAAATAATAAATCTGTTTTTCTTAATTTTTTTTTAAATAATGAAAATTAACCAAGTCACATATATTATATTTTCTTTAGATAGTCAAAATCCTCTACCTGAATTTTTTTTCAAACAATCAGTTTTTTAAAAAAATCTAACATGATACTGCTCACAGATCACATGAAAGGAAAGCATGCTTTACACGTACTTTTCTTCTTCATCTCACTGCAGACACTGAGAAAAAAGTGATCTTTAGTTATGTAAATTAAAGGCTTCTAATAAATAGACAATTTAAGGTCCCCATTTTTCTTGATGAGCCTCTGAAAAGTCGAGACTGCCCTCATTTCCAAAAGGCTGCCATTCCCAAAACTTTATCTGAGCTTTCTTTAATTATTTTTTGGGAAGTTAGATCTGGCTATTTACAAACATTTACGCTTATTCCACATGAATTTGACGTTGAAAATTGCTGGACAAATTTATTCAACAATCATGTGGTCTAAATTTGATTTGAAAGAGTGGGTATAAAGAATTTGAGTTATCATATTAATTGAACTTGTTTTATTCAATATATAATAGTTAGGATTCACGTTTGAATTTGATTTTATAAATTTTAAGTATGATTTAATTATAAAATCGATGAGTCAACCCAGTCAAAAGAGTATATTGAAATTGAACTTGTTTAACTTGATTAATTTATCTTAACTTTACAAATCTTTGCCCAATTCTTAATTAAAGAGTTTAGATATATCTAAACGGAGACCTAAAGTAACTATATTTAGTTATGAGAATTCTGCCAAATCTGATTCATGTCACTTTTAAATCAAGTAAAATATTCAATTATCCTCTCACCTTATTACATTTACATTCCATATTTGTTATTATTATTTTCATAGAGTTTTTTCTAACTTGAGTATTGAAGTAATTATATTAAATAATTCTAACATCCTTAATTATTGTTTTATAAGTGTTGTTGGACGAGCATTGAGAGATTGAATGTGCCGAATTATAATTTTTTGATTTGTACAAATTCTATACACATCAAACAACAAAAAAACCTGTTATTATGCTGCTCTTTGCACCGGCTTCCACAACTGGTAAATTTTTCAATTTGAGGGGTAACTGTGCAGAAGAATATTCTTACTTACAAAAGGCAATTCAAAGGAAATTACGCAAAATGACAGCATATTTGTCTCCAAGATAAAGCATTTTGCAACAGGGCCGATGTATGATTTCTTGGAACATTTGTCTATGAATAGAAAACATGAAATAAGATATTCTTTTACTATTTCTTTAATACTACATTGGAACCTTAAGGTTTTATAAGTGGGGAGAGGGGAAGTTGGGGGCCGACTCCATATTTCTATATAGTAATTTACATTTTGTGACAAATTATTATAGGTAATTATGAAAGAAAGTGTAGCCGCAAATTAGACTCACGTGCATTCTCTTGTAAAGCAAATGGATGGTGAGTTAATAATGCATAAGAAATCATTTTGTTTTACTAATCATCATGATTTAATATGAAACTTATCTTAACCATCCATATAATCATGTCTTTGACCAAAGTTCAAGATATTGTTGTCAATAAAGTATTAAATTACTTCTGCTACACTCAATTACCTCTGCAAAATCATATTTCATTTACTTAATAAAAAATTTGCAGTGCTAAACTATACGGATATGTTATCATTTTGCTTTCCTCAAATTATAAATAAATATATATATATATATATATATATATATATATATATTTCATTTTATACCTTTTTTAAGAATATCTAAAAAATGAAAATTGAAAATTTAATATTAAATTATAATTAAATAATAAATTATATTTTCTCAATTGAAGGAGGGATAGCATATATTTTTATAGTTCTAGGGGGCAAATGATACCATACATAAAGTTGTGAGGGGTAACTTGTAATTCACCCATTTTTCTCATGTTTTGTTATGTTGAGTATTTTTATTAAAAATACTTGAACTATAAGTATTTATTATATTTAATTAACGTAATGAAGTTGAAAAAAAAAAAGAGAAAGGAATTGTTTTTTTTTTAATTAGAATGAAAAAGAAGGGGCAAGTAAAGGGTAAGGAAGGAGGTGAGAGAAGGGTAGAAAGTAGAAAGGAATGGCACAAAGACAAGGACAGATGAGAAAGGGTTTGGCTTTTTTAGCTTTTGCAGAGAGCCCTCGACTTTTTCGCGGGCTTTCACTGATCACTGAACCCATTTCTGGCTTCTCTGCCGCCGGTGGGGTCTTCCCCCTCTGACCACTCACCACTGTTTCGCACTCTGCCCCCAAACCCACCCCCCTCCAACCCTACTCTCACCCTTTCATCGTACTTTAGTCACGTCAACTACACGCTCTCCCATGTTGTACCCTCCAGTCCAGGCTCGGACTCAGGCTCTGGCTCCAACAAAGAATGTGTCATCTTAAATTAACACAAAATTATTAAATGATAATTAAAAAAGTAGTTGTATTATTTGCTTTGCTTTTTTATAAACTTTTTGAAGAATACGTTATTGTTTTGACTAAGATAATTTTTTTATATAAATTTATTTTAAAAAATAAAATATTAGTTACAGAAAAAAAATTACAATTCATCTTTTATTTTTTTCATTTCAAATTTTTGCTACCCAGTTTCTCTTTTTAACCTTTGAATTTTACCTTATTCATTCATCATTATGGCCTTGCTATTGCTAATATAAATCCATCTTAGTCTAAATGTGGACCTTATCTTGATTGACTGGATTAATCAACAAAGTAAAAATTAGTATTGATGCACTTAATTTGCTTGCACCGTCCAACACTGTTGAAAAAGTCTAATTACTAGACCCCAAGTCCATTTGAAAAACATGTCATTTATCACCTTTCATTGTTTTAAAAAGCATAAACATTAATTAAGTAAAATTTTAAAATTCAATGCAAGAGGTTATAAAATATGAGGATTATATGGTGATTAGAGGCGATAGTAACTCGATGATGACAAAAATTATAGCATTTCTCCAACAAAGATTAATATTTAAAGAAAATTGAAATAAATATGATATAAGAATAATGAAATGAATATGCAACAAAAAGAAATTCGTGTATCTAGGGTTTAAAAATAAATTAAAGCACTCAATAATCAATTTAAAATTGATCGTTAAAAAAAATTGTATGCAAAACTCTGCTCAAACTCAACTTATTAACAATCAAATTAAATTTAAAAATTTAAATAATTTTAAATATTAATTTATTCAATTCATTTACACCATGTACCATCAATTTTCAAAAAATCTCACTCAAATCAAGTTCACATAAAAATTTCTGTTTGCTTGTTTGGTATGTTGGTTTATAAATTATTGTGTATTTTTATAAGTTTTTTACAGTTTAAAAAATCGGTTGTGGTACCTATTGAATTAAAAAAATTAAAAAAATTAAAAAAATTAAAAAAATTAAAAAATATTCCTGACTAAAATGGCAATAAGAAGGGACGTGGCAAAGCATTAGAAGTAGCCAAAAGGAACGAGAGCGGTCAATTCTAAGCAGAGGGTGTCGGCTACTGAAAAGCGGGGGTAAAATAGGCCCTCGATTTGTGCGCAGATCGTACGGTCAACAAACTGCCAATCTTCGTCACTTAAAACCTCCGTCGCTCTAATGTCCACACTTTCTCAAATCCCATTCAACGGTGTTGATTGCATGCCCATAGCATTTGCAATGCGTTGTACGGATATGATGATAAGGTACAACTCACCGCGGAACATATATAATACTATATTTGTAGCGTAAAAAATCAACTAGCTAATGGTATTATTTGGATAGTAAAAGTTTAGCTTCAGGACTCAAAATCTTGTTTGATTTTATTTTTAAAAAATAAATTCAAACATAGAAAGTATATTTACTTTATTTATTTTTTTAAGAAATATTATTATTATTATTTTCATATCTATAACCATTAATTTCAAACCAATATAACTAATTAATCAAAGTGGGATTCGAATTACCAATATTAGATCTGACGTTCTATTAATTTTAAAATACTTAAAAAAATTTAACTAATTAAATAATAATTTATCTATCTGTAATGAGATTTAAAATAAAATAAATAACAAATTTTCAGCCTAATGTAATTTAACAAATGAGATATAAAAAAATAGGACCCATTAATTGTTATTTTTATATTAAAATATTATTTTCAATCTAATAAAGTCAATATTTTTGCATTACATCTAAATATATTTTCTTTTTTGCACAAAAATCATAAATAAAAAAAAATACACTTGAAAATATTAAAAATTAAAAATAAAAATACACTTGAAAATATTAAAAATTAAAAAAAAAAAATGAAATGAAACGAGCCCAAATCTTGAATTCAAGCTTCAACAAACCACAATATTTATTCGTTACACTTTAATTGATATTACTTTCACTAATATGGTTGATAAATTACAATTAAATTTAAATAGCTGTTGATATTCTAATACACCAATGTGGTAGATGTTTTTTTTTTTTTTGTGTGTGTGTGTGTTGGGGGGGGGGGGGGGGGAGGGGGGTTCAAATAACAATAAATTTATATATATAAAAAAAAGGACGATGCGCAAATTTCACTTGGGGTAAGAGTAGTTGGTCGTGAATAGATCATTAAAAAGATACAGTCTGGTACTTGTGCTAAAAATACACACTACCAGTGCTCTTTTAACCAGTCGCCATTTCTGAAGTGGAAGCTTTTAAATTGATATAAATAATTAAGAGGAAGAAGCAAGTGACGTAGTTCATTACAGAAAGGGCCAGCAATATTAATTGAAAACCATATGGCAAGAGTGACAGCAAATTAAATGAGAATTTAATTTCCAAATGGCAATCCATCTAAATAAAAACTCAACCACCAAATGATAATTTAATGTTGTACCTCATTTGTAAGATTTTGCTTTCTAATTTTTCAGAATCCAGGTTCATTTATGTTACATATATAACTTTATTATGATTTTTTTTTACTGCATAATATAATGGATTATATTGAGGGAAGAGCAAGAACCGATATATATTTACTTTATTGGATAAATGAAATACACAGAGGACTTTTTATGTGAAGATAGTTTATGTGGTCTACTCGTTTATTTGAGATGGAAAACAAAATGGATCAATATTTTACCATATGCTACAAGGTGTAGGGTTGGAAGAATTTCATGACCTTTTATGAACTTTTGTTGTAGACAGTAAATATAAAAATTCTTAATTTAAGTAATTTAAAATTAAAATTTTTGTGATCAAATCTAGAAATACAAAGAAAATTTAAATATGACTACCGAAATTATTTGTTTCTTTTATCTCAAAAAAGTAAAAGGAGGACATCATTTTTATCGAGTCTCAAATTTCAATTTTTTTCTTATTAATTTAGACTTATAGTTAGAAGATAACATGTTTTGTAGATGGTGTATATTGAGTATATATCTTATATATATATATATATAATATAATAAAATATGTCAAGAAAACCTTAAGCTATACTATTAAACTCCAAACTTCCCATAAAAGAACCATACACAAATTAAGGTAAGTAAAGAAATCATTGGGAAGATAAACTGGGAAGTACAAAGGAAAATATTTTGGTAATCTTTAGAGGGACAAAATTGGCAGCATAGATTAAAGAAACAAACTATATACCTAGGACTAGTATTTGTTGCTCTTTCTAACACTTTCCCAAGTGAAAAACAGGCACAGCATCAACCTCACTGAGTGCTTAAACGGGCAATTTTGATAATTGCGCAGACTTTTATGTAAATTCCCCCCACACCCTTCCCTGGATTAACCTACGCAGGTAAAGAGTGAAGTGTCGGGTTGATGTATTTATCCACCAGGAGATTGAAAAACAAAAAAGAGAGAGAGTAAAAAAGAAACAGGATTATAAAGTGACGTTATGACAATGTCAGAGGGTGGCAGCACTCAGCAGGAAAATGAATCTGGTGGTCTGAAGCCACAGACCCATTGACCATGTCTAGGCTTTAGAAGTATTTACTGGCTACAACTATAGAACAGCTGATCCTACTATGTACTTTTTTTTTCGAGCTGGGCCACTGGTAAGTCGTGGAAGATTGTGGTACATTTATTTCTTATGCTTGAGTGTTGTGTACGTGTGTGTGTGTGTGTGTGTGTGTGTGTGTGCTTTTTTTTAAAAAATAAAAAATAAAATAAAATAATGCAGAGTATATATATGATTTGGCCTATTGGGCTGTCGTTTTTGTATGTATTTTAAAGTTTTGTAAGCAAGGTCAGTTATTTCTCCTTTTTTCGGCTGAAATTTTGTAAAGTTTTATTGAATTGAAGCCCAAAGCTATGACAGATGAGTTGGTCTGCAACATATGGGCCTTTGGGCAAGCAGGCCGAGATGAGGGCATGCCTGGTTATTTGGTAATTTTGATTTCGGACCCAAACATATCAGATAATCAAGGACAAAACAAATTTCAGTCAATTTGGTGGAATATAAGTGGAGTTTTGAGTGGCATAATTTACTACGACGGTTGTGATATCAAGTAAGGTTGTCCGCCACAAACGGAAGCCCAACACGTGACAGAAATAAATTTTTTGACTGAAAAATATAATGGCAAAAATTTAAGCCAACAAATATTGGGTCTTCCTTCAAACAATAGGTATAGTTAAAAATAAAATAAAAAATCAAATTACTTATTTGAGATCATTAGCTACAAATTTGTTTGAACTCGATTTGTTTAAAAATAACAAATCAAACTTGAATATTTTTTCGTTCGATAAGGTATGAAGCTCGACTTGATTAATAAAATATATATAAAAAATCAAGTTATTCAATTCGTACTAGACTTGATTAAAACTTATTCGAGTTCAATTCGATTTACAATTAAATCAACTTCAAATACAATTTTTGAAAGTCAATAAAAATTTAAACAAATTAAAACGCTAACGCATTCGACTCAACTCCATTCGTTTATGCTACTAACAACAATAGGGTTTTGATTTTTAATCATTCCATGTGACTTTAACTATAATTAGTATCAAGAAATGAAAAGTAATTATAATTAGTTTCATGTTCTCGGCACAGTTCAACTGGTAGATCAATCAACATGTTACTCGCTTCCAGCGGAAGGGTGAGGGTTCGAATTCTGATGGGAATTTGCGGCTGAATTTCAGTATGAAGCAATCAATGTGATACCAGTAGGACCTTATGACCGGAGTTTGGTATAGAATAAATCCAGTTGATTCCACAGTGAGTAACCGTTAGGCTTTAAACATTATTTAATTTTCCATGTTTTATTCAAGATAAAGTAATTTATTGTGGATAATTCACAATTTGGTCAATTTGGTGATACTATCACTTCACATGCTAACAAAAAAGTTCTCATTTTGTATTCTTCTAAGTAAATTTTGGCATTCTAAATGAAACACAACCCTCTGCTAATAGGGAATAATTAAGTGTTCTAATGTAAACAATTTGCATTGAAGGCAAGAGACCTCGTACAGAGATTATATGAAAACACATTTCAAGGAGAAAATTAACTGTAAATAATTTGAAATATGTGCGTTATCCATTAACATTAGAGATTATGAAAGAATCAAAGATTTTTGATAATTTATTTATCAGCACATGTCTACACAATGTTTCTATGTACAGCCCCCAAAGTAATTCCCCTTCACACACCCCTCCCCCCAAGAAAAAGGCGCAAGGGAAGAAAATTAAAGCTGAATGGACGTTAGCAGTTTCAATTGCAACAACTCTCTACCTAGAAGACCTGACGGATCAACCAGAAAATGGACAAGGATTTGTTTGTCTCATTTACATACAGAACAACCTCTGCTAAAATACCTACACAAAAGCTAATGAAACTTAAAGCTAACGTTGCACCCTTTGGAATTGGCTCTTTTCAGTGTACCTCTGGCAGGCATTCGATCACTTGGTGTTGATGGAGATGGAGGGGTTGCTGGCTTTGATGGAAACGAGTTGCAACGCTGCAAAGTTGTTGATGGGCACTTTAATATTCCTTTGATAGGCTTTTTAGTTGTAGAAGACACCTCCTTCCCAGAATCATCACTTGAATTGCCCTTTTCATCTTTTTCATATGCAAGACAATCAAATACATCACCCTTACTGCATTCTGGGTGAACAAGATCATTACCAGATGCATCCTCTCTAGTGTCGGTAGGAGATGAATAATCTCCAGAATCACCCCCTGGAATTTCAGCATTGACAAGGAAATCGACAAAAGGGCCCTCTTTACATTCCACATTGACAAGAACGTTGTCGCCGAGCATATCCTCCATTTTACCTGTGTGAACATGAATGTTGTCGTGTGCCTCATGCTTTTTCTTCTTGATTTTGGGCAGTTTGAACCACCCTTCAGCCAGAAGATGGAGAGAATTCAAATTCTTCAGAAATGAGGTTTTCTTGGAAGAAAAATCCATTTTTTTCTTGTCGTTGGCACCCAATAATCCCATCGCAATGACAGTAGTAATGAAGAGCTGGCAAATTGCACACTTAATTTGCTCATGCCTCTCAAAAGATGAGGCCTCCGTCAAACCTATCATTCTCTTGATTCCAAGAACTTTTCGCGCCAATTCAGCTAGTTCCCATCTTTTGTATTTGGGATCCTTTAGAATTTTGGCAGCTAGAAAACCAATGTCCACTTCACTTTTTGTCAACCCCAGTTCTTCAAATGGGAACAAATCTATCTTTTCAGGGATACCGAAGCCAACGACATGAATTCTCTTGTCAGCAAGGAACCTGTGGATTGCAGCAGGCAGTGCTTCCCCAGCACCAAACCTGAGAATCACACAACCAATACCAAAGCACAATAGCAGCAATAGAATGGATGGATCACGAGGGTGACACATAACATCAAGGCCAACAATGGGTGGATGAGCCCAAACCTTTCCATCTGGGAAGAGAAAATCCATTTTGCATAAAGATTCAAAATCTTTTGTCTTGAAGGTGATCCCTTCAAGCTTAACCTCAAAACGGTTTGTTCTCAAGTACACAGTCCCCGCCATTTTTGAGCATAGAAAGTCTGGTTCACTGAAAGGAAAGAAAATACTTTTGGATGGGAATGAAAGTTGACAGAGGAACAATATAATAGCAAAGAAATAGAACATCTCAACGTGGCACAAAAAATTGCTGCCAAAGACAACAAGATGAGCCAATATTCGGGGCCATCAGGGTATGGTGATGACTTTGACACAAGGGAGAGGCATATCAGACTGGAATGCTATTTTCCATAATAGAGCAAGGATGAGGAAAAGGAGGGAAAACTACAGGTTATACAAGGATTGAATCCTATTTAAGAAACAAGCACCATTAGTTTGCTCTGATAGGCATCATCTATAAATTTTCTGACGGTAGTGATTAGTCGCATTCATTCAATTAAATTAGTGGCTCCTCATAAATATAGCAGTTTTTTAAGGTTTCAGATAATTGTAAACATGCGTAGCTTCAGCATGTATTGAAAATTCTTTTTTCTCCCTATTATTGTGGAAACGAAAATGCATAGCATCCACATAATTAATAACTTGGAACATCGGAGGTCAAAATAAAGTTAGTATACAACCCATCAGATTCCTACAAGTCTCCTCGATGCTACACCCGCTGCACTAATCTTCATCCACACATACAAAAACACACACGGGATGAAGGATGAATCTCCATGTGCACACTCCAATGGGTGGAGCATGCATTTGACCAGTTCCTACATAACGTCCACATACATTTCTGGATCCATTCAGTCATGAAAACAACTTAAGAAAGTTTGACCACAATTAGCTAATACTTGACCTTACAAAACAGCATCTTAGATTCTACTTATGAATAAAGAGACATAAACTAAGGACTGACCTCATGGTAATATCTCCAGCCAGTCACCATCCACAGCAATGGCTGCCTTCAGATCAGCTCATCTACCAGTGTTGTTACCATCTTTTGCAAAATTTTCAGACTTAACTACTCCACAGTCGCACTAAACACAAGTTACATGGAGAGCCAAACCAGAAGCCAAAAACTTTTGTGTAAGGCACACCATCTTGCCGTTGTTAAAAAACTATGGCAAAAGTGCGTACTTAAATCTTTAAAATCGTCAGTTCAGAGTAGACCAAGCACCACGCTTTTATTTTTTGGCAAGGGCTGTTATCATACACACGATACTTTCATGACATATATTGAAAAAATCCATGAATTTAATTCTAAAAGTATGAAGATTGCTCTTAGATTGAGAGCCTTGCCCCACAAGGTGTTTGAACTTATTTAAAAAACTTATAAGCCTTATATTTTATAACATAATTTTAGAGTTTATAAGATATTATATTTTATTTTAAAAATAAACTTTTTGATAAAATAAATTATTAAAGTTTATAAAATGTTAATAAAGATAATTCTATAATTAATAAGATCAAAATTCAAAGAATTTATTAAAAAATTATAATAAGTTATAAATTCCTTTTTGAAAGAAGATCATTAAATTATACCATCTTAGGAATTTATAAGTTCATTTTCTAAAAAATTTATCAAATACTTGGATGATATTCTATAAACTTTCAAACATTTTATAAAATATTTTAAGAAGCTTATGAGCTCACCAGACATGGATAGGATCAAATAATAAGGTCGGAAAAAACAAATTAAATTATTTGAGTTTGACTCAAAATAAATTATTAAAATCTTATTTAAACTCGTTTCATTAAGTATAATAAATCGTTCATTAATATTTTATTTTTTTCATAAGATTTGATGCTCAATTCAATTCATTGAGTTTAAAAATGATAAAGTAGGTGAAAAATATAAAGATAGAGCTAAATTCAATTAAAATTAATTAAAATTTGATTAGTTTATTGAGTTTAAAATAAATTTATATAAAATATATCAAAATACTATACGTTCCACTGTTTAAATTCAATTAGTCTAACTATCAATTATTAAATTAAACACAAACACAAACTTAAATTAAACTTAAATAATTTCTTATTTTATATCCCTACCCAACTATCCTAGTAGGTTTTCTTTTTCTTCAACTTACAGGCATCTCAATTGCTGAACAGTGACCGTTTACGCGATATGTGAAACATAAGCTAAACACGTTTTAGTTCCCGGAAGTAGGGTCGAAAAGTCACAGTACACGGATGATTCATATCATCGCCATAGTCGAACCATTTTTTACCCAAGACCGTATTCAAAATTCATAAACCTGGGATGCACGCATTTTGCCTTCCTTTTCAAGAAACTCACCCCTTAGGAACCAGTCAACCCTTCATCTATTCCTCGACGAACATTATAAACTGAAATTAGAGTTCTGTTTTATTTAGAATTAGTTTCCAAGATCAAACAAAGACAATCAAGAAAGCAGTGAAGAAAGAAAAAAGAGAGATCAGTAATGGTCCTTCCTCTATTGAAGCTTGGAACGCTTGCCTTAAAAACTCTGAGCAAACCCATTGCCGCTAGGCTCAAGAAAGAGGCTGGACTCCACCCAAAGTTCAGAAATTTCATAGTCAGCGTCGCTCAGGTATTTTACATTGCACTGGATTTAAGAATGTGTGAAAATGGATCAGTTGTTTGATGGGTTTTGCCTTGCGTCTTCTTTTCAGAAATTGATAGGATTTGTTTTATTTTAGAAGTGAATGCTAAGGGTTATATTTAGAAATGGTGTACTGTAATCGCGTGGCTAAAGATGGACGGTAAAATAATGTTTTCGTGATTTGGAGCTATTTGATTGTTTTGCTCTCTGTTGATTACGATTTTTTGCCTCCAAAAGTGGTGGCGCTTGCTGTCTATTATGGCTGATAAATTAAATTTTGCGCATCGGGAATTTTCTAGTCACCCAGATTTAGCAAGTTTGCAAGTTATTGGCTCGGAGCCTTTGCATTATCTGCTGTCTAGTGCTGCAGCCACCGCCTGTAAGAAAGTAGAAAGAGTGGATTGGGGGATTGCAATTAGGGGGTTGTGGGTTGGATTGCAGCTTTTGCAGCCAGAGTTGGTGCATAGATGTGGACTTTTATGGGATGGGGATGCCCAAGTGCATATACGATGAGCTTTTAAATGTTATCACTTTGTTGTTATACAGTTTTAGGAAATGCTAATGCACAGTGTATTGTGGTCTAGTTGAATGACTAACCCTTCCAACTATTTAATGTCCTGATTGCATCCCTTAGTCGAGGAAATTGGGGTTTGGGCGTTATGGGAAAGGACTGAGTGTTAGGAGCGAAACCAGGATTGAGTACTATGTGGGGCAAAAAACTCATTGAATAAAACTCAGTATTGATCATTACTGTTTTCTCCATTCAATAGCGAAAGACTACTTCCTGCCTTCAATGTTGCCCCTGATAGGATCACTCCCCATTGTTTAGCCCATCTTTCTGTTAAGAAGTGTTTAGATGAAAAGGACATCTGACAATGTATCATATGATAATAGTATGGTGTTTGTTTGTTGTCCACCAAACGTGTAATACAATAAGTTTCTGTGTACTGAATATTGATGCACTTAGATTTCTGTCACCTACCTGTTGGTTGCATTGCGATCATTGATGACATGGAAAATCATACATAGAGCGCGGGCAAGACTTGTTGACAAATAGATATAGCAGGAGCATTTGCTGATAAATTACCACTGGCAATAGGAATTCAGGAGAATTATATGACAGTAGAGCTGCAGCTCTTTTGGAAAATTGTATGCCCATCGGCCTGTAATTTTGTAATTTCCTCCAGGAATCCCTAGGTTTTTCTTAAATGTACTTCACTCGCCCTGTCATAATATTCTTCTGCAGGAATCCATTATCTTTAAGTCTGATAATTTTCGGATGTTGGCCTGGATGCTTTAATTTACTTTTTTTTCTGTTATTTTTATTGGGTTGTGTAATTTTATGAAGTTGTCTGTTGTGCATATCATCTTCTGTTTTTGTTTTCACCTTGTTTTTCAAAGTTCCATCTTTTTTTTCCCCTGATGCAGATACGACATCATTAGTTCTTGCTTTTGAGTATGTTTCGAATTCCCTTCTCAAAACTCTCTAGCAGTTGACACATTTTACTGAGCAATTAGAGATTATTATGTTGCATGACATAGGAAACGTTGGGTTGGGGGTTTACTTTGAATGTGCATCTTATACACATACCTGGGTTCTGAAGGGCACTCTCTCTTGTTATTACTCTTCATGTTGATAACGAAATTGGTATTTCTCACCCTTGGTTGTAAATTGATTAACAAAACTAATAAAATTATCATTTTTACTTTTCCATTCTATCTTCTTTGTTTTGTACTGATTGCATACACTGTATTATCTTGGGATAGGGCTATTTCCTTGATTAATATTATTTTCGTTCCTCGTCAAGTATTTGGCATGTGCTTGACTAATGCCATATTTTTAAATGCTTTATCCTTGTATTTGTTACTGGAACCAGGCCAATCACCGGATAACAACAACCATGCAACGACGCATATATGGTCATGCGACTGATGTTGAAATTCGACCTTTGAATGAAGAGAAAGCTGTTCAAGCTGCAGTGGATCTCATGGGCGAATTTTTTGTCTTCTCGGTAGTCTTTCTTTTCAACTTCAACATTTCTTCACTTATTAACGTGCTTTATTTAATATAGTTTTATTATTTGTGGTTTTCAATTGTGTTGGGGATGGATATCTGGTGATTCAGCCATAATTTTTTGTGTGCGAACTCCCTATCTTGGGAAAAACAGAAGTAGTTAATGATAACTCATTGAAACTTTCTATGGGAAAAAAATATTGGGCTCTTTATGTTCTGGCAGGATAATAGCTTTACATTTTATTTCTCACACTTTTGTAATGTCTTTAGCAAGATGATATCCATCATAATGTGGAACCCTTGAATGGAAGTGTTTTTCTCAAATTTCATGCCTCATTTCTATGACCAGCATATACCACAGTACTATTGTTATTGTAATAACTTGGTTACCATAAAAAAACCACCAACTCCCCTTTACTCATTCTTTGTTATTAATTTCCCAGTTAGCCTTTTTTAACCATCTAACATTTTCCTCTGACAATATAATACCTACTTCCATTTTTGAGATTTGATATTCTGCAGCCATTGACAAGCAATGAGAGCCATGCATAACTATATTGATTTGTTATGTCAAATAGATTAATCAAGATTGCTCAGTCATTATGTTGATGCCTGCAATTTTGAACAGGTGCTGTGCTGGTCTACAGTCTGCTTATCCAAAAATCGAAAGGAAAAAAGGAAGAAAGAAAATATAGCCTCTACACTTGTCAAACAAATTTTTGTGAATATTTAAAGAAATTTTGAAAGGCCAAGATTGCCCTGGCCATAGTCAATTAAACACTATTTATTTTACTTGATTACTTGTTTGATTATCTACACTTACTGTTTGTTATCTTAGTTTTTGCTAGATCAATGTCTCAAATCTTCCATTGTATTAATTACTGTGACATGACCTTTTAGATGCGTATCGCAAACTATTTAAATATTTTAGTTCATCCACCGAGGCAACTGGTTGAGTTTCTTCTAGAAATCAGTATTGAGTGCAATATGCATTTTCTAGATACAATAATGACTGTATACTTGTGCCCTATGTGAAGATTGGGATTTAATTAAGTATCTTAAATAGATTATTGAAATGTAGATAAATACCAAAATTTTGTCTAGTGTTGATGATTTCTATTGGCAAGAAGCCAAATCAAGGCCTGGTAGAAACTAGAGATAAATCTTTTCTAGTTTCCTGCCCATGGATTCCTGAGCTGTAGTTTGACAGCGTTTGCATGGACCAAAATGCATTTTTCACTTTCACTATATGTTCTAGCTTTGAACTTTTTGCTGTTTATAAGGGCAATAATTTAAAGTACCAAATATGTGACTCGTCCTTCTTTTGTGCTGATGTTTCAAATTATGTGATTAGGTGGCAGTGGCTGCGCTGATCTTTGAGGTGCAAAGAAGTTCTCGATCAGAAGCAAAAAAGGAGGAACTCCGCAAACAAGAAATGGAGGTAATGTGCGTTGAGTTTCTGTTACTTTTTACCCTAGTTGAGTATGCAATCCTTATGTGTCCATTGAATTCGAGTTACTTGGACTGAATCTGTGTATGCCTTTTGCATTATCCCAACGCAACATAACACTCAGTTGTCCCTTATCCTTGTCCAAGTGCCTAGTATCTGGTTTGGTTAGAATAGTGAGTACGTTGGATTTTATAGCTTTCTTTAAACCAGATTGACGAGTTATGGAAAAGGGGTGGGATGGGGAGGGGGGGATGTTTGCAGTAGAAGAACTTGTGCTTTTTCCTCTTTCTCCATAAAAGGCTATGGTCATGCATATATGAAATTTATCACTAATTTGCCCTTGTCACGCCCCTTTCCAAAACATTATGGTTTCCAGGGAATGAGGCAACGAGATGAAGAGTTAGCGAAAGAGGTGGAGCTTCTGAAGCAAAAACTAGCAGAGATTGAACAGATAGCCAGGGGACGTGGACTTGCCGGTGTGTTTAATTTCAGACATGCTCACGGTGAAGAAGTCAAGCCGACACCTGCAGCTTGATCTTATATGATTACAAATAATGCTTGTAATGTTGGATGATACAAGGGTACAATTTATCCTTGTCATTGGCTTGAATCTCTGTGCAAGTCATTATGATTCAGCTGTAATTTTTATTTTTTTTGAAGAATAAAAAGAGAAATCGAAATCTTGTACTGATTTTATGGTGAAAAAGAGTGCGGTGGGTACACACAAGGTAATCCTATATGTTCTGTTCTTGAATTTTGGAATGATTCTTCATTCAATCGAATCATGAGCAATAATTCAAGGATTTTCTAATTTTTTCCTAAAGAAAAATTGTAATCAGCCTGTCGAATATTTGTGAATTGATGAGTCTTTCCACTCCACTCTCCATTTTCGAATTTTACTAATCATATTCACAATCACTTTGTCCTAATTATTGAGCTTATGCAGAATGGAATTTTATGATTTATTAGGGTCTAATCCCTACTGCTACTTTTTGCCAATTGCATGCTAATGATGGAATATAATGCCCATTTGACCGTCTCTTTAATGATGATGCTGTGATGTTTAAAACAGGCAAAAAGCATTTGAAGGTGCTTCTTATCTTTAAAGATTATTGTGTGCATTGCATAATTTTCTGCTTTAAATGCTGTTCTATCATGAGCGGCATCCAAGAATTGACATCACGAATCTTTGTAGGTGGTGTGTTTGTGGATTATGCCCTTTATGCGTTTCTTGCCATGCTCATCCTCTTTTTCCCTCTTTCACAAAAATAATAAAGGCTTATTATTAATTCATGGATACTGTCACTTCTGATGCCAATGCATTAGAAATGACTAAGCAGTCATATTTATTTGGCTTCATATATTTATCAAAAGAGTTTTTTTTTTTTTTTTTTTAAACGAGAAGGGGCGGATTCAAGGTGGATTTAAGGAATAAGACTTGGGTCGGATTCAGAAACTCGCTAAATTTAATTTATTTATTAATTTTAAAAAAATTAAAAATATATTTTTTATAATAATATAAAATTTGCTAAAAAATATATATTTTTAAAAATAATATTATATAAATACATATCAATTAAAATAAAAAATAAATAAAATTTTAATAAAAATAAATTAAAAAATAAAAAATCAAGACTCATCTCGAATTCGTTTATAACTTTACAAACCCGCCTCAAGTAAAGTGAGTTTGGGATTATTCAAAATTTAGATCCTTACATTATCATCTCTAGATTTGTGATTGGACTAAGTGTTGATCTTACTATGCCATTGCTTGAGATATTAGACAAATTTGTTACTTAGAGATAATTTCTATGTATAGTTTAAAATCAAATAGAACAGATAAATATTGAGTTTCACACCATTTATTTTTAAGTGCCACGAAACTAAAATAAAAAGAGAGAAAATGAAAAAAATAAAATAATGAGCAAGCCAGAATATGAAATAGATAAAATCATATAAATATTTCCACGTAGTGCTCTTCCCCACCTACCAAATCCCAATCTCCAACTACAACCACCACATCTCTTGAGTTTTTCTAATTAATAAATTATTTCTTACCTATTGGCCAATACAATGTGAAACACAAAACGATTAATTACATTGCCCTTTTCCAAACATTACATATCAAAATCTTTTTGTCAAATGGAATTAAATTCATTTAATTTTTGACATCAAAAGTCACTTTATAAGTCAGGCTTTTACAAAGTCAAGGGCAGGCTGGTAATATCAACGGCCGTCAAGGGGTTAATATATGAATTCAGTGTCCCTGCGCATGGCATTTGCTTTCACCGATTGCGCAGAGAATCAATTAATTATCCCTTCTCCAAAAAGAAAAGAGAAATTGAAAGGAGAAAAAGAAAAAAAAAACACCACTACTTTACCCTCCTCGACACAAAGAAACCCCACTCTTCCATCTCTCTCTCGCCACTTCGAACCGGTAACACCCTCCCTCCTTCTCTCTCTCTCTGTGTCTCTCTCTCACACACACAAACACAAACACATTCAAACGCACAAATACTGCTTCATTTGGATTTACCTTTGGCATATTTCGCTTTTCTTTTTCTGTATAATTTCCCGAAACTTTGTCGCTGTTTTTTTCTGACTCTTGCTTTTGTACCTCTTTCTCCTCAATTTTGCGAGTTTGCTTGAGCCATTGTGATTCGCCTCCAATTTAGGGTTTGTAACTTCGATTTTGCCTTTTCCTCAATACTCTTGTCTGATTTTCGGCTTCGGATTCCAAGGTCGTAGTTGCGGTTTTTGCCTTCTATCTTAATAGCGATTATACTTTTTCAATTTTGGAGGTTCTTGCTCATATTTTCGCGATCTTAAAAATAAACTGAATTCTGTGTTCGTTTTGATAGAGAAATTTCTGGTTTGTTGAGTTGTTTCTGGGATTTTTTCATTCGTTGCTATTTTAACACAAAAAGAAAAAGAGTAGCTGTAATTGTGTCTGGAAACCCCTTTACTCTTTAAGTTTCTTTTAAAATTTCAGTTGCATGTTCTTCTTTCTTTTTCTTCTTTTGGATTGGGGTGGGGTGGGGTGGGGTGTGGGAGGCGTGCCTTTAATTCTTCAAGTTTCTCTGTAGTGGGTCTTTATACTGTTTACTCTGATTTCGCCAGCTCCTCCTTAAGAATTGCGGGTGAATTTTTCTGCTATTACTTGGATGGGGAAGGGTTCGAAGAGTGGCGCTTGCAAATCAGCATCCCACCAACTCTTCAAGGACAGAGCGAAGAATCGCGTGGATGATCTACAGGGTATGTTCTGCGATCTTCAATCAGCCAGGAAGGAGAGCCGCACGATCGATGTGGCTGTGCTTGAAGAGCAAGTTCACCAAATGCTTCGCGAATGGAAGGCTGAGCTCAATGAGCCCTCCCCAGCTTCTTCTTTGCAGCAGGTAATCTTCACTACAAGAATGCATATATTCATATTTGCCTTGACATTTCATAGTGAAATATTGCACTTGAATTCTGTGATATGTAGTTGGATCTGAACAGTGATTTTGAATGTTGTTAGCATGAGGATCATGAGTTTGGCATTTCTCAATATCTAGCTGGCCATATTCATAGTAATGAAGATTGTATGGTTCTAGTTATTTCCGTCCATACTGTTGCATGTCTCAATTTCGCTGCCTTTGTGTATGCTTGTGGAATATTGTGGTTTTGTTGCCCTGTAGACCTGCATTCCGCTGCTTAGCAGGAAAGAGTTTAGGTTGGCAAGTTGTTGAGAATAGGTATTTGCTTGTGCTTTTCATCCTCTGCCATCTGTGTTAAATTTGTGGAGCAATTTTGATGGGAATGTTAGTGGTGTTTAATCGTTCAAAATAGAAGAGATATACATGCATTACTCTTGAAAGGACTGGGGACTCTTTGAGTTACAAATTGGATGGATAATCATTGTATAGGGAGGGAGCCTGGGCTTTTCATCCGAGATTTGTCGGCTGCTGCAGCTTTGTGATGAGGAAGATGATGCAACCAGTGCATTAGCTGCGCCAAAGCCAGATCCTGATGCGCAAAAGGTTGTGAATGGATCTACTTCTCAAGAGGTTAGTAATCTGCTATTAAATCTTTGGTGTTAGCTGTATTTGTCCATTTTACTTTGGAATGGCAGTAGTGTTGTGGTAGTTTTGAATGTGCTATATTTCTATCTATTGTAGTTTGAAACTTTGAATAGCTGCATGTCATTCCTCACACTTGGTTGGAAAATTTGATTTCATGAGAGGTGAACTAAATTTGCGAATTTTTTTCCAGGTACCTTATGTTGGATTTTTCTTTAAGTTGTGAAGCATTTGATGTTTCACTTATAACTTTACCTTTATCCCTACTGGGTTATCAGCTTGGAACTGGATACTCGACCTAATTCAGTGTGACACTCTGCTAATAAAGTTCATAATTTGAAGATATGACTACCTTTTATATGTAGAAACAGGGAAAAGAGATCTTATTTTTCTACACTGTTCTCCTTTCTATCTTCCATTTTTTGATGCCTCATGCATACACTGAACATGTGATACTCCTGTACACACCCAATATGGGTGTGATGCTTTGTCTTTGAATCTTGCGGTTTTCATTTGTCTGATGGTTGTCACTTGGGATTTGAGGTATTGGGGATGACATGCTTCACTATATATGACTCTTATATTAGCTTGGTTGGATAGTGGATTTTGATCAGAAAGACATACGTGATATTTATTTACAGATTTATCCATCAACGTGCATTGGTAAGGTTCTTAAGATTTTATCATGCCATGGTCTGTCTTTTTCTTCTGGATGTAAATATTGTGCTACCAAAGTTATACTATGCTGGGAAGTTTTTTTTTGTTTTAGAGGGAAATTTTAGTGTTAATATTGGTTCTGATTTGCAAATATTGAAATTTGAAATATTAGTCAATCTATCCTATCCTGTGGCCTTGCCATCAGATTAAGCCACTACATGTATTCATTATTATGTAAAAAATGCAGTTATTAGTCTTTTTCTCTTCCCTTTTTTCTTTTATAGTTCCAAATAGGCCTTGTTAAATTAAGATGCATGGATGATAGCAGAAAGAGTTGTGGGATCCATTCAATCATAGTGTTGTGTGAGTTATTTGGATAGAAAAGGGGGAACCTTTTGAAGAAATTTAAAATCCTCTATGAATTCACAGTGCTTTTTACTGCCTTTTGTTAAAATTTTCATTTTACAAGCCATTCCAAACTTGATAGTTGCATGAATGAATTCATTGGCTGAACTGCATTAGTTTTGTTTTCTGTGTCGTTATGCTGTTGCTTCTTTCTTCTAATGCAATTTATGTGTCTAAGGAAACAAGAACTTCTGTACATATGCACTTCCATGCTTGCTTAATTTATTTTTGTGCTCTCTAGGCATAGATTCTTTTAACATGTTTCCCAATCAATCGCCTTTGCAGTCTTATCGTTGAAGTTTTATATAATGGGTTACTTGCCAAAACCATCTTGAGGTTTGCCCTAATTACATAAACTACCCCTTTTAGTTTCAAAAACTACAATTACCACCTACGACTAACAAATGTCAGGAAAACCTAATGGAAGTTGGCAATATCTATTTTACCCCTGCCGTTAAGTTGAATAAAAAAAAAAGGGAAAAACCAAATAAAAAAGTGAACGGATGATTTTGCTCCTTTCTCATTCTTTCAAATTAACCATAAGCTGTTGATCTCCAATCAAACAATGATCCAATGATCCATAATTTTTTATTTTAAGAACAAAAAAATTGAAAAATAGCTGCCCCAGACCCACCTCACCCTTGTAGTTCAATGCCCACCGTCCAGCCTCATTCCAAACCCCTGACTACACTCTCCCCATCCCCCTCTTCTAGCTACCTCCTGTCCTTCGCCGCGTGGATAGTGGATTTGAGGGTTGATAGGGGTGCTGGTGCTGGCTTTGACTCCGTGACCAAGGATGGAGGGCTTGAGGTGGACATGGCCACAGGAGATAAGTTGTTACATTGTGGAATGGAAAATGGTGGTGGGTTAGAGTAGAAGATGGGGATGGGAGAGGGTGTGGTAGGTTTGAGGTGAGAAAGAGTGGTGCGGAAGAGGGTGGTGCTGATGGGGACTAGGGTGGCGGGGAGGGGGGCTGCGTGAGGTGGGGTGGGGGTAGGTGTTGTGTTGGGGGTGCTGGTGGAGAAGATGAAAAGAATTTTCTTTTCTTCATTTTTGTTTTTCTCGTAATAATGTAGTTATTTTTTTTTGGTCAATTAAGAAGTGATACAAATATATTAACAAAAAAAATTATGATATTCTATTAACACTTATTTTAAATTTATGATTATGTAATTTATAATTGTTAAACTATATTATCTAAGCCATTTAAATTTTATGATAAGTAATTTTAAGTTATTAAAATTTATATTATCTAACTATTTTTCTATTTTGTTTATTTAAACTTTGAATTCAAATATGTTTCTTAGTTTGTAAATCTATGAAATTCTGTTGACATTGAAATATTTATATAAATTTATGATAATAATTTAATGATAAGTAATTTAAAATTATTAAATTATTTTATAATAATAATAAGTTTGTATTTTTAGCAATGATTTTTAAATGTATTTATATTTAATTTTAATTCAAAAGGAAGAATAATAATTATAAAAGGGAGGGTTTGGGGAGGGTCTAGCAAAACTCTGAGACCCACCTCGTTTACTCTTAACTGGACATGAGATCCACACCGTCCTGCTCGCCTTCCGTCATAACCCACCCGCTCTATTGCCATGCCTAAAAGGAATTGTTAATAAAATCTTTTATTTTTGTTTAAATTTAAGAAAAGTATAAACATTATCTGTGAAAATAATAAACTCATAGTTAAATTATATTCCTATAGAACAGTTACATTTCCTGAGTATTGTAAAGCATTACAATTAACTCAAAGGGCAAGTGAAACATATTTTGTGAACAGTACCCCGAGGGTAAGGTTGAGAGTTCTCCTCTTTTTTGGATGACATCAGCATTTTTGCGAAGGTGAGCGATGACAGAGGCAATCTGTAAGACCAGAGACAAATGTCAAGAGGGCTAATTGTAATTCCAAAACTTAGAGGGGTGGTTTTTGTAATTAGAGTAAACCTTGGGGGGGGGGGGGGCTTTTGTAATTAACCCTTGTATAATTGTTTTTTGTTATTTCTCTTTCTTTCATTTATTTTTGTTGTTGTGAATTGGTTCTTTCTTGCCAACTGTATTATTTTCTTTGTTTGCAGGGTTTTAATATGCAAAAGGGTGCTCAAGAACAAGGCTTCCAGTTGGTTGATCACTGCAAAAGCACTTGCATGGGAGTTAACAATATGGGAATGAATAATATGAGTTTGCCAACACAATTAGATTATCATTCATTTGATTTCCATCAAGAGTTTGAACAGCAGTACTTCATTGGGTTTGATGGTACGGGTTTTGTTGGGGAGGATGGTATGCCTCAGATTTCTGTCTATCAACAGAATATCTGCCCTCCACCTTCTGCTTTTTTAGGGCCAAAATGTGCCCTTTGGGATTGTCCGAGACCAGCTCTAGGGTTAGACTGGTGTCAAAAGTCTGATGACTATTGCAGTATTTATCATGCTGGGCTTGCACCTAGCGAAGGCTATCCTGGTAGGCCTCCAGTTGTACGACCTGGAGGCATTGGCTTAAAGGATAATTTACTTTTTGCTGCTCTTGGTGCAAAGGCACAAGGAAAAGACGTTGGTATTCCTGAATGTGAGGGTGCTGCTACTGCAAAATCCCCTTGGAATGCACCTGGTGAGTAGGTTATTTCTTCCTCGTCTTCTGTGCCTGATCTTACCCTCATCATGTTTGTGTTTATTATGTTAACGCATGTATGATTGATTTGCTTTCTTGGTGTTGAACAGAGCTCTTTGATCTTACCGTTTTGGATGGTGAAACAATCAGGGAGTGGCTCTTTTTTGACAAGCCTCGCAGAGCATTTGAGAGTGGAAACAGAAAGCAACGATCGCTTCCAGATTATAATGGAAGGGGCTGGCATGAGTCAAGGAAACAAGTGATGAATGAATTTGGAGGTTTGAAGAGATCCTACTACATGGACCCTCAGCCGATGGAAAATTTTGAATGGCACCTCTATGAATATGAAATCAACAAATATGATGCGTGTGCATTATATAGACTGGAAGTCAAGCGTGGTGATGGGAAGAAGTCTCCCAAAGGGAAATTAGGCAATGATTCTGTTGCTGATCTGCAAAAGCAAATGGGTAGGCTGACTGCTGAATTCCCAAATGACAAACAGCGCACTGTTAAAGGAAGGGGAAAAACCAATTTGAAGGATGGAACTGGAAGCATTTATTCTGCTTCTAATTCATTGGCAAGTCCAGGTGAGGGGTTTGCACCATATGATTATCTTGTGGACAATATCAGTGGGTACTACTTAACATGATCGTGTGACTTGGTACGCATCTGGAATAAGAGACATTTTGCCATTGTAGTATATATCATTCCATCGTTCGTTTCACTCGGCCTCCAGGCAAGTGGTGAAGTTTTTAAGTTTTTATTTGCTTCCTGTCATGGCGGATCGGGAAATCTTAGATACAATGGGTATGGTTGTCAATAGTTCATTGTCATCTAAGTAATTGCATAGCTTACTCATACCATATTTAACTGCTAGAAGACGGTGACAAATGCCGAAATTGGGTGTTCTGACTTGGTTCAATTTATTAACCTTCTTGTTATGGTGAATACTACATATGAAATGCACTTCTGGTGCATCTTGTAGGGAAAATTTGTTCAAGCCAGACAATCTCAGTGACATGTAATTATTTCACTGGTTATGTTATTATGTAGAATACATATCTTGACTTGTCTAGGTGTGTTCTGTTACCAAGATTTGCAATGCATTTTTGTTTGTCCCAGTGGGAGCTTCTCTGGAGATGTCTTGGAATCGGTGTTTTCACTGCAGAATTTGTACGGATAGTACATGGGCGAGCTCAAGCTCTTATGTTGTGGTACTTTGTAGTGGCCCAAATCAAAACATATTTGGTACTTGTTAAACTGTTCTGTTTTTGCTAGGGCTGTATATATGAGGAAGATTTTTATATGATGGGCTTATTTTGAATTTGTAGTCTTGGTGGTTTTGGATTTGATATCAATAAAAGATCCATGATTTGAATTTTGAAAAATATGGATCTAACATGAAAATGAACATAATTAGAGTTATACTCATGACATGATTAGAGAGGTATTTGACTTTAGAACCAATCTCTTTTGAAATCTAAATTTTATGCCCTTTTATGCAGAGGACGCTATTCAGCTTTCTGCCCTTGGATATGTGCATGGAAGTTCTTTTTGGGTTAATTACCCTTACCACCCATCTCAAGTGACTAAAATATCAACTTTATCTTTACTTTTATAATTACAAAAGTCTTTCATTTATGTATTTTCTCATTAAAAAACGCAGATAAGACATAAATCAGTTATTCTGCCTTCGACTTAAATTGTTACAAAAATTAAAAAATTATTAATTTATTAAATGATTTTTTTGTCCTTGGATATTTTGGTAATATTTGTATATTTTGAAGGTGTATATTTGTAATGCGTGTCTTGTAATATTTTTCTAATTTAATTTTATTAAAAAAATTAAAATATTTTAAGCGCAATTGGGACTGAATTTATTCTAAGTGCTAAATTTTAATTTTGTTAAAAAATTAAATTATTTTAAGCGCAAATGTTATTTTTGCTTCTCAATTATACAAAGAACATATAAATTTTAAAATTTAGCACTTAGAATAAATCCAGTCCCAATTCTTGTGAAACCCTTGAATAGATTTTCTATCTCATTTCCTCCACCATTTTATTCCCTCATCACCACCATAACACACTCTTCCTTCTTATCGCTCATCCCCTCCTCTCTCTCATTTCCTTGTCTCCAACGTCGTCTTTTATCTTTTTTCCATTATGTTCACATATCCTTATTCGTCCACTTTCTCCTTCTCGCCACTGCTTCTCTCGCTCTTCCCCTCTTTCTCTTTTATCTCTCTACTGCCCAATCTTTTCTCTCGTCATCCCTCTCTTTCTCTCCCTCACTGTCGTCTACATCGCACTCTCATCTTTTGTCCATCCCATCCTCTCCTTTCTTTCTTTTCATCCCCTTCGTTCCTTATCTTCTTTTTTCCCCTATTAAGAAAAGAAGAAAGGTCATAATCGAAAAAAGAAAAAATAAAATTGAGAGAAAAAAAAGAAGAAAAAATAGAGATGAAAAAAAATATAGAGTGAAATTTTTAATTATTTTTATAAGTAACAGAATCTATTTATTTCTTAAAAAACACCTCCCTTTTTAATATTTTAATCCTACAACATTAAAAATATACTTGAACATGTTTTTTTTTTTTTTTTTAACAATTATAAGAATGATTAGTAGTCTACATAGGAAAACAACCACCAACGCCTTATCTTTTTTCAAAAGACTAAGTTTTTCATCCAATGCTTACATTTTTAAAACAATGTTTTCATTACATTTTTTCCTATTATTTTATTTAATAAATACATGTACACCCCCTTTAAATTTTAAATCTTACAAAAGGTATTTTGATCAGCAAAATACAAAGTCAATTGTGTCAGAGGCAAGTAGAAAGTTCACTAAATTTTTTATGTTGTTGTCACGTTCTGTCCAAATACAAAAATATTTGGATTTTTCCTTATTTTCTTTACCAAAATCTAAAATTCATATATAGCCTTAGTGTTTTATTTTACGAATTTTGTTGGTCTACTTGTAGATTCATTATTGCTAAAAAATAAATTTAGATAATCCCTATTTGTCCCCTGATTTTTTTCTTAATAACAAATGGGTGTTCTTTTTTATTCCGACTTTGAGACCATATAATTGAGAAATAAAAATGGAGTATGAATAAGAGAAGCCCAAACAACGTATATATCTGAAAGCGCAAGTACGTTGGCAAGTCGCTGTTTCAAATAAAGCGATATTCTTATAATCCCCTGTCACTCTCATGTTCAAACATGGTAGTATAACTCATAAACCCTACCTTCCAATTACCGACCTGTAATTTCAATGGCGTTCGCCTCCACCCGCTCTCTCCTCATCCCTCTCTCTCCCTCCTCCTCTTCTTTTCCGTTTAAACCATCTGCGATATCATTCCCCAAACTACCCCTCTGTCCTCCGAAAAATCCCCACTCTCTCCTCTCCTCCGCTTCCTCCTCCAACAACCAACCGGCGCCACCGTTCACTTCCGAGCAAGCCGTTCTCGAAGCCGTAACCGATTTAGACGCTACTGAAAACTCCCTCCCTGCCGTCAGGACATACGAAAACGACTTGGCCCGGCTCACCCTCGTCGGCGCCGTCGACTTCCAGCAAGCGCTTACCGCCGCCGCCGCAGACGGCGGAGAAGCCGCCGATGAGCATATATCCTCCGGCATGGCCGCCATGGTCGTGGAAACCATATTTCCTGGCCCCGCCGACGACCAAAGCACCGTTTCCACACGATTAGTGAGTCCATAGTTCCTATTTATGTATCTAAATTATCTATTTAGATATGCGTCACATAGGCTTTATTGTTTAAAGTTTAGGTGCATTTTTGTTTTTCTGGTTATGGGTCAATTATTTAAGCCAATTTCCGATTCAACTACTGATTGCGTATTTGGATCCATAGAATTCAGCTTGTAGTATTTATTTACTGAAAAAATTATTCATATGTGAATGGAATTATTTCTAGTTCCAATCTAATTGTGGTGATCGCACACGCATAAATTATTTTTCTTATTTTCTCAGTTTTTACCCGCTAGGAAAGTTAAAGAGAAAGCTATAAAGCTCAACAAATCGCTGACAAAAGATATGTTACAAGGTACCACATCAAAGAATATACTTGCGATGACCTTTAGACAGGTAGTTTTGCGGCAGCTTTGGAGTCTTGAACTGGCATTTTTTAGACCTGGAACTGAAAGAAATATGGAAAATCTTGAAAATCCAAGAGAGGTAAGATTACTATGTAAATTTCTTTTTCCTTGCTTGTTGCATTGTGACTACTGTTTTCCCTGTTGTAATACCATATTTAATGTTTCTTTCTGCAGGTGACAAGTTATCTTATTCCATTTCATATCAGCAGGTACCTGTACTGTTAACCCTCAGTTCGTCAGATGAACGGATCATTTCTGAAATTGGAGAGGTTGTTTGCGTAGCTGCCCTTGAAAACACTCAAAGACATTTTCGTCATGATTCCACGAAGAGAGTATCCAATAGGTACTTCAGTTGGTTTAACAAGTGCAAACAGATTTCATCTAGAGATTCTTCTGTTGTTCTGTATAACTTCCTTGAACACGAGATACTTGCTAATGCCAAGATACTGCTAGAAAAATTTAACTTGGAAAGGGGAAAAAGTAAGCTCAAGGGGACAAAATTGAAGAATAGTTGGTGGACAGCACCTGCATTCTCAAAATTGGAAAAGATTGGTGGTCATGAATTTTGTGTTTGGATAAGTGAATGTGTACCATCGTACATGTTGGAAATTGATGCTAATAAACTTAGTGATGTGAAGTTTGAAGGGTGGAAAAAATCGGAGGCAAATAGATGGGAAGTTGTTCTTACTCATTCCCAAATGGTAATTAGTCTCTTTTCCCGAGTTAAGTTGCTTATGAGCATGTGACTGCTTCTGATACTAGTAATTTTTGAATGCTGTTCAATCTATATGACCTTGATAATTGCCTAAGAATGTTCAACACTCATAAAAGGAGGGATTAAAGCCATTTATCAGCATGCTTTTGTTAAATTATTTATTACATGTCATCTTTTTTGTAGTAACTGATTAAATCTATTTGTTATGAAACAACATTGACAACTAATAAAGTTCAAAACCTTAAGGCTGGGGAAAGTGTTCTTCTGAATAGAAGTGTGGATTACATAGTGTGTGGTGTCTTTCCCTTTGCTGCAAGAATGGTTACTTTGTCAAACAACGTAAACAGTTTAATTTATAATACAACTGCTGTGAATGTAATTGAATTTCTGGTATTGGAACTTCATAATGTAATTTGACGAGCGAAAATTTCCCATTAAGTATGACGTAGATAATTTGAGGCTCAACAGACAAAGTGGCACACTCAAAAACAAAGGTGAAAGAGCATCCACATTCATTTCCTTCAGAAGCTAAACATTGAGATGTGAGCTTATTTCAGTAAAAATATCCTTTCTGGCATGTTTTTATTACGCTGCAATTGATATTTTTTGTTGAATTTAATGAATTGCTTCTATCCAGAAAAAGGAAATATAGGGTGAAATAGTATTATAAACTTTCTTTAAATAGCATTTCTATCTTACTCTTAATGCTGTTCTCATTTAATTTTAAAAAGTGAGTATGCCTCTCACTCTGTATAACTGCAATTGTCTGCAGGTTACGTTGGCTGACATTCTAGATATGTACTATGAGGACGCCTTCACACTGCCTAATAAGAGACTATCATGTTATGCACTTGCAAAATCATCTACCTTGGACCTCAATAAGGTATCTTATGGTATTCTCTAAGGCAAACACTGCGTCAACCGACATACTATGATATTGGTTCTTCCTGCACTCCTATCTTGTAGGGAACAAACACTTGCACAACAGTACTATATGCACTTTTACAGATACATAATGTCCTCTTACTGTGTATTACTCTTGCTCGCTGTCTACAATATTTTGTTGGCATATCATGATGAATGTTGTTTTTGTTTCAGGGCAGTTCTTTGTTGAAGATGTTGTCAATTGTCCTTGTGAGTGGGATTTTTCTAGTGGCCATTAGTGTTCTGAGAAAACTTTATCTGCCTATCAGAAAGAATTATATTCAAGAAAACTCTCAAGCCCCATTATCTGACATTAGCTGTGTTCCACATCATTCTGTGGAATCTTCTGAGGTATGTGAGCAATGAGGTTATTTGAATGTTTTGTCTGGTAACAGGTTTCTGGAATAATAGTGTTACTCTGTGATTTACTTTTATTTTTTTGTGTTCTTTTCCTCGGTCAAACCTGGGGGAAGTTAAATCTAGCTCTAGGGAGGTCATATTATTACCATGACATTTTCTAGTCACTTTGGAGATCTATGAAAACGATTCTTGAAGATAGCGCTTTTTCTTCCAAATGCATATCTGATGTCGTTTGCAAATGTGAAATTGTTTATTAATTTCCATCTTTTCTGCATGGACAAAATGATTATTTTATATGTATTAAGTCTCATTTACCAACTTATGTCCATGGGAAGATGATAATAAACTGCATTTCTGGTTCTCAAGTTGAAAAGTTGATAACTTCAATCTAATCTAGAGAAAGTAATCTGATCTGGTTATGTGTAGTCTATAATTGTTGTTCGCTTAGTGGGGCTTTGTATAGCTTGCTGTAGATTTTGCTAATTCTTACTTTTTCTTGATCATATGTGACGCTTGCTTCACATTTAGTTGGAAATGTGCTGTCTCTCGATAATTAGAAGAATCAAGGATTCTTTTGGTTGGCCTGGTGAAATAAGGAAAAAATCTGGTGTGTGTGCATGGATTGGAGAACTGCCTAAATTTCTGAGGAAAGTGGATGATAATGACTCCAATATGCTTGACATTTCATCCACATCTATACCATTAACAGCAAGTGAAGAAGAGATGAAAGCATTAGAAGATATTGCTAGTTATCAGGTACTTTTGCAAATTATTGTGCTTTTTGATTCTTTGTTTCCATGATCTTGTGAAAGCAAGTTTGAAAAAAAAATCTGATTTCTAGAACACTGTTGAAAAAGATTGGCGACTTTGAGAGACATGAGCGGTGCACTTAATAAGCGTGCGTAATACATGGAAGAAATAGCTTCTATATATTGTGAATATCTCTGCGTTTCTTTATCACCCTCATGGTCTTCCTTTTCCTAGAGGTTCTTCCCCTCCATTTCTCAAATCTTGGTTGAGCAACTTGTGTTGGTTTTCTAGATAAAGCTTATTCTAGTTTTCTCTCTATGATTTTACATAATTTTGTGATAACAATCTGTTGATTGCAAGCATGCTTGTAACATGTGAACTAATATCTGATGTTCTTTTTCTCGATTGTACTGAGCAGGTGGTGGTGTCAACTGATTGGAATGTCATAGGGTTTCAACCTACTAATCGAGTTGCTGTTAATAATTGGGCAGCAAACCCATTAGCCAAAGAGTTGTATGGTGGAAAAAATCTTTCTCCTGGTATATATTCTATATATAACCTATTGGTTCTTATGTATTTGTACAATGTGACTTGGTTAATTAAGTTCTAAAACCTTCATGCAGGCTTGTTAGAACCTGGTCTCAAGATCAGTCATCCGAGTGGTGTGGTGGTATTGGAGTTGTTGATATCATTGAATCCCAATTCGTATTTTGCAATGGTTAGGGCTGTTGATATTAGTGAAAAAGTTAATTGATGGTTGAACGGCAACTCCTGTTTTTAGGTACTTTTGTACTATTGTACTTTTGTACTTGCTAACATCATCTGGTAAAATTTAGGTAACATTATTTTTTATCATTAATCACAAGGTACTCAATTGGTGAATGAAATGATAGTTCCTTTCCCGATGGTTCTGTTAACTGTGTTGGTCGTGGAATTTGCTTAGGGATATGGCGCGCACAATTTTTTGCTGTGCCGTTTTAGGTTTTCAATTATTCATTCCATATTTGTAGAGTGTGTTAGTGATGTTACATTTTGAAAATTTGTGACTTGTAACTCCTTTTCAATTTCAATAATGACAACTCATTATTTGGTGAAATGTGAAGTATGAATGGACTGATATATGAAGCGGTAATAGGTGTTTAGGGTGCATACAGTTCAGTTTTTTTCCCTTTCACAAAAGTGGCATGAAAGAGAAATATATTTGTCCTCTAAGAATTGTTGGTCCTCAGTTGCTGGCATACTTGTCCTCAGAGTTGTTGCTCATGAAGCGCTCTTGATTCTAATTTCAAGTTGTTCGCCATTTCTGCATGTGGATGTAACCTTTCAAAACCTACGGCCAATTTCCTAGTTTGAGCAACAAACAAGTTTGATGTCTATAGAAATAGTAAGATATGAGGAAACTATGGAGAGATCTCAATTGCTAGTTCCGTTTTTCCATTTCTCTGGAAATTTTGTGCGCAAACACAATCATTCTTCTGCTGTACAGAGTTTCTGGAAATTGGCCAATCTCAGTTGCTAGTTCCATTTTTCCATTTCTCTGGAGATTTTGTGAGCAAACGCAATCATTCTCTTCTGCAGTACACAGTTTCTGGAACGTGAATGATAGAAGATATTAAGATGACTTCTATATTTCATCAAATTATCACAGGTATATTTTGAGTTAAAGGTAAATTACAGGCGTTAGTGAAGTGTGAAAACAGCCTCAAAATTGTCCTGTATCCATGGTTTGTCATGGGTCATCTCACCACCTTCACATCAACAAATTTGCTACGAGGCCAGAGAATCTTCTTTATTCTTCCCACAAGTTAAACCAATTCAATCTTCATGGAAACCTCATAAATTTTATACCAATCACTGATTACTACAAGGTTTATATCACTATATGGGTGAGGATTTTGGATGACGGTATCATCTCATATGCGAGCACTACAGTTTTTGAATGACAGTTCCAATGTTTAAGATTTTTTGGGAAGGTGCTGTGAAGTTTTTTGTGAAGTATTTACTTTAGGGTTTTATTTTATCTACTGCATATGTACATTTTTATGTGTTCATTCTTCGCTCTCGCTCCATGTCTTATCTGTGGAACATCTACTAGAGACACATGCATCACAAGGTAAGCAACTCTCTTTTGATTTTTCATTTCTGTTTCGTGATTTACCTGAAAACTCTCGTATTATTTTTTCATTCCTATTTCGTGATTTACCTGTACTAAGTATCCGGCCGATGGGCATTATTTCATGAGCAGATTAAAGCTTTGGCTCCCACATTAAATACTCCTACATCTTAATCTTTCAGGAGTCATTTTCAATTGTCATTTGCCTGTGCTGAAGTGATGGTTACCATAGTTATTAGATCAAAATTATTTTAGCTGTCAGGGCTGGTGTCCACTTTCAATAACAAACAAGTTTGTAAGATAAGAAGAATTAACTCTCATTAAGTAGTTCAATCATTCATTTTCTCCCACATTTTTTCATAGTTCGTGAAATCATTTTTGCTTAATGACAGGAATAAGTGAAGTTATGGGTGAAAAGAGCTTTAGGATCGTTATGTATCCTTGGTTTGCCATGGGCCATCTCACCTCATTCCTTCACATCTCCAATGAATTTGCAGAGAGAGGCCATAGAATCTTCTTTATCCTCCCCACAAAAACACAATCAAAGGTGCAACAATTCAATCTTCATGCTGACCTCATAAGCTTCATACCCATCACAGTTCCACAAGTCGAAGGCCTCCCTCATGGAACAGAAACCACAGCAGATGTTCCTTTTCCTTTGTATAAACATTTACGCCACGCAATGGATCTCACAAAACCGGGCATTGAATATCTTCTTCAAGAACTCAGACCCCATTTTGTGTTCTTTGATTTCACGCACTGGTTGCCTGCCTTGGCGCGACGCTTAGGCATTAAGTCCATTCATTATTGCACCATAAGCCCTGCAGCTGTAGGGTACCTGTTTCGCGATGAATCTTCTGCTGATGCTTTTGTGGAACCTCCAGCTGGTTTTCCCTCATCAGCAATCAAGCTCTACAAGCACGAAGCATGTGCATTGAATGAGATTAACAATGAAAAAGAATGTGAGAATGACATAAAGTTTGTGCAGCGCATGCTTATGTCAGCTGATGAGTGTGATGCCATGGGATTCAAATCTTGCAGAGAAATGGAAGGGGCATATTGTGAATTTCTTGAAAAAAAATTCAAGAAGCCAGTTATTATGGCAGGCCCTGTTGTGCCAAAGGCACCAACATTAACTCTAGATGAGAAGTGGTCGAAATGGTTGGATCAATTCAAAGCCAAATCTGTTATTTATTGTGCATTCGGTAGTGAAGCTAGTCTGGAAAAGGGCCAGTTTCAAGAATTGCTCTTGGGTTTTGAGCTCACACGCCTTCCATTTTTCGCGGCGCTAAAACCACCCACAGGGGCTGAGACAGTGGAGGAGGAATTGCCACAAGGGTTTACACAGAGAACTGTGAAAAGAGGGGTTGTTCATGGAAGTTGGGTTCAACAGCAATTGATTTTGTCACACCCTTCGGTGGGATGCTTTGTTACACATTGCGGGTTAGGTTCCTTGTCAGAAGCCACGGTGAATGAGTGCCAATTGGTGCTAATACCACATGTGGGTGACCAAATCATCAATGCAAGGTTAATGGGGGGAGATTTGAGAGTTGGGGTGGAGGTTGAGAAAGGAGATGAAGATGGTTTATTTACTAAGGAGGGTGTCATGAAGGCAATAAAGTCAGTGATGGAAGGTGACAGTGTGATTGGAAAAGAAGTTCGAGTCAACCATGCAAAGTGGAGAGATTTCTTATTGAGAGAAGGGCTTGAGGGTTCTTACATTGATGATTTTGTTCAAAATCTGCAAAGGCTTTTGGAATAATTTAACCATACGAGTAATTAGTAGAAAAAAATGCAACAACTTTTAGAATTGATAAATATATTGATAGGCTTTATTGAAGCCAATTTGGCTCCAAAATTTTGCTACAATTACTTTCTTTCATCGATGGCCTTAATGTGTCTAATTTGAAAGAATTTGTGATTGCACTTTTACTAGATACAATGCCATTATAATACGTGAGATATGATTAAGATAAATATTTTATTCTGAAATATATCCAACTCTATAAATAAAATAGTTTCTTCATTGTTTTTTTACAGTATAAAATATTTCTTTGTCCCAAATTTATTCCTTCTATTCTTTGAGATGCCTTAAAATAAGATTCAATTTTTTAAAATATATTTTCAAAAATACCCTATCACTTAAAGAATCTTAATTAATCAATTAATTGTGATCACATATTCTTACAATCCATTAATCACAATTGGGATAAAATCTTTCAAAATACATCTGTCTTGAATTTTCTTTTATTTTGAAACATATTTAACTCAATTACAATACTATCTTCCAGGATAATAATCTAAAAATGCACAAATATTTTAATTTTTAGAATGTCATTAATGCTCCCAACAGTAAAATGAAGCTAATAATAAACAATTTAAATATATGATGAAAAAAACGCCGTTCTTTATGCTGCCGCGTGCCTTGCAGCGGGATAGCCATAACTGCCTTCAAGTACGACTGGTCCTCCTCAAAGCTTGCTTGCCTGCAATTCTCTCTTCACTCTACAACTAACTAGTTTGGCTGATATAGAGCTGCATAATCAACCAAAGGTAAATTCCCTTAAACCTTTCTATTGAGCATTTCTTAACAACTAATTGATTATCGCCCTTTACATTGGTGTTTTTGAACTCTACTCTTAACTTGTGCATATCTGTGAGTTAATTGCATATAGTTTCTCTCTTCTCTTTTTTCCAAGTGGCACGCAACTTCTTGTGATTCAACTTTGTGCATGAATTTATGCTGGTTCTTTTGATATGTGATTAATGCTCGTGAAATTTGAGAGATTTTTCTTACCGATTAAGCTTTGAACTTCCCTAGAAATCAAGAATTACCAGTAAAAATGGCTGGCACCAGTAATACCCTTACCATTTTCATGTACCCATGGTTTGCGATGGGCCATCTCACCCCTTACCTCCTGACGGCCAACAAACTTGCCGAGAGGGGCCACAAAATCTTCCTGATTATCCCTCTAAAGGCTCAATCCAGATTGGTACCGCTCAACCTTTACCCGGGTCTCATCGAGTTTAGGCCAATTACCATCCCCCACGTTGAAGGCCTGCCGGCGCATGTTGAGACCACCAACGACGTTACCATTCAGGGGCAGCATCTTCTGCGGCACGCCCTTGATCTCACGGAGCCCGCCATCCAATCTTTGCTCTTTGATTTGAAGCCCGATTATATTTTTTTCGATTTGCTGCACTGGCTGCCGGGCTTGGCGCGCCGCCTGCAAATCAAGTCAGTTCACTATAGCGTAGTAAGCCCTGCAGCAATGGGGTTCTTGTTTGCTGAAGGGCCGTTGATTGAGGATCTAGTAAGCGGCCCTCCTGGTTTTCCGCCGTCAATTAAGCTGTATAAACACACTGCGCGCGACCTAAAGCGCTTTGAGACAGCAAAGGAAATGGGCACCGACATGACGGTGAAGCAACGCTTCATGACTGCAATTTGTGAGAGTGATGCAATAGCTTTCAAGACTTGTAAAGAAATTGAGGGATCCTACTGTCAATTTCTTGAAAACAAGCTTAAGAAACCAATCCTGCTAGCAGGCCCGGTGGTTCCAAAACCACAAGCTTTAACTCTCGATGAAAGGTGGGGTGATTGGCTGGACAAATTCAAACCCAAAACCGTGATTTTCTGCGCTTTTGGCAGCGAAGCGGTGCTAAAAAAGGATCAATTTGAAGAACTTTTACTCGGTTTTGAGCTCACGGGCCTTCCATTCTTAATTGCTTTAAGGCCACCTTTGGGTGTTGATGTAATGGAAGAAGCTTTACCTCATGGATTCAAAGAGAGAACTCGGGAAAGGGGAATTGTTCATGGAGGGTGGGTACCACAACAATTGATCTTGAAACACCCTGCTGTGGGGTGTTTCGTCACACATTGCGGCTATGGGTCGATGTGGGAGGGGTTGATGAGCGAGTGTCAATTGGTGGCGCTGCCGCATGTAGCTGATCAATACATTCATGCAAGATTGCTGAGTGCGGATCTGAAAGTTGGAGTGGAAGTGGAGAAAGGAGATGAAGATGGGTTGTTTACAAAGGCAGGCTTGCATGCCGCTATAATGGCGGCGATGGCGGACGAAAGCAAAATTGGGAAAGAGGTGAGAGCCAACCATGATAAATGGAGGGAGTTCTTGCTAAGCAAGGGGCTTGAGGATTCTTACTTTGATAGTTTTGTTGACAAGCTGCGGACCCTTTAAGAGTAAATGTGAGCAGTATTTTTCTGGGATGAACTAGAGAAGACGGCAAGGATCACTATAATTCCAATACTGGACTAAGCAAATATGATGCATTTTGGCCTTGTGGGCTACGGTTAAGAAAAGTTGCATACTCAATAACTGGAAACACAAAGAAAGAACTATCTGTATAAAGTGGATATTGTAACTCAAGAACCCCCTTTTTTTGTTCGTAAGTTTTGTATTCATAATATTATTGAGAAGAATTTGCCAGATTCATCAACTGCAATACAAAAAATATCCGCCCAAACTGGCTGTTTTGAGATCTTCAAAAAGTATTATCTAAATAGTAGTCGTGATGTTCCAATTTCAGTACCATAATTGAAAGTATATCAAGTCTTCCTAATGGGATAGGTTTCCAAAATTCTTGCACACACAGAAACTTTGAAGACGCTATATATATATATATATATATTCCTTTTTTCCTTTTCAAAGTTTTAATGAGTTCTATTCTTCAATTTTATGTACAGTTAACTACAATTCATGTCACATAATGTACCATTCTTTCGGACATCTAAAATCCCAAGTTTTTCTTGAATACTTCTTTTTGGGATGTTGATCTTTCTACTTGTTAATCAGTAGGAGGATGTATCAATAGAAAATTCTAATTAAAATTTTATTTTGCCACATACAGTCAATCATTGGCAAATAGCATAGAGTTATTCCCCTTCAATTGAGAAGTTCCGAACAACTTAATCGTCGAATTTTTATTTTGTTTTTATTTTCAGAATTTTCTACATCTTTACAACCAATCACAAAAGAGGTTATCTGTGTTGGATTCGACCTCTTAAACAAAAAGCATGGAGCTATGCTTTTTGTGTTCAAACATATGTTTTTATTCAACATCAATCTCCTTATTCCTCATTTCCTTTGATACTAATACTTTCATTAATGGACATTTTGTGATAAGCGACTTAACCTTTGATGTCAAAATCTCAACATGTAGTCCAACTCAATATTCCGTCATATATATTTTAAGCGCTTAAGTTTACAAATTATTATTTTAAGCTCAATAAATTATATTTTAAAATCAATTGCCTCATAGTATATATCAATTTCAACCCATGGTTTGCGATGGGCAGTCTTACCATTTTCCTAAGACCAATTTCACCTCTGAATTTGGATGTATTTAGTAGTATATTTCTTGCATTACACTATTGAACAAATTAACTCACTTCTTAAATATCCTAATTTCATTTTATTTTTCTTTAATTTGTCAACTGAATTTTAGTGAAGTTGAAATTAAAATTTTAACTTTTACTAACATTTATTATGCTTAAAAAAAAAAGAGTTTTTTCATGGTAGAAAAATAAAAATTGGAGTTTTGTTTTAATACAAATGTTAATAACATGTGAATAAATTCTTAAAAAGTACAAATATATGTTGAGCATATTTGTTTTTAAGCAAAGTGACCAGTAATTATTTTACTTGAACACAAAAGTGGGCTTTACCACTTTCACGGCAAAGTGCATTTTATGTTTAATATCTTTACAATTGGTGTAAAAGTTGTATTGATATTCAAAATTGATGATTGTGCTATTTTCATTTGTTTTATATTTAATATATTTTATGGTATTAAAAATTTATCACCACATTAAAATGGAGTAGTATATGTGATGTACAATAAAATTACGGGAATTTTATATTAAATTTTGAAAGCGTAAGGAATATAGACATATATACAACGTTTTCAGTGACTAAGGTAAGAACCGGAAAGGTCTGAACCGAACACACCGCGCCAAAGATTCTCTCTCCATAATGCCCACGCGCTTTTTTATCTGAGTTACCACTTTTCCCAACTAGGGTTTAGAAGAAAAGGGGGAATCTGATTCAAGAAAGGAGCCTTTGAGAACAAAATTCTCCAATCTGCATCTTTCTTGAATTCAAGAGTCGGCCATTTTTCTCCTTTTCAATTATTAAGCAGAGAAGAGGGAAAGACGCACAGAACGACACAGTGAAATGGGAAGAGGGAAATTCAAGGGCAAGCCCACTGGCCGCCGCCATTTCTCCACCCCCGAGGAGATGCGTAAGTTTTTTAATTGCGAAGATTTATTGATTATTTAAGATCCAATCTTGACTTAGGATCTGCGTTTGTGATGTGAGATGAACTTTTCTTGAAAATGATGCATATTTCTTGGCTATATTCTTGTGGATTGCGAATGAATTTTCTGAATTCTTGGAGTTCAATTTCTGTTCTTTGTTGGGTTGTTATGTCCTTTTTTTTTAATTTTTTTTCTGGAGTAGTATTTATCGCCGCTGTGTTTGGAAGCCCGAGATTTGCCCATTAAAATGGAGATTGGAAATTTTTTGTTCAAATATGGATTGAAATCTTGAGATTATAAACCTAAGACCTTAACCTAATTTTCATTTTGAACACAATCTTTTATTTTTTCCTTTTATGGTGAGTTTTGAATGGGTCACTATTGAGATGTTGATTAGGATTTTAGTGGTTTTATGGATTGTTTATTTGCTAGGAAGTTGGGGTTTGTTCATATTTGGATATTGAAGTTACCACTCACAGGTAAGATTAGTTGGGTAATATTTCAGAAATTAAATGGACAAGTGCAGAAGAACAGAGAAATAGAGGGAGGGATACAGAGGGAATCTGGGAAGGAAGAGAAAAAAATGAGGAAGCTGAATTAGCATTTCATAATAGCAAATCTAACTGAATCCAATGGCAAAAGTCCCCTAGCCAGTATATGAGACAAAAGAAGAATCTGCAGTAGCAGAACATTGTCAAATGTCATTCTGCAATTAGCCTCGTTCATAACAAAGCTCGTGCCTACTCTATACGACAACTTTCCAACTAGGGTAGCGTTTCACCTAAGTTTATGTTTTTATTCAGCAGCTATTACGTTTTGTCTTCTTTAATATCACCTCTCAGCAGCTATTACGTTTTGTCTTCTCTAATATCACCTCTCAGCAGCTAAGTGTAGAAACAGGCAGTGAAATCAGGCACGACATTTTATTTCAGTGTTACTGGATATGATGGTAAATCCATGTTACATGTCTGGATTTTGTGTAAACATATTGTGTATTTACATACATGTCTATAGATATATAAACAGCAAGCATAAATCTGCATCTAGCATATTAATCATAATACTTTCTGCAGCTTCATAAACTGCACGTGTTCTTGAAATGAATCTTTCTTGACTCTGAAATTAAGGAACAACAACATATTTATTGTTGCAAAGACATATGACAAAATGGAAATATATGGTGGTTATATCTGAGAATATGTAAGTTATCAGGATTTATATTAATTTGCATTTGTATTTGGTTAAACTACTTCTTTGTTACGTGCACACTGAATTGAGATGACATAAAGATGTTTTCTTAGCATACTTTGTGTTTACCCAACACAAAGAGTAAAGTGGGATGGTTTGCGGGGAAATTTTGTGACTCATTTGCTTAATTGTTTCCAACTATATTGAACCTTCATTCCTATACATGAACTGAAACTAATGCTTCAACGTTCTGTGCAAGGGTTGGATATTGGTCCCTAAGCAATTATTAGTGTTTGATCTTTGAATGGTCTATTGATGCATAATAGATTCTGGACTTATGGTCATGTAATGTTCTTTGTATATTCTCCCCATTTCCCACATGGACCTAAACCCCACCCCTCTTCACACTTCTTATTTTGGGATTGTTTGGTCCAGTCAGCGGAAGGAGCAGGACCATATGTAGAGAGTAACTGGGGGTGATTGTGTGTGCTAAGAGATATTTGTTTAATTTTTCTGTCTATTTGAAATCCTATTTGTCATTATAATGCTAACCAACGAAATCTCACTTTTTTTTCTTTTTATTTTGTTGTGAATTCAGTGGCCGGAACCTCTTCTCGTCCTCGCACTTTCAAAAAGGTACTTATATTGCTTCAGTTTTCCACAATTATGGTACTACAGAATTGATGTATTTTACACTTATAAACTTGAAATAGTGATTTTTAAAGTTTGTGAAGGATGCTTTGAGCTTTATTATCAAATGTATTGGTGGAATAAAGATTAAAGAAGCATAGCTAAAAGGAAAAAGAATGGTGATTATAATAGTTATCAGTTTAGTGAGAAGCCTTATAATTAACCAACATTTGTATAGGTTGTTTTGATTGATATATGTGAACAGTTCTTCAGTTGGGAGCTGGTGAGGGTACTCTAATTGGTTGCTTTAGTAGATTCTATTGAAAAAATATTTTTTGAACTGATAGGTGGCCAATGTGCCATAAATTGGGTCCTGGATCCTATTGCAGTTGTCATTATTCTAATAACTACATTTGCTTTCCCTTTTCTTACAATTGTTTTTGTGCTATCAGGAAGAAGCTGAGGTGGAAGAAGATGAGACATCTGATGTAGAGTCTGAAGAGGAACTTGAGGGTGAATCTGAAGTGAGTACAATTGTGGCCTCTTGCTGCTAGGAAAGCAATTCTTTTTTTTTTTTTTTCGGCATTTTGACTTTCAAAGAAATGTCTTGACAACTAAACATTTTCACCCTATCTTGCTAATGCTGATGACAGAAAGTGAAAGGTGCCCAGGGTGTCATTCAGATTGAGAATCCCAATTTGGCAAAGCCAAAGAACTTGAAAGCACGTGATGTTGATGTAAGTTACTCAAGTAAGCTATTGGCTTGTTTAATAACTTGATTTGTTATCCACTGAGTGTTGCTTTATGTTTGCAGATAGAGAAAACAACTGAGCTTTCAAGACGTGAAAGGTTTGTAACTGCTTACTTTTTTTTTTTGTTAGAAATGATCACAAAATATTATTTCTTTGATTTTCAGTCTCTTCTTGTATTTTGTTTTGAGTATTTTCATGTGTGTAGGAAAATAACTTAAGAAAACCAAAAGGAATTCTTTTCTTGACGTTTCTTCCTCCAACCTTTTATTCCTATTGTCTTAATGGTATACCTGATTTGCTTCAGTTGTATTTGGGAATTTGACTTGGTTTTCTTTTTCTGCATTAATTTGCCTTTATTTTTTTGTTGTTCTCAGAGAGGAGATTGAAAAGCAGAAAGCTCATGAAAGGTACATGAGGCTGCAAGAACAAGGGAAGACCGAACAAGCAAGGAAAGATTTAGGTAACATGTTTCAACCTGCTTCAGAAATTAGTTCTATACCCTTACTGATCTTGCACCTTATATTTGTTATGTTTGGCAGTTTGTTGAATCTTCTTACTGGATTTCATTTGGCTATCATGTGGTCTTTGTTGGTTGACGGAGTTATAGATGGCTCATGATTTGACTTTTTTACTTCTATTAGTACAGGTTGACTGGATGTGCAACTGTAACAGTTTTGATTCATTTACTCATGTTTAGTTAATTAACAATATAAAAGATCAAATGAGTGTGTCTGAGCCGCAGAATCATTGGATTACATACAGCACTCATGAAAAGTTAACCCATCCTCTTCTGTTTCCTGTCATGTATTTCTATTTCCTCTTTTTTTTTTAGGGGGCTCTTACACTAGGTATACGGCACTTGTTATCTTAAGTTGGACTAGTTATCCTCTTATCAATTTAATTTGTTTACTTTTGTCTTATTTTCATCATTTGTGTTTGAGCTAATTTTTGATTGAGTTTGTTATATCCGCCGCAATATATGCAGTTCAAGTTTAAAATGTCTTGTCTTGTTAATACACCTTTGATGTATTGTTCTTTTCTCAATTTACAGAACGTTTGGCCCTTATACGACAACAAAGAGCCGAAGCTGCTAAGAAACGCGAAGAGGAGAAAGCTGGTAACTCCTAAGATTCCCCTTTATGATTTTTATTCCTTCCCCCTCCCCCATTCCACCCCCAGCGTTAGTCCTGGCTGATCTTATTTACACTTTCTTCCTGCAGCCAAAGAACAAAAGAAGACGGAAGCTCGCAAATGATTTTGACATGTTTGGAAAAATGGTGTTAAAACAAGTTCTTTGGGTACATGAAATGTTTTTTAGTTAGTTGGCCGTATTGAACAATATTAACACTCCTGTGTACCTCCTGTTAACAATGTTCACCCCATTTTCATTTCACTCTCGGCCATGTTATTGTATTCGGAAGAATACCCGTGCTTTCTGATAAGCCCTAGCATTTTGTTCTGTATACAAGATGGGGTATATATTTGGCGTTATATTGAAAGAAACACAATAAATTTCTTATGTATCTGGTTGAGATTTTTAACTAATTATTTTGTGAAAATCTGGATTCTCTTTTTTTAATTTGACACTTTAATTTTTTAATTTGTCAAACGCCATGAATCAAAGTTTCCATCGAAACAATGGAGTTGTTCTCATTTTCGATTCAATGGAGATGAAAATTGGTTTATAGTTGTAAAATTCTGTATTTTCATTCGATTTGTTTTTAAGTGTTCGTATGAAACATTTCAATTTGTTACTGAACTTTTTACTTTTCTTTTTTTTTTTTTAGTGGCACTCTTATCTTTTATTTTTGACAATATACATATGAATTTATTAAGATATCTATAGTATATTGTTAATTTTAATTGTTACGATATTATCTAGTTGTAATAGAGATCCTATCTATATAAGTAACTTTCAATATTACAAAAATATTAATTAGGATGGTTAACTGAGAATAAAATATGAAGTTCTGATGGATATGCTGAAATTGGATGAGCAATTTATTTTCTTTTTATTATTTATTTTTTTTCATAGATTTTTAAAATCTTACAATTTTTCTATAGTGGTTCTGCAACGTTTCCAAAAAGTTTCTAATATTCAATGACTTGAACACCCTCTAGAAACGAAATTTTAAATCCTTGCCAAACATTACTTGTGGGCTAAATTCGCTTACCAGAGAAAAAAATAAAATAAAATAAATATATATATATATATATATATATTTGCATTCAACTCTTTTAAGGTTTTAGCTTTTTAGCATACACCTACATTGTAATTCATTGAAGTTTTTAGCATTCACCTTTATTGATGTTTGAAAAAATTCGAGAAATAATTTTTTTTTATCAAAACCTTTAATAGAATTTAATAAGACCAAATACACTCATCCCTGTATTTACAAAAAAAAAAAAGCAAAAAAAAAGCATAAGTTTTAAAAAGTTAATTGTTAGTTATTTTTTATAATGTATAGTTCTTTAAAAATAAGTAGAATATCAAAATTCTAAAAACTTTTGAGACTAAAATCTAAAATATGTGATATTGTTTAATTGTGTAATTATGTTATGTTATTTTGTGTATGAAAACTCATGACAAATTAGATGATAACTCCAAGTTTATTTTTTTGAAAATTGTAACACATCTTGGAGATAATCTGTCATTAAATTTAGTCCATCGCTGTGCATTTCAAAATTGTAAAACATTTATAGTTATGAAAATTATAATTATTTGTCATATGTAAAAGTTGATAGTAACCCATATCTCTTATATAACTGAAAAGACCTATTAAGTCTTAACTTTTAAAATTTGATTTCACTCAATATTTTTTTATTTTTATGAATATACATTATTAAAAATAACTTCTTAACTCGTCAAAAGCAACTTCTTACGAGTGTTTTCAGAAGTTCTCTTTCTTTCATAAGCACATGAATGGAGGTCTTGGTTCTTTAATTAAATTTTATCAGAATTTTTTTATTAAAATTTTATGGAAGGATATCTTTATTTCAAATAAGTAAATTTGGGCAAAAATATCATATTTCGTACATTTAAATTTAAAGTTCAAAATAACACGAAACAGTCAAAAAAATAATTTTTCCATCTTGAAATAATTTCACTGATGAGTGATGAGAAGGCACATGCCGGTGCATAAAAGCAAGACGTGGCGGAGAATGCAGACCCCACCGTGTAGCTATAGCTTGGTTCCCAAAATCCACTTGTTCTTTGCGACTGCAGAGTTTAATCGATGAGCGAACCTCAAATCCCTGAACCCAAGTCGACCCAGAAACCCTCTCCTCCGTCTGACCCACCCAAAATACCCACTGCCGGAGGAGGGTACTCCCACAGCCCCCACTATCCGAACCCGCCGGAATCGGTGAATCCGGACGCGGCGACACTCAGAGATCAATGGCGGTTCGCTATTAAACAGTACAGCAAGTGGTACTCTCACGCGTGGGGCACCGCTATACTGGCCGGTCTCTCGTTTTTCGCTCTCGGATGGATCATCAAAGGCTCCAATCCCCTCCCTTCATTCAAACCCGACAATACGAATGGGAATAACTCCTCTTCGTCCAGTAGTGGTGATAAAGATAAAGCTGCTGCTGAGGTCCGTCAACCTCGCTGATTGTGATGGGTAGGTCTTGAAATCCCTTTGCTGCTGCTTTTTTTTTTTTCCTTCCAAGAATTGATTGGCTGGTTAATTATTTTAACTGTGATTGTTTTGTTGATGAGGTGATGTGCTTTGATGCTTTTCGAATCCATTTATGAATTCTGCTTATGGAATTTAATTGATTCTCAAATGTGTTCCTCTGTTTCTGTGGATGTGTGTGCTCTTTCTTGGGCAAGTTTGCATTTGTTCTCAACTAGGCTAATTGGCGTAATTTAAATAGGAGTTAGAAGGAGAAAATTCTTTATCAGTCAAAGGCATATTTTGTTTTTCTTTTTCGGTGTGGTATAAGGATATAATTCGTCGCATTCAGTTGGCTTGGAAAAACACATGATGACATGTATGACTAAATGTGGGTATCAATCTTGACATTTAAAGACCTGGTTTGTAATAATACAAAAGATGTGGCAAAATCCAAAGTTGCTTCAAACAGATGGTTATTTCTTTGCCATTTTTCTTTGTTCCCTTTTTCCGCATGCTTGGCTTTCTTCCTGACAGTCTTTTTCTCGTGACTGGGGTGAGGGAGGTTGCATGGTACCTATCTCCAGGTTGGAGATAGGAGATGGATGTTGCTAGGCTAGGTCAACTCTCTTGCACTATGGACATAATAATGTTTATTATGTAATGAACTAGGAGTGAATAATTCGATAAGTGACCGACATTCATTTCATTTGCACGTCAATGTTTTCTGCTACTGTAGTGGATTGTATTTTTTAGACCAATCTGGTACTCTTCAGTCTGTTGTTTCGTATTGCTTCAATATAATGGGTGGAATATGAAGATCTCGAACTGCTGCCATTAACTATGGCTGTAGACAATTCTGTAAAGAGCACTTATCTCATGATGGTATTCTATAATTTTTTGCAATGTGAACTCATAGTAGTTCGATTTGGTACAGCATGGGTTAATACATTTCTAGGTGGAGAATGAGAAAGTGTTGAACAAGGCTCTTTGGTGGACCCTTAGTTCAGTGTTGGCTCAATTTTTATTGTTACTTATCCAAAAAATGAATTTGCTTCGCTACTATGATTTTTGTATTTTACTCTGTAAGTTTATATAATAACTTGTTTTGCTGTCTCCTGTGGACTTGGGTCCTGGGGTTGGATTGGCAGCTTTTTCCTCTTTTCTTCTTTTTTTTTTTAAGATGGGTTGGGGGAGGGGTGTGTGTGTGTTTTTACCCTTGGTCTCTTGCTTTATCTCTTCCTTCCATTGTACAAGTGGCAGTGAATTCCAGGAGAGTGAGTTGGAGATCTGGAGAGCTTTTGTAAAAGTATAACAAGATATTAAGAGAAGTGTTTTGAGTTTCGTGGTTGTTAAATTTTGACATGGGGAGCAAAATTGATAACTATCTTACTTATTTTTCATGACATGCAGGTTGCAAATTTACTTATTTTTCATTTACCTCCTCCTGGCTTATTGCAGGTGATTTAGGTTTTCCAGTCGATCAGTCCTCTGAAACTAAGGTCCCGGTGACTTGGGGGGCATACCATCCATGTTCTTGTTGTATCTTCATTTACTTTGTCAAGTTCAAAATGGTGGGAGCAAAAAATTATGGAAACCTTGCATCTTTTCGTCATGTTGGTAATTAAAAGCTTTTACATAAGATTATGGAGATGCTTGGTATTGGAGGTCACTGCCTAATCTTATGAATGGCAGAGTCTTAAATGTAGTGTAAGATTTGCTTTCGTCTTCTGTTTCTTTTTGCAATTGAAGTAAACAGCAGGTTTGATCTGGAGTGGCATTGCAAGGTTTATCATTGACCTGCTGCAATCTTCTTGGTGTTGACTGAGCTGATGCGATTCTCATTCTGGTTTTAGGCTATCTTTTATGGTAAATAAATGTCCTAGTTGGATTAACAAATGATCTATGCATCCATGTAATATACAACCCAAATGAATCGGTTGAATGCAGCCTGAATGGTTGGAGATGCAGTTCTCTACTTATTTTGTTCTATTTTTTCTCATCATCTCTGGTAAAGGAAGCAGGGGCTTTTCTGGCTTCGTGTGCCTCTTCCCTTCTTTAGATGAAACACAAACATTTTACCATTTTGGCACCCACGCGGACATTCTAAAACCATTTTGTTTTTTAACACATGCAAAATGTTAACTATCGATAATAATTCATTTGCCACATGGTAGCAAACGCTAAATTTTGTTTAATAACTTCAATTAAACTACAAAAGAAAGACTCCCATCGGGTGACCTTAAACTATGTGCTCAACTGGTCTGTGTTCACCTGCAGAACGCAGATAAGCATTAGAAATGGCAGCTGTATCAAATCGGCAATGCCTAATGCGTAATGTGTGGTATATGCTCATGACTTCATTACCTGGTTTTATATGTCGACTAGATTTGGATCATCGATTACATTCACCCTGCAGTGTAAGTTTGTCAAAGAATATGAACATTTGACATATCATAGATTCTAGGCCAAGGAACATGTTTAAAGAGCACCATGACGCATCAACTAACCTTTGTTGAAACCAACAGAGAGCATATTGCTTAACCAATACTACATATTTTTGATTTCAAAGGTTCTGTCTCTGTTCTCTTTTTTCCTTTTCAATCAAGTATAGGAGAATCTACTTGTTTTTGCTAATATAACTCTACAACAAACATATCAATATGTTTCTATTATACACCTTCTAGATTGGTTATTAAACAGCTCCACACCAAAATCTTGTTTCCTCCTGCGTTAGCCAGAGCAGCATCCAGTTTTCTTCACAGCTGATACATCATCTCTGCTTCCAATATTAATTGTTTGTCCCTTGGGCAGAGCAGCAGGGTCATCCCCCATCTCAAGAGCCTTCCTGCTGATAACATGGTAGATTTGTGTCAACACTTCAGTGAAGGCTTTCTCTACATTCAAAGCTTCCAGAGCTGAAGTTTCCATGAAAAACGTGCTCTCCCTTTCAGCAAACTCTTTGGCATCCTGCGTGGGAACGGCTCGCAGGTGACGAAGGTCTGCCTTGTTTCCTACCAGCATGATCACAATGTTAGAGTCTGTGTGGCCCCGAAGCTCCTTCAGCCATCTTTCCACATTTTCGAACGTCACGTGACGCGTGGCATCGTAGACAAGTAATGCCCCAACTGCTCCTCTGTAGTAGGCACTAGTGATTGCACGGTACCTTAAGTTTGAAGGAAGTCATATACATCTGTCAGGCAATGTCATCGAGGACTATAAATTGAATGAATTTTTCAAGTTGCAAAAGAAGGGGAACCATTGAAAATTGACAATTTTTTCCTAGTGCAGTTATTTATGTTGCCTTCCAGTTATTTCAGCAGATTGTGGATATGTGTGGCAGAGCAGATAATCTCAAAAGTGTTCAAGTTGGGAAATTTTGCATGGAAATGACTGAAGAATAGAAAAGGGAGTGGAAAAATGAATAACCATTTAAAAAAAAATCTGGTTGGGGATTGTGGAATTTCAGTGTCTGAAGTAACTAGTGTTTGTGTAGAAAAAAAGGTTTTAGTCCCTTTTAACTTTCTATTGCGTTCAAAAGTTGAAACTTTACAGTTTTTTATGTAACATAACAAACAAGAAGGTATCAGTGAAATTGTTTAGAGGATTAACTGCTCCAGAAATTTTCTGACTTATTGCAGGCACAATTGGTTCTTGATACAGAAATAAGAAGGCATAAATTTATGATGCCAGAAAAAAACCATACATCTTATGTACATTGGTTTCCATATACTTCTCTGTAGTAATAATGGAAAGCATGTGAACAACTATGAATACACATATATAGACTCATTCAAACAAAAAGCTTCACTTCAAATTAAGAAGACTACCTTCTCCACTCATTTGAGGACTGAAAGAGTTCATGTTAATTTATGATCTTAACTTGTACACATGATACTGTTATCCACCCAAAGCCAACAAACCCCAAATCGCAATAACCTTCATAGTTTGAAGTTCCAACAAAAATGCACGCCCAGTTATCCCACAAAAACCCCTTCTCGCTCCCTTCCATTTGATTTTTACAGACGTTATATCATTCTTGAACTCACCAACGCAAAATTTGGGAATGATTTTTAAAGGACTAACACATGCGAAAGAGCAATCAGGCCACATGGTCAAGAACCAAGATTTCCATCCATCAAACCTTTCGATTACAGTCACAACAAGAACCCCAAAGCAACGTTTAAAGAAAAGCATGCAATACAAAAATTTGCATGCCACCCACATCTGCAGATTTCAATTTTTCCAAAATGAAACCAGGCAAGATATCAAGGAAGTCACAAATGCATCACATGATCAAATTCAAGAAAGAAATAAATAAAAACAAGAGTTGGGCAAATGGGTAATGCAAGGCAATACCTTTCTTGGCCGGCGGTATCCCAAATCTGGGCCTTGACAACCTTCTCGTCAACATGAATGGAACGGGTCGCGAACTCAACGCCGATGGTTGATTTTGACTCCTGGCTAAACTCATTCCGCGTGAACCGAGATAACAGGTTCGATTTTCCGACGCCGGAATCACCTATCAGCACCACCTTGAACAGGTAATCATAATCCTCATCCGCTCTGTATGCTCCCATCCTTCTTTCTTGCTTTTTTTTTTTTTTTTGTCAACAGCTGTGGTTATATATTATTGTTCTTGTGTTTCATTACAGTTAATTTCATGAGGAATTTTCTGTTTAATTTTTTTTCTAGGAAGAATGACTGCTTGGTTGTTTGATTCTTTTTCCCTCCGCATATTTAGGGGGACTGTTGATGGTCCAGCTCCATACCCGTGAAGTAATCCGGGTCCTAGACTGTAAAATGGATCATGTAGAGTTTATCTGTTGAGTCATTTGGGCTTGGACCATTAAAATTGGGTTCGGACTTGGGTTGATAAATATTTGGTATGGACTCCAGGCATATACGCATAAAGTATCCTCATATTTGATAACAAGCCACAACCTCTTACACTCTTTCACATTTGTAAACAAGACTTTATATGTGAATGATAGTATGATTTCATACTTTAAATGTGATTTTGTCTATAAACTGTTTGAAATATTTTGTTAGATATATGAAATCTTTTAAAATGCTTTTGAATATTAGATGAAATTGTAAGATGAGAATTTATAAATTTTTAAAATAAAATATTAGGACCTAACTAGTATTTTAAAACGACAAGGAGAGAGACAATGAGAGTTATCTTTAATTATGTAAATTACAAGATACTTGTTACTAGCAAATAAAAGGTTTTTGGACAATAGATTGAGTATGTGAATAATAGACAAGTATTTAATTTTGTATAAAATCAATTAAACACTTGTCAATCATCAAATACTTGATGTACATTACACCGTGTAACATGAATATTACTGCAAATAAATTTTTTTATAAACTCTAAACATTTATTTCATCCACAAATTGAAAGCTATTTTCAAAAATATTTTATAAGCTTTAGTAGCATATAATTATACGACTCACCACCATTGGAGCTTAGTTGCTACATGAGGCTGATGTACCTCATATTTATTAAGTCTACAATTTTCCAAAATTTCCTCTAATCAGGAAACATGATTTCAAACTTTTTAACCTGAAAGATAATTTTTTTCCTCTTGTTTACATATGACTTAATGGTTAAGAATAATTCCTAATGAATCCATGGATAATCATAAACTAGATATTTAGCGTCCTATTTCGTCTTCGATTATCCTTGTTTGTTCGGGCTCTGCAGATTGAGTTGGCTATCATGACGTATCACCCACCCAACTCTATATATAGATCCCAATATCTAGATTTCTTTAATTAAGTCTGAAAACACAAGTCAATTCATACATCCAAAAATCTTTCACAATTTGCTTTCAATGTTGTCCCATTCAAGAACCACCGCACATTGGGAAAATCGAATCCCTTTGTCTCACCTTAAAAAATAGACATCCCAACCCCATAACTCCGCCAGACAGACATGCAGCAGTAGTAGTACTTTCGGTAGCAGTTAAAGTGAAGAATTCAAACTCTCTATATATATGTTTTCTTGAAGTCATTTGGGTGATGATGATTCTTGAATATGATTACTATCAATGTGATGTTTCGTAAGATTCTCGATAACTGTTGGGGATTCATGGGTTTCGGAAGATCACTGCATCTTTTCATGATCCTGTGTGAGTTTCAAAAATTACCAAGAATGACCTTCGTGCATGCACAGCCCCACTACTGTCGCTGACGTAGTAAAGGGGGAAGGAATTTTTGCAGTTCATTGATGGTTCAAAATCACTCAACCCCTCAATCAATCACACAAATATGGATATATATATATATATATATGTATGTATAGTGGGTGGCTCTGTGTGTGTGAAAACACTGTTCTCACGACCAGTTTGCACGTAATCATTCTGCACCACTCAACCCCAGTTGACCCGTCCAACATAGAAACACACTTTCTACAAAAACAAACTTGATTTGTTTATTTGGAGTTAATTTCTGTACATGTATTTAATCACAGTAGAGCAAAAAAGCAATTGACACTGAAGGGAAAAAAGTGTTTACTTGAGTGATGAGCGTGAAGATTTTGGACACGAATCAAACATAATCGTACATTCGAGGACCGCTTTGTTTGATTTTATTTTGAGTAATGTTCCATTTCCATATAAATTAATTATTTCTATAGAATAAAATCAAATTTTTAAATATTTTCCTTTCTTTTTTATATAAATATTTTAAAATATTGTAACCCTTACTATACATACATACATATATATATATATTATTGCATTAACAAAAACATATGTAATTAAATCTTTGAATAATTCATTAATATATATATATATATCAATTTTTATTTTAATATAACAAAATATATAATATTGTAAAAAAATGGATGTGATATTACAAATATAGAAAAAATAATATAAAAAATATCTATAGTAAAAAATATCTCCTCGTACCTCCACGCATTCCCCAAAATATTTTTCATTACATTAATATAATATATATGAATTATTAAATATAAAGAATAATATATAATAGTATAAAAGTTTGATGTGACAATATTAATCACACAAAAAATTATTTTCCCTATATCAAAAAAATAAAATCAAATAAACTTTTATTCTCCAAAATATTTTACCCAAAACAACTCATGCAATGAGATAATTCCAGTATATATTTTTGAGAAAATTTCATACTATTAAATTCAGCACTATTTAAATATATTTTCATACTTTCGAACTAGTACTACATCTTGATCCAATTAAGCAATAATTAAATATATTTTCCTACTTTAGAAGTAGTACTACTACATCTTCTTATATTTTTTGAAAATGGAAGAAAAATTGGGAATTGAACCCTGACCCTCACCCATACATAGGAGTCGTCGATATCACCATACCACAATGTTACTATTACATGTGGAATTAATAAATTGACATTCCTTAACAATGATTTCATAAAACACTTAATACTCTGTTTTTGGTTGTTTTTTATGCTTCTTGTTCTATTATTATCTTCCTCACTCAATAAGATGTGAACAATCAATCAGATGTGTTCAGTAAATATAATCCTATATGGAATATGTAAATTAATTAAATTTAAAATTATTTTAAAATTATTTTAAAATTTTATTTTTTCAAAAAATTTAAGTAATAAAATTTATTATTGATACAAAGTTTTAAAAGATATTTGTATTAATTTTTAAAATTTATTATGATTTTGTTTCTAAACATATGAATATTTTAGTCAAAAAATACTTTTTATTGTGATTTTTTTTTTAAGTTTTTAACTTATTTGATTCTACTTTTGTTGTTTATTATTTAAAGTTATACTAATTTTTATTTCGCAAAAAATCATAAGTGTAGATTTAATTTTGCTAATGGTTATGAAATAATACTCAAATTCTTATAAATTAATTTTTATTTTATTGGATTGAATTAAAATTAATTAATATTTTTATTTAAAAGTTAATTTTTGTTCAAATACTTATTCAAATATAATAGATATAAAATATTTATGTATAAGTATAACATATTATATTTATATTTATATTTTAGTTTCTAATAATTAGTTAAGAAAAAAATCAATAAAAAAATAATTTTATATATAAAAATAATAATAATTTGACCGCCCCCCCCCCCCCCCCCCCTCACAATTTACGTTAACCCAAATTCACTATGGATGTTTCTATGTGCAATTCAAAATGCAAGGCTGTGGTTGATTACATGGGGCTACTTAAAATAATGCTCTAACAGTTTGATTATTGGAGAAGGCAATAATAACAGTGCAGTTGTCTGTTGCAAGAAACTAAAAGCCGAAGTAGGATTCTTCTTTGGAATGACAACACACTGCATCTTTCAAACAGTAGTCTTGATGTAGTTGAGGAACACGCTTTTGAAAAACTTCTGCCCTACCTCGAACGCCAAGGAAAAAAATGAAAAGACAAAAGAAATATAAAAAAAAAAAAAAAAGGAAAAAAGAAACAATACAATTGTCTCGTTCAAATCAACTAATATCAGAAGCTAGAGAACCAGCTTGACTCCAAATCTTTAATTTTGAGGCTTTTTAATTTAGCTGCATTAATTGTTTCTAAGACGACAAACATTTCCTCAACATTTCCTCAACACATTTTTCCACTCATTGACTAAAACAAAGTACGAAAACATTGTCCCATTTCTGTTACTCTGATTTGATATAAGAAATAAAAAGTACACAACACTCGGTCCACAGCATCCATCATAATAACATGCACCCCACACAGAACAAGAAAGTAAACTAAAAATTCCTAAAGGATACAAATAGATATTTAGATATTAATTGTTCCCAACATCCATTGTTTGCCAGCAGTTCTCGCAGATGAAGAAGAAGAGTTTGGAATATAAAAACGAACAAACATTACAAATTTAGAAATACTCATCCAGCCATTCTTTTCAACCTTCCTCAATTCTTCTAAATCTGTGACATACCAGAAAAACATAAATTGAGTTAGTCAGTAGTGCACTTTTGTTACGTTTCGAAGCTGTACTAATTGTATTAACTTTGATACTAAGAAACTTCTAAATTCTAATACTCCATTTGTTATGTTGTTTCATTAATTTTTAAATAATTGACTAACTTATTTGTTATTGCATTAGAAATGTAATTACGTTAAACTTAGATAAAAAGAACTATGAGAACTATCTATATCTTCGACAATGAACTATACTAATTTTTCGTTATTTTTTCAACTTTTCGAAATGGAAGAAATCCTAGCTTTAGATTTCAATAATCTACTCGAAATTTGGAAAAGGTGGGTAAATAGGGTAAAAATGGAAGAAGTTACCAAATCAATGGTCCTGTCATCGGGTGAAGGTGTGAACGGGCGCAACAGATAGTAGAAAGCGCCGTGCTGGAGGGGCTGCAGCGTGACTCCCCACTCATTGGTGAGGACCGGCTGCCCGGAGGACTGTATCAGCACTGCATCATCACCAAATGCCTCCCTCACACTGAACGGACCCACTCCCACCTCAAAGCAAACATCGTTGATGAACACCGTTGACTTTGTGGGTCCCGATTCTCCTACACCTGCACCAGCACACATCAAATCACATCACCTCCAGATTATCTTTCATCATCTTCCCCGGCCACTTTGCAGTTTTCTTAGTGTCGTGTGGAAAAAGAAGCAATGCACAAGTCAATCCATGCAGACGTTCTAAGGGACAGGGAACACGAATTACGGGCCAAAGACAAATCTATCCTTGTCTCATTTCCATATATGACATAAATGTCCACCCGTAACGTATCAAATGCCAAAAAGAGAGACTCTAATGAGAACAATATCAGTCACTTCCATGAATGACATGCTTGGTCATGCGGATATATGGAATGAACAAGCTTTTTAAATTTCTCTCAACAAATCACCATCTGATAGGTACGTATACACAAATGAATGGGGCAATATTAATTTGCTAATTAATTGTGAAAAATAATTCATATATATATGGGGGAAAACACAAAAGTGGAGGTTCATGTCTAACAAACCCTACAGCTTCATTCCGTAAAAAACCAAATAAATAGAGGGACATAATTATAAAAGGAGAAGTATTTTGAATAAATACCTTGAAGAATTTGATTATTAGATGGGACAGAGAAAGATGTAGGAACAATGGGCTGAGCAGGGTTTGGTACAGTAGTTGCAGTGTAACTAAGATGTTGCTGAAGTTTCATTTTCTCATCTTCATCCTTCTTTGAAGGGCAATGGCTCATCAGCATCAGTTCACTAAGTAGAAAATTCGGGCAGTTCCCCACACTCTGATCCGCGACACTGGATACATCAGGAAAGCAAAACCCTTGTGTTAAAGATGCAGAAGGTGATCCTCCAGTGTTTTCTTGCACTGGGTAAAAGAAGGGCTCAGCCAAGAACTCGCTTGAAGCTTGGAAAAAGGGTTGGTTCACAGATGCAGTAGGAGAGTTCAGTAAGTCAATTACAGTAGTTGGGCCAACAGAAAGGGACTTTTCGCTTGAATTATTAGGAGATGATTTATCAGAAGAGGATGATGAAGAAGGAGCAGTGACAAAGGTAGAGGCGATATTGGTTGTAATAGGCGGAGGTGTGGTGGTGTGTAGTGGCTGAGACTTGGCGTTCTGGAGTTGGCGCTGCTTGTGTTTGCTTCTTGATTTTCTGTTCTGAAACCAGTAGAATACATTGGCATCTCCAACTTGGCCATACTCCTGCAACTGAGCCCTAATCTTTCTTATCTCCTCTCTTGGAGGATTCACCATTCCTGAGTTAAAGATGGCTTCTAGTATGCGGATTTGCTCTGGTCTGGGGTTCCATCTCGGTTTCGGCTCAGGAGTCCTCTCTTCACATCCGGGCCCTAATAGTGGATCATAAAATCAATTAAACCTTTGGTAAGATATATCTTGGTACTTGAAACATTTTTCTTTCCGCCACAAACAAGTGATTCATGCTAGAGACCATAAAAAAAAAACAAGAAAATTCAATTCATGCCAAACCCCTGATTGATGAAACTTAGAAACACTATAGAAATGCAATTTTGGAATCAGAATTGTGTGAATATTTTGATACCTGGTGTATATGGGGTTCTGTGGCAACCAGTTGACATTAGAGAGGAGTTTACGTCATGCTGCCATTGGTGATGAGTGGTGTTGCAGGGCTTGGATTTGAACATGCTTGGCCAGTGTCTGTTTGATGAAGCCATGATTGGGAAACTGATGATACTGTGGAAGCTTTAAATTTTTAGCTGTTTTATTAAGCACCCAAACCGAAGAGAAACAAATTACGGTCTCTTCGTTGTTAGTGTTTCAGTGACTGAATGAACAACACATCTCCTCTTATAGCCTCTTTCACATCACCTACTCCTGTTTTCAGTTCATCAGCAATAAATAAACAGTCCTCTCTCTAAAGATATAGTTTAAAATATAAAAATAAACTACGAGTACTTTATGCCAAACCAAGGTGTTTAATTAAGAAAAAGCAATGGGAGGAATAAAAAAGACAAAACCCACAACAAGAATCGCCTGCAAAGTCTTAAACTAAAACGGAAAGAGAATTAAATAAAAAGTGAAAGATGGAGAGTACAGCCCCATACCCATCCTTACAAATATGCATTAAAATCTAGAATACTTGTTCTCTACTCATGCACAAGCCAATTTCCCCGGATGAGAAGCAAAGAGAACATTGAAAGGAGCACATGCCGGGGCTTATATTAGAATCTTCATCAGAGAAGACAGAAAGAGCCCTTAATGCACGAGGGTGGGGTGGTGCAGAACTGAACTGCACACACACACACACACACACACACACACACAGAGTGAGAGTAAGAGAGAGGGAGAGATAAGTTGTATCAGATTAATTTGTCTCTTTGTTTCAGATTATATCTATCTCGTTTGTGTGCAGCTTTCAATGGGGAGGGTTTTTATTTATTTTGGGTTTTGGATTATTTTTTTTTGTGAATAAATGGAGGAAGAGATGAAAGGTGTACATAAGATTACATGTGTAATAATATTATTGTAATGCAAAGAGGTTGTTGCGGGGAATAAATAAATAAATAAGAGGGTGTTTGAAAGTCAAGGTGGTCGCGTAGGGTTTTGGGAAGCGGTGGGGGAAGAGAGAAACTGATGCTCTTTGGATTTGTGTTGGCCAACGTTTTCTAAGGTGTTTCTTGGATTGATCACTTCAAATAAAGGGATAAATTGCTGTCAATAATCATGTTGTATTGATCAGCAAATGACTACTAAAGCTTGGCTCATGGGTCATGTAAGGAGAACAAATAGAAATTGAAAGCTATGTTATGAAGAAGTAATTACACAATATCGAACTTCAATTTGAAATTTTTATTTTAATTTAGTGTTTAATCTCATATTTTACTTTATATATATGCATATTAAGTGTATATAATATTTTTTAAAATATATATTTAATGTATATTTATAAAATAAAAATACCAAACTGAAACAGACAATTCCAAGTGCTAGGACTTAGATGCTGGTGAGAACATTGATCAACAATTGACTACTAAAACTTGATTTTTCATCAAGAAAGTAATACTACTAAAATTATGCAAATGTTGATGCCCATGTTAAATCACAGTGAATTAGAAGATAATTTGTTCTTTCTCCTCTATAAAACTAATCTTATAGATAATACCTTGTAAATTTGTGGCTTTCCTTTAGTTTTAATAGATTATGTTATATATATGGAATTAAATGTTTAAATAGGTATTTCCCACTCATTTTTCAAACTTTTTGTTAACTATTCAAATTTTCACTTCTTGGACTTGAATGTATTAATTGCAGGTTTTGACTCCAGGGAAAGTGCATTGATAGAGGCAAATATTATTTCAGAAGGAAAGTTGGAAGGGCGTTATACTTTTTGATCATCCAATATGCATTGTTTTGGATTTTCCCATATTTTGCTTCTTGAGATCTCAATGTGTGTGCGTTTGTATTCCAGTATTTCCATACTTTGTTACTCGTTTGCAACTCCCCATGAAGGTGAAAGTTAAGGAGAGTAATTGTTTGGTCTATTTGGTGTCCGTCTGATTCCGACATGCAAATTAAGCTTGACTCTAAGCCCCTCGTGCAGTGCCATTTTCATCATCCTTTTTTACATTATTAGTATTGCTATAAATATTAAGGTTTGTTGTTATTATTCTCAATCTAAAAAAAGTTTAATCCTTTGTAGTCTTTCTTGCTAGAGGAAGAAAAGAGTATCTATAATGTTTAATAATACATTGATACTTTAAAAAAATTAGTACTTTATTGGCTACACCACGCCTCCAACACATGTCCAATAATTTGGTGTATCCACAAATTAAACAAAAAATTATAATTTTAATATATTTGATGCGGACAAATTATTGATGGTGTGTTCAACACATTTCTAACATGTGGATTTTTTTTTCATATATCTTGAAAGTGTATGAGTATTAAAAAGAATAATTAAAAATTAAGACTTTCCAAAACTACTCAAAAAAAGAGTATTATTGTTTTTATCCAAAATCACTTTCTCTCTTTAAATTTTTTAATGAAAGTAAAAATTTTTTTTTTCTCTGAAATGTATAGTTTACAAATCACTCAAGTAAAATACTGACATAATCATCAATTTGAATTTGTTTTTCTTTGTAATGCAATATATTTTTATAAACCTATTACCAATTACATATATATATATATATATATATATGTATGCATGCATATGCATATATTTTCATTTAATACTCATATAATATACAAATATTTTTATATATGGATAATCGTTTCGCTGCCATGTTATGTCCTAAATTTTTCAAGAAAATGCTGTCACCGTGTTCGTTTAGTCCATTTGTTCTGAAATGATAGGACTTTTTTCAATTTGGAGTTTGGTATAAGTTTTGTGTATTTTTACACTATTATCTTAGTGATTGTAAGTTAGTGTTATTACATTACTACATTGAATAAAATGATAATTTTGAAAAAAAAAATCATTTTAGGAAATTATATATTACTCTAAAATATCTTAAAAAATAAGAAAAGCCAAAAAGAAGGAAAAAATAAAAGATATATATCACCATGTGAGCAAAGAGTATATGAATTACATACATAAACATAAAATGTGCGTTTTCAATTATTGACTATCTATTGAAAAATTTTTTGCTACTCGAAGTTCATCTTAAATGAGATTTGACTTCTAAAGCGGAATGAAAGTTCTGAAGATTGAATGAGAGAGTCCCTCTTCTATCCCAACCACATCTGTTTGACCCAATAAAAAGCGTGAATTTACTAATCAACCCACATTGACTCTTAGAGTTATACTGTGTATAACTTCAATATTATTAGTAATGAACTTGTCAAAATTATAATTTCATTTATTCGGTTTAAAAAGAAGTTGACTCTTGAAATATTAATCGAATTTATTGGAAAAAAAAAGTTTATTCAAAACCAGATTTTTTTCTAATTTAATTTTTTTCCCTTTTTCTTGTCCTTCTATCTTGAATTTATTAATCTTATTTTCTTTTTGATACAAAGTACAATAAAGTAAAAACTTTATGTTTGGAAGATCAATTTTTTTTAATATATTATTTTTATTTAATAATGACAAGATATCACTGATTCTCAGTAATTATTTGCAATAACATAATCATGTACAAAAAAATTTATTTTTTTAATTATATATGGCCTAAAAATCCTCACCAAATTAAATGTAAGTCTATATTTTCAAATAGACCGAGTAGTATTTGTTATTGGTTGGGTCAAAAGGTTTGTTCATTCTGGCTTTGGGTCACATAGGAGTGGAGATGGACAAGGAACTGTCACGGAAAAGGGGCAAAACGCACAATCCCATCACAAGTCTTTCACTTCTGAGTAGACCCATGATGGATGCTGGATGTGGTAGTAGTTACTCCCACTTGATTTCCCCTTCTTTCTTTTTCTCTCTCTCTCTCTCTTTTTTTTTTTTTTTTTATAAATAATAACTTTAGACTTAATCCCAGTCCTCAGTCCTGATCGAACGTGTGCAAACTGCAGTTCAATAATGGTGGGGTTCTTCAAGAAAAAAGAAAAAAGAAAAGGGGTCTTACTTTTGGTGATATTTATTGAATCAATTCATGTAATTATGTCAGCTTTTCCTCTTTCATAACGTTTGCTTCTTCCTTTTTTTCCAAATTGTCTGCTACAAAAATGGAGGAGTGGGGTTTTAATTGGATATCCAGAATGCAACTCCTTGAACTGATTGGTTCTTACTGCTTTTTTACACCAACTTGTTGATTTGGGTCAAAAACTTTTACTTTTGTTCTTGTTTCTCTATGGCAACCTACTGCCTACCCTCGTCTAGACCTTTAAATGCAAGAAATCAACAACCCCCCACCCCCTCTCCCTGTGGGTGGGTGGATGGAGTGGGCGATGTATGCTTCAAGAAAATATTGTTTCACGTATAGAATATTCAGATTAAATTTGTATTTAAAATAATATTTTATATATTTAATATTTATTTATAATTTAAAATGTAAAATAAAATATCAAATTAAAACAAAGAATTTCATTTATAAAAAAAAAAATAGCCATAGCCAGGTAGATTTTATTAATCATATATTTATTAACAGAAAAGTTTAACTAGGCAAATGATATTTTACGTAAGGAACTAGCATATCTAAGTTATATCCTGAAATTGCATATTACATTCTTGGATTGGCTTAACAAAGAGGGGATCGATTTGGACAAAAAAAAATTGAAATTGTTGAAAAATCATATTCAAACTTAGCACAAGAAAACAATGAATGTTGCTATTTATAAACACATTTGTATATTGGAATAGGTATGCGTGTGTTGCGCGAAATGCGCCAACCGCCATCACTAAATGCAAACGTGCTCATAGTAAATGCTCAACAGGTCTGATTTAATGCGCAAATTTGGTGCACATGCAACACCAATAGATTAAATTTATTAATACGACCGCAGTAAAAACCTTTTGTTCAACTGTTGAAAGACCAAATGCACATTAAACTAATAAACTAAACTAAACCTGTGGCACTGAAAATTTTGGGAAGGGCCATGCATTTTTAATTTAATTGTTTTAGGAATTATATGTGGCAGAAGTTGCTGCCCTCTTTCTCAGCTTTAAGGGACTATTAAGACTTTATTTCACAATTTTGGGAATGTTTTCTAATGAATATTTTTAAAACTTTGTTTTAATTTTTTTTAAATAAATTTCTTTTCAATTTATTTGAACTGATATGGGCATACCCTCCTTGTTCGATTTTTGTACCCAAAATTCCTTTATAAAGATAAAAAAAAAAGATAGGATTGATATTTTTTTTTTTATGCGAATCTTGATCCGATCACATATAAAGTCGACTCCAACTCAAAGTGATCATCATGAATCATCCTGGTGATGCAACAAAAACGTCTAGAATAATGGTACATGTCCCCAATCAAGAGTTACATACGTGTATAGTCATCAATAAATAATTTTCGATCAAGTATTTTACTTATGTGATTTCATCAATCTTAAATTGATTTAAATATTGTAGAATTTTAACTTCACTTGGCTTATATCCTATACTCGTGTTTCAAGTTATTCAGAAATCCAAACATTACCTCCAAGATTAAATTATTCTTGACTTGAACATTACTAATCACCAAAATCATGCACAAAGATGTCATTTATCCTCTAGCTAGTTGGAATTCATCCATCTAATATTTTTTTTTGTTGGGGCAACAAAACAAAAAAAAAAAGAAAAGAAGAATCGAAAGATCTGCCATGATCCGCAAAACACGGATACATCCTTTATTAGACCACATTTAATATTGTTTTTTTTTTTCTGGGAAATTGAGGTGTGCATATTTATATTATGCAAGAAATTATTATTAAGCTGCTGCAACTGGGATCAGATGCTTATCCATACACTAATTAGGTTCTCATTTTCTTGCAGTTCCAACTCCAACAATGAGGTATGTTTATACAAAGGCGAGAATTTAGTGTTTAATCATATCAAAATTATGGGGACTATCATCAAGTATATATGTATATTGGTAAAAACAAATGTTAGTTGTAAACCATTGTAATCAGTTTCTTAACAAATATACCTGGTGAATTAGAATATTTGTACATAACACCTTCCAAAGAATTAAAAGAAGTAGGTAGTTTGCAATATAAAATGTGAAACAACTATTCCTCAATTAACTATAATCCTTAATCTAACATTTTATTAAGCCAACTTAAGATAATTAATAGTAATTGCCCACAAATGAAACTGTTGTTCATTTTGGATCTTTCATTTCACAAATACACTTAAAGTGAATTTGATAAACAATCAAATATTAATTTAAGAAAATACTTTATACATTTATTGTTTATTTACCATTTATATATGATGTATAATTGAAGATAAAATACAAATTTAAAATATAGGATCTGAAATGACTATTGTTTACTAGCTAATTATATTAGTTTGATGGAACCAATGCAAGTTTAGTTTCTCAAATTGAAAAGGGAGATTAATTACAAAAGTAATTTGAGGTGGAAGTGGATAATACATAGGGAAAATGTGCAACAAAATTTTTTTGTGACATAAAGGAAACTAAATCGAGGAATCTGGTGTCCAGTACCCCTTTATACATTACAAGATAATATTAAATCCAAGATGATTGTAAATTGCAAAAATTGAAACTTGATAAATCTTTGACTATTGGTATACATATAAGGGAATACAAAAATATTCTTGGATTTCAAAGGAATGTGCATCTTCTGGACTTGCGCAGCTTTTTCTTCAGTTTTGGTGGTCGCAAAACGACCTTTATAGCAGTATCAAACACAGCTTTCACGTTCTGGAAATTAAGTGCACAGCGAAAAATAGTGAAAAAAAAAAATTGATTAAGGAAAATTCTAAAATTGTGGAAGAAATTAACCAAGGGAAAAAAAAAAAGGATATTTAATTACCTGTTGAGTCTTGGCACTACATTCAATATAAGCCACTGCTCCAATCATCTTCTTCAATTCTTCTCCCTGTTTTAAAAACAGTTAAACCATCAGAGTAGATCTCTCTCTCTCTCTCTCTCATTTTCTCTCTTTTTTCTTTTTTTATAATTTTGTGGCTGCGAATGGGAAGAAAACATAAATGGATTGTTGAGGCAGGGGGCATACCTGCGCAGTTGTTATAGGAACAGCACCAGGATGATCGCTTAAAAATTGCTTCTCTTCTCTCAAGTCTGTTTTATCAATGCATAGCACATAGAACAAAGTTATGTATAATTAAATTTAATATTATGTTTGCAAAATAAAATAAAATAAAAACAATAATAATAGTGTCATGCTAATGATGAAAGAGTAATGAATGTAATCTTACCCAGTTTGGTTCCCACAAGTACAATTGGTACATTTGGAGAATAGTGCCTTAACTCGGGAATCCACTGTGGTTAACAGAAAAACGATTTTTGAGCTGGGTTATAACTCTTAACAGCATTGATTTACAATACAGAATTAAGAGAAACAAAGGGAATTTATTTTTTTATAGATATGGAGAAATTAACCTTCTTGTATATGTTCTCATAGCTGGCTTTGCTGATTAGAGAAAAGGCTAATAAAAATACATCAGCTCCTCTATAACTTAGAGGCCGTAACCTGTTGTAATCTTCTTGCCCTGTACCCAATAAATTTCATCAAAAATAAGGCCATCATATGTATTTTCTGATACCACAATTTATGACAACATAATAACAAAACTATAATGCATGGATTTCTGCAAAGAGATATAAAATAACCTGCGGTATCCCATAGGCCTATGTTCACGGTGCTTCCATCCACAACCACATTAGCACTGAAGTTATCGAATACGGTTGGAACATAATCCTGCATGAAACGAGATAAAGCAATATATTGTCAATAGCACAATTTCGACATATGTGAATAATATCGAAATAAACTTTACCACTCAGGCAACATATGATGTTATAGTACCGTTGGGAAAGTATTGCTAGTGTAAGAAATGAGCATGCACGTCTTCCCTACCGCGCCGTCTCCCACCGTTACACACTTGATAAACCTAGCAGTAGTCATTTCTTTGTCCTGGTTCTTTGTTTTGCATCTACTCTCCATCTTTATATATCATAGTCTTGTTCAAATTTTTACTTTAAATGTATGAGCTTTATGCATAAGGGAAGAAATAAAAAGGGAGTTGTAATCTTAAGGAGAATTGGCAAATGAGATTCAGCAACCTAGACAATGATTGCTACAAGACTTTCCTTTTCTTTGAGTTCAAGGACAGAGACACAAATGGGTGCAACAAAATTAGGTGTGGTGGTGACAGTTTGTTGGTTAAAGTGTTGAACAAGGGAGAGGGAAAAGGATGATCAAAAGCAGAGGATTGCTTAGTCTATAACTAATATGCTATAATTATCTGGTTTAAAGATTTTGGAAATTTGTCAAAAGTTGTGACTTCTAAGTTATCTGTTTGCTCTTATTGGCAGAGTGATGATTAGACCTAAGATTTGAAGTTTTATCAATTTATAAATGTTGTTGGGCTGAAAAGTTGTTGGCCCGTACATTGAGCCCAAGCCTATGTATGATACACATTGAGCCCAAGCCCATGTTTACGGGCCGCTACTCTAAATCCACAAGGCTGTATCCAGCTGTTCCAATAGGATATATATTCAACAGCCACTTGGCCCAATTCCTTGCCATTTGAGTCCAATTACAATTCAAAAGCAATCTAAACAGTGTTTCGTAGTAGAAACTCAAAATTCTAATTGGCCGTTTGATTTGATGGAGGAATAGTCCATTTGGGATTTGGCTAGAGCTTGATATTCAATTAATTGATAGATTATATATGGTACACTAATGTGTTTATAATTCTGTTAGTTAAAATTCATATCATACCTTTATTTATATATGTATGTATAAACAATTGAAAAAATATTCTTATTTCTAATACATATTCGGAACTTAACAAACAATACTTGTATTTTTTAGGTGACATATTTAGTACTAAATATTTATAAATAATTACTTAAAACCTAAAAATTAATTTATAATTATACATTGAATATCATACAATTAATAAAAAAGTTTAAAATATTAGTTATTATTATTGTTGTTGAGAAATTGTTTTTAAATTCTGTCATAGTTATAAATAAAATAATAGTTATTTTATATTAGTACTTTATCCGTACATTTTGAATTAACAAAAATTTAGAGTACGCTCGTATGTATAAAATATTAAGTATTTCCCGTCATGTATTTAATTAATTAGAATTTATAACAAGCTTGAGTTCTAGTTTAGTTATATCTCTCCACATGTATTTAACTAACTAGGGTTTATAACAAGCTTGAGTTATAGTTTAGTTATAAATCTCTCTCCACATAGATGACAAAACCCTATTCAATCACGCCTCCGACTTCTACTCTTTCAAATACAACTACAAATTTCAGTAACATATGCATCATGTCTTCCTTCCAACAATGATGGGAAAACCCCAATAATCTATTGCATAAATATTCCCATTAATTTTCTCTCCCAGCCCTTTTTTGGTCGCTTGAAACTTAAGTTTTCTACGCACAAACAAGAACTAGATTCAAGAATCTAGGGATTTGTTTTGTCTTGATCATACCACTATTTTTCTGTTTTTTTACAGTATTCCACCTTAATTTCTAGTCTTGTTGAAATATATTTCGTTTGACTTGAAACTTGCTTAAGAGGTGGGGCGGCTCAAGAATGGCGAACAGGAAGAATAACGAAGAGCAAAGCAACCGTCCTGCATGCGCCGCGTGCAAGTATCAGAGGAAAAAGTGCATGGCGGACTGTATCCTGCGCAGACATTTTCCGGCAGATAGAGCAGAGGATTTTAAGGCTGTTCACAAAATATTTGGCATTGCAAACGTGACAAAGATGATGAGAGAAGTGAATTCAGAGGATCAAGATAAAATAGCAAAGTCTTTATTTTGGGAAGCGACAATGTGGGTTCAAGATCCTGTTCGCGGGCCCTATGGTTGCTTTATGAGGCTGCAAGATGAGCTTCAGGTGCTTAGGGAATTCATAAACAAGCAGCAGTTATTGCAGGATATGGCAGTGCCAACTACGCCAGTAATCAATGGATTTCTTCCCTGCCAAAATAATATTACTACTACTTTTCATGGAAACATGATGAACGCAAATTCCAATGGTTATGGAAATTCAATAATGGAGTCTGATGTGAATAGCAATAATACTTTAGTCGAAGAAAGCCAAGAAAGAGGAGGTGGTTTGCCCTATCCCTTTCGTCCGGTTGGGGCTGTTAGTCAGAGAATGTGGGTACAAGAACTTGAACCAAGATTCTTTCAACAAGGCAACAGGAGGCCATTCTTGTTTCCTGTTGTTAGGCATGTTCAGAGAATTGGAGGAGAACAGGAAAACAACTGTGTGAGTGGTCATCAAAGCATAAGGAATAGACAATGGAGTGGATGGCAGGTGAAGGAAAATTCTGGGTCTAGTGTTTCTGCTCATTTTCTTGGATCAGAGAGCAATAGGGCTAGAAGGAATGGTTCCAAAGAAGCAACACATCAGGAATTAGATGTCACTGAAGCACTCTAAGCATGAAAACAATCCGAAAAGGTAGATTTGTTCAATCAGCATACATAATTCATCTATAGGCAACAATAAATTCATTGTTTTTTAGTTCTATTTATTCTATTTCTGGCCCTAGTTTGAAAGAGTAAGTGGTAATGAATTAAGGGATTTCCATCCTAATTCTTTATGTTAGTGGGGAGGAAGAAGAAAGTTTTTCCATTGCATAATTTCGTCCTAAATGAATCTTCTCAAAAGAGGAGGCAAAAGCAGGGAACTCAGCCCAATCGTTTGATAAGCAAATGCCTTTGGCCACATTGACAGCTTTATATTTGTGCTATAAGTCTCCCAATTTGATGCCTGCAGTCATGTTTGTTTCGGGTTATTGATTTTGATCAGATAATTCCCAATTTTCTAAGATTGTAATAAAAAAAAGATTCATTATATTCTTTATATTGAAAGAATCCAGTTCCAGTTGCTATGAAGTAATCAGAAAATTCTCAACAAGGAATAGGGGATTCTATTTCTAGCTGCCGCATGCTTAGTCTGGCTCTGGCTTATATATAGTATCATTTCATCAGTCAAATTAGTACAACAATTCAATTGATTTGTGAGTCCAATTTATGTACTATCTTATAGTAAAATATTAAGGTCTGCATTTACTGATCCACAGCCTTTTCTTTCACTAATTAAGGGGGTCTGAGTCCAATTTTTGCAAAGAGAACGTTTGTTTCACGATTGCAGATGACTGAAGAAAACTAATGCTCCTGGAGGATAGGAGCCTGGCCGGGGTTGATATGGTAAAAGCTTAGATTTGGTACAAGTGTACCCTGGATATTTTACTTTTTTTCTTTCTTAGGATTCATTTGTTGCACCTTTTTATAAGACTTGAATAGTTTTTGAGGATTTGTTATATTCAAAGGATGCACCCATAATGTGGTGCTAACATATAATATCATGCCTGTAGTACTGATTTCTTATAATTAATCTTTGAGGAGGGAGACGTTGTTTTTCTATTAACTTTGATAAGAAAAGAGAAATGGGGATTTGCAGTTTTTTTTCATATGTTTAAAACTAGGTGAAAAGAAAAACAAAAAAGGGAACGCGAATGGGGATTTGCAGTTCTTAGTCATATTACTAATGCTACTTCTTTATTTTTTTTTACATAATTTAGATGGTGTTTGTCTAAACTTATTTAAAGATTTTATAACTTCCTACATTTTGTAAGATATTTTTGAAATTTATATGATGTTATATCTATTTTTTAAAAAAAAAAAAAACTTTTTTAAGTATTTGAATAAAATAAAATTTATAGAGCTTATAAAATGTTAGTAATGATAATTTTGCTATTCTCAAATCTCTTCTTTGTTAAACATCTTCAAAATTAGTTAAGAATTTCTAATTTTTTTTAGAAGAATTTATATGATCCTTTATCTGAAAATTTTATCAAATACTTTAAAACATCTTATAAGTATTTAAAAGAGGTTATAAGCTACTTAAACATCCTCTTAACGTTAATTTGGTGGTCCAATTACATAGCATCTTGCAAGCGATCTTCAATAAAAAAAAAACAAGAAAAATAAAAATTGAAGAAAATATAACGAGAAACAGTGTTGTCCTTATAATAAATTTTTAGATCAGGATGTGTAAAATATGTACAGTTCAGAGAAAGGTAAAAATACTCTAGTTTATACAAGATAAATTCTTCTAATGGGCTTTCTCACTTGTAAAAGTCCAGATCCAAGATCTTAAAGTATGGGGTGTTGAATTTGCGTCCAGCTAGAAATAGTGGGTATTAAAATTTATATTAGTTAGTATTTACTTTGATGTAATGACAGTTTTAATCTTAAAAAGTAAAAAAGAATAGGCAAGTTCCAAGCAGCCTCAGTTTTTGTCGTATTTAAGGTTGCTAGTGACAGGTATTTTTTATGTAATAATGTTATTGAGACATGTAACATCATTCGCAATGAATCCGAACTTTGGTAAGTGGAATCTTTAAAATATTTCTGGAATTTTAAACTACTGAATAATTGTTTATTGATAAATTATCAATTTTGTATTATTAAGTAGTACTCAAATTCTCGAGAATTCCCACTTTGTTTATTGTCTTTCTTCCATTGTTCAAAGTTCAAACACGTGAAATTCATATCTTTTTCTTTTCCATTAGTAGTCATACAAGTAATATAGATTGTTGATTTTGACTTTGCGTCTATTTAATTGCAATGACTACAATGTCCGCATAAATTAATTCTTTGATTAATTTTCAAATTTTAAAGACTAAGATGTCATAAGGTATGTCCATGGTGAAAAAGGTCATTTCGCGTTTGATATGGGACCCACCACACCGGAGAATGTAAGAATGGGGATTATTATCATAGTGGTGGAAAATTTTAATGTCGCTTGGAATTCCAAAACAGGTCATCTTCATTCTTCAAAGGTGCTTCTTCTATTCTATTCCCAGTCATACTGATGTAAGACAACGACATCAAGGGACCTGGAAAGAGGGGAAGACTCCTCTTTAATTCCAAATATATGGATTTCTTTCAATACATAATTCAGTCCAACTATCAGCCAAAGACAACAGTAGCTTTAATTTACGAGGATATATATACACATATGTATATGTGTTTATAATATTTTCGTTAGGTATATGTTGTATAAAATATAAAATATAATATAAAATCAAGATGAATGTTCAGTAAATCACAAAACACAATTGTTACTCCCAATATAAAATCATCGTGTAACACATGAAGGATCAAAGTCCATTTTTCTCATAAAACAGAGCATCTTGAAACTTATATCCTCGTGTTTCATATTCTATGTTAGACCAATCAAATTATTTGGGCCTAAAACTATTGTAATTGCATCAATGACGAATTTGAACTGTACAAGTAAGTCAATTTGAATTTTAATAGCATCAAAGAATAATCAAGAACACTCCCCCACCCCACGCCAACGTTTGATCCCTTTTTCGTCTTTCCTTCGTATTTTCCATCATCTTCAAACAACCCTCTTAAAGAGAGGGAAAAACTCCTCGTATTCCTCAAATTGTTCCAACCACAAAGAATTTTAATAAACCCTCCAGCTAGAAACTAGGAAGAATTCTTGACATGGCTTTATGTCGACAAAGCGAGCTTCTGCCTCTAAATGAGAATGATTCACAAGAAATCATTTTACATGAAGTTCTGAATGAGGCTGATGCCTTAAACACCTCGGTTTTGCATCAGAGGAATGAAGTTCTCGCCCGCCATCCGCTCCGCCCATCTCATTCTATTACAAAGAAGCACTACAGAGGCGTCAGGCGGCGGCCCTGGGGGAAATTTGCGGCGGAAATTCGGGACTCCAGCCGGCAAGGGGCAAGGATTTGGCTCGGCACGTTCGAAACAGCCGAAGAAGCTGCTTTGGCTTATGACAGGGCAGCATTTAGAATGCGAGGCCCCAAAGCCCTGCTCAATTTCCCTGCTGAAATCGTGGCTGCTTCATCGGCTCAAAGACTCGATCAGAATCCAAAAGACTTAGATAATTCTAGTAACTATTTGTCTAATGCAAGTAGTGTTTCAACTGAGGATTCCAAGTCCGAACTAGAAATTTCGACTGGGGATTTGATACATAGGGGTTCGGATGGATAGCTTACTATGATAGATACTCAGATGAAAGTCCTAAACTAGGATGTTTTCTATGTGAGTATAGTAGTTTTAGTTTCACTTGTGCTTGTTGTTGCTTCCTTGGGTCGGTGTAGTCATGTTCCATGCAAAAATGCTGCTTAGCAATTGTTTGCTTTTAGAATACTGCATTTTGTTCTGTGTTTCTTTTATCTTCTTTGTGATTGTATTTCATTTTTTGACAAAGTATTCAAGAATTTGAATTACGTAACCACTGTAGATTGAATTCTAAATTGTAGGTTGTTGCCTATGAAAAATTGGGACTTTGTCAGGTCATCTGTAGTGTGATCTCATGGTATCTCTGCAAACAGACTAATTTTAACACTGCCATATACTTCCATTCTTGAAACATTGCTAAGTTTCAAGGTCTGTTCCATTACTTGATTTAGTAACCATGCACCAAATTGGAGCAACATGGTGAGTAGAACAAACAATGTTGTCAAGGCTTCAATTGCAAATTCAAAGTTCAATTTTTATATATCGGTCACTTATCCATCTTTTCTTGATTGTTTTTCAAGAAAATAGCTCAAGTCCAAATCAACCACCATTAGTTGTAGAACCGAGTCGATATGTCCTTTGAATCAGATCCATGTTACCATAGGGAGTGAAAAAGTTTGGTCTCTGGTATGTGGAAGAAAGGATTATGTAAGTTTGTGAATCAGCAGAAATTTGCTCTGTCAAAAAAGGGAATTGGTGGCCACCTAATTTCAAGTCTCGCATGAGGAACCTTCTCTGCTGCTACTACTTTTCGTTTCAATGTTTAAAATCTAGAAGAAACTGTGCATGAATATTTTTTTCATTTCTTTTTTAATTCAACCCAAATTTTGCATAACTATTGTTGGGTCAAGAAATGTAGACGTGCTTAGACCTAAGATTTAGGTGTGGCAGTGACTTTTTTTACCAGCTTTCTTGGTAAGTCTCACTCATACATAATATTTGGCATTTGGCAAGATCTAACTACCCTTCGTTTGGTGAAACAGATATCTTATTAGCGAATCATAGACGTTAATTGAAAGTGTTGGGGAGTAAAAGTGTGAGAAATGTCAAAGAACGTGTACGTTAAAAAGAGAAAAATGAAAAAAGATTTGGTCACTTCATAGATATTCACAGTTTGGTATTAATACTTGACAAGTTAGTATTTGATAACAATACATGAAGTTACGAAAAAAGATTACTTATCATCATGTAACTAATATTGAAAGCTTTAATTCATCCAATCTTTATGACCGGAACAAAGATATCATGCTGCAACAAAAATACATTGAAATAATATGTTCTCTCACAAAGAGTACAACAAACTCTCCAAATACTCACTGCCAAGATCCTCAAACTCTAACACATCAGCACCACTCCCATAAGTATCATTTCCTCTTGATCTCCTCTGTGCAGGTTGTTCAGCCACAGATGAGTCTTCTTCCGTTTCCCTCTCCTGTGCTACCCTTTTCCGATGATGAGAAACAATATTAGAACAGCTCAGATATGTATTAGTGGAATCAATTGCTTGATCAGTGGCAGATGATGAAGTCACGCAATTGTCATAACAAGAGATTCCCATTGCCTTAGCCACTTTTTCAAGAGGGAAATTTAGATGTGTCTTGGGGCCTCTAATTCTTAAAGCAGCCTTGTCGTATGCCATGGCAGCTTCTTCGGCTGTTTCAAAAGTCCCGAGCCAAATTCGTGCTCCTTTTCTTTTAGAATCCCTTATTTCTGCTGCGTACTTACCCCATGGCCTCCTCCTCACACCCCTGTAGTGTTTTGGGACCTCCTTCTCAGCTTTCTTGGTATCAGCCTTTGTATTTGAATCTTTAGTCATGCTTTCTGGTCCAACATTGTATGGCTTGTCCATGTTATTGCTTGGAGGGATCATTCCATCAAGAAACTGTTCCCACGCCTCGGCTCCCATGGATATCCATCTGCCTAAACTTGGCAACCTCTCTAAAATTTCCATTGATTCATCTCTATCAAGACTAGGCAAGCCTTCCCATGACTTAGATGATTCAAAGATATCCTGTTCTGTACTGTGCGTACCTGTTTCGGAAATGAAATTTGCCCATACATTTTCAAGAATTGCTTCCGATGATGCGCTATGCTGCCTCTCCACAGCCATGACTCCTTCAATAGTTCCAGCCCCCGAAAACTTTGAACTAGAAGATCGATATCATGGATTAGATAGTAACACTACTTATTTGCTGTGTTTGGCTATAACAGCTATGACTCGGGCTTTATCCTTTATTAATGGGATCCGAGTAAGAAACTTGTGTTGCAAACCATGCGTAGCAAACTTCAAGGATGATACTCCGGATGATTAAGATAATGAGCAGAAGGCTTTGTGTTTTAATTGTCCTATGTGGAACATTCGATGTATACTAATCATTTATGATGATTGTCTGATGAAGAAGCAATCTTTACTGTGTATTTTGTAGGAAAGTTCTGCACGGAATTTGATAGGTAATTGTGTAAATGCAGCCATAAATCACAAAAGCTAGCTAGCAGAGAAGAGGTAACGTGCTAAAAGAAGTCAGAGACGTTGATTTTTATTTGAGCTAGCTAGCTAGCAAATAACAGGAAGCAATTCCTTCATCCCAGTTGCTGATTTATCAAGATTATAGCTTGTGTAATATGGAAAAAGTAGGAGGAGAAAAATGAAAAGTCAATTCCATGGACATATATAGTACTTGTCGTAACATCAATTACATTTTTGTTCTTATGTTCCGTGGCCAAGATCATGAAAAATCAAATTATTACACATACTTTTCTCTGAATGTTTTTTTTTTTTTTAACTAAATTTATTCATGTAATTTCCAGCAAGGAACTTGTGGTTTTACAACATAGTTAAGGATGTCTAAAGTTCTATTTTGGGATTGTACTGTGGTGTGAAAGCATGATAGATTTACTGATTTCCAAGCATGGCATTGCTTCAAATTTAAGATTTATGATACTGATAAAAACTGGATACGGCTTGTTGGTGGAAAATTAAATTAGAAACCACACGCTTAACCATATATAAAAATTAAAAGAGCTTTGACAAAAGCAGAGAATGGAGAGCTTATTCCTGCAGCAAAACAGGAAGTTTGTGCCATTGCGGCGACTCTGATTCAATGCACAGGGGAGGGAAAAAGTTAAGTGATTAATGCAAGAAACTGTGGTCAATAGGATATATATGCTTCTAAACTTTGCAGTATGAAAAATTGGTATTGATTGCTAAAAGTTTTTGGCTTTCCCTTACTCTGGGTTGCTTAATAAAGTCATTGGCTTAAATCTTTGTTGGCCCTGAGCTATCTTGAAAGGTTAATTAACCAAATTGATCAGTGTTTTCAGGGGATGAAGCAGCTTAATTACTTTGATGCAACTCCAATACTCTCTCTCTCATCACTAAGCCAAATGATATGACTTTTAGTCGAGTCGTAATTTTATTTTTTCACACATGGTTTGAAGTTCACAGTGTTTATACATAATTGAAATTCACACAGCATTTATATTATCCATTAGAGGGCTAATCAGGTCTTGCTCAAGCCAGATTTGAGTCTCAAACACTATAGTAATGGGAGTCAGGTCCTACTCATATGTAGATATTAGTTTATTTTGATAATAATTTTTTTCCCTCACTTTGATTCAAATTATTGATTATAGTTTTTATTATTGTACTTAATTACTCTCTGGAGCCACTTTCCTAATCAAAAGATAGGAGGGCACCTTTTCTTTCGAAATTAAAGGGTCATTTTATCGTGTTCTGATTTTTTCAAGCATTTTATTATACGCTACTTGTTCAATTCAAAATGTGTCTGTTTGGGGGTACGATCAGTTCATGATAAGATAATCCTCCCCCTTCGAATTTATTTTTTGACATCTTGTTGTAATTGATTGTTTCTCACAAAAATAAAGAAAAAAAAATCCATTAGAGGTAGAGATTTAAATATATTCAGTGTCTTCTAACCTTGGGGAGGTAGAAACTCCAAAGCACAGACCAAATAATCATTGTAAACAAACAGTATTAAATACTGCATAATACGAGAAATTTAAGTACTATATTTATAACAAATAGAAAACAGATACATGAAATTTACGTTGTTCCACTCAATGTAAATTCTACTCCGTAAACAAAAACAATAAATTCACTATAAAAGAGAAGTAAAAGTATATATATTTTCCCCTAAAAAAAAAAAAAAGAAAAGCTACAAAGAAATAGGTAGATGTACAACCACAGTGCTTGATAAATGAATCCAGGACCATTTCTCTTTAAATTTTTAATTTTTCTTGACCAATCCATTTGGAGGGTCACAATAATTAGAGTCTGGTGAGGGCATTCATTTTTCCAGAAATAGTTTAACAAATCGTATGAACTGGACTGGAGTACAGTCTGTCTATCTGGAGCCACAATATTTCTTTCTTTAATTTCCCTTTTCATATTTTTCTCTTTTTTCAGCAAAAAAACTTAGATATTCAATGGCTGTGATAACTACATTTCAATCGACATATAGTCGATTAATTTAAATTATTTAATGCTATGTTATATAAATAGATATGGGTTAGTTTACACATGTAAAAAAGTAAAATACAAAATATATAATTATATATATACGTTGTACTTACAGAAAGTGTATGCATTATGATGTGGGTTGCACTAATTAATGCATTCACTAATGCTAATGATCAATTCAAAACAATAAATAATGAGTGTGAAATTTAGGTTTTGTATAATTAGTGTATGTAACGTGTTAATGAGTTTCTAGAATGTGATGAATAAAGGTTTTTATTGAATGAAACGTGGAAAAATTAAGATCAAAGAATTTGTACTTCTATCTTTCTTTTAGGAAAAAAAAAACAATAATAACAACATGAAGAACAACAACATTTAAAACATTATAAAATAAAATAAAAAATTATCCATAAAATATACACACAATAATAATTAATATAATATAATATAATTTGCAATAAAAATCTTATCCAATATACTATAAGAACTTTGCTTTTTAAAATTATTGGTGTGTTCCACTGTAGAACATAAAAATAATATTAATACAACTACTTCCAAATTCCTTACGAGTAATGATAATTGAAAAATGGTCCTATACCCTTTTCAACACCACATGTCATATTGACATGCAATAAAAGAAAGTATTAATTAATTCTCTTTAGTTATTTATTTATTTATTTTTTATACTCAAATTCCTAACTTACACCACTCAATTTTGAACACCAGAGTTAAATCATGGGATATGATTTAAGTGAATCATAAATTCTCCCATAACTGTACACTTTTGCGAATCGCCTTCAAAGTGATTGCTGCATACCAAACTCCGACTGTAAGGTCCCACTGGCAGCACAGTGATTGGTACATATTGAAATTCAACCGTACATTTCCACCAGAGTTCGAATCTTCATCCTACCGTTGAAAATGAGTAATATATTAATTGATCTACCAATTGAATTATTCTACTGTTGAAAATGAGTAATATATTAATTGATCTACCAATTGAATTGTGGCCCGAATCTCTTTAGTCATTTTCTAATGTTTAGTGAACTTGTCGTATTGCTTCTTATCCCCCTCAAAAACTATTCTTACAGTATTATTTATATATATATATATATATATATATATATATATTCTTGTCCCCTCTCAAAAACTATTCTTACAGTATTATTTATACACACACACATACAAAGACCAGCCTTTTCTAAAATCTGTAGAGTTGGTCATATACTTGTTTTTTTTTTTTCCAGCAAATATGTGGTCTCCCTCCAGTTCATTTCGCGCTGTTCCTGTACATTTCCTTCTTCTTTTTCTGCTGCTAGTTTTCTCACACATTGCTGAAACTCGAAACTTGGCTCAGCAAAGCCCACTTAACAGTTCAATTCCTGCATTCTTTGTGTTTGGAGATTCTACAGTTGACTCTGGCAACAATGACTACATTAAAACGGTTACTAAAAGCAACTTTCCCCCTTATGGAAAGGATTTTCCCAACCACATCCCCACCGGAAGGTTCACCAATGGCAGGCTTGTGACTGATTTTTTGGGTAAGTCTGTTAAACTTAATTAGTTGTTTGTTTATTACATACGTAGCTAGCTTTTGTTGTTAGTACTATATCCGTAAGATGTAATAACTTGTTGCTTGTTAAATAATTATGAACTTAATTATGATAAAATCTTACCTGTTTAGCCAGAATAGAAATAGAAAGAACTGTTTAGCCTGCATGCGAGGAGTGTTTCTGTAATGTTTGAATTTCTTTCCTTTCTATAAAAAAATGTTTAAGCTTTTGAAAAAAAAAAAATATTTATTACCATTGTTATGTCTAATTATACGAAATGCTATATTTCCTAGAAAAAATTATATGAATCGAATATGAAACCATCAAACGAATGAGAATTACGTGTTATAAAAATAATAAAATTAACATTTGGTATGTTTTTCACATACCAAATGTATTTAAATATTTAAATATTACTCATACATATAAAATGTATTGCATAACACTATTAATATACTTTGATATATTATTTAAATAAATGATTAAACATAATTTCCAAATAGTAGCGAATGGTTCCTGCGGACATTACGGTCGGTCATTAAGTGAGCCTTGACCTGTGTGGGGCCCACAGTGAAGCCTTTTATCTTTTTATTGTAGATGGCTTTGATGGATACAGATGGCGTTGTGTAATATAATTTATTGGCTATTGCATGGGGAATCCGGTGTTACGTGAAATTATTTGTGTACGTTCTATACAATTACACCTTGAAATTTATCTGGTGTGTTAACTGTTTAACTGATGGGTTGAGCATTAATTTGCATGTTTTTTTTTTTTTTTCTGAAACAGCTTCATATGTGGGGATCAAAGACTACCTACCACCGTACTTGGACCCAACGCTTAGCCTTGACGACCTGAAGACCGGAGTTTGTTTTGCTTCAGCTGGAACCGGATTCGACCCGCTTACCGCTCAACTAAGCGTCTCTCTCTCTCTCTCTCTCTCTCTCTCTCTCTCTCTCTCTCTGTGGTGGGGTGGGGGTGGGGGTGGGGGGTTGTATTTCAAGCTTTTCATAATAGTTGGTGACCATAAAATCATACATTAACGACACTAACAAGCAAATTAGTAAGAAAATAATTGTCACTAGAACTCAATTATATATATGGCCACCAAAAATTAATTAAATAACCAATAAATTTTGTAATCATAGCATGGAAATGACTAATGTCCAACATAATATTGGTTGGTTTTGTCATGTTTGGGATGCAGGGCGTAATTCCTATTCAAAAGCAACTGAAATATTTTAAGGAGTACAAATCAAGAATGGAACTCTACATTGGAAAGGAGAGCACCAGAAATCTGATAAGTAAGGCTGTATTCCTAATAAGTGCGGGCACAAACGATTTTATTGTGAATTATTATGGTGCACCAATTCGACGTCAAACCTACACCATCTCTACGTACCAGGACTTCATATTACAGCTTGGCCAACAATTCGTGCAGGTACCATTCATTCTTTCCAAAGTCTTAGCAATTTGTCAGTGAATTAATTCTTTTGATGCCATATCTTATCAAAAGAAAAAATAATAATATATTCATGTATATAGATTTAAATAATAATATATAGTACAATATATAAATATAGTACTATATGGAATGCCTCGTCAATGGCAGCCGTACAGGATTAATTACTCTTTGGTGCAGTTGAAACCGTGGTGGCATAACGAGCACCACAGGGGTTATGCTTGCCTATACTGAGAGGGTGACAAGCTGTTTAAGAGGCGTAATATTCATATTTATGATGTGGGGCACATTAAGTTGGTGCTATACAATTAAAAAAAAAAAAAGAAGAAGACAATAATAGTGGTGTTGAACCAGGAAAAAATAAAATTAGTGTAATATTTATGTAATGACACAAAACACTGTTATATATTGAGAGATAAAAAAAAAATATTTTCAGAAAAATCAATTTTATAAATTTAATATTGATAAGAATTATGTTTAAATTATCACTAACACTAATTGATATATATAGTGACAACAAAAAATCTATTCATAAATTATAGTAATATTTTTTGTATTATTAAATTATATCACTAATTAATAATAATAATTTATAATTCTAATTTTCGTTATACTTCAGTGGTTGTTCAAAGAACAGAAACTTCAATGAGTCAAAGATTGGTCACTAAAATTAGCAAAAATTACAGGAGGCGAATTTGTGTAACTTTTTTTTTTTTTTTTTAGGCCAAGGTAAGAATTAATGGCATCGGATAGCAGCAGAAATTTTTGTTTGAAATTTTTTGAGGAATTTGTAGGATGTCAATTAACAATATTTTAATAATTAAACAATATTATCTGGTGGGATTTGAAAAACTTTGCCATTTAAATTATGGCTCATTGACCACTTATACTAAATTATCTTTCTAGTAAATGCGGAAAAATGGGTATGCAAATAAAATGTGAGTGTTTTTCCTAGATATTAATTAATTTCCTATATATATTTTATTATTTTTTCTTTATCTATTTATAAGCCATTTGCTATTCATGTGGTTTTTATGTTGTGCACTGTGCAGGGTCTATTAAAGATGGGGGTTCGGAAGATTGCTTTTGTGGGACTACCACCAATAGGATGCGTGCCAGCTGTCATCACCATGAATTCCGACAACGCTTTCACTGACCGGGGGTGTATCGAACGGCTGTCATCGGTCGCACGAGATTACAATCGCTTGCTCCAAAGCAAATTGACGGCTATGCAAAGTCACGGTGCCAAAATTATTTATGTTGAGATATATAAACCGATCGATGACATGATTAAAAACCCTCAACAATTTGGTAAGCTAATTTTTTCTTTTACCTTTTTTTTTTTTTTGTCTTAACGATCCCTAACTTTATATATGTATGGTGCCATCTAACATATTATCATCCTATTTTTTTAATATAGAAAAAAGTAATCTACCAAATATATTGTTAAATGGTTTAGTTTTTTTATTTTTCCGGCTAACGGTTATCGCATTTTTAATATAGTATTTAATAATTAATTAATTCTTAATTTTTATTCTTTTAATTTAAGAATTGATGGGTGATGTAGAAAGGCTTTTTGGTCCTCGAGAATTAATTAAGTTTTCCAAAGTCAACTAGATTTTTACAAGTTAACTTCTTGAAACATGTCAATTATTAAATGGTCAGTGCACAATTAGAGTAAAGAAAAATATAGACAAAGAATAAAAAAAATTGTGAATGCATTAAAATGACAAATCGTAAAATAAAGATGAGAATATGTATTTATAGTTATTTTAATAAAGATTATTTGTTCGAAGTAGTAGAGTGGATGTTTTAGTAGGTCTCTTACATAAATGTTGAGTTCATTAGTAGGGCTGAGGAAAACCTTTTTCCCCCTAAAAAGTGGCCTATTTAAAAAAAAAAAAAAAAAAAACCATATCAAGTGCCCTATTTTTTATATACTAATGAAATTTACATAATTATTGAGTCCAAAAACTTTTCCCCCTAAAAAGTGTCCTATTTTAAAAAAAAAAAAAATATTAAGAATATAATATTATATCAGAATATTTCATTGCACCAACAGATTAATCAACAGAAACCGGGCCATTAAATTCTCAGGTTTTGAAAATGTGGATCGAGGTTGCTGCGGAAGTGGAATGATAGAAGCCTCATTCTTGTGCAATTCATACTCTGTAGTTTGCTCCGATGACTCCAAGTATGTCTTCTGGGATGCCGTACACCCAACTGAAGCAGCTTATTATAATGTCTTCCAGGCCGTACGTCCCTTAATTGATCATTTTTCTAAGGATTAACCAATTATTAACCTCTTATGCAGTTGAAGATACAGTATTTAAATTTGTTTTTTTTTTTTTTCTCCTTGTTTATTTTCTTTTACGTTTTTGTGTTTTTTTATAATTCTCTCTTTGTTCCAAACCACTTCCGACTTCCAATTTGGATGATGACTTTTACTTAATTAATTATTTATTTTTTCCTTTACAGGTTTTAATTATTGTAGCTCAATTTACCCTTTTTTTTATTTAAGTCGAGGTCTTATAATATAATCTGAAAAACCGTAATTTCTTTTTTTTTTATTTTGATGAATCAATCTTTATGAGGAGAATGCAGATTGCAGCATAATTAGTCAATAGTAAAAACAAAATTATTAGAAAAAATATACTACATGATTTCTATATATATATATATATATATATAAGCGTTTATGGACTCATCTTGGTAGTAGGAGTAGAGTGATAGATTCTCTCTTTCATTTAGAGCCGCTTCAACAATTGAGCCGCTTTAATAATTATTATGTAAATATGAGCTTCCATAACCTCCTTTATATAGATGTTCAAAATAGGAAAGTCATAGTTCACTTAAATATTTTTTATATTATGCTTTAATATTAGTATGATTTTGAAGAGATAAATAATAATAATTTGTCATATTTGAAAAACTTTATCCAATTAGATAACATGCATGTGATGTGAGAAATATTAAAGCCACTTGACTATCCAATTAATATCTAATAAAAATTCCACATTCTAAAAATGCTCCATTGAGATTTGTTCACATACATCTACCACAATGGAGGTGAAAAAGTGAAATGTCTGGAAATTGCTTTTTTTTTTTTTTATAAGATGTTTTTTCCAAGACGTGACCGGCTTGAAGTTAGATTTCAACCTGCCAACCTATTTCATCCAAAGGATCAAGTCTTAATGTAATTCATTTGATTTTAATAATAATTTATAAATAATTTAAACTCACATTAAAAAGTTTTATAATTAAATTTAAATGCAAAACATTTAAACTCATAAATTTTTTACTTGAACTTATTTGAATTTGCAAATAGTTTAGACTCGTATTTATGAGTTTTTCACTTGAATTTGTTTTAAAACTTTTTGATAGTTTAAACTTATATTAAAGGCTCTTTTTATAAATATTTTAGACTCATATTGAGGATTTAAAAAAAAAATATTCATATTGAATACTCATCAGTTAAGCTTGTAAATAATTTATACTCGTATAAGAAAGTTTTTAATTAAATTTTAAAATTTATAGACAGTTTATATTTGTGTCAAGTAGATCATTACTTGTATTTAATTTTGTAGAAAATTTATACTTGTTAATACATTTTTCAAGTAATTTGATTTCTAAACCTGTTATACTTTTAATAAGGAGTGTTTCATTGATTTGATTTGCAAATCTTTTATTGTTATATCAAGGAGTTTCATTAATTAAATTTGCAGATCTTTTATATTCATATTCATGTCAATTATCTTTTAACAACCCTGCCTCCAACCATTGATCTGGTTATCAACAATTAGACTTGTAATCCAAGTTACCCATTTCCAATCTGCCTGTAATTTTGAGGACTTTTCTCTCATTTTCACTCAGGTTACGAAAACCTCAAAGCTGTTTAATTTAAGAGTTCCTAAGGTCAAATGTTAATTTACTCCTGCCATAATTAAACAACGAGAAAGTCTACAAAACAGTAGTAGTTATTAGTACTAAAACAAAATTTTGGAGTGCCTCAAAATTTATTTTCGTTTCCAATTACTCTCGGAAAAAATTTATGAAGTTTTTGAAAAATATTTATCTGTATTGGGTGTCGCATCAAAAGGTAAAAATACAAACGGAATTCTCTATTTTAAATGTTATTTTATTTTATATTTTAATATTATCATCAAACCTATCATTTGCAAGAATTAACTCTCAAGTATTAGTTGCATTAATTCAACCACTCAAGAAATATGGTTGAGAGAAATAAGTCAACAACCTTTGTTAGTCTCGCCGACTGTTATATTGCATTTGCAATTATGATTTTCCAGTGAATTCTTGGCTACAAATAATTGAAGGTGTACCACTTTATGAACCGACGTTATGGGCTTAAACAATAACTTGGGCTAATAATTACATTCCAGGCTATTTGAGCAACTTGCTCCCATAGTTAATTACTGCTTAAACACATAAGAGTTTAGGCCAGAATTTTAAATCCAAGGAAAGCATCAAGCAATTAATAATTAAGAACAACTTTCAAATTAGGTCTGCAAGAATTCAGCTTACACTTTTCCAAAATGCAGCCATCAGTCAAAATGGATATATTACACGTACCTGCGTGCCTAATGACATTAATAGGCTTCTTTTTCTCTTTTCTTGAGTTAGTATCTAAAGGTGATTCATCAGACGCTGTCCTGTCAAGCAATTTTCTTTGCTTCAGTTGGAGAGTAATTAGATTCAGAAGGGGTAGTTGAGACCCATAAGGATTATAGGAAGAGTTTGGTTTCCCAATCATATCAAACCAAAAGAATATCCAAAACCTAAACAAACGCAAAAGTGTTTATATTATTGTGTGTAAATTTTAATATTACAAATCTTAACTAAGAGAACTTATCGTCCAATCTTGACTCCACAAAAGACAGGCCTTTATTTTTCAGCAACTTCTCTTCTGTTTGTTTTGTTTCGAACAAATGACAACAAAAATGCCCTTTACGTTCAACCCTTTTTCTAGTTATACTCTATGTTGCTTTCTGCTACTTTTCTTTGCATCTAAAGCTACAGCTCGAAACCTTGCCAGTGTAAAGGCGGAGAGGTCATCAGTTTCAGCCATTCTCATTTTCGGGGACTCGACGGCCGATCCCGGAAACAACAACTACATAAGTACTCCCTTTAGGAGCAATTTTTCGCCTTACGGGAAAGATTTTGTTAACCAGACAGCAACCGGAAGGTTTACTAATGGACGGCTTGCAAATGATTTTATTGGTGAGTAAAGACTTAGTTAATTTTCCTCTGCATGTATAGTTACAAAGATTACTAATATAGAATGTTTTTATAATATTGAGCTTGATTGTATATATATGCATATCTTGTAAATGATGAATGCAGCTAAATATGTTGGCATCAAAGACTACGTGCCTCCATATCTGGATCCAACACTCAGCATTGAGGAGCTCATGAGTGGAGTCAGTTTTGCTTCTGCTGGATCCGGATTCGACCCGCTTACACCAACAATAAGCGTCTCTCTCTCTCTCACTCTCTCTCTCTCTCTCTCTCTATATATATATATATATATATATATATATATATATATGTTTCCGATTTCTAACTTGTTTTGATGATGATGCTGATATTGGGTTTTCATTTTTATCCATTGCAGAATGTGATCTCCCTGTCGGAGCAGTTGGAACACTTCAAAGAGTATCAAGCAAAATTGGAGGCGGCAATCGGGAAGGACAAAACGAAGGAGCTGATAAACAATGCCATGTTCCTTGTTAGTGCTGGCACAAACGACTTTGTCGTAAATTATTTTACGATACCAATTCGTCGTAGGAATTACACTATCCCAAGCTACATGAATTTCGTGCTGCAAGAAGCTCGGCAACTTTTTCAGGTTTGACAGCTCATAATATTTACTTTGCTACAGTACAAGAAGAAAATAGTACAAGATATGTTCATATTTACCACCATATAAATATTTTTTTTTGGCTAGTGGTCTAATTAACTTTGTTAATGATGTAATTTTAGGCCACCAGTTCAGGATTGTCAACCACTTAGAAAGTTTGATCACATAGAGACCGGTTTACCTTTAAATAATTTTTTTTTATGTAATTAGTATTTATTTATGATATAAAACATGATATAATATGATATGAAATAGAATTTGGAATAAGAAATTTGAACCCACTTAGTGATATTACTAAATACTAGGTAACTTGTTAGTATTACATGTTTTTCAAGGTTCCTTTGGTCATCTTTTCGGAAGAATAAATTAAATTTTCTTTTCTCAACCACTAATAGAATTTTGAAGAGATCATTAACTCAATAAACATTTAAAGTATAAGAAGTTTTGCAATAATTATACAATTAAAATTAGAAGTAGTCCGGCTGTCTACGAAAAAAGTATACATAGGAAAGCCTACAAGCTATTCTTTTCTCAACCACTATATATATATATATATTTTTTTTTTTTTTTTTGTGCCCTTCAGGGATTATTGGATCAAGGAGCTCGACGAATTGGAGTCGTGGGACTGCCACCAATGGGTTGTTTGCCTGTTGTGATAACCCTTTACGCTGATAATCCAATTCTTAAACGAGATTGCATCAATAAGTTCTCCTACATAGCTCGAGATTATAACCAAATGCTCCAAAACGAATTGAACACCATGCAACTTCAACTACAAGCCTCTGGCTCTCGAATTGCTTATATGGATGTCTATGGACCTTTGGAGGACATGACCTTAGGCCGCAAATATGGTGAGTCAATCACGTGTAATTCTTAGGGCCTCGCGATACCAGCAAATCCTGATAGACATGAGTTATCCATCAACAGGGATCATGTAGTGGATGCTCATGATCTATTAGGACTGGTAGATACGAAATTCAGTGTACATGTATTGGATTCAATATCTATCTTTCAAATATTTCAATTTTTTTATAAAATGGGACATTTGGGAGAAAAAGTTTGCAGAAATTTAGCATGAGCAGCATTAATTTATGTGCATAATGTCATATATTGACTTGAGATATTTGTTTTGCGAGGGTAGATTTTGAGGAGGTTAGAAGTGGATGTTGCGGGACGGGCTTGCTGGAAGCATCGTTTATGTGCAACCCAAAGTCTCCTGTTTGTGCAGATGCAACCAAATATGTCTTTTGGGATTCCATTCACCCCACTGAAAAATCATATGATCTTCTGTTTCAAGCCTTTCGGCCTGTAATTGATGCCCTCATTAAGAATTAAGACACAATGACCACCTCTGCGGATGGGAATATCTTGTTGCAGGTTCATATATAGCTTTTGAAATCACGTTTTATTGGAGAGAATTTGGAATACTGAGAGAAAAAATAAATGGCTAATATCATTGCCTCCTTTCTTATGAAAGAAATTTGGGGGATGTGTTTGTGTTTTCTAAATCTGATCATTACATTTATCGATGATTTTGATTTATGAAATTGAACTTCGGATAGAACATAGAAGAAAGTTACTGGCAAGGATTCAGAATTTGAGATTGCTAAAGGAGGTGACAGTCTAATTAACAAGAGGACGCAAAAGAATTATTTGAAGTTGAGAGTTGGCAAAATTATTCTGCACAAATTTTATTTTGCAGTAGTACTTTATTCAATTACAAACAATGTCCATATGGCATAGATTTTCAAGATTGCTTTTCAGTTTTGATGGCACATTTCTTGGAAAATAACAACGGATTCAGTACTCAGAACATCTAATTGAGGAGTACATCCAGAGCCTTGTCAGCAATAATTTTGTACATTTTTTCAGTTGGATGAACTGCATCCCAAAATACATATGTTGTCCGATCAGAGCATGTACTCATATCCTTGCATGTACTGCCGTATTCATACGTTCCTGATCCACAGCATCCCTTCAAAGGCTCTGTAAAACCTGTAATTATACAAGATTCTTAGCGATCATTATAGCATAAAGAATAATAAAAGAAAAGGCCTATGAACTATTAACTTTTCATATTGAGTCTCATTTTTCTTCAATTTCCATTTAGTTTGCTAACCATATCTCTTTGGGTTCTCAACTGCATTTAGTATAATGCTGTATATATCCACAAAAATACTTCTAAGCCATGACCCTTCTAGCGTTTTTAACTCCCTTTGTATCTTTGAGTTGAATGAAAACGCGACTTTGTTCAGTTCATTGTCGCATTTGATGTCATTCCGGAGGGTCCTGAGAAGGGGCATACACCCAAATGGGGGTACTCCGACCACCACTAGTTTCCTTGCACCTAGAGAATGCATTGTCTACAATGATCAAAATCCAAACAAGAAACAATTAGCATAATATTAGTACTATTATGTACCCCATATCTGAAAAGTAAAAAAAATAAAGAAATTTCTTGCGTTATATTATGAGACCTTGATGGCAGTTCTCATGCATGAAATCAGATAGTTCAGATATTGTTCTATGTTGTACTGCTGTGAACGAGTAGGCTCGACAAAGTAGTTTTGAATGAAATCATTCGTCCCCATGCTTAGGATAAATAGTGCATTCTTGATAATCTCTTGAGAATCTTTTGTTCCCACCAGGTTTCTGAGGTGGATCTTGTAGTGTCTGAAATACTCCAGTTGCTTGGACATCGATAAAACATTCTGTTTTATTACATCATCACCCAAAAGAACATCTATTGATCAGTTCCATTTCAATTGCACAGTCACTAATCAGTGATGAAATGTCAAAGCATAATCAATGAGAAGAGAAGTTACTGAGAGATTGGCTGTGAGTTCATCATAACCAGAAGCCGCTGATGCAAAACTAACACCGTGCAACACGTCTTTCCTAGTAATAGAAGGATCAAGAAAGGCCCTGACCAAATCCGTGTAACCAAATGCCTCCGCTGCAATAATGCAGATATACAGTTAAAAGAACCATTAATGACAATAATTTTATAGGTGAGAACATGAGGCGAGACTAGGATGTAATAGGATTTGCAATAGAAAATCTTATATGGATATTAAACCTACCAATGAAGTCTGGGGCGAGTCTACCATTGCAGAACCTCCCAGAAGGATGGCCGCTAAAGAAATCCTCCCCATAGGGTAAAAAGTTGCTCTTCATGGGAGTAGAGAGATGATTGTTGTTCCCTGGATCGACGCTGGAGTCACCAAACACCAAGATGCATGTCATGTTATGCTTAGCTGCCATAAGCCTTAACTGATTATAGTCGATGGCTTGTGCATAATTTAGACACAGCCAAGTCACTAGGAGAATTGCTGCAATTATCACACTCATTGTCTTCACGAAAAACATGGATTGCACAAACAGAGTAATATGTATTGAGTACTTTTCCAATGAAACTCACTGATTCTAGGTTGTGCCTGAATCCTCTGTATATAACTAAAGGTTCAAACAAGCTACCGAGGAGGTTATTCAATAGTGTTAGGTTGAACATTCAATGGTCGGCTTCGGATAGATATAACTCAATAACCTTAAAAAAACTGAACAAGACGGTTATTTTTGTTGTACTAGTACTAGTAATACTAAATGGGGAAAACAATTAGCCAATTAAAATGGATTATCAGATGAATTCCAAGCAGGTTCCAGCTTAACTTGAAAATCAAGTAGAACAAACAAGAGAAGGAATATGCTGTGAGGTTTTATGGATGCTTGACCAAAGTTATATGCTAGGATACATTGGTTGATGATTTGGACATGTCCTTGAAGCCCTTAAGCAATTAATTGCATTCATGGTATGTACCAGTGAGTTGGTCAGCTGACCTGAATAAGGCAATGTCTGGCACATGGAAATTTAGTGCATTATGATGCATCATGAATTTTTTGTACCTATATTAACAGAACCTCTAGTCAATCAATGCATGCTTTCAAACATGTCTTCTCCATTATATATGTTTTTTTTTGTTTTAGTATTTTTTTCTAGTTTTCCATATCAACTCCGTTGTAGTCTAGTTGGTTAGGATACTCGGCTCTCACCCGAGAGACCCGGGTTCGAGTCCCGGCAACGGAACTTTTTGTTTTTTTTAACTCCTTGGTGGGGTTGACTTTCGTCAACGGACAGACCAATAATATCAGACGAAAAACAACCGGCTCTCTTTTGGCGGGAAAACGCATATACTTTTGTCAAAGAAAATTAAGAAATCAAGATTGAAGAAAACCTCGACCCCCTCACTAGGGTTCAAATTGGGGGAACAGAAATATCGCAAATTCGCGCGGGTAGAGAGCGAGAGAAAATTGAAAATATGGAGAGGCGAAGAAGAATCGGAGGAGAGGGCGCAAGTCGAGGAATGGAGGAGAACACGATGGCGATTCTCGACACCTCCGGTTTTAATAATTCCAAAATCTCTCATCACCTCAACGACGATCGTGCGTATATGTGTTTAACGACGTTTATTTCCCCTTATACTTCCAAGGATTTTCGTTTGATATTGATTGCGTTTTATATTTTAGGACTTGCTTTTCTGGAAGCTGTTCGAACTGCTTCTCTTCTTCCAGATAATGGAAACGCACCTACGCGGTACGCAATCCTCCTGCTTTGTGCGTTGCGCATATTATTACGAGTTTTTGGGAGTTTGGGCATGGGATAGAAATAGTAGTTTGAGAAGGTTCAAGTGTTAAAGGGTATGGTATCACCGTTTGAGGCTAAGATTGGTACAGAATACTACAACTTTTCCACAATCTTAATAGGTTTGTTGAGAATTGAGCTTTGGAAACTAGAGTTAAATACACTACGAGGTCAGACAGATTGTGGGCACGGAGTCATGGATCAAACCAAACATAGCCTGACATGCTTTTTAAGAATCAATTTCTGGGATTATTTGATTTGAAGTGAATGAAATCAAACAGTATATGCTGTTTTAAGAATCAATTCTGGGCAATTTAACTAGAGTGAATGAAACAAACAGTATATATTTTTAAAGTGTTATCATTTTATGGAACTCCACCCCCCACCCTCCCCCACAAAAAAAAAAAAAGAAAAAGAAAAAGAAAAAATCCAAACAGAGCTAAAATTGGCAAAAAAAAATTCACAACTAACTGTCCCTGTACATGTCGATTTAACGCGAGTTTTCCCTCAGTCTGCTGGAAATTTACAGCTAGTCCATATACTCCTGTTATGTGATTCAAATAGTCTTCCTAGTATATGTTGTTAATTAACATCACCAAATAACCAAACTACCAGTAAACTAAATAAATTAACATTGGTGATGATTTTGAATCATGACGTATGTCTTGTATGTGTTTATGAGTTCAATCGGCCTATATAATTTATTGCTTGGGCTCATAGAGACTCTTATTTACAATTTGGTGGGACAGAAAAATGTTTGAGGCCATTTTTCATATTCTGAAAGATGCGGATTCGCTTGATTTAATAATTGCAAGTTACCAGCTTCTCGTTGAATTAGATAAGGTACTTGATTTTTTCGCTTTTCATATGCATAATGCATTGGTTTTCACATTTAGGGGCCAATATATTTTAACATGTTCTTTGGTTTTGATTATTATTTTCTTTCATATACAGCGTTTTCCTCGAGTGTACCTATCCAAAGGAGAACCATCAGATTCCTCACCTTCAAAAGCTCTCTCCCAATTAATTATGGTTGAAGAGGTGATTCAGTTCTCTCCTATTTATTGACCCTACTGTTTTTGGTGTATGTTGGAACATCAGGTTACCATGTATGGTTGACTTGTGCTGCTGCATGCCAGGCTTGGTTACCTTTTAATTTTGGGTTGGACAGTTACAATGAGAAGGGGGTAGCCACAAATCATTCAAGAAGTTCAGTGGATTCCTTGGTAAGTTAATTAGGCAACTTTCTGCTGCCCCTTTCTTTTTCAACATATGATTACTAGAGAGAAACACTTCTTTGATGATTCGCTTCATTGTTATCTGCAGACAATGGCATTGTACCTTAGGATTAATTCTGCTGTTTCTGCAATTAGTGAAACTTTATATGTCAATTTCAGGGTTTCCATGCTCTTATACAAGAAATCGCTAAAGTGGCTAAGGAGAGGAAGTCTGAAGCTGTAGAAACAACGGTGAGTTACTTTCATGCAACTTTCAATTCAAGATTGCTACAGGCGTACTCACTATATAACTTGCATATTTTTTTAATGTTGTTGCTGATGCTTTTTCGACATAGCTAACTGGATAATCTTCACTGTCCACAATGTTCTGTTATTCTTTTGACTTGTTGAGAATCTATGTTACGTGTTACCTTAATGCTGTTGCTGATATCTCTTGCAGTTGTTTCATAATTTTATTGGGCTACTAAATTACATCTTGTATGCATTTTGATAAACTTCTAGTATCTATGAGTGCTGCCAGCCTAATCGAAGTGCAGAATTGTGGTGAACAAATCTCAAGTTCATGCAACACTTAGAAGTGAAAAAGGAGATTCCTTTTTTCTTTTCTTTTCTATATATACTTGTTGTTCAGTTCTTGTTACTTCATCTGTCCAAGTTCAGGTAAGAGATAACCAGATAATCTATGTACTACATGAGAAATATATTTTTGGTCTTAGAAGTTCCCTACTGGGTTAAATAGTGGTCAATCTTGTGCATGTTTCTTGGTACCTGATGAAATTTTAAATCATGGGTGGTATTGGGTCTTGGCAGTACTGTGAAAAAACCATATGATGAGTGATGCCTACTGTGAAAAAACCATATGATGAGTGATGCCCATATTTGATTGACAGAAATTTTCAGGCAGGCTTTATGAACTTGTGCACACTTTCTCTTCTTTTTCCCCTTATTTATGATTGTTAATTCTACAAAACCCTCTTTTTTCTCACAAAAGTAACCTTTTCTTCTGCAGTCATGTTCATAGCTTGAATAAGAGAAAATATTTCAATGATGTGCTTGACTTTCATCACCAGTTGACATGATATTAACATGATACATAATGCTTTAAACCTGAGATGCTCCTATTGCAGTTCTTGAAGAACTTGTTACTGCTTCAATATCTCATCACTGTTCTTGAAGGAGATTTCTTACCTCGTAATTGTGCTTATCAAGGTAAAATGTCACTGTTTTCTTGTGACTGGTTTTTTAGAAACCATGGTTTAAATCTCATGTTGTTGCAGAAAATATGAACTGGACTCTTTTGAGGGAGTCACTGCTAAACATGCTTCTGGTATGCATTTCCAAAATTTTGTAAATTTTAATGTCTTTAATAAATTCAATAATCTCATGTGCTTATGGAAATGCTACTCTTTTTAAAGGTTATTATGCCCCTTTGACTTTTCTTTAGGAGTCTTTTTACAGGGATCAAGAAAAATAATGTACAAAGGATTAATGAAGGACTGTTTGTCTATTATGTGCAACATGTTTCAATCGACTGTATTTTCTGAAGAATCTAGCTACCATGAAAATTCTTCAGGGGAGCTACCGCATGAAATTAATAGTGCTATGGCATTAGCTCTACCTGATGTAAAAAAGTCTACTTGCACTATCCTGAAGAAACTTTTCTTAATGGTGAATTCATTAGCCATTTGTTTCTGAGCTTATACTTAGAAATGATCTTTTCTTGACCACAACTTTGTGTATCCTATAGATCATGGAGCTAGATTCGTCACGGCGGTTGGCTGATCAGCAAGGCCTTACCACCAGGGCTGATGGTGTAAGGTACCTTTTCGTTTTGCTTCTTTTAAAACATTATTTATTTGCTGAAATTTTAGAATCAAGGAATACATTGTCAAACTGGTTGTATTGCAGGACCCCGGTGGTTGAGATCATTTTGGATGAACTCATTTACAACAATGATATCCTTTGTTCCTTTCTTCAGGTGCTCTCTCTCTCTCTCTCTCTCTCTCTCTCTCACACACACACACACACACACACATGCATGCATGCACAGAGAAAAGCTGACCCTCAGGTGCAGAGCACTCAGCCAGACTAATTTTCTGTAAGATCGTATAGCTTGAGCTAGTATCTTACAGGGAGATTTCTACTGTACAGGTTTAAAGCAGTCTAGGGAAATTCTTTTTTATTTTAAAGAAAAATACAACTGGTGATGTATGTGAACAGTATATTTATTTGAACTGATATGAAGATTTTAAGAATTGAAAATTGATTGTAACTACACAAACGCAAAATGTGATTTTTTACCTTTCAAACTCTGTAGTGCTAGTTTGGTGGAAACAAACATGGGATATACCAATTACCTTGATCCTATTTTAAGCTTGTCTTTTGTTCTTCTTGTCTTTCCTTCAAAATTTTATCAAATTACATTTTTCATTAGTTTTGGTAATCCTCTTTATATCACATAAGTTTACTCAGATGTTATAACCTGGTTTTCAATTAAGATTACTTTCAAATTGTTTACAGGTCTTTGATCCAAAATGGAAGCTTGAAATTATTGTACAATATTTCCAGAAGTACATTCCGAAGGTATGCTGCCTCATTTCCCTTTGGAATAGGATCTATATTGCAGCAGTCCATCACAATGTTTCTTCTAATTTTGCCCTCAGGCATCTCTAACCACATGTCTGTTCTTAAGTTCTGATGTTTAGAATATTCTATATTAATATCTATTATCTATTATCGGATACCTTCCCAAGTTGGAAATTTTTGTCGACTTTTGGCACACCTTAGAGTTAACCATCCTGTTCATTTTTAGTCTAGAAAATATTTTGATTCTGGATACGGTCAGAAAGCCATTTTCCTTTGCTCAATTTTGACGGAAATCCCTTTGAAGCAATTTGACTTTAGAGAAGTGGTCAAAATTCGAGTCTGAGTGCCTGATGAGCAGTATTAGTTCCATGATATATTTTAATTTTTTTTCATTTTTTAGTTGGTGGTGTTTAAAATTCTGGTTTGTCCACAAGTGGCTAAATCCTGAATAGAGGTGTATAGAATGTGCATCATTCAAGTCATCTCTCAATTCATCATACGCTTAAAGTTGATCCAAGAGTTGTATCGTATTTAACAGCCAGCATTTGAACTTCTGAATTAAAGTTCTGTGATCCTTTGTGGTATATGTTGCAGTATGCTGTTCAAACTAGGAGATCAAGTGGTGCGGTCAATACTGAGAATTTTGATGGAGTTTTGAAGTGTTTGTCCACCAGCAACAGCACTAGAAGCATCATTAAAAAGATTAGCATGGAGGTAGTTCAATTGCTCTTGGCCTATGCTTTCCAGGTGAGTAATCTTCTCATGCAAGATATTTATTCTAGACAGCTAATATGCAATTCCAAATGAATTTTTTAACCATTTACTTCTCTCAGGTTAATGAGTTGCACATGAAAGTAGGGCTCTAGGCAGTCGCCTCCTCTAGAATGATAGTTTATTAGATTTTATAAATGAAAAGAGAAAACTGGTCTCCTTCAGTTTGAAATGCATCCCACTATGATTTTCTGCAGAGAAGTTGGAAAAAAAGAAGACACGCCACTCTATGTCCTGACATTGATCTCTTTTCTAGGCATATTTGGCGGTATCATATCATGTATCTGAAGGCTTGTCTGATACGATGGAAGATGTCAAAAGCAACTCTGTTGTGGAGGTTTGCAAAAACGTAATATCTGCTTTTACTTGTCTCAGACAAGAAGATCCGTAAGATTCACTTTTCTATTTATAGTGCTCTCTATTTATGTTTTGGTTTTGTAGAATGTCTCCTAGGTCTCATAGAGTGACTTCTAGATGTTATGTTCTAAAGTTCCTGGTTTATGATAATCTGCTAGAGTGAAATGTGCAAGTTCTTGGTCAGTTTTCACTTTTCAAAAATATTTGGAGAACATAATGAAAAGAACAAATAGGGCCTAAAATCTCTACCAGGTATGTGTAATAACTCATAGTTTTCTAAATGAATAAATATGACTGGTTATTTCAAGATGGGTTTCTGGAGTATATATTCTCTGTTGGATTAGAATGTTTTTAAGTTAGCTCATATTTATCCTACAATTTCACTTCCATTTTTCTATTATTTGGTAACAAGAATATCATGGTGCAGGGACGCAGAGATTTTGTGCTTTGGCAAGGAAGCACTGTTTACAGCTGCTGCCATCCTCTCAACAAAATCATAGGGATTTTATTGTGATTGGATGTAGGTGTACTGAATACATATTTCAAGAATCTACGTGTAAGGATATCTTTTTTGTCTTGCTAAGAAGATATCCATCAGAACCTGTTTTGTGTTGTGTATAAAGAGAAACAAATATCATTAGTGACAACTCCATCTGTAAATTATTCTGGTCATAAGCTTTTTAGCTGCTGAAGTAGTTTCACAGCAATATATTGATTCCGCCATAGTTGGGTTGCGCAGCCCTTTTTACTTGATAGACTTAGATTTAAGTTGAATCAAGAATTTCTCCATTTTCAAAATTTAAGTTTGAATTGGCTTGTGATAATGATTGTTAGTTTAGGCTCTAAAATCGCCGGATGCAACCAAAATAAAAAGTTGCCTCTAATACTATTGTGACTGGAAGCTTTAAGATCAAAATTGATTAATGAGAGGAGTTTTCATATAAATAAAAATTAAATCAGAAAAAGTGTATAGTCTTAATTTGGATTACAAGATCCATATCACAACCACTTGTGGTTTTCAAATTCGTTCTTTCCTTTGATTAATTTGTAAAGCTAACTCATGTCAGGTGAGGGATACTCCTTGAAGCTAATTACCTACATAAGAAAGTTGAAAAACCAATATAGGTCCCGGACGAGCCAAGCATCAGAGGGAAAAGGAATCGTTGGCTCCCCTCAAGCAAATCAAGAGTGGTAATTTGATTTTGGAATTCTTATGTTTTTGTTTGAACGTGCACGTGTGAGTTTGTTTGTTCTATAATTGCAACATAGTTTAAGTTTCGAGTGTTGATATTGTTTTAATTTAGGAAATCAGAAAGAAAGCAATTTAGCAAAGTGCTGGTATTTTTTTAATTAGAAAGTTAGAAAGAAAGCAATTTTAACAAGTGGAATTGGAACGCCTCAAGTAAATCTGAAGTGTTGATATTAACAATTTGCTAGACCCATTCCACAATCTTCAAAATGCGACAGCTGTTAAAACATTAATGATTCTCGCCGTCTTGTCTTCATATTAAGAACAAAAATAAACACAAACGAGAGAAATAATCATGACATATATGAAAATGAGGTTCCAAGGATTTTCCTGTCCTTTTATTAGGCTTTGACTTTTAAAATTAGTCAATTTAAGTTGTATGTATGCCTTCCCTTTCCAATAATATTCGATCTTCACAGTAACAGGAGCCTCACTCGTCCCTTTTAATCGAGCAGGCTTCAATTGTGATATGTTGCTCAAGTGTAGCCAATGAAGTTAGTTAGTTACGATCCTTCTGCTACACCATTTGTATTCCTGAAACAATATAAACAGAATGTATAAATTTCAGCATTATGTATATATTTTTGGTAGCATTATATGTATGCCTATTCGGAAAACTGTGCCCAGCCAATTGAGTTATTGTCTGCACTCACTTAGATGATTGCCCGGAGGCGAGCTGCATTGTCACTGGACCATCATTGACCAAGTTAACCTTCAGATTGAGGGGGAAAAAAGGGGAAAAAAACACAAGTTCAGGGTATTAGCCCCAGTCCTCTCTGGCTATAAAGTGTACAATAAGAAAGGAATAACTCAAAATACTAAGTTACGAAATCTCACTTTCATCATTGCTCCAAATACACCATCTGCACGGAAAGAATAATCAGTGGTTAGCATACACATCTTGAAATTTTGACTGCATGACATTTATTTGTGTGGAAGCGACGTCACCCCTGATTCAATGAATCTGCTGTCTACGTCCTGAATAAGAGGCAGCATCCTATGGCTACCAATAACATTTCGATAACCTACAGTAACCTAAATTCAATTTGTTCTACAGGCCTGAAATCTCACTTCAATAGTTTTGTAAAACATTTATTCTTTTTCCTTTGGCTCTAGGTTGGTATATTATTAGGTAAACTTCCAAATTGACAAATTAACATGTGCAAGGCTCAACAATCAACATTCTGCGCCCAAAAGGACAGCATGTCTGCAATGAATGGACTTCAGATTTAATAGGAGTGCAACCAAGAGTTAAAAAGGCTGTTTAAAAATTGTTGTAATCCAGAGAACCAAAACAAACTTCCACCATAAGCCCTCACGAGCTTTTGGCTCTGGGAGACACACATATACTTAAAACTATTCTGAATCAGTATTCCTACTCACATTCTTTGCACATCTGCGGAATTTAGCTAAGCTTAAAGAGTAAAACAAGGTAACTGAGACATGCGTCGTGGCACTATTGAGAAAGAAGTAAATCATAACTATTGTCAATGTAAAGGCAAACCACAAAGAGAGAGAGAGATGAAAATGGGATCACCTTTAACTGCATCCATCCTGTAAGCTTTCTGAAATTTTTCAACCAGGGAAGCATAAAATGGTTTTGCTGCATTGGGAGGCATTGCCACATGAAAATCTGGTTTGTTTCCTTTTAATACCCCATATAATGTAAACTGACTTACTGCACCAAATAAAAACCAGTCTATCAGCACCAACACTACATAATGCACCCAATAAATTTCCAATAACAAAACAAGGGCCTACAAACTGAAATGGAGAAAAAAGGAGAAGGTAGAGACAGCAGATCTCACCTAACAGAACTTCATAATTTTTTTGCATAACCTGTCAATAAGCATTAAAGCCATGGATATCATCCCTTATGCAATAGCATAGTGTCATATTCTTCAGAAGCATGAGCATTCTTCTTTTTCTAAATTACATAACTAAAACAGAGTAACAGCTTTTTTACTTCCAATTATGTGCTTACTGCTGAAAATTAATATGGTTTTTCTGAAACTAAGATATAACGGAACACGGTTACTAGTTCCATTCTTGTTTCTTAAAATCTAGAAAAAGTGAAAAGCATTTTTCAAAGCATTATACTATTCAAACTATATACAACAATAAAAAAGAGGCGAGGTCAATCAATCTTTAACTCTTCGCATGTTAATGAAAAACTATTTATAAACTTTCAAGACCAACAAGAATGTTTTTCCAATGGAAAATTCAAGCTGAAGGGAATAAAATATAAAACTAGAAAATGCAGTAGATGCAGTTGCTCATTTCATAAATTTTTGAAAGTAACTAAAAAAAAAAAGTGGCAAGAATGAAGAAATTACATTTTGGTCCCAAGTTTTCCCAGTTTTTTCATTTGGAAACAATCTCATGTTCAACACTTTGCGACATCTGCATCCCAACAAAATAACAATAAAAATCAAAACAATTGCTCTAAAAGATTCAGTAAAAAGAAAAATTCATCTTTTCGATTTATACGTACATGTATTCAGCGTCAGATTCAACATCGGTCTCATGAAGCCCAACGAGGACAAGCAGGCCCGGCCCAATCGCAGACACCGTGCGGCCTTCCACCTGCAACACCGCTATCTCACATGGGTGAGCAATCGCAAAACAAAAAACATGCTACTGCGCTTTGTGCTTGTGTCTGTGAAATGTACGTAACGTATATATCGTTTGTAGACCTCAACGCTGGCAGAGGCCACACGCTGAACCACGGCCCTCATTGCTTTGATTGTTTGCTTCCTTCTTCCGAAGCTAATACGATTCGTGCGCTTAGGGCGTACAGTAGCAGAGTGGCGTGGGGAACTTCGGCGGCGTTGTTTGGTTTTGTGGTGAAATGTGATCTCCCGATGGAATTGCATAATCCCAGTATCGATTAAAGACATGGTACTTACTATATTGGACTGTCCAATTTTTTGTTCCTCTTCGGTTTCTCTTTTATATTTAGTTAAAGAAGCATTGGGCCAATCCGCTGAGCCCATTCGTGTAAGGCCCACGACTTTCTTTCTTAACCTTGCATTCTCTTGTTTTATTTTCTTTCTCTATTTTCTTCTTTTTCACTAAACTTTGATTGTGTTAACTATAGGTTAATAAAAGATTGAAAGGAGAGTAACTAACATGTAATAAATTAAAGCATTATACGTGGTGTAATATGTAATTTTTTCAGTAATTTTTTATAGACTTGGAGCATATAATAGAGTATTGATTATTATAATTGGATGAAATTTCCTTTGTATTGAATCTAGCTAGATTTGCAATATTGAACTGGGACACCAGATCATGAGATTAAAATTTCATTTGTAGTAATTTGAGATGTCATTGGAGAAAAAAAAGGTATTCAGTATTTTTTCATTATTAAAGTGATTCAAATTCATAAATGTTAGCATGTAGTAATGTAGTATATGTAATAAACAGTTTCTAGATGTTTTTCAGTCTTACAAATCTGCACAAGCCCCACAGTAGAAAGCCCGACCAACAAAATCATTACAAAAGAATCAAAAGATTAAATAAAAGAAACCCCAAAGTAGACAAATAAAGGAAAGCCAAACTTCAACCAATAAAGCAAATGGTTAAAAGAAAATTGGTTAGTAGTCATCCCATGTGTATACTGCAATCTTTTCTTTTCTCTCCATGTCTTCTGCCCCTCTTCACACCAATAGATCCCATTTTGTCCATAGCTGCCGCAAATGCTTGAAAAAACTTCTGTTTATCCTTAGCCAGTGTCTGAACCAAAACCTTGGTTCTAGGGTCCAAAAACAGGGCCTGATCAGAAGCCAACAAGCCCATTTTAGCCTCCAAGTTCCCATAATATGCATTGTCCAATGAGAAAGGAGTTGTGACATCAAATGGTGCCACAATGTCAGTATTCCCTCCATAATGCGGGCACGACATTTTGAGGGCCTTGAGGAGTCTGGGATCAATGGAAGGGTCAGGCTGTCTTGTCCCCTTGTAGTCGTATAGTCGGCTCACAAAATGCCTGCAATGTGCGAAACCTATGGTGTGAGCCCCTGACAGGGTAACCAGGTCTTCAAGTGTTAAGCCCTTAGACTTAAAGAGTCTAAGAAGCTCATCCACAGTTGCATTTGCACGAGGAAGATTAGATTGCACTCTCGAAGCCATGGAAATCTTTCCATCCCACCTTCCCTTCTTCACTTGATAATATGGACCTCCAGCCTGAAAAGTAATGTCACGGGTCAATCAAGATTACTAGAATATCGTTTGTTTTATTGCATATCTGACAAGGGATTTGTGTCATAATTAGCCAAAAAATTGTTTTTGACTTTTGTCTTGTCATTAGCCTGTTGCGCGTTATTGCAATGTCTTAACAAGAAATTGTTTTCATCAAAGAATATGTAGATCACTTTGCCATGTCGTTTTATCATGTTGGTCTTCAAAGTCTTGTCATTATTAGCCCAATGACAAAATTTAATCTTTCAATCTGATCCCTTAGCTACCATCAGATTTCAAGATGAGTGATGCTTTGTCTGGTCATGTACTGTCCAAATTTGAACAGCTGTTTTCTTATTTTACAATGTCAAAAAACCTGCATGAAAGTTTGGACTATTCTTATTGTTTATGCAAGATTAGATGAAAATTAAGTCCTATATTAAACAAGTATTGATCACTCTGCATATATTGTCCTATTCTCCAGTTATTCTAGATTCCAAATTGACTATCTGAAGACAGACTTGCTAAATTCATCTTATCAATCACAATCCCTAATGATTATCAGTCTCGTGATTCCTGACATTATCTATGAGTCCTGTAAGAATACAGAACTAATGCAATTTGACCACTTTTATAAATTTTTTGAAACATTATTTCTATCCAAATAACTTAACCATAAATGTTATAATATTCAGTGAGGATGTTTTCCCAGCTTGATGAAGAATTCTGAGGTCCACTTAACCCATTATGATCAAATACAAGTGCAGAAGTCACTATCAAGGATTCTGAGCATGTGAAAACCTCATTTTCCCTTTACTACTATTCTGTGGACTGTGGACAACAAGCATCAAATGATGAGAAAAGACGCCATTTTGGGTATTTGTACTAACCAAATGGACAAAATCTCTAGCTGCAATGGCAAGGATGTCTGCACAGGACACAACTCCAGGGCACTTGCTCTCCACCAATGCTTTGGCCTTGTTTATGCTGTCAAAAGCCTCCACTGCCAGCTCCTTGTTATCCTCTGCATCCCTTTCTGCTAATTCTTTACTTCCAGGTTTCGTTGAAATCAGTACTGATGCATCACACCCCTTTTAGAAGCACCACCACAAATGAGAAATCAAGCACATGAACAATACTCAACATTAACTTGGAAAAGATAACTTTATGCACTTTGTTATTCTAATTTCTTGGTGCTCTTGTGGGGCGGGGAGTGCTTACTTCGACAAAGCAGTCGTGGAAGAAGAGGCGAATCGTGGCAGGACCAGAGATGGGTGCTTCTTTGAACTGCTGTGAGGTTATGGAAGCAACAAGCTGATCAACCTGAGGGCATGACTTTGCATAAAAACCAACTGATAGTTGATACTTAGGTGCACTGGTGGAACTGGTTGCAGCATTGGCTAAAGAGTGAGAGGCCAATGAAACAAGAAAGATGAAGGTGAAAATGAGAGCAGGAAATGCTGTGGAGGAGAAAGACATGACAACTGAGTTGATTATAGTTTGGAGAGCAGATTAGGACAATTTAGCAAACAGTGGAGGTGAATATGCAAAGTGCTGTTTCAATTGGTGTCCTATTTGTTTGAGCAAAAGTGGCTATATTAAATAGAGAGAATCAACTCCCGTGAAGTCTAGAAATAGTGTACTAAATCAAAGAGGTTCACAGATCACACAGACACACAGTGAGATTTGTTTCAACTTTTAATTTAAGTATGGAAATTGGAACACAAAACCACTACATTAGTACTATTTGTACATATATAAATATAAGGACCTAATTAGAATTTCTTAATTCGATAATGACTTTCATCGTGATACTTTGGAGTTTCTCTTTGGTCATCCCAAGTACCTTTCTCTTTTCCACTGTCATCCCAATTCCCAATTACTAAAAGGTAACAAAATAACACAATAGTGACAAAATCCATCCATGTGCAATTAAATGCATAAATTTAAGCACATTCATAAAGTTGCACGAGTCATTTTAGCATTCATTTTCAGCATTAATGTCATTACTCATTTCAAACACCCCAATAACAGCACACATACACAATGTGGTGGATTTTTTTCTTTTTGTTGTCAGAGTTTTTTTTATCTTTGCTACATTCGATGTATACGTCGCTCGTATATTTCATAATATATTTATACACATTCACACTTATATATAAAATATATATAAAATATATGTTGGATGCATATCCCGCATACATTGTTGGATGCAATATCTCTTAAATTGAATTTTTGTTGTTGTAGCAAGATATTAGTAAATGATCCAACATAATTATAATTATTTAATAATAATAAATATCAATATAAAATGAGACAAATACGTATGCTCGATATGTATCTCATTACATATTCGCATAAAAATATATAAGTATATTTATGATTGTGCGTAAATATGTGGTGACATACAAACCAAATTTATACTATCAAATGTAATATCTCCGTTACCAATAACTATTTATATATTCGGTCTACCTTGAATTTAAAATCTGATTCATATAAAGTATTTTGTGGAATTATGTAGTACGAAAGAATGAATATATTCACGAAATACAGAAGGGATATAAAGTGAGGCCCTCACAACTTGGTTAAATGCAGAGCATGTGCAAGTGCAATGGGGCCATCTCACACCAACTCAGGCATTAATCTCCATTTATATCATATGTTGCTTTCCCTCTCTGCCAGCATACTCACTGCTTTACTATCTTTCATTCAATTGCACTTTCTATTTTTTCTGAGTGGAGATTTCGCTTTTCACTGTGGGAAAAATAAAAGCTGTGGACCAAGCCTTCTCTCATCCCTATAACTTTTAATTGAGACTACCAGATTTCTGTGGACCTGATGAAAAAAAACCAGGATGGCAAAGGGTCTTAACAAACCCTGATTTATTTTGTTCCCAAGTGGGCGTCCACTTCAGGGAATTCCTTTTTTTTTTTTTTTCCAATGTTTGACTTTCTTGTTGTCACACATGGTTGTAACCAAGTGCTTTACACTTTCTTTCGTCTGTACCAATTGTCGTGCACTCATCAATTGACATAATCATGGCCCATATTGGATTATTCGTACATGATTCCATAATACTAGGATTCGAGGGCTACAAAGGGGTTTACTTAGGAATTTGAATCTTCTATTGCTCTAGTGAAACTTAGACTTTAGCCGCCATGATTTAATAATTTATTACCCTTGAGATGATTCTACAATCATCACGGAATTTTTTGCGAGCATCAATCCTTGTAGTATTATGGTGGTACTAACATTTGATCAGGATTCAATGTTCATTATATTTTGGAATTTCGAAAAAAGTTATAGAACAAGATGAGGTGGACTTATTGCTTTTTGGAATAAAAGGAAAATTATGATAGTTTGGTTTAATTTGATCCCAGTTTTCTATTTCACTTTCTCGTTTCATTTCTTATTAGATTTTTCTCCTCTTGAAAGAAATATTACTCAAGTAAATATCAGTTAAAATTTGATAATAAATAATTTTATTCAAAATTAATATAACTCGACGAGTCAAGGTAGCATACTTGCAAGCTCGTTGCAATTATAACCTTATTGATCATAAATTCGAGTCTTAAGAAAAAAAGTTGAGAAATCAATTAATATATTACTTTTTAAAAAAAAAATACAACTACTCTAATGTTATCTCCAACCACAGCTCTATTTTAGTTCAGTTTTTGCACTAAAAATAGTGTCATTTTTGCATCAAACTTAAAATTCATTTTCAACCCATTTACTTCAAATTTTACTTTAAGAAAAATATTTATTGAATATTCATTATTATTTCATTTACAATAATTATTTTATTTATCTATTTATAATTTTATTAACATAATAATATATTGCATATTCGGTTTGTATTTTATGTTTAGTTAATTAAAATAATATATTTTATTTAATATAATATAATTTATAGTAAATTAAATAATATACATAAATAAATCAAATATTTAATAATAAAATTTAACTATGTAATACTCGCATTTCTCTGCAATATATTTAAATTATCTTATTCCTAATCTTCATGACTTATTATAGGAATAAATTTTAGCAATATGAATATTTTGATATTAATTATAACAATATTAATAAAATATTTATATTTTATTAAAAATATTTGAGTACATATAAAATACAAAAAGAAATAATTTTGTTGAGAAATATACAATTGATAAAATATGATTTTTTAAAATATTTTTAAACATAATAAATAAATATAAATTTTATTAAACAAAAAGCAAAAAAAAAAAAAATTGACATCGTAGCTACAGTGATTTACTCTCCATTTTAGCACAAGAAATAGCATTCGGTTGGATTTGTTTTTTATTTCCCTTTTGACGCCAACCCTACAATTAGCGCAAGTTGAGTTTGCTCTAAGTTGCAAATGATTATTAAAATTCACACAAATGGTACAGTTTTTTTGTCTATAAATGACTTTACACCTGTGCTTTGACTAATTATTCCAATCTCACACAAAAAAGTTTTAAATGAGATGGCGCTCTTGAAAGGAGATTTATCATATTAAATGAGACATTATTTATGTATGTCAAAAAAAAAAAAACTAGTATTTAATTTAATATAGAGATAAGAGTTTTCAGAAAATATTTATAAAACTTGGACAAAAATATAAATTCTTAGACATTTTATTCTTTGGATTCATAAACAGAGGCGCGGGGTGCAGTCGGCCACCTCAACTTTTTAAAATTATATTTTTTATTTATAAAATTTAATAAAATTAAAAATTTTATCCCCTTTAAATTATGAAATTGTCTCAACCCCCTCCCCCCAAATTTAATCTTATTTTGAATATGTAAATTTAAATATATTATAAATTATTTAAAACTTTATTTTTTTAAAATTTTAGATAATTATTATTAATATAAAGTTTTAGAAGATATTTGTATTATTAAAATTTTATTATGATTTTGTGTCTACAAATATAGTTTATATTAGTTAAAAAATACTCATTATTGTTATTTTTTTATATTTATTTGTTAATTTTTAATTTATTTGATTCCACTTTCTTACTTATTATTTGAAATTATTTTAATTTTTATGTTGCAAGAAATCATAAAAATAAAATTTTCATAATACATTTCATTTGATTAATGATTATAAAATAATGTAAAGATGTTTACAATAGTTTTTGAAAGCAAGATTGATTGACAAATCCATTTTTGACATATTATTATAATTTTTTATAATGTTAAGAATTATTTTTATTTACACAATAGTTATTTTTTTCAATAAAAATAATTAAGAACTTCATCAGTTTTTTAATATATTTTTAATTCATTGTTTTCTTATAATATTTTTTCATTCACAATTATATAATTTATTTATTTTATTGAGTTTTCTTTATCCAATATTTTGCATTTCATTTATTTTTCAATCAATAAGAATTAAATTCTCATTTTATTTTTTATTACAATTTGAAATATGATTTAACATCACAATTAGAACATTAATTTATTTTATTTTTTTTGTAGAAAACTTTTTTTCAAGTAATCTCTTATAAATGTATAGCTATTTATATAAACTATATTTTATTTGAAAAATATTTTTTTTATAATAATCAAATAATTTTGAATAATTAATAATGATTCATAAGATTGTAATGAAACTGTGATAATTATTTTAATATCCAAATTATATTTTCTAACTTTGTAAGTTAGTTTTTATTTTGTATTAAATTAAATTATAATTGATTTTTATTTTTATTTAAGAGTCATTTTTTTTGTTCGAATATTTATGTAGATATAATATGTATGAGAAATTTATGTATAAATATTATATTTTATAAAAGTTGTATTTATTCTTTAATAATTAGTTAATAAATAAATCACAGTAAATATTTTTATAGGTAAAAAAATAATTAATATTATATTTTTGATAATCAAATCTCGCCCCATATACTGAAATATTGGCTCCGTACCTGTTCACGGACATGTTTGATAATATTATATAGGTCATTTTGTGTTATAAAACAAACAAATGACAGATAATTAGGAATATACATTTGGTAATACCATATCGAACCATGTCGAAATTTTGATATATCGATAAAAATATATAAAATATGTTTGAATTTATAATTTAGTAATATATATATATATATTATACATTTCTCCATTATGTCCCAAAAAATATGAAAATGAATATTTTTATAAAGATAATTACTTTAATATCCAAATTATATTTTCTATCTTTGTAAGTTAGTTTTTATTTTGTATTAAATTGAATTATAATTGATACTTATTTCATTTAGGAGTCATTTTTTTTGTTCGAATATTTATGTAGATATAATATGTATGAGATTTTATATATAGTTGTATTTATTTTTTAATAATTAGTTAATAAATAAATCACAGTAAATATTTTTATAGGTAAAAATAATAATTAATATTATATTTTTGATAATCGAATCTCGCCCCATATACTGAAATATTGGCTCCGTGCCAGTTCACGGACATGTTTGATAATATTATATAGGTCATTTTGTGTTATAAAACAAACAAATGACAGACAATTAGGAATATACATTTGGTAATACCATATCGAACCATGTCGAAATTTTGATATATCGATAAAAATATCTAAAGTATGTTTGAATTTATAATAAATATAAATAAATAAATAAATAAATAAATAAATAAATATATATATATATATATATATACATTTCTCCATTATGTCCCAAAAAATATGAAAATGAATATTTTTATAAAGATAATTATGATTGTTTTCAATAGTTTAAACATTTATTTCATGTATATTTTATGATATTAATTTACATTCAAAGAATATTCAAAAATAGACATTAAAATTATTTGAAAAGTAAATTTACTTTTCTCATAATTCCTTGAACTGGATGTGAACTTATTGTAAAACCTGGAGTTTCCGTGTGTCGCAAAAGCTTTCCCTACATAAATCCGGACTGAATTTTTCTTCATTTTCATGTCGCTGTAATCAAATCTTGGAATCAACCGACGAATCTTTATTCATCAGCTAAGATCAGGTGAGTTGAATCCTCCCCCATATAATGTAGGCTAAATTTCACCCAAAAATTCATAGAAGGCGCACTCGCACACGTTATACATGATTCACCTGGAGCATGAATTTGCAAATCTTGGCGGTTGCGTATATACGTTCAATGCTTCAATTTAATGGGCCTATCTTGAACTTTGGTTTCTTCGAATTTCGAGAAAGATGCCAGCTTTTAGGTGTTCCATTCACCAACTGTTCGATAAAAGTCTTCACTGAACTCTAATTAGCTCATCAAACCATGATGAACTAGCTTTATCCCACGCGCGGAAAATTGATTATATCCAAATGGACATGGAATTGAATCGAGCTAGCAGTTGCTTCTTTTGTGGAATTTTGGATAGCATATTGTTTCTATATTTCGGGTGTGCATGTTTGAGTTTTTGCGGGAGCAAATGTATATATTGTTTTGATATTCTCTTGGAAACCTTTCTCAATGAAGACTGCAATCCAACGGGTTCTTCACTCTGTTTGATGTATATTTGAACTGGTACATTGCAGAAAAAAATATATGATGCATCATTTGGTGCCCAAGGTTTCGAGGAGGGCATTTTCTTCAGTGGGATCTCTCTGTCACAATGCTTCGTGTTCTTCGATGGTCACAAAACAGTATTTTAGTTCCTTCTCAGATCTGCAAAGAAAGTTTGAGAATACGCAAAAGGCTAGCAATTTCGTGAAATGGGGATCCCTAGGGTTCTGCAGGACATTGAGTTTTGCAACCGGGTTCACACCCTTACAACCAAAGCCTTTGGAGTCAATTATTGATGTTGACAGGGCTAAGAACAAATCTCCCGAAGAACTTGCTGACATTTGGGATGATGTATGTTTCTTTAAACCATGGTGATTGCTGTTCCATCACACTCTGAGATCTTTAATATCACTCTGCACTTATATATTTACACTTCATTCTGAAAGCATAATAATTGCTAAAAAAAATCTGCTTATGACTGAAGCGTTAAATTTCCTGTGTTAATGTTGACTACAGAACTGCCACTGCCCTCGTTGTTAGTTTTTCTTGTCCCGTAAGGAAGCACTTGCAATGTTCTTGTTTAAATATTTGATTATTTTATGCCTATGAACTGTACTTGGTTGGTGTATTATGCTATACCTAGCAGCTTTGTATGTTAGATTGCAAAAGGCTGGAACCTTTATGTTTTCAATGTGTTGAACAGATCCTGACTGTAAGGAAATTTTAAAATCTAAACGATACTTCGGTTTTACAAAAATATTTATCATATAATAATACTTTTAAGCATTTCATTCTGTTGTATATATTTCATAATCTCCAGATTGAACTGTTGCAGTTTTTTTCTGTTCTATATATGCTTTAGCAGGTCTTCAGTTATTTATTATCAAAGTGAAGTCCTTATAGATACTCTCTCCATCTGTACTTCTGCAGAATTTCAAATGTGTATTTGCTCGTAGTCTGACTATGTTTAATTGTTTTTTCTCAGTATCACTTGGGAAGGGGTCATATTGGTGTATCAATGAAAGCAAAATTGTACCACCTGTTGGAGCAAAGAACTGGAGATTGGTAGTACTCTACCTTATTTTTTGTTTTTCATGTATGTCTTCCTCATAAATTGACATCCTTTTCTCTTTGTTCGCAGCCGTTATTTTGTGATTCCATTGTGGAAAGGAAGTGGGTACACAACGATGTTTTTGCAAGGTCAACAGAATTTACTTTTTGTCCATTTTGTGCAATGATATCGAGGGAAGATTTGCTGAATGCTGCCTAATATTTGGACAAATCCTGGAATTAATGGCTAATTGATATCTTAAAAAATTATAATAAAATTACCTCAATTTTTGTGCAGGTGAGATGTGTGATATATGACCGTTGCAGAGTGCTAATTTTACTAACCCCTTGGTTAAGTTATTATATTTATTGATTAGTGCATGGAAAAACTTATAATTAGTGTTCTTCATCCCTGGTTGTTTATGTATCAAACCTGTTTGTCTTACAGTTCAGATGCCACACATGCTTTTCACTGGTCTTGAAGATTATAAAGCAAGAGGAACCCAAGCTGCTCCATACTTCACTGCTTCATACTACAAAGAATTTGCAGATAGCAAGGACTTGGTGCTTATTCGTGGCGATGTTGTTTTCACTAGCAAGCTGAGTGACACAGAGGCAAAATGGCTTTTGGAGACTGCACAATCTTTTTACCTGAATGATGTCAGGTATAAACTAGTAGAGCGTTTCAACAAACAAACACGTGAATTTGAGTTCAAAGATGTTTTGCAAGTGTTAGAGATGCCCATATTGTAGTCCAAGAGAGTAATATTTTTGGAGCTATGAAGAGATGGAGGTGAAAGATGAATAAAAAGATTGAACAATTTTATTTCCAATCTTCTATGTCATTGGTTTCATTTGGGGTTTTGGAACACACATAATGTTATAGCTCTTTGAGGTTGTATTCTGTATCTTAGAGATTAAAACTTGCACATGCTTTCGAGATTTTGTGAAATATATCAAAATAACAGCCTCCTGTGATCGTACATGAACTTTATTATTTTATGTTCTAAAATGTTCCATTCCTGGTATGGAGCAGCAAAAGTTTTAAAAAACATGATATGTTATAAAATGTTCCATTTCTGTTTGGTGCTGCTAAAGTTTTAGAAATTTTCTGGAACTTTTTTGACTGTGCTTAGATCACAGTCTCCAATATAATGCAGCTCTCTTTAGTTAAATCCTAGAAAAATGCAGCTCTCTTTAGTTAAATGCTTTCAGTGTTAAATGTTTACAAGAGGAGACTCGCTGGCATGATTAATTAAGTCAGTATATTTTTTCAAATCAAAAGCAATGGACTCAAAAAAATAAAATAACAAATAAAGATTCTTATTCTAATAAATATGCAAAATTTTGTACAAGTCAATAAAAATATATTCTTGAAAGGTAGTTCATGAACAATGACTGAACACAAACAATTTTATAATAATCTCTTCTTTTGTTTTCTATTAAATCCTAATCACATTTTTAATTTTTCCTTAGGTTGAGACCTTTATTTGAGACAATTTCAACAAAGAAGCTGAAAACTCCTTGAATTTCGAGTTTTTTGTTCCAAAAATATTTATTTTTTTAATTAAAATCATAAGTAATTTTTTTATTCTTGAAGTGCAATTTGATCATAGAGGGAGAAACATTTAGTTTTTTAATTTGGAGTTGGGCAGAACAATTGAAAATTCCTGGTCTATTTAAAATTCTTGAATGCGGTCTTGTATTCCTTGTCTTTTATTTATTTATTTTTTTAATCAAAATTATAAATTATATTTAGTTAATATTTGATAATTATATGAAATCAGTGTTTAATTCTATATTTTTTGAAAAAAAGATAATTATTTTATTCGTGTACTGCTAAATACTCTCAATTGTACACCATGTATTCTGCTCAAATACAGGGTTTGGGAAATGTATTTGCTAGTCAATATTGGAATTTCATGTGCCGTATTGTATTTGCTAGTCAGTCGTGTTTAAATGGGCATTACATTTTTTTCTTTCTTTTAATATATATATATTCCTATCTTGTGGATAACTATTATTATCAAATAATTTTTGCTAAATTTAAAATTTCAATATTCATTCCCAAAAAATGAAATTCAAAATCCTCCATGATTTTAGAAATGATCAAATTAGGCTTAATTATTAACGCACTGAAGTTTCAATCAATTCACAAAATGAACATTAATTTCGTAGAGATTAATTGACTATCATGCTCACTAACAAAAATAACAAAATATCTAAAGTCTGCATTATTTTCAAAATTCAAAACAAAATAAAAATAGTACAATTTAAAAAATGAGTAGCATGGATAAGAAATAAAAAATATAGTGCACATTTTAAATAAATGAGAAATAAAAAAATATATTCACTTTTCAAATAAATAATCATAGTTTGATAATATCCCCATGATGCAAAATCTATTTTTTATCTTCGCAAGAAGTGTTAAGTTGGTGGAGGAGGATTGTGCAGAGCCACATGTCTCGAGTTTGAATTCCCTTTTAATATTTTATCGATCGATATTGTCGCATCGAACTTAAGTAGTACGGTTTACCTGATTGCTGTGATTTGTAAATTATTCACTATTGCATCAATCTGAATATTTATCCAATGAATACCTGAAAGTAGCGGCTACTGGTTCTCCGTCATAATAAATAAATAAATAAAAATTCATTTTTTATTAATTTTATTTGTTTGATTAAAACTAACTATGCTTGTTTACTTTACTTGCCTCCCACAATGCAAATTGTGTGCACTAAGGTGGATGTTTAGGGAAAGCCATTAAAATTAAAATTTCATATAATATTTAAGTATTTATACAAATTGAAATCTTTAAGAGGGACAATGATCAAAATGTCAAAAATTTATTATGTTTTTTGAAAAATAAAAGTCCATTAAAGTCATTAAAATTCAAATTTCATATTAGTCCGAACGATAATATTTTAATATTAATACAAATTAAAATCTTTAAGAGGGACAAGATGTCAAAAGTTTATTATGTTTTTTGAAAAATAAAAGTCCATTAAGGATATTCAAACTTACCTTTAAATATTTTTACAATTTCTTTAATAAATAAACAAATAAACAGCGGATCGGATCATGATTCATACCCGATACAAATCCGGTCTCCACTATTTTCCCTTTCGTCGCTGCAACAAATCCCTAAAGCAAATAACTCTTGGCCGAGTCAACTCGTCCCTGTCTTCTGAACTCTCACTCATCACTCTAAACATTTATTGTACTCACACCCAGTTATACATACAAGTATTTTGTGTCTATACGCAGGCTTACACACTCTTCACACGCACGCACTGAGAGCAATGGCAGAGGTAACCGACGATGCCAAGGACATCGAGAAGCTCTACGAGTATGGAGAACGCCTCAACGAAGTCAAAGACAAGTCTCAGGTCCCTAATTCTTTACTTGTCAATCGATTTTTCTGTTTTCCTCATTATAGGGTTTCAACAATTGATCTTCAATTCTGAGAAGTTTCGTGATTTGAAAGTTAATTACTGTAATTTCTGGTATGTAAACAGCATGCTGAGGATTATGAGAACATAATAAAGGCGGCAAAGAGCACCAGTGTGAAAGCAAGGCAATTAGCTGCGCAGCTAATCCCTCGGTTCTTCAAGTACTTTCCTGGTCTATCGGTTAATGCAGTGGATGCGCATCTTGATTTGTGTGAAGCTGAAGAACTAGGGGTCAGCTTTTTTTTTTTTTTCTTATCACATCATTACTTGTTTTCCGATGTGTGAAATGTCTGTTGTTAGAAGCTTAACAACAGAAATGTCTGTTGATTCGTCTGTTGTTTTAGGACTTCTAACTTTTTACGGCATGAAATGAGGTTTTAGATTGTTGGTTCAAGTTCTTTTTTTCTTCTTTTAAATATTGGTATGAAGTGTGTTTATATCTAAATGCACATTTGTCACGATGTTTAATAGGTATTAATCTAAGTCCTGTGTAAACAACGTTTTCAGATTCGGGTGCAAGCGATTCGCGGGCTTCCTCTTTTCTGCAAGGATACACCAGAGCATCTCTCTAAAATTGTTGACATTCTTGCACAACTTCTCACTGCTGGTATTAAGTGCTCTGAGGATTTTTTAAGAATTTGATTATGTTAAGATACAATTTTGTTAGAAAGTAAAGACATTTATATTATAGAAGTGTAATTTATGATTTTTCTTTTTTGTTGTAGAGGAAAATGTGGAGCGTGATGCGGTACATAAAGCACTTTTGTCCTTATTGAGGCAGGATGTTCAAGGTAATTTTACTGATCACTGACATGTATAAGAGTGTCTATATGTGCATTTTGCCATCTTAAAGAGGCAGAATTAATTTGGGATGCGGAATGATGATATCACATTTTGCAGCAGCTGTCACATGCCCAACCCCTAAGGTTGCTTTTAGTGCTAGACTGTTTCTCAAGCTGTTCCAGTCACATTAGTTTGTTAGGTTGTGAGTATTCTGTATTACTATGCGTTCTTTGAAGAACAAAGGTTGTGAACAAAAATAAAACTAATAATAGGAAAAACAAAACTCAAATTGAATTGAGAATAAGCAATTTTAGATCATCACAATCACTTTTCAACTTAGTGCTTTTGCAAATGCAAACAACAAAAATTGAATCTAGGCTTCAAGACTTGAATTTTCAAGCAGAAATTGGGTGAGTCTAGGCTTCAAAACTTGTTTGCCAGGCAGTGTGCTTTCAGCAAGCATGTTCGGCATAGTATCTTGAATTTTGTTAGGATTGCATCTGTGTATATATAATTACTGCTGCAACCTAATAGTGTAGTCTTATATTCTGTATGCTAGTAAAAGGAGTTTCGAATTTTATTGAAACGCTTGATGCTATCTCTAAATGTTTAGCCTTGTGCACTTGTGCTTCTTCTTACTTTATTGTGCTTTAATGCTTCAGAAGGTCTTCACTTGTATATTTGATAAAATCATCCTTAAAGGAAGCACTGATTCCAATGTAAGATGTATGTTTCTCATCTTTGCGCTGTTTCTCATGGGTTTTCTATGATTTACTTACAGCTTCAAGTAATCTGCAATAGATATGACTTTGCAGAAAATTGACTTTGTTGAAATAGCAAGAATGGGTATGGTCAACTGTGTTGTTACTTTATTTCAGATTCATGGGGCAGACTGTTATAAGAATAATAGGATGGGGAAAGTAGGATTTTCCTGATTGTTCTACTAGTGTGTGTGATATAATAAGTGAGAGTTTATCACTATGGTGGAGGCTATTTAACGGTTTCAGATAGCTTGTAATGGGTCTTTTAGAACTTGAAAAACACCATTTCTAACTCTTCAGAATAAACTTAACTTCGAAACTTGATTGAAAATACAATTGATCTTGATCCTAATTCTTAAGCATCTGTTTTTGTGGCCTCTTATGTTTCAGTTTTTTGTGTTGAGTAGGATGGAGTCTATATCAAATTACATCATAGTTTTTTGGGTCTGGCTGCATCTCTTACTTTAACTTCGCCTTTTTCATATAATGTTGAGACTCATATAATTCATGCATTGTTTATGCAGCTTCGTTGACAGCCCTATTTAAGCATATTGAGAGTGTTGATGAGCAGATAACAGATGAAAATCTACGTGAGAGAACCCTACTTTTTGTTAGAGACAAGGTGGGAAGACAGATATTTGAATTCCTTTGAAATTGTTACAATGCATGCCTTGTTTTGTTCTTTGAAAAATGACTTCCACATTATTTCATGGTTGGTCATTCTAATGAAGACTTTTAATTTAGGTCTTTCCACTTAAAGCTGAGCTCTTAAAGCCCTCAGAGCAAATGGAGAGACACATAACTGATTTGATAAAAAGGGTATGCCTAAGATTTCCTCTTTTTTACTAGGGATTCAAATTCTCCTAAGTGGTCTTTTTCCCATCAAGATAATGGAGTTAAATTATTCATAATGGAAAAGAAAAAAGAAATTGGTTCAAATATGTCAATCTCAAGTAGATAATTTGCAGAGCCTACAAGATGTCACTGGAGCTGAATTTAAGATGTTTATGGATTTCTTAAAAAGCTTGAGCATGTTCGGTGAGAAAGCTCCTCCAGAGCGGATACAAGAGCTAATTGAAATTATCGAAGGCCAAGCTGATCTGGATGCCCAATTTAATGTGAGTTTCCTTTTTATTGTGTAATAATATGAGATGCTCCCAGTGTTGGTTTCAAAATTATCTGGGAGGAAGAGAGGTGTTAGTTCTCTTGAAATAAAGCGGAACCATGGCCCTGCCTTATTTTTATACATGTTTACATCCTCATATTACGTTGTCAAATTGTTATTCTGCTTAGATTCTTGGCAGAATAGATTCCAATATATTTATTTTGATGTCAATAGATTGTACACTTGATTATCAGCTCATGGACCTGAAAGTCTTTGAACCCAAAAAATAGGGTTGATGTCCTCAGATACGCCGAGAAGGATGTGCATTTGCCCACCTTCCATATTTTTTGAGGGGAGGAAGACCAAAATTTCCAAATCTCATTTTATAACGTGGTCTTACTGCAGGTTACAGATGGAGATCATATAGATCGGCTGATTTCATGCCTGTTTATGGCTCTTCCATTTTTTGAGGTTCATATCATGCTCGTTGGTTATGCTCCTTCATTCTTAATCAAAACTTAGTTTTATGTTAGCTGACTTTTTCATTGCTTGCAGAGGGGTGCATCTAATAGCAAGTTTTTCAACTATTTAAACAAGCATATTTTGCCAGTTTTTGATGAGGTACATATTTCACAGAACTTTTCCGATGACCTTTATATGTCGGTGTATAGATCCACACTTCGCTTCATTAGTTAGCGATTACCTGTTCTCATGATCCCCCAAAAAGGTTCAAAGATTTTCATTTTTTGTATTTATTTTTCTTTGGAGTAATATCCATCCCCACTTGCACAGATTTCTGGATGCACTTTTATTAGTGTCGCAGTCAGGAGTTTTCATACTTCTTTTGTGCATGAATTATTCTTGGACTATCTTAATTAAATTTTTTGGCTTTTCATAGAAATGTGGTAATTTCACTGAACATAAAATTATCAGAAGAGCATGTTGAACAAACCTCTTTCTAGGCGGTGGTTTTTGAGGTCTGCCGTGTGCTCTAGGTAAGAGAGTTTATTGGAGATACCATGGGTCCTATGTATGGGGGTGAATTATGTGTGCTTTCTTGCTTGGTGCATCTATGATTCCAGGGAAGAATTTGGTGAATGAATTTGTTTATCTTCACAACTTAAAGCTTTTTTGTTGTTAACTCGCGCACTGGAGGTCTGTTTTAGATTTATGGAAACTTAATTTATCTAATAAAGTAAAAAGACCAGATATCAGAAGTAAGGATTTTGCTCTTTGCTCATTATTGGGTGGCTAAACTTGCAAGAAAATGTAAATGGGTACTATATGAATTAAATATTTGAGTTAAAATATATGACTGTTCTTTGCCTGTCAGCTTCCTGAAGAACGAAAAGTGGACCTGCTTAAAAACCTTGCTGAGAGTTCGCCATACACCTCCCCACAAGACTCGAGGCAAATTCTCCCTGCTGTTGTTCTGCTCTTGAAGGCAAGTTCATGAATTATATTGTATGTGTGATGCATGCAATGCAATGTCTAGTGCACTCTTTATATGGACATTTGGATCTTATATTGTCATTCTCATGATGAAGCAAGAGCCTTGAATTTTTAATTATGCTTCATCATGCTGATGCCTTTGACATGCAATGACTTTAGTTGAGAATATCTTTTCATGCAACTTTATGCCTTGTGCAACTTATTTTATGTTGTTTCAGAAGACCATGCCTCGAAGAAAAGCAGGAGAAGAGATGAACTTTACTTATGTTGAGTGCTTGTTATATGCATTCCACCATTTAGCTCACAAGGTTATCCGTGTTTCCTTATCTGACCTTTTCCAAATGTCTTTTATGCCAATTTACATGTTCATATACCTCCTCCTCCCATTATTGGACAGGCACCAAATGCGACTAATAGCTTATGCGGTTACAAGATTGTGACTGGGCAACCATCAGATAGGCTTGGGGAGGACTTCTCGGATCAATACAAAGATTTCTCTGAGCGGTGAGTTTATCCTGCGTATGCAATCACTTGATCTTGAGCCTTATGTCTTTTACCTTGAATTTTATAAAAACAAATGACTTCAGTGGAGAAAATCGTTATTCATTTGCCCATTTTTTAACTTCTGCTGATATTATGAAGAAATAGACCTTTGTATTCATAGTTTAGTTTCTTTATTTAAGTGTAATTTCTCTTGTGTTATTGTAGTCTCCACCCTTTGTTTAGTTGAAAAATAACATTTTGTTTAAGGCCACAGATTGAATTGTGTTGAAGACCTAGCCCGGGCCACCCTGAAAAAATTGACTCAGGGATTGGCAGAGCATAATAAAGCACTGACAGCTGCTGTATCTGATGAGGCAAAGGCTAGCATTGTGAGTTCATAACCTGCATATACTCTACTAAGCCAGTGTGTCTGCAGATGTACTTACATGATTTTATTTACAATCTGCAGAAAACACAAAAGCAGAATGCCGTTACTGGGCTACGAACTTGCAATAACATCTTGGCTATGACGCAGGTAAGTGGAAGTACCATAATTATTGCAATTTGGAAATACATGTGCAGTTATCTTTAGCTGATTACTTTGCATTCTTTTCACAACTCAGCCTCTGCACTCCAAGACACCTTCATTTATTGGAGACAAGAGAATTAACTTATCTTGGAAAGATGCACTGAAACCTTCAGCAACATCAACTGCTACTGCTACAGGGTATGTTCCTACACCGCACTTTTCAGGGGGTGGAAAGAAGTGTTAAAGTAGATTTAACCTTTCTGATCACGTTTTGATTAATAAAAGTTTCCAGAAAAAAGAAATTCTGACTAAACCCCAACAAATAAACTATTCTTTACTGAGCTATTCTAGCAGTCTTATAGTACTATTGTTTAAGTTATGATATTTTCCTTTCAGAAGGTAACTCCATATGCACTAGAAGAATTTTCACTTAATAATTTGTTTTTTATTGCTTTTATTGCCATCTTACCTTCTACTTTCATTGACATATTGCTGATATTCGAAGTTTTGTGGGGAAATTTTTACCTTCCATATTTTAAAAAATTTAATTTTTATTCTCTCATTTTTCATCTACAGAGGGAAGCGTCCTGGTGCACAGAACGGTGCTGGCAATAACCCTTCAAAAAAGGGACGTGGAGCTGGCAGTACACAAAACCAGCTCTCTAATAGGGCATTTGAAGGTCTACCATTTGGAGGGAGAACTGTTGGGGGTAGAGGTAGGGGCCGTGGACATGGGAGGGGGAGGGGGAGGGGGAGGGGAAGGGGAAGGGGATTTTGATAGCCTTCTCTCTGCCATCAATGTAACATAAAAAAATTGAACTTTTTATAGACCAGAATATACGAGACTTGAGTCAAAATGGATTAATATGTACCAGCATTATGTATTTGAGCAATTTTGTAGAGGGGGGGAGATGATTGTAGAATTTTGTCATTTAATTCGTTAGAGGTCGTGTTTGGCTTGCTGATATATTTGTGGGAATTGGCAGACAATTTCCATCGACTGAGAAACTCAAAAAAATCAAACTAAATGGCGGAAATCTCTTTCGTAGTGGCCCTCAATACGCCAATTAGAATGAATTATGCCGACTGTGCGTTGATAGCATAAACTCTGCCCTGCATCTATAAATTGACTGCTGGAGCTGAAGTCTGACGAAGCAAGAGAAACACATGAAAGTATGTCTTGTCCCGTACTAGCGTGTAAAATCTGAAGACGACAATAAAGGCCCAGCTCAAGTAGATCGTAGGAGGATAATTTCTTTATAATACTCGAAATGTTTGTGAAAATAATAAACCATTTATTGTCATTGATCATAGCACTTTTTTTCAATAAAGAGTAAACATAGAAAAAAAATATCACATCTTTGACAGTACAACCTGATTAGTTATCTACTGCAATCAAGCATTCTAATTACGATTACAAGCCTCTCCTAACAGTAACAGCTGGTAGCTTCTTTGTACTTTTGTACAAAATAGGGGATTCAATTCAAATCCCAACAGTCATTGCTAATTTACCAATAATGTTTTACTTACATATCAACATTAAAACCATTGATACCTTTAATAGCTCCATGCATCTGCACATTGCACAACAGCTAGCAAAGATGAATTTCTACCAAAGTTTTCATTATTGTTTCAAGAAATTCACCTTGAACTGGGTATAATTGGCTGCGTTATACTTTATTCCCGGCGCCACCACCATTTATAAAACTGGTGAATGGAAAACAGCATATAACAAATTGCAGAAGTCCCAGCAGGTGAGAGGTAGAGGCCCCAAAAACTTTGCCAGTTCAAGCAATCAATTGGGTCAGAACTTTGGGAACACTTGTGGGAGGGAGAAAAATAATCAAGCTCCAGTCCCTTCAACCTACCGTTCTTTGATAGAGTCAAAATGGGTAGTGATACATAGGAGACCCTTTCTGGAATACCAGCATGGGGCAAATTTAGCAACTTTGTAATTTTGTTCTATTTAAAATTGTAATAGTTCCAGGGACTACTTACGAAACCCAATCCTCCAAATCTGTCTCCAGCTACACTGGAAGTGTTTCCAGCAACGGTGTATACCTTACAGAAGTGGTTGAGAAAAGCTTTCTGATAAGGAAGTTCGAGTAATGCTGCAGTGATGTTCCCGCCTCAAACTCTTTAGGATAGTTGTATTTGCTGCTGATGTTCCTGATGTTATCGGGTTGAAAACCAAGCACGTCTTCCATACACTTCCGACAAAGGAGTCACCATCACAGCCGATTTTTGCATTCTTATCCTTCAACCACTGGATCTCAGTGGCACCAGGTACAATTCGAGGCATTGCGAGCTATGAAGAGAGGCTAGCATTGTAGCTTGATGTTAAAGCCAACACCACAAAGAGCAACACCAGCACCACTATACGAGTGTAGTTGTTGTAAACTTTCTCCCCTGTAACATTGAAACTGGAATTATCACTAAAATTATTTTTAGTATTGCTCAATGCATTACACTACAGAACCATATACACTGATAGAGTGATCTAAAATCCTTTTTATGCGGTAAATTAAGAATTCACTTTTTTTTTTAATGCTCTTTAAATGGTTGAAGGAGCATTCTCACAATCTACACCGATTATTGATACAGTCATGTGACTCATCATTAACCATGACGAGACCTAATAACCTGTTCTGTGACCAAGATCTTCAGTGATAAACTGAAAAGAAGATTGAAATTATTTACTCACAAACATCAACACTTGCGGCAACTAGAAATAAAAGGATGCAAAAAATGAAATTTAAAGAAAAAAAAACAACAGAAAAAAGACATGAAAGAAATAGTATGTTCATTGGATTTAAGACGAAAAACATCACAGACGAAAAATAGTATGTAGATGTGCAGAGAGAGAGGTTTTCTTGTTTCTTAGCATCAGAAAGGTTGATTTTGATGAGTGAGAGATGGAAGATGGAAAGATTTTTGAATAAGGCTGCTGCTCCTTTATCGTCTAAGCCCCTGTGATCATTGGTCATATTTGTATATCTTGAAAAGGCCGCAGTTGAGATAGATTCTCTAAGTCAACAAGCCAACTTTTGAGGTCAGAAACGTAACGGTTATTAATGGAAGAGGTTTCCTTAGTTGATATAGCATGGTTTTTATTTTGAGGAAGAGGAGGTTTCCTTGTTATCCCTCACGTTCTTGATTTTTAATTTGGCTTTTGCAATACATATAGTGTTCAGACTGACAAGCTCAAATAATTTCACTTCTTTTTCCACTTCATTTATAGTACCCGTCTTATTTTGAGTGTATCAATTATTATTTTTATGGGAACATAACTTGAAATGAGAAATAAGAAAATATTAACTTTTCTCCTAAAAATAATCATTATCACTTGTTCATATTGTATTGTATTTTTAAATGAGATGAAATTTTTGAAAAAAAAAAAACATTATTCTTGAATAGACTTTAAAAAAACCACAATTTTATTGGATGATAATAATTTATCCTCATTAGAGCAAAACTAAATTATATTTTCTTTTTCTTAATCTAAATTAAGTGGAATTAAACTTTTTTTTTTTTTTTGTGTACTCCAATCAATTGATTTAAATTTTCAATACTATTAACAATGGAGTTATAACTTAAATGAAACAACAGCTGTAATATATATACATATATATATTATGCTTTATGTGATAAGCGACATAAATATTAGAATTTGAATATTTTGCTTTTGACATTTCAAATTATAGCTCGGTCACATTCCTGAAATGATTGCTATTAGTTGAAAAATTCTCTTTTTTTTTTTTGGATTAGTAGGCCTATCACATCTAGTTATAAAATTCCAAAATTAAGTCAAAAAAATATAATTGTGATTTAACATTTTCCATTGTGTATAGTGTTATGCTATTTCATCAGAATAATTCAGTTTAGATAATCCAAAAATGTGTGTTAATATTGTATACAAACAATGTATTTAAATTATTATTTTTATCAACATATAATGGTGGAGTAAATAAGCATATTTGAGTTCCTCGTGCTCGTCAATTGGTAAGTGTAGTTATTATAGGAAAGGTCTGGATGGCTTTGGGTCCGCGTAAAGAAGATCAAGTGCCCAAGGGCAAATTTGTCATTTAGGATTCCCCGACTTATCAATATTTTATTATAAATACGGGCGCGTATTTGTATTCGGATTTAGAAGATCCTGAACCATCTTTTCATTCGATTTGGGCAGACAGAGGATCCGACTGATCAACGGGTACGAAGTACAGTCTCTTCTTCCCTTCTTCATAGAAAATTTTACTCTCTCTTTGTACCCGCTGAAAATATACGCATTACAGTTCTGGTGAAAGAGAAAAGATTTCTTCGTTACATCAAATTGATTTTTTTTTAGTTTATTTCGTCGGGAAAAAAGAAGAATGTCAAGATTTTGGAAACCGGGAACAGAGAAGCCTCGCCTTGTGGATGATGAAGAAGGTGGCGTTTTATTCTACTCCACTTCCCTATCTTCTTCTTCAGGGTGAAAAATTCTTCTTATCTTTTCTTTTATTTTCTCCTCTTGCATCGGGTGGGTTTTTTTGTTTATTGAATATATGAAAAATAGGTATGGGTATGCAAACATAGAGAAGCAGAGGCAGAGGCTCCCGGTGTACAAGTATAGAACCGCCATTCTGTATTTAGTGGAGACACACGCCACCACGATTGTCGTCGGAGAAACGGGCAGTGGAAAAACTACTCAGATTCCTCAGGTCTCCTCTCAAGATTACTGTATAGAGATGAATTTGTTTCTTGAACATAAAACAGTCACATTCTTCAACTTTTCATTTTCTTGAGTATTAATACTCAAAGTTTTCTTCTGGTTGTGTACGAATTCTTGAAGTATTCTTCTTAGTGGGTACTGATTCTTGAAAGGATCTTCTTTTTGGGTTTTAATTCTTGAATTGTCCTTCTTCTTGGGTGTTAATTTTGAATTGTCCTTTTTGGATATTAATTCCTGAATTGTCCGTCTTCTTGGCTATTGATAATTGAATTGTTCTTCTTGAAAATATATTTTGCTGTTGTTTAACGACACTGGGTGTACAGTACTTGAAAGAAGCTGGATGGGCGGAGGGTGGACGGATGATAGTGTGCACGCAACCTAGGCGCTTGGCTGTGCAGGTATCATATTGGAGGCTGCTTTTTTCATGCATACCAAGATCTATTTTAGATGGCTTACTTTTTTCTTTTCTTTGTTTTGTTAGTGTATTACAAATTTGCAAGTTTTCAACTCACATGAATTCAAAGAAAAATAAAATTATATTGGAGTAGGGGATATCGATTTCTTATTTTTCATCTGCAAGGATTTTGTTTTCCAAGAAATGTTTTGTCTTGATATGCTTTTCGGTTGCAATTTGCAATTTACAATATAAGTTATTGTCTGGGTGGAGTTGTGCTCATCTAGTTTTCTTTACTTTAATCTACAGATTATTATTTGGGGTAAGATTTTGCTCCTTATTATTTGTTCTTGTTCTAAAATCATATAGTAAATGAGAAACTCATGTTTTTTAGTTGTTGTCTGTGACGATTGTGCTGTACGGTGGCAGTTTTAGTGGATTTTACTCTCTCTTCATTGACTGTGATATTAGATCATGGAGCCTAAATAGTTGCAACGTCATGGGTATATTTCTAATTTTCTGCGTTTCCTTTATCTTGTAACTTATTATTCACCTTAAATGGAAACCTGAATTACCTGCAGCTTTTGCTCAATAGATGCTCTATGGAAACTAAGTTTGAGTTACCCGCAACTTTTACTCAATAGCTGCCCTGTGCGATAATAAAGACATTCTATAAGTCTATTAGATGAATTCCATGAAGTTTAAGGTTATTTGGCATGCAGACTGTTGCTTCAAGAGTTTCAGAAGAGATGGGTGTCAAACTAGGCGAAGAAGTTGGTTACACAATTCGATTTGAAGATATTACCAATACCGTGAGTGTTTATGCTTTTTCTCAACTTATTTTTGTCAATTTACATCATATGTTGTTTAAATGATGCCATCTTTCTTTTATACTAGTTGCAGATAGTGGTGTTTTTATGAAATGCTGTATCTCAGGTTGTGGCATCATTTTTCCAGCGAAGAACAACTTACTGCTATATATGCGTGTTGATAAGCAATAATGATGATAAATCCTTTTCTGGAAACAGGAACTAACAAGGATAAAATTTCTCACTGATGGAGTGTTGCTGAGGGAAATGATGGATGATCCTCTGTTAAGCAAGTATAGGTAGGTCTAAGCTTTTTAAAGATTCTACTCGTAGTTCTTGTGAAATTTAAGAACTTCCTGTAAAAAGCGATGTACTTGGGCCCCAAAGAATGCAGCCATATGCAAATTCAAGCAATCACTATAGTGTTAATGCCTATATGTAGTTTAGATTATTGATAAGCATAAGTAGATAGATGAATAGACATGCGTGGGCAGAAGATGACTGGTCCAATGCGTATCCTTTCGTCTCTTAATTTCCCAACTGAATGGATCGTGTTTTCAGCTGCTTCATTTTTTTGACACCTTCTCTTTTTATTTAAATAATTATTGCCTCAACCTCTACTTTGGGCCATACAGTGTGATCATGGTAGATGAAGCTCATGAACGGTCTCTTTCAACGGACATTTTGTTAGGTCTCCTGAAAAAGGTACCTTTTGCATATATTGGGTGGTGATGGTGGTGGTGGTTCTATTAGGATAGATATATTGCTTTGTTATGATCTTATCTCTTTTCTAGAACTAATTTTTGGTAAACAGATTCAACGGCGTCGGCCTGAGCTTCGTCTTATCATCTCATCAGCCACAATTGAAGCAAAATCAATGGCTTCTTTTTTTAATATCAGGTTTCTTCATGGCATCTGAATAATATCATTAGCAGTTAGTAATATTAATTTAGCTTCAGTTACACCGATATTCCTTATATATGTTGCCTTTGTATTATAGTCATAATCTCGTATCCCTGAAAACTATAAAAATGAATTTGTTTCTTTCATAATTTGCTTGTGTCTTTCAAAATAAAATTCTCACTATAATTCTATCCTTGTTCACACCCTAAAAACATATAGAAACTCATTGGATTTGATTTCAGCTCAGACATTTAATATATTTCTAAAGCTTTCAAGTCAAAGATTTGATAACTTTTGAGTAATGTTGATTGTGATAATGAACTGTTACGTTCCTTAGCAACAGGTTTTATCTAAACTAGTTGCTTTCTTCCCTCAAGTTGCTTCAAAGAAATTGCTGTTAACTCTAATGCAATGGATGTTGCAGCTCCTGTGTTTCTCAGTCCATAGAAACAAATCTGTAGCAGGGTGGTTTTTGTTTTCTATGCAACAATAAACAAGGCTATACTCTCTAGCTGTAATTTTTCTGAAAAATTGCTTTGATCAATTTTAGCAATAAAAGTAGAATTTTAATAGGTATTTACAATGTTATGGTGTCGAACTATATGCCATGAAAATAAATTATGAAATGGAGGTATGTGTATAGATTGATTGTATGTGCATATCAATCTGCATATGTAATCACTCCTGTTTTTCAGTAGTTTCTAACTCTTGGTGGGTGTTTGATAAGATCATTCAATGCTTTGTGTTAAAGTGACTTTATACTAACTGGATTAAGCACGTTTTTTGAGAAAAACTAAGTGGTTGCAGTTAACTGCTATCTTACTAAGCTTAAGATTAGAATCTGGCCGACTTTAAGTTGTCCGTAAGTTGAGAACAAGATCACACACAAGATGCTTCACTTTCTAAATGTATATATCTTCCTGAATTATATAAAGAAGTTCATTGAAAGGTGCTGGTCAAAGTGGAAAAAGATTAGCAGGGATGAATGCTGAAGCACAGTTACCTGAAATTATATCTATGGAGTGGATCTTGTTGCTGACATCTGGATCCTCTTTTAATTTCTTTTGTATATGTTACTGCTCCCTTGGAGATTACAAAGTGGGGTGGGGTTGTGAGCGAATTCTACTTTGGATTTATTTGATGTTGACCTGGTTGGTAAATGATTATAATAATGTTAATTTGCACTAGTTCAGCTATATTCTGTGCCTTTGAATGGTTGTCAGCCATGTGATTTGCTTATCTTGTATTTTAACTATTCACTATTCTATGATTCTCACTCTTCATTTCTGCTATGTCTATGAGATTTATCATCTGTTTCTTGGAGTTTCTGAGCTTATGCTTTGTAAATTTGATCAAAATTGGCTGAAGGCGTAAAGGACGAGATGATGAAGAACATGGACCAAGGAAAGAGCCTGCCATTCTGTCTGTTGAGGTATGTGATATTGGGGATCTGATTTTTAGACATACAAGAGCAACCCATTCATATATGTATCTTCAGGATTTTTGCTGAAAGTTATTCTCATCATGGATATCTCAAAATTGTATTCTGAACGTGTAGGGTAGAGGATTCAATGTGCAAATTTTTTATGTTGAGGAGCCTGTTTCAGATTATATCCGAGCTGCAGTTTCAACTGTGGTTTCTATTCATGATGAGGTACGAGAAAGTCTGTAACCAGATGAGTTCTTGGGTCGTTTGGAGGAACATAGTGGTGCATGGATCAAAGGGAATCTGGCTTAGGATGGAAAAATTGTTGTTGAGTTAGAATTGCATTCTTATATATACATCTTTTCTCTTTCTATATTTATTGAGGGTCATAATGCACAACAGCTATGCAGATTTTCCACCATGGAATATCTAAAGACTTTATGGTGGTTTTCAAACCTCCTGATTTTTTTTCCCTGAATTTTTGTTACAGTGGAGGAACAATTTAGGCAGACCATCTTTTACATTTATTTCGTCATACTGTGGTAATTCCTGTATGAAGATGTTCAGTACTCATATTGGCCCTGCTCCTCCTGAATTATGCAGGCTTTGCAGTGTATACAAAATTAATTTTTTTTTTGGATATGCCTCAAAACGAGACATTTTTCTGTTTAATAAATACAAAAATTTTAAGTTTGCATTTGATTGTTTATTTAACTAATATCCTGGAATTGATGCTACCCCATTTTTGAGACATCTGATATACTTAACTGAAGTGGACAATCGGCATCTAACCTCCATTCCTAATTCCATATGTTTGGGGTTGCTTGTGTTAATGCAGTTTTCTACCATACTTGTTTGGCATATCATTTAGCATGATCAAGGTGTTAAACTTGCTGGAGTTCATATCTGCTTTATCTAACTCTACCCAATTCTTGCAAAAAAGTGCACTGGCATGATGTTCTGATATCTGTAACGCTAAATCAATTTTATTTATCACCTAGGTCATTCGTCTTTACATGATCTCATCAGTTTTCCTGTTTACTGCCATATTGAGTATTAATTTGAGTAAGATCTTGATCTTGTATCTTTCTAGGAGCCGATGGGAGATATTCTTGTATTTCTTACCGGTCAAGATGATATTGATGCTGCAATTCAGTTGCTTACAGAAGATTCTCATAGGAGAAATCAAGGTAGTTTAGAAACCTGATTGGTTGAAAATGGTTCACAAGTTTTCTGTATGCATTTGAGGCATAATCACATTTTCTCCAGAAATTTTCATTTAAAACATTTCAAAAAATAAAAATAAAAATAAATAGAGAATTGAGGCTTTTATGGCATTTACTGCTGTAAAAGACCATCATGGTGTTATTCAATCATTCTACTATTACCTGTATCGCATGCACAATCCTCTACATGATGCCTCTTAGATTGAATAATTTTTCTTAGTAAATTAGATCGAACATTGGCAGTTAGTGGTGGTGAGGGCCAGATTCATTACTTCACTTGAAACTTGGTTCATTCTTCTTACTGCTCCTTCTTCATTCTGCCTTTATTTGTTTCTTTTTTGTTCACTTGCAGGATTGATTGTCTTGCCTCTGTATTCTGGACTGCCTCGTGCAGATCAGGTTATTGGTTTTTTTCCTGTTCAAAAAGAAAAAACAAACGAACCTCCAATCTCCTTATAGATTCTCGAGTTGTGAAATTGGATGCATCTTTTTTGATTTATTTGTAGGATCTTGTGTTTTCTCCAAGTCCTCGTGGGAAGAGAAAGGTAGTAATATCAACAAATATTGCAGAGACATCCTTGACATTGGAGGTACAAGCTTCACAATAAAGGGGCAGTCATAGGAGTCACAGGCTTTAAATTGGCGGCTGATCCTTGTTTCTTACTCTTTTCAATTCTCATCTCAGGGTGTTGTCTATGTTGTTGACTGTGGGTTCTCGAAGCAACGTTTCTATAATCCGGTACTTGTTTCTAGTCTCTTCTTGCTTTCACATATTGTTTCTCATTTTCTTCTCATCTGGGGATTCTAGTGAAGCTTGACACAACTTATTGAGTTTATTATTGTTCAATTTTCCTAGTAATGGTAAATGTTTTTCATTAAAAAGTTAGCAACTTTTGACACTTTAAGAGTACTGACTATAAGTGCATTCTGAATGGGCTGACCAATTGCTGAAAACTAGAGTAGTACAATAAGTTACAGTGGACATTAAATGGGCTAACAACCACAGATCTCGCTGTTTTGTTTCCCAGGGTAATCTGAAAGAATAAAAAAGAAACAGACATGAAGAACGTAGAGGCTGAAGAATATATTAGTACTATAAGTTACAATGGACATTAAATGGGCAAACAACCACAGATCTTGCTGTTTTGTTTCGCAGGGTAATAAAATAGGGACTGAAAGAATAAAAACGAAATAGACATGAAGAACATAGAGGAATGAGTATTCTGCACGCAGCTTAAGTAGAAGTTAACTAATTGGTTGACTATGTTTGAACTGATTATTCCTGTGCTGCTTTAAACTGATTATATGTCAATAGACTTCTGTAAACGTTATTGTGAAACCACATTAATGGAATAAACGCGTATGAATTCTCACGTCAAAGTTGAATCCATACGACTTTGCAACAGGTGACTGATATTGAAAATTTGGTTGTGGCACCAATATCTAAGGCTTCTGCTCGACAAAGGGCTGGTAGGGCTGGAAGAGTTCGGCCGGGAAAGTGTTACAGGTGCTTAACTAATCAAAATATAAGCTGAATTTCCATCTTTGTTCTCACGCATGAAAATTTTATACTAATCAGTTCTTACTCTGAAATGTCTGATAACATTACATATTTAGGAGGTTCAATAATCAAGCTGATGAAACCTTTCAATTAATATACTTTAATGGCTTGTTTGTATTTGTGCATTGGGCTTGATAAACAATACTATCAAGCCACATCAAATGATTGGTATTGTGAAGTTCAGCCCAAGATTGATGGTGGGCCTGGTCGACAATCCTCAAACTCAATGATAGTTAAAGTCCTCTTTTGGCTGAGATTGTGCAATTCTAAATCATGGGCGGGAAAAAAATAAAAGTGAAATGACGTCTTTGCATATGAAAACCAATTTGTCTGAACAAAATGTTTTACGTATTGTCATGGGTGATTTAGTAATTTACCTTTCCAAGATATATAATCCTTCTATCCACACAAAAGATTGTTAAATTTTTCGATTTTCAAAATTTTCGATCCTACTTACCAAACAAATTATTTTGACATCTTTTAACTTCCATGAACATTGTAATACTACTTCATCCAATTAATCTTACCAATCCCATATACAAATCCAAACTAGGCCTAAATGTGACAAAAGAAACATTGTTTAGAACTTTAGAGAAAGGTGATTGGGAGCTCCTTTTCTTATTGCTATAGTTTTGGGTTAAACATTGTTATGTCAACACTGCAAATAGTTTGTAACCTATGAAATTGATGGATGGTTGGAGTTGATGATTGCACCAAGAAAGGAGTAGAAGAGAAGACTGAAACAACAGAGGGAAAGCTGAAGATGAACTGGAAGGTGATCGAGGATTTCAGGGCATCACCCGAAGTATGCGACTCAGAGTACATAATTTCTTTAGAAAGCCAAAAGGATTGCCTACTAGATGCTCTTACACTTTTTCTTTGCTCATAGAATCTCAATTTGAGGATTCTTAATTTATTAATGGTGGCTCAGCACTTTCTCCACCACCCTGAATCTTGCTTTTTCTCCCTATTGGAGCTTGAAAGCATCAACTCATGTATTGGTTTGAAGCCAAGTTCTCCCATGCTTAACAGTCTCTAAATCTTTGAGATACCTATTATCAAGAAGCTGTTTAATGTGTCTGAGGCTTGTCAAGATTGCATTCGTGAAGTGCAGCAACATAACAAGACTGAGTGGCTTTTTGTTCTTTGATTTTGGTCATTTTATTACCAGCGTGAGACCAATTTTGTAGTAGTGGTCTTGCATGACCTTGGATTTAACTAATCGAATGGGCAGTTCAGTTCAGAGAAGGAATCTAGGAGGCTTTATCTGCTCAATAGTTTCAGTTTTACCTAATAATTGCGCTTATGCATAACTTTCTGAATCTGCTGCTGTTTCTTGAGGTCCTGTTGACTATGCCCTATCATCTGCGATTAACCGTGGCATTGGTTGAGACGAATTAGAAACTCACCCTAGTCATAGGCCAGTAATTACTCATCAGCCCATCATTCCATTTCTTATTGGTTTTGAAGAATCTACTCATGATAGCTTTTAATCCACCTCAGCGTTTGATGATCCCACATCGGTGGTGTTATCATCCAACAAGTGGCTGCCCATTATGTTCTTAGGCATTTCATCATGGGTCTGCATGCTGCTGTTGAGTCATTACTTGCCTTTTTGGAAGGAAACTTTTAGAAATCCCTTTCCCTTTTAAGGTGAGAGCATTTTTAACTTTACTCTTTCTGCATTCTTAGCTCGGAATTTACAATAGTGATACATCTCTTTCCTTTACCCCTCTCTCTTGTGGAGGTTAAACTATTATAATGCTTCTTGTGTAAATTTTCTGCTGATTACTATCTGTGAGTGCTAACACGTTTTTCTTGCATCTTGTTCTGAGAAGAATCATCTGTTAACCAATGTATAATATTCATCAACCAAAATAATTTGAAAATAAATCTACATGTTGCAGTTGTAGCAGTGAAATTCTTCAGACAAAAACCCCTACCCACCAAAGAAAATCTTTACTGATTTGGTACACCGCCCAAAAACAGGAAAAAAGAGAATAACTAAAGAGACAATTCTTTTTTCTTCACTTTAAACAGGCTCTATACAGAAGAATATTTTATAAATGAGATGTCTGCTGATGGTATTCCTGAGATGCAGAGGTCAAACCTTGTTTCCTGTGTGATTCAGGTATGTGCTTATTGTAAATTAATTTGATGGTATATTTTTGTCTGAATTGTGAAAATTGAGTTGTATTATCTCACTCATGAGACTGACATCCTTTAGTTAAAATAATCTTAACTCTACATTTCTTAGTTTTTTCATTGGTTGCTTAGCCATTCCACTCATATAGTACATATATGAGTATGATAGTTGCAGTGTCTTTCATTTGTGAGAGATCAAGTTGGTGTTCAATTCTCTGAGTTTCCTTTCATCTTAGTTAGTCACAATTGATTTTAAGTCAGCCATGGAGTTTCATGTTTTCTCCAGATGCTTGTATACGTTATCTTCCTTCCAAACATGAAAAGTGCTAAACAGAGAAGGAAAAATAAGAGAGGGAACAGTTTAAGAGGCTTGATAGCTATCTAGGCAGTCAAAATAATCACTGGATACCTCTGAAGATTCTGTTTATCATCTGTGCGTATGCATTTTGAAAAATTCAAATACTTCTTGAAGCCTCTTCGGGATTAATAGTAAATAATTCTTGTTGATGAATTCCTTTAGTGTTTGTTAATATAATTTTATAACTTTTTTTTATTGTTTTTTTGCCTTTGAATTCTTTCTAATCAACATTTTGCAATTAGGGTGTAAATAAGTTGAGTTTGAATCGAGCTTCTAAAAATTTTCAAACCCAAGCTCAACCTCACTTTAAAAGGTTTTGAGTTCAAGCTCGTCGACCTCAAAAATTTAGGCTCAAGCTCAATTTAAAAATATCGAGCCCGAGCTCGAACCCGAGCTCACCTATACAAAAAATTAATTAGGTTACTTGAAATATTGTGAATTGTATTGTCTTAATTATTTATATATAATTATTATATTACAAATTATCATTAATATTTTTCTTATTATAATACTATCGTGTAAAATAAAATTAGAATCCTAAGTTGTTATCTGCTTGTTATTTTTCAAACAATTATTAAATTAAACTAAAATCTTAAATCATTATTTTGTTTATTATGATATTATGGGATTACATATAAATTTGTTATTGTCATCATCATTATTGCAGTTGAGAATAATGATAATATTTTCATTGCCCCTAATAAATAAAAACATAAAACATATAATATAATTAAAAAATTAAATTTTAAAATAAATGGTAAAAGCTTGCAAGCTGGCTCACAAGCTTTCATACACTTATTTTTTGGCTCAAGCTCAACAAGCTCAAGCTTAAGCTCGAAAACCTCGATCTTGAGTACAGCCTAACTCAAGCCGGCTCAACTCACATTGCACCCCTACTTGCAATTTCATGAACTGTATTTGAGTTTCCTTTGTAGTGTTTTCATGACCTATGTTGGACCTTTAGCTTCTTGGGGTTCTTGATGGCGACTATTTTGTATTTCTTCTGATAGCTAAAAGCCTTAGGGATAGACAATATTTTGGGGTTCGATTGGCCAGCATCACCCTCCCCTGAAGCACTGATCAGAGCACTTGAAGTATTATATTCTCTTGGAGTTCTCGATGATGATGCAAAACTTACATCTCCTGCTGGATTTCAGGTTGCAGAGATTCCATTAGTATGTCTCTGTTACCCAAGCTCCTTATTTCTTGTTAATGATGATTAATAAGTTCCAATCTGCACCTATCCTCTGGCCCCAGACAGAACAAGAGAGAGACACACACAGAGAAGGGGGGTGGGGGTGGGAGGAAAAAAATATTCACAATTCTGAATATTAAAAGTAAAATTGATATTAGAGAAAGGAAAATTTATGCAACAATGTCAGCCTTACACAAATTTGAGATTTTTTTATTACAATTTCTGTATTGCAGAAAATATAAATTTTGGTGCTCTGGCTGATCATTGTTTTTGATGAATTTCAAGTGAACCAGAGTGGAGGAGAAGTGGGGAATGGAGGATGTGGATTCTCGAGAAATTATTAATTATTGAGGGTGTACAACTTTGCAATATTTATGTGGTATTTTAGCTTAATGTTCCAAGACCTAAGTTGATGATAAATGGTTTTGCTAAAAAGGGTGATCAAAAGAATTTTTTCACTTTATGTAATCATGTGGTTGTTACTTTTGGGCTGCCGCCTGTGCATGCAGAGTCAAAGCAACTGTTTAAGTGTCAATTAGTTCATCTGCAAAAGATGTCAGTCTAGATACGTGGAACTTGCATTCTTTTTTCCGGTTCTAAGCAACTGTACTCGCTTGTAGGATCCTATGATTTCGAAAATGATTTTAGCTTCTAATGATTATGGCTGTTCTGTGGAAGTCATAACTATTGCTGCTGTGCTGTCCATACAGGTTCATTTTCTCTTTATCAATTATTTTTAAGATCGTTTTCACTAGTTGGCATTGTTTTGAAATATATGAAGTAACAGACCAATAATGATCATCGTTTTTAGATGTGCTTGATTTTAGATACATGAAGTAATAATCTAATAATGATCATCTTTTTTAAATGTGTGAAGTAATAAAACACTTTTAGTTATTCATTTTCTTCATTTTCGTTTCCCTCTTTTTCGTCTTCTCTGTGCAGTCTATCTGGTTTTCTGTTAGGGGAGCACAAAAGGAATTGGATGAAGCCAAGTTGAGATTTGCTGCTGCTGAGGTGTTTTTCTTTCTACCCCTATCCACCATATGTCTACATAATGTGCACTCATATGAGACTATTTTGTATTCAAGTAATTGGTGGAACACAGTTTTCACATGGTAGATGGCAGTGATTCTTGTTCTACATGTGGCTTTTTTCCTGACCTTTTGAAATGTCCTTATACAGTACAGGTTGGATTAGGCAAAGTCTAATTTCTCCCTGTGAGAACAAATTTTTTTGAAAAGTTTTTCTCAGTATTGGTAATTTGACCCCAAATATCAGATTTTTACTGTGGAATGAGATAGTTCCTAAATCGTGATGATATTGTTCAATGCTTTTACTTATTGGTCTATGTCTTTGTTAATAGAAAATGGTGAGAGATATTTGAACAAAAAATGCCCAAGAACCTTTTCTTAAACAGCTCATAAATTGGCTTTCTGGCCCCTATTTTCAAGTTGGCTAATGAATATTAAGAAATGACTGGATATATGGTGTGAATAATTGTAACTTATTTGTTGGGGATGTATATTTTTGCATTGTCACTTTGATTTGGTATTCGTGTTCAACTTCAGTAACTGCAATGTTTGGTGGGTTGGGTTCACATTAATAGCCAGATGGGGAAAAGGTTGGGAAACGAATTACTGCTTGATATGAAACAGTTTTGAGTCTAAAAATAAAAAATTTTCAGGAGGACATTCAGGGGCTTTTGATCAGTAATTTCTGATCTGCATTTCTAAAAGTTCTTCAGTTAGAGGTCAAGCCCTACTGGTGTGCTTGATTGGACTTTGATGGGGCTGTCTCATGTGATGGGATTTCCCAATAAAAACCATTGGATCGTCAATTATTCTATGAATAGATAAATTGAATTTGAAGTCCCATTTTTTTGCTCCGGAAGAGCAATAATCTACTGGTCGGAATGGAACCCCATTTCTGGACTTCTTCTTCACCATGGTCTATGTGTCATATGTTTGACTTGTTGATATTGAACTGCCGAAATCCAATACAAGGTAGAGCGGGAGAATGAAAAATCTGGACTAGCTATCGAATTCAACGAGTTCTTGTTATTTTACCCAATTTTGTGCTGGATCTCAATTGATCCACTTTGAACATGCCTCAGAAGTCATTTTGTTTAACAGAAATTGATAGCTCATAAATTTTCATTTATTTCTTTGATCTCAAACTATTTATGTCTGGCCTTTGTTCCTTTGGGCTGAGAACCAAGCTCAATTGAATTAACCTCGTAGCTGTTACACATTGACATGGATTTAAGCTTTTTGGGTTTTGCAATTGACAGTTCACTACACTTTATTAAATTCTATTTGACAGCTAACTCGATAAATGTCTTTTGTAAAATATCTTTGAGAAAAAAATCTATTATTTCTCTCATTCTGTGCTCTAAAAGCTTAGCATTTTATAAATTCATAATATAACTTCTTAGCTGTTTGCAGGGTGATCATGTTACCTTCTTAAACGTGTACAAAGGATTTATTGAGTCTGGTAAATCTTCAAACTGGTGTCACAAGAACCATGTAAACTACCATGCCATGGTGAGTATCTTAATTCAGCTGCAGTAATGAATATTCAAGTTTTCAGTGTGCTTGTTTTTCAGATATCCATTTGGTTTCGCTGCAGAAAAAAGTTGAAGAAATCCGACAACAGCTGAGAAGAATTGCTCAACGTTTAGGCATAGCCCTAAAATCTTGTGAAGGTGATATGCTGGTAAGCAGATGAGGACATTGAATTTGTTTGTTTTGTGACCCAAGGTTAGAAAAAATGTGTGGCTGTGTATACAAGCATCTGTACGCCTCCATTTTCTCTTCTAAGGTGTCAATTTTTTCCAATTGGCGAGACCATGCTCTGCAGACATAAGTAGTGGATAGTCACATAAATTCTGTCCTTTCAAGTTTGCATTTTTGTATTCCCATTGTTTCCCCTAATTTTCTTAAATATTGTTACTTCTTATGCACATTCTAGTATACATGGATTCTGGAATAAATGGACTCACTCTTATGTCTAGGTCATAGGACAAAACTTATCCCCACCTCTCTGTGAATCATAGCTATTGAAAGTTTGTAATCATAGACTTGTTCCTTGGACTGAAAAATTCTTCATTTGTTCCCAGAACTTGTAACAGGATTTAAGAACCAGTTGGCTAACATAATATGCTATTTACATGATTGAAATTTTTTGAATAAATGATTAGAAATGTTGAACAATGTTTGAAATTTCTTAACATAATTTTTTGGTTGAATATTGTTAATAACTTTGAGTGCGAAAATGATGTGGGATTCCTTGCAAATGAACCACATGATGCAAGCTTGGTTTTAAGTGTCATCTGTATAGCTTACTATATTTGTTCATTATGAAATAACTATTTTGATATTTTTTAGAAATTGCATGGCAATATTTCAATGTAGAGTATGTTTGACAGTTCAAAAATATTAGTTGAAAATGATTGAAAATTAAAAAACCATCAGTTTATTAAGCCTTAAAAAAATTGTGTCAATATGTCAGAGTGCATGTTTAATAAATTCAGAATATTGGTTAAAATATCGATGTACTAAAATATAATATTGATGTACCCTGAAAATTATTTTGCTCATCTGTTGTATTGCAGAAATTTTTATGTTCAATATTTTGACAACTGCGGATATAATATAATGGAACTTCTCAGTTTTTTTAAATATTTGAGTATTGTTATGAATGAACAACTGAAAAAATGTATGTCGGAGAAGTCAGTATGCTAAGCGCATGTATGTATTTCTCACTAGCGAAATACTTAGAATATGATATAGATCAAGATATTACGTTATGGTTGATGTAAATAGTTCATTTTGTTCAATAATGTTTTCAGTATTATTCTTGGAGTACTATATGTTTGGAGAAAAAGTTGAGTGATATGGGAAATTAAATGTGAAATACAACACAGAAGTATTATATATTTTCCAAAGTGATATTTGGGTCTGTTTAGTGTGCAGAGACGCAGACCATTCACACGCCTCTGCATGGACAAATTATAGAAAATCATTATATCCATTTCTTCTGTTGATGAATTTCTTGATCTATTTTGATTGCATTTTTCCTTAAAGTTCCCTCTGATTTATATCTAATAGTGTTTTCATTTAGTAGTTTAATCATGTTGGGAATATGTCATCCATGCAATCTCTAAGTTTTTATTTGGGAACCGATGGTTGATAGGGCCAATGACTTATGCAATGAGAGCCAAAAATAGGTTTCTTGCTGATTTTCTAACCGTTCTTATATGTGATGGCCAATTTGCTAATGTGATCGACCAAGCAAATAAGTCTGAAAAGATTCATATTGGCCATATATGAGGAAAGGGGAAGTCACAGGTTTTGGTCCCCACTCCACTTCCTCTCTATATACTAAGTTGCTTTTCTTTTTGTCTAACTACTTCCTTTTTTTTCTTTGTGAGTTTGGGAATATCCCCATTCATAGGTCTGATATCTACATCTATGAATTGAAAGATCAGACCCGAATGATCAACTGTGCAATCAACTTTAGAATCAATAGGTCTTCAAATTGTTCATTTTTGTATCAAAATTATTTTATTTGTTCAATTCTAATTTGAAAAGAGTTGACAATGCCGAAGCACATGCATTTGAATTAGTTTCTTAAAACAACATTACGAGAAACAATCAGGGTGGGTGTTAATTAAGGCGTTGATATCTTACCCATCCTGAACTACTGCGTGAGTTTGATCTCATAGTCTGAATTGAATTATGTGTTTGGAAGCTTAAACAAAGATTTAAAAAAAAAATAAAAGAAATGATTCTGCTATACATATGATTCTGTGCAGTCCCTTGTGTTTGGTTCTAAACAAAAGTGCTGTGTTATCTTTTTTGACTCTTGGAATATAACCTACTAAATCCAGAAGTCATCTTAATTTTTTTTTTGTTCCAGGTAGTGAGGAAGGCAGTTACTGCTGGATTTTTTGCTAATGCTTGTCGTTTAGAAGTAAGTATTATTTCTACATGCAAAGAGATCTTTATATCTCACCATTTAAAACCAAACTGGTATAATTGAAAATAATTTTGGCCAGTCTGCTTAATTTTGATCAGTATCTGTTGCTTATCTTGTTAAAAGGCATTCAGTCACAACGGGTTATACAAGACTATAAGAAGTTCACAAGAAGTTTATATTCATCCTTCTTCTGTGTTATTCAGGTTAGTTCAGATCTCTGCCACCGTGCTCTATTATTCATTTTCTTCACCAATTATTTGGAATAATTAGATAGATACTACTGTTTGGAGTAATTTCAACCATATTTATTTGAAAAAAATTGTTGACTAACCAAACAAATTACCTTTTTTTAAATAAAACTAGAAGTATCATGTGCGTTGAATGTGTGTGCAGTTGTAAATCTATGAGAACAATCCATACTATACGAATAACCCACGATGTTTTATATTTCTTAACTTTTTTGTGCAAAACTATTATAATCCTAATTAAATGTCTACTAAATTTCAAAAAAGTGGTCATAATCAGAATTTACATATTTTTAAGTGTCATAGTTTGCGTATAAAACTTTAAGCTTCCTTTTTCTTCTCAAACTCTATTCAAAAAATATGGTAGATTGTTTTCTTTCTTTCATAAATTTCAATATTTTGAATTTTTGAAAGAATTAGGTTCGTATATAATTATATTTCTAGGGCTTTTCAATCATGTCATAGGCCATAGGTTATAGAGGATTTCTTACGAGAGAGTTTTAACTTTTTAAAGTTGGTCTTTTTGCACAGTCGCAAATTTATGAGATTTTCTATACTTTTCTTACAAATTATCCGATCTAAATTACAATTCCGAGGGGAAGAGAAAGATGAATCCTGACCATTAATGAGGAAAAGACGAAAAGGTTGATTCAAAATCATTTGATGCTAAATAAAAAGAGAAGTGAATAATGTATATTTTCTAAAATGAAATATTACTTGTTACTTTTTTATGAGACTTTTTATTTTATAGTTTTTTGGATCTTCTGTTCATCTGTGTTTTTATTATATTGCAAAACCTATCCATGTAAATAAGTGCCTCATCTTATTGTTATAGCTAATACTTCATATAAATATTTAAAGCTAAACTTATCCAAATTTGAACCAAATAAAAAATGATGATTACATCATAAAATGTAATAGTTTACAAGAAGCTCAGTGCAAATAATAAAAGTTTGAAAGACGAGCAACAACTTATGCATGAATATTCTCATATGCTTGTGAATCGGAGTATTCACTTTCTAAATTGATTTTTTAAGGAACTCTTTAATAAATTGATTTTGCAGTCCAAAATTTGAAGGTGATTGAAATAATAGAAAACAATTTCTTAAACAATGTCATGGTTTGAGGATAAAGGTAAATTCAGCTCTTATTTGAAAATTGTAAAAATGATAAAATACCCCAAACAATTAAGATACTACTAAAAAAGATGTACATAATTGAGTTTACTTGATGGTTTTTGATAAATTTTGAAGAATTTATAACGGCGCTCCACATTTTGATTAAGGCAGTCCACTTTCTTTTTACTTTAATAAATGGGTATAAATGCCTCTCAATCTATTAAACATAATTCCCATCATTTTGTATGACAAATTTAGCACTTTTAACGTTCTCATCACTTTTACTTTGCATAAACACTTTCTTTCTTATTTTGACTTTGTTCAAGTATTTGTTGCATGTTTGCCATTTCTTTAGGCATTTGTTATTAAATTAATTAACAATAATAACAATGTACAAATGAGCAAATGCATGATTTGGGAGATTTGGATGAAATTTTATCTATGTTTGTATGTTCATCAGGTAGATGTTTTATTTTATTGTAATGACATGTTATAAGTGTGTGTTCTTAAGTTTCGACACCTCATCATGGGTACAAAAAAATTTTTGCTAGCCTTTTTCTCTTTGCCTGATATAATAGGTTATATTCTGAATAAAGAGTAATAGCAGCAAGAAGAAATGAAAGAAAAAGATGCTTAGCAAGAGAGCTATATTATGTGTGGTGTCGATTTTATAAAGTCGATATAAAAGCTTTATAGAAGGGGTAAATTCATCTAATAAAATTGATAGGAATTATGTCGTATACATCGGAGGGCATTCTTGTCAGCTTATTAAAATGAAAAAGAATATGGAGTGCAAATATAAACTCTAATTTTAAACTTTATGGCTTGAATTTTGGTTACTTCACTTTGTAAGCTTGTGCTATTTACAATCGAAAACAATGTCATCTCTAGTTTTATATGGTATCATATTGCCTGCTTCAATTCTTCAATATACTTTAGTCACTAAATTTTTTGTAAAAATTATAACTAATCTACCAAATTTGTTGCAACAACAAATGTAAAGAAAACAAGGAAAAACACCCATTTTCTCACAATCCTCTTCCCCTCCCCTTCAACCTCTTGTTAACCAGATTATTATATTTAGTTATATATAGTTTAGTTTGTTACAAGTAAAGCTGATGCTGCTCCACTTAGTAAATGTAGTTGGCTATAGACCAAGATAAACCGCATAACCCCTTTCAAAGCAGGCACATAATATGAGAGCTTGGATACTAAAGCCAACTTTATTAGATAAAATCTAATTATATGTGAGTCATAAAATTAATTAGTGTAAAGTCTTAAACTGAATATACTTTATGATTGGGTAAAGCTAAATTAGTTGTTCTAAGTAAGATAATCAACCAGTTATCTCTAAAAACAAAAAAAAATTTAACCATGTCATTTTTAGGGAATCAAGTTGCTTAATTAGTCAGCCTCAAAGTTAAAATGATCATAAGACTAAATTGATGATATTGCTACAACTAATTGAAAAAATAAAAACAAATAAGGAAAAAATAGTAAACCATTAACCTATTATGGCATAAAAAAACTAAAAGAAATTTCATCATGTCATAAAATACTTTATATAGCTAATTTTCGTTATCTAATATTACTAATATCGTTATGTTCGGACAAAATGTTTTTGTGACTAAATTATTACAGATATCACTCCAAATAATGACTTTATATTTTATTCTTTAGTTTTTTCTTTTTTCCTTTTCCTCACTCAAATCTTTTGTCCAGAAACAAAGTAATAGGTTGAGAGTTTTTCTTTCTTTTCTACTTTTTTCCTCTACATTTAATATTAGGAAGTAATTTTGGTTGATTGGTTGTAATATTCAAATAGTTTGGTGTTTGAACTATTTTGAAGAATGAGGGGCAAGATGAGGTAAAAGAAGATGGAAATTGCATTCTGTTAATTGAAGATAGTAAAATGGGGCAATTTGGAGTTACACCTTAATATTTAATTTTTCTTTAGATTAATTATGAATATGACATTAATTGATAAAACTGTGTGTTATCATATTTAGTTGAAAAAGACTTACTTATTAATTATTAGCATAATTATTAGCATGTATGTGCTATTGTTCAATTTAGTAATACATAATTCTTTGCAATGCCTTATACAGTAATATATTTTTGGGAAGTGATTTTAGATTTTAATAACTTTATTCACTTATTAATCATTAGCATGTATGTGCAATTATTCAATTTAGTAATACATAATTCTTTGCAATGCCTTGTACAGTAATATATTTTTGGGAAGTGATTTTAGATTTTATTAACTTTATTCACTTATTAATCATTAGCATGTATGTGCAATTATTCAATTTAGTAATACATAATTCTTTGCAACGCCTTATACAATAATATCTATTTGGAAAGTGATTTTAGATTTTAATAACTTTGTTTCATTTTGATGTTTCAATCATTTGTTTTTCAGGGATTAACTTGGTATGTATATTTTATCATTAATTCGATGTGTGCCAACTATTTTGAAATATTTTAGTGTTTTTTGGATTGGTATATGTGCATTAGTACATGCGCGCAGGCACATATATGTATATATGTAGATGTACTATACATGTATTTATAATGTATATAGATTGTTTCAAAATTTGAATTTACAGTGTTGGTATATCCTTAATTATTAGTAATTCTTTTATCATGGGATTAGTTTATCTAAGTTATTAACTTAGTAATTTTTGCATAATATTTTGTTCAATACAATTAACTTTATTTCTAAAAATTAATTTTTTATGGAATTCAATTCATCTTGGTGTCGATTTACTTTAGATTATTTCTAATTAAATCTAATAAATCACTTCTTTTAATTAGTAAATTGTTTAGTTAAGCTGAATAGGCTCTCAACTAAATATTACTTAGGTAAAATATGAATCTTTTTTTATATTAAAAAATTGACCTTTATATATTAAGCATTTACATTAATGTTATTTTTAAATTACAAACACACTGATATATATATATATATAAATATATATAGATAATATGTATTTTTCCAAAATTGTGAATAAACTTTGAACAAATATTTGGAAAAAAAAAAACTACTATATCATACATAGATGCCAATTACTTGAATTTCACGGTCATGCTCGTATAACAATTCTATCCCAAATGTAGTAGTATATATGAATTTCTGTTCGGCTACAAAAATCAATACAATTTTTTTTATAGCTATTCAAAATATTTAATAGTACACAAAATTAGTGAGCAAGTAGGCTCCTTTATTGTTTCAACTTTTACCTGTATGAATTTTTACTTGAAATTAAGAAAATGCTAGGCCTTCATTTCTTGCTTTGCTCCAATTTCATCTCCTTCTTGTAATGTCCACCCAAAGTAAAAAGAACATCTCACTGCTAATCTACTCTCATGAAGGCGTAAGTTGTGTAATAGATAGAATCTATTTCATTTTAATTTATTCCTTATATTGACCATGATCTACTTTAGTTCGGGTGGATCGCATAGGAATTATTGGCACTTGAAAATTCCTAGAAGAAAACAAATTTGATTATCATCCTTAGATTGACCATGATCTACTTTAGCTTGGGTGGATCACATAGAAATAACGGCACTTGAAAAATCCAAGAAGAAAACACAAAAAATTTCATGAAACCAAACAAAAAATATACATCTCAAACCATCATGGTCAAATTTGAGAAGAACTATGTAACTATGAATTCAAATAATTATAGTTTATAGAGTAAGAATTTACTTAGTTAAACTATTATTTAAGTTTTGAATATTCAATAGCTTTGATTCTTTAAATACTTTTTCAATCATTTTTGTTGATTAATTCTTTTTTCATTCTTTCATGCGAATGTTTTAAATATTTCTTAAATAAATTTGTAAGTCATGCAATGATCTTGACGACGTCATATTTTTTTGTTAATCATATTCATTGTAAATAAATTGTCAATAACAGAACATAATTTATTTAGATTATGACTAGAATTTTGTTAAAGAAATGCTTGAATTTGGAAACCACAATATGATGATACCTAGAAATTATGCTCAGAATAAAACAAGATTCTCCATTGTACTTGCATCATCAAGTTTTTCCATTTATACATATGCTTTTATGTGCAATGCATGTATTTTTTATTAGTATCAAAAAGCATGTTAAAGAAAATAATGTTTTTCTACTTGAGCACTTTTTTGTAACCGCATTAAGCATTTGATTAAAGTTGACTAAATTTAAATATGACTTAAATTTGATATACTATAAAATATGACTTAAATCTGATGTATTATGAAATTTAAATCTTTAGTCCAAGTTGATTTATAATAGTCTTCATATTTTCTACTGCATACTTGAAGATAATTACTTAATTACTTCTAGAGTTGTGAGTTATTTCCTTTTTGATCTTTGGCATGATAGCCTTATTTATTCCCAAAATTCTTGTCCAAACCCAATCTAGTTATGGCATGTGTGTGTTTACACTCACCATGTGGTTGTTCTCAGCCCCTTCTAATTTTGTCAAAATGCACAGATCTCCAATTTATGTGAATGCAAAACTGATTTTTTATGAAAGTAATAGTAGTTATTTCATTTCATATGTATAAGATTATGGATTATCATGTATATGTATAGGAATCTCTGGTACAAATGGATTGTGTCCACCCTGTAATTGCTTGAAATCCCCAGTTACCTTTCTATTGTTACAGTAGAAAATTTGGTGGTTCACTCTGAAATCCGAAGTAGGGACTGAAATATATTCCTTTTGTATAAAACAATGATTTAAAAATTGTCTCAACTGTAGGATGTCAAATACTTAGAAAATAGCTAGTAAGATGCTGAAATTAGAAGTTATATAAATTGAAGTAAAGAACCTGCAGATTCATGGCCTTGATAATAGGGCCTTCTGTATCCAAGTAGTTTTTGACTTCTTTGTCAACATCCTTTATTATGCTATTCATGCATAATAAATCAACACTTTCAAGTATAGTGTTTTCCCCTCTAGTACCACCTGTGCCTAGGCCGGAGGTTGAGTTTGGTGAGCGATTACTCTCAGTTATTAAAGTTGTTTGTTTCACTAAAGTACTTGCTTTCCCACATAACATTCTGTTTTCGTTTATTTCCTTTTCTTTAACACTCCCACCCCCTAAGAACGTTCTTTTGATTAGCACCAACTTTGGTTATCAAATCCCTCAATTGGATCCACAAGTAAGCCATGTTCCACTCTCCACTTTCTTACCCCTCTACCAGTCCGGTCAATGCCAATCATCTAGTTCAACCCAAACCTTATGAGACCTTCTATTCTAGCTAATTTACAATCCTTTGATTGAGGCCCACATCGCAGCCATTATGATCCAGATTAACTGAAGGAAACAGAGCACACTGAACATCTTGATTTCTTAGAAAACCACCACTGCTGTTTCGCCGAAATTTCCTCTGGCGCATTCATCGATTTAGAGTTTCCACTTCTCTCTATTCAGTTTCTTCCACTCCTGATTTTCTTCTAGAATGAACTTGAGGATGGATGGTAAACAGAATCTGTCTCAAAATGTCATTCTAAACCTGCTTCTCCATGCATAGGGCGATTCTTCTTCAAAGGAGGTGCTTTAATTTTTCACTCTGTTTGGCATTCTTGATCTTGATCAATCTCTGATGTGTAGCCACAATTTGGTGAGACTTTGGTTGAATCTCATGATAGTTGAGGCGTTGTAGTCCTGAAGAATTTGATGCAAAATCTATTATTTGCCCAGTACTCAAAACTTCCAATGCAGTAATTTTTTATGTGTTCTCAGCATGTCTGCTGGTTTCTTTCTCCTCACGAGGCATATGATGTTCAAGAAACTGGTGCTGCTAATTGCTTCTTCCGGAGTTGAATTTTCGAGTATTTTGATCTGCTATGGGATCTATTCTTTCAGTCAGCATTCTGTTGGTTTTCTTGTCAAAGCATTCCTCTATACAATGTCCTTCATGATTATATCTGATAAAGTACACACGAAGATTTTTGAATTTCACTTTCTCAGCAATTGGAATTTGGTTTTCTTGCACAGAATTTGTGTTGCGCGCTACTTTTGTTGGCGTAGGAATCTCATTAATCAAAGATAATAAATTGTGGAAACTAAGCAAGCAAATAATCAGTAGCGTATAAGAGAAATTTCCATATGTCATTCCTCACAAGACATTCGGAAAGACTAAGAACAGATGTAGTTGAGATGGTACATGTTAGTTGGGTATCTCGCGAAGACGTCTGGAGTGAATCCAAATGTATGGGCCTTAGAACAGTTTGGAAGGTGTAGAACTTTGTTTAGTTTTCTTTTCCTATTTCTAATTGGTTATTGTAAAGAGAAGGTATGCAAAGAAGCGCATGCGTGTCTTCTCACCGTTAGAGCAAACACATATGAGATTCACACTTTCAGAATGCATATAGATAAATAATAACAGGACTGGATGACAAGTTACGCGTCATAAATTTAACCTTGATGAATTTCCATTGGAGATTTCTAGTACAGTTTCTGGATAAGTTGTGCCAGAAACTATACAGTCAACCTCCTTAAACTGATCTTGAGTTGGTTGAAATATCTGCCACTCTTGCTCCAAGTCCAAACAAATGTGGCCAGAGTGATTGTTCCTTCTCCCTTAATAGAATCTAAAAAGGCTGAAGTTTGATATGTCCTCTTTAAAATTATGTTGCAGAGTTAATCCAAAGTGGGTCATCTTCCATTCTATTGTCTCGACTGATCGTCAGTACATGCGCAATGTCATATCTATCGATCCCTCCTGGCTAACAGAGGTTGCTCCACAGTTTTACCAGCATCAACAGCTAAATCCAAGAGCTCATTGATGGATTCCTAGTGCCTATTGAAGTTTATTTATATGTGCACCGTTCAACTCCAACTAGTGCTTTTACCTGCACCAACATCGCAAGGCAATATTGCGTAAATCAGTTATTGTTGGCTGTTGGAGTTCATTTGACATATGCGAGATGTGTCCCTGCTCTGTCTCTCACGTTGCCATGTGAGATGGTTTGCCCGTGGAAGGAGATGGTGCACATTCATGATTTTCATGGAGTTGAATGAGGTAATAATGTGATTCAAGAATGTATATATCACATGCAGGCCATGCACCCCACTCACACATGTATTTATGTAACTGTGTGTGTGTGTGTGTACATAATGTGTGTATTCTTTCTTTCAGTCTACTCCAATTACACAACGAGGGCATCTTTGCTCCTTATGATCCATCCATCCAACCAATATCAATATAATATGGGCCTTTGGCTAGTACATATAGAAGTAAAAGCTGAAGGCTTACAATTGAGACTTCTTTTTGCAGGTCTGATGCTTTAAAGAGATCAAATTGACACTCACCCTAGGTATACAAAGATGTTGAGCATGACTTAACTGTGCTTGAAGTTTAAACACATTGGATAAGTTTGGAAAATGATAGTGGAAGCAGTCTTGCCATGTGATGAGCATACTATCCTGTTGCATTCTTAGTTACTATTGAGTGCTTTTTCAATCCTCTCAACCGTTGAAATATGTTGATGGCAGATCATTTCTCCTCGTGTCTGCTTATATTGATCGATTAAATTTCAAATTTAGAAATCAACTGTGACTCTATTTTGAATGGTTTTGGCCATATTTTTGAACCCAGCGATTATTTTACACTACAAATAATCTGCTGTGCCCATCTTATTTGATTTATTTCAACTTTGTGGTTGAATACTCGGACTTGGAACCATTTTGTCCAAATAAACTTGAACTTAATAGCTGTGTAAATTCTTATTTATATTTTATGTTGGTTTATATGTGTGTGTGCCTTGTACGAAAAGAGCTGAAAAAGATTCAATCATGCCGGAATTGAATCTTTATCGCAGTGTTTCCTTGTTCCTAAGACCAATTAAATTCTTTCACGTATTTCAGCGGCTCAACGCTATTATTCAGATGGGAATGTTTGAATCATGCTGCTGAGTTCTTGGGGTCAGTCATCAGTTATTACACGAGTTTGTGTAATTACACACTTGTTTATATTCAGGAAGATGTTCGAGGTCTTAAAGCGAACAGTCAGTCGTCATATTACTTTTCAAGATTCCTAATTTTGTCGTACATCCAGCTAAAGTTAGATTCTTCTGCATCGAGCAACAAACATTAAGAAATTGACCCGTAATCGTTTTGAAGTGCAGGTACATAAAGGCGGCTGTAAGTTATCATCTGATGCTCCTGATCAGTTAACAATATAACTAAATTTTATGTGTCGTGTCCTCCTATATAAAGTTGGAGGTTAGTGTGGAAAATTCTGCTTCTATAATTATTAAATTTATAAATTGGTGGTCCTGCAATCAGAAACTGCCAATTCTAGCCCTGGAAAATCGGAGTCTGTGACATGGACTTTAACTCATTAAATATTGGCAACTTAATCAAAGAACAATAAACGAGGTCTCAAAATGGTTTAATAGTGGGGTTAGGTAAAAATTTGCTTTCACCAGTTTGTTGGATCTGGGAATCTGCCTAAACAATTGCACATTTCACAATGGAATTTTCTTTTGGCACTGTAACAGGGTGGCGTTCATACCCTTTCGTGAGGAACTAACCAAATTTCTCAAATCGATAAAAACATATCATCCACGTTGTGATTATAAAACTCACGAAATTAACGTGTTTAGTATGTGAAAGTGCACTGTGTAATCACAGGTACTGGTGCATAATAGAGAAATTTCTTCTCCCCCCCCCCCCCCCCCCCCCCGATAACTGGAGCGTGTTTAACATGGACGGTGGACCCGGCGGCTAATATAATACTTACAATAAAATTATTTGCCGCCAACTTGTTATATATGAACAAGTCTACCATGGCAGTTTCCTGTTCAAGTCAATGTCTACAAAAACCAACGAAGCATATGTACATTTCTTCTAAGCCATCAATCATAATCTCTGTAAATTTGTACATTTCTTCAGCATTATATTCCAAGTATTGGTGCCCCGAGCTGTCTGATTAGCATCATGGCCAAGATGAAGAGATTGAGCATCATTTCTTTGCTTCTTCTTCTGGTGAGCCATCTAGCGTATAGCCGTTCAATTAGAGAGGATTTGAATATGGTATCTGACGGGTTTGATTCTGAGAGCAAGCCATCTTTTCTTGAATGGAGGTTATCGGCTGCTACGGAGACTTGTGAGCCGATATATGGGTTCTTGCCATGCTCAACTAATGTTTGGGGGCTGCTGTTTCTCATTGTGGTGTACGAGATCTTGCTTTCCCTGGGAGGGAGATATGTGGCAATCGGTTCGGACTTGTTCTTCCAAATTACTGGACCTGGTGTATTTGGAGCCAGCTTGTTTCAGTTCCTTGGCACAATCCCACAAATTGTCTTGGTTCTTCGTGAGTGCCTTCATATTCATCTATTATACAGACTTCATAATTAGTTCTTCCACTCTCTCTGCCTTTCTTTTTCCCGTTTCTGTTGGTTTTCTGATGTTTGATACTTGTTAATATGACATGAATAATAGAAAAGAAATAGGAAAATTATACGTTTCTGGTTTTGATTTTCTGGGATTACATTATTCTGCGTACCATTACCGGGTTCTTTGTGAGAAAGACCAAACCTTGCCAGATGTTTGAGGTGGAGTAAGATTCCTTCAGCATATGGCTTGGTTTAATGTGGAGAATAATTAATTTATTTAGTGCCAGACGTGTTTAACATCACTGTTTATACTGATTTTGGCCCCTCAATAAATTAAAATAGAGATATTAATTGTACTAGGAGATTCAGACTTCATTTCTTATGGTTTAAGTGGAGTTTTATCTTAGTATTTTAACGTTTGCTGGGTGATTCCGAGGTATTTAGAATCAGTTGTCGGGTGGAGATTGTAAACCATTGAAAAGTCGTAGTTGACCATTTTTTAAAGACATTATCATAAACTGATTATTTCACTTAAAAGAAAAGATAAATTACTTATGGTTTATTTAATTGATTCAAGAAAAATTAGTCAGATTCATCCGAACTTCAAGCTTTTCCGAATTGGCAGAGGTACTAGCTGGAATTTCTGAAAAAATCTCACATATTGCAAGGTTATCTTCCACTAGTGGCAAATAAAAAAAAAAAAATCAAGAAAATGAGTAGTTGAGAAAACTTGTGGCCAATGCAATTCTGAGGGAATAAAACAACCACAAGTTGTCAAGGAGGACAAGACATGACCCTATCAGAGAATTTTCCAAAGCCTGGAGATGCAAATTGCCAAGGTGGAAAAAACCAGTTGCCTAATTTTAATCAGATACCCCACATGAATACATGAAGATATATGGAGGATAGTGGCCATGGTCCAAAGCACCTGGACCTCTCAAATATATCCCGTTTGTCTATGTTAATAAATAATAATTCCACATGGACGTGAGAGCCTCCATATATTTCGGGGGCTATTCACCAAGAAAATCTCAAGTCTATTACAGGTAAACAATGACCATTATAGAAAATCTTCCCTTAAAATTGGTCCAGAGTTACTTTTACAATTTTGAGCTAGTTCACTCCTGCATTACTGGATTACTGTTTTAAGCGTGATAAGTTGATTTTCATGTTCAAATTATTCTCTATTTGTGTGTAAACGATATATGCTAAAACTTGGGATGATAAAACAGAAAAGAAAGATACTGAAACTTGAATGCCAGCATAAAATCTGTTATATTGATGTTTATTACTGAGGGCATAAACTGTATTTACAAATATGGAGGAGAAAACGAACCGCAGAAGATCACTAAAATAAAAATTGTAGTCCATTTTTTTTTTTTTTTGGGTTCTTATGTTTATTGGTCTCAGTTAATGACGCTTCTATGGACTAAATAAAATATGATGGATACTGTGCATAATTTTCATGCATAACTTGCGTGTCCCAACATGGAGTAAAAGAATGAGAACACACAATGCCACCACAAGAAAAGTTGTTAACTCTTATTGTACAAAGTATGGTTCCAATTTAATGAAATTCTTATGCTTTGCAAATAATCTGACACGTGCTTTTTAATCAAGAATCTGCACTTTCGGGAAGTGTGGAGGCTGCTCAACAACGGGCGACATTGGGGATGGGATTGGTTACAGGAACAACAGTTATGCTTCTGACATTGATATGGGGCTCTTCTATTGTCCTTGGAAGCTATGATTTCTCAGAGGCTATTACTATTGATAATTCAGGAAGCCAGAAAAGCACTCCAAAAGGTGCTATTAGTGTTTTTCCATTTAATCTTCTTGACCTGCGAGGCATAATTGGATCTAACTGATAGATCGCTCTCCTTTAGCAGGTTATGGCGTTGTCACGGATGTTGAAACAAGCTACACTGCACGGATAATGTTGATAACGTTGATCCCGTTTCTCATCCTATTGCTAGCAAAAGTTTTCAATTCATCATCAGGGAGAAGAGTGATTATTCTTACTGCCCTCATCGTCACAGTCATTTTGCTTTTTGCTTATATCTTCTATCAGGTAACAATAAGTTTTCAACGGCATCAGGATAGTAAAATGAGTTCTCGCCATAACGTTTAAGCTGTTCCATTCCTTTCAACACAATATTATAGTACAAGGATCTTTAACCGAATTTGTTTTCAATCTCTACTAGCTAGCATTGCAACACTTAGAAGGGATCTTTAAATTTTTATGTTCACTATTCTACAGATATTCCAGCCATGGATTCAGAACCGGAGATTTGAGTATTTGATGAATAAATATGCCAAAGACAAGCTTCTGAGACTTTTGTCAAGGAACGGCAAGCCTGATACTAAAAAAATACAAGAGTAAGTTTTTTTCTCTTTATTTCTTTTTCTGCTTTTCTATCTCAATCATTTTGAATCACTGTTGTGATCCTTATGAAGCTGATCATCTGCTTGAGATCTAGTTCTTCAATACTGTTATAAATTTCATTCAATGTTCTTTGAAGAACTTATCTGATATATTTTAATGTAGCACAAAGCAATGAGAAAACCCTACTTTTTTTCTTTTTTCTTTTTTTCCTTTGAATAAGCAGCTGATCATGCCATTTTCTTTTTCCAACTTATGATCTTTCAAAGGTCACCAAGCATTTCAAAATTTGATCCCTAGTAGTTCTGTAAATTGCTTTTTCACTCCTCAAGTTTTGATCTCTTTGGTGAATATACAATTATATTTAATTATTTATTATCATGTCTTTCAGAAGCCAAAATTCTCCTTGCTCATGGATTTCTTTCTTCACATAATTTACAGGCTGTTTAATAAAATCGACAAGAACAATAATGCATCCGTATCAGCATTAGAACTCAGAGTTTTGCTCTTAGGAGTAAAGATGGATAATGATGATTTGAGAACAGACAGGGATATAGAAAACATCTTGGAATCTTTTGATACCTCTGGAGATGGGCGTATCAATCAAGATGAATTTATCAGAGGCATGACCAAATTAGTTTCTGATCTGTCCGATCAGACTCCAGATTTCATTAAAATTAGTGGAGGTAGCAATTCTCAGGTAAAAAGACTCATCCGAACTCAATTCAAGCATATTTGTGTTATAATTGAAGTAGCCTCTGATCCTATAAAGTTGAAATGCAGAATAACAGTCAATTACAGCAGGGTTTGCTGGCTAACAGCACAAGAACAAGCCAAAAGGCTAGCATTAATTCTTGGTTGAATTACTTCAGGGCTGTTTTCTTTGTGACGGTTGGGACTGTAATGTTATGCGCACTTTCAGAACCTTTGATCAAAAGTGTTGTCTCTTTCGCTCAAGCGGCAAATTTGTCTTCCTTCTGTGTCTCATACTTGGCTATACCCTTTGCTATGAACTATGGAGTTGCAGTTCAATCAATTGCTTCCTCCAGACAAAAGACACAGAAATCCATTTCTTTGACACTTTCTGCGGTATGTTCCTCTTCAGTATTATAATTATCAGCACACAATTGGAAAAAACATGTTGCCATAGGACTAAGTGCAGAATATTCCCAAAAAGGGTTTTTTAACTATGTATGGGATGCTTCCTGTTACAAGTCTTTGAGATGTTTTCTTTTCTGTCATACAGCTCTATGGTGGCGTGTACATGAACAATATTATAGGTCTGATAGTGTTCCTGGCGCCAGTTTATGCACGAAATTTGTCAGCAGATGTCTTTGCAGAAGTTCTGGTAGTTCTGATAATCTGCATCCTCATGACGTTACTTACAAGCTTCTGCACCACATTCCCTCGCTGGATTGGCTATCTTGTGCTGCTATTGTATCCAATTTCTCTGGCAGTTGTCTATCTACTTACTTCTGTTCTCGGATGGGCTTAAAAGGCCATGATGAGACTAATATGTAGCAAATCATGTACTTTTTTTTTTTTCAATTGAAGCAGCAAATTTATTAGACAGTCATTTCTGTAATGTCACCAGTGCACAAATTATTCATCATAACAAAAGATGAAAAACATGATCAAACAGTGCTACAATCCAACAACGAAAAATTGATCTTAATAAAGCATTGACTGGCATCGATGATTTGCAATCCTACACTTACGAAATTACATGCTAATTGTCCCACGTCCAATTTCATGCTAAGTTACCAAGGAATATATCCCTCAAAAGCATCTTAAGAATTATTATTAAAGTGAAACAATAAATAGTGATAAAAAAATTTGATCCCTCAAACACACATCTGGAAGTACGTATGGATTAATGGTTTTGAAGTTCATCTTTCTCATCAAATTTATGTGATATCTCATTTACTAATGCCTAAGAAAATTAGACACATTACTCGAATAAAGTGAATTTGAATTTAAAGCAGAAGGTTTAGTTATCCAAATTTTGGCATTACTGTCACTAAAAAATCAAGGGCGTAGAGAATTTGGCATCCATTATCAAATACTGACATGATTGGGGTTGACGTTGTGTCTAATATAAGTATGTGTATTGTGTGGTTAAACTGCTTTCTGCTGATTTTTTGTCCTTGGATTCAGGAAAGAAGTTTGGAGTACTCAAAGTATGAGAATCTGCTCGCGGCATTTTTACAGCATGTGCAAAGGCATGCAAAAGAGAGGCTCGTCGATGAAAAAGGCCAACATTCTAGCTGATCATTTAATCATTCAAGATTCCTCCAATTTAGGGAGCTTGCCATTTTTAGTCTGATGAAAAAGTGTTGACAGCAGACTTAATCTTGCAGATTATTTCATCAGACAGATAATGATGCTGACAAATGCATAACATTTCTTGAATTGGAAAACTTGATACTTGAGATTCAGTCCGGGAAGGTGCAGGTGGAGAAAGATTATGCTATTTCTGAAATACTGAAGGCATTTGACCTGAACAGTGATGGAAGAATAGAAGAAAACGAGTTCATAGAGGGATGCAAAAAAATTGATAAATGAAGCCACGCAATTAGCTAGAAGTGGTGATTCTACTGCGAGAAATTTCTTTACAGAGGCAAGTACCTGCTGATAGAACTTAAAGAGCTTATACAGGGTGATAAATTCTGCTTTATCTACAAACTCTAAAGAATGTGCTGCTCTGTTTGTTTCATTGAGCCCTGTTCTGTTTGATATATTTTCTTGCTCCAAAGAACGTTAAATCTCATCAATACTGCAACCCCTCTACCTTTATTAATCATGTGATGTGCATAATTTAATTAGGTTGTTCAGCCATTGTCCAAGAAGAAAAGAATTGAAATCGCTGAGATTGAGCATCTAATGGCAAGAATTTTGAAGCACGCACAAAATCAAGCACTTGAAGCCGAACATCTAGTCACAGATGATGGAAGGCCTCATCTGGAGCGCATTTTCTTCTCTGATGTCTAACCATCTTTTTTTCTTTTATTAATGACCTGGTTGTCTTTTCAAACAATTTGACACAGACAAAAGCAACTAATTATCACTGCCTGAACTGGAACAATTAATTCATACCACTCTCAAATCTGGAGATTCTCAACTGAATTAGATTTTGACACAGATGGTTACAACAATATTGATGTACAAGAATTTGTCTATGGAATGACTAAATGGATTAATGAAGCCATGGATGTAACTAAATGCAAGGACGGAAAAAGGTCTATTGATGAATTTGACAAGGTAACAACAGCATGAATGCTTCTTTCAAGAATATATACCAACTCTTTCTTCATATGAATCAAGTATAAGACAATGTGTTTTGCTTGATAACTGCAGATTATGTGGGGAGAAGTCGACAGCCTAGTGTATGAAGTGGGGCAGAATGAGAATAGCAAGTTCAAGTTATTGACATGGGATTTCAGCAAATCTACATTTCAAGTGATCTTAGGCATTGTTATATTGACCTTTCTTTCTGCACCTCTCATGACTAGCATCCAACAATTCTCAGATCCCATTGGGGTGCCTTCCTTCTTTATTTCGTTCGCCATTGTTCCAGTTGCCATGAAACAATTCAAAGAAAGCAAATATACACTATATTTTCAAGACATGTTTTTGAGGGAGAATTTGAAGTGTTTAAATTTGACAATTGCAGATTTATGGTGGAGTGGACTTGAAATGGGATTATTCAGCAGAAATGTTGACAGTTTTGGTGGTCTGTGCAATAATTGGGCTTCTGGCATACTCAAAAAATACATTTCCAATCTGGACTTGCTTATTGGCATTGTTCCTTTATCCATTCTTGGGCTTGGGTTAATACATGTATGTACTTTGTGTAATTTTATAATTTTGCAATGTAACTATGTCCAAATCTAGACATGTTAAAGCAAATCTACTAGAAAATAATCCAATGGATGTCTCATTACCCTTTCTTCAATTGAGTAATTGAATTTTGAAGCATGAAATACTTTTTTCTAATAATGTATAATTTACCTTTTAGCTGAAAAATAACAAAAAAAACGAGGTTCCAAATCCATATATGAAGTCAAAGATCAAAACATGAAGGACTAAAGTTGAACGAATTAGGGAATAGTTTATATCTAGTAATAAGACATAAATCAGTCATTGGTGTGTTCCACAAGTGATTATTATAAAATCAATAAAATCATATTTTCTAGGATTTCTACATATTCAATTTGGGCATTTAGTTTTTTTTTTTTTTTTCAATCTCAATAACTAAAAGAAGTATCACGACAGAAGTAAAAAATCAAAGTCCCACATTTTTCATGTGATTTATCAAATTTTGCTCCTACGAATATTAACATTTCTGTTACCCAAAGTCTCTTTCTTTAACGATTTAACTTTTCAATTTTTGATAATAAGCATTATTTATTTCAATGAAATAATTACAAAAGAGTTTCACCCATTTCACAATCTGAGATTGTGTGAATGAAATGATTTTATTGTGAATTTAAATTCCTTATTCGAAATCCATGATTTTGAAAATATTCAGTCTTCCAGATTAAATAAAAAAAAAATGTAACTTTTTTTTTTAACTCAAATTCTTTTTTGAAACAATATCTTCAAATCCACACAGAAGGCTCTCTTTGATACCATGGAAAATGAGAGAAAAATAACATATAGTGAAAAATAAGGCAATAAAATTTTGGAAATAACCAAATAAAAAAAATGAGATTTGAAAAACCTAGAAAAAATTCAATTTTTTCAATGAACATTTTTGGCATTAGCTCCTATTTGAGAATGAAAAATATCGTGTGATTGGTGTATTTCCCAATTCAAGCAAAAGTATTTTTCTGTACTATATTACAATTTAATGATCGTTCTATTTATAGACACCTACTATATATATTTCTTCATTTTTATACATTTTCCATTTGCTCATCTCCGCGTGATTAATATTTACTGACTATAAACTCTTTTTTTTTTTTTTTCTATAATAACAGTCTAAATCCTTTATTACAATTGAAATTACATTCTTGAGTTTGGTCTCTATTGCTGTTTAGAGTGGGTTTCTGTTATGGTCTCTATTGTTGTTATAATTAATTTTACAGAATTTCATGGTTAGTTTTGCTAGTCCTAAAAGAACATATTTGTATAGAGTTAAAGAGAAATTCAAGATAAATAATAATCTCACAGGGTTAATTCTTTTCCTTTAAAAAGAATTAACACTATGTTATAAATTGTACTATATATTTGAATTTATTTGCCAAAATATTTTTCATTCTACAAAATAAAAACGTGTTTGACTTGGCATATTCTCAGTAAACATTTTCTAGAAATATTTTAAAAAATAATCATTTTTTCAAACTATACGTCCTAGTTTTTCCATTCTATTTTCAAAGCCTACGGACTCCTTTTTTTCAAAAGTCTACAACCTATATTCAAAATACAATCTTTATTTTACATATGAAAACAAGAGAACCAAACATGTTTTCTCAAATTGAAATGTCAATTAAATATATCAATTTATTTAATTAAATTTTACAATTCACTTATCAGTACACTTTTTATTATAACACATTGTGGAAGGAATCTTTCTATATATTTTTAAGAAAACATTTTCCAAAAATGATAATGAAATTGACCCTGCGGTGATTTTTTTTTTTTTTTAGTTTTAACAAACAGAATTTTTTTTTAGAATTGAAATTTCCCCAAAATGATAAAGGAAATCCCAAATTCTCCTAAATTGGTGTCCTAAACCATCCATCCAATCATAACCCATTTTTCCCGCCTGGAAGTTCTTACATTACATTACGGGCAACAATAAAGGTTTTGGCAGATAGAAAATAGAAACTACCATTAAAAAAAACCATCCCTAGACAACTCTCATTCTCTTAATAATAAATCTAGCTCAGTCTTTATTTTTAATTGAAATTAAGCACGTGGTTCTTTAGTGCACATACTGTAAATATTTGATTATACAACGTTGTTTCTTGTACTCTTTAGTCTAATAAAGAAAATTGACTTTTGTAGGAATTAGGTAATTGTACATCTCTTTCGATGTATTTTCAAAAATAAAAAATAAAAAAAATTCATAGGACCTAGTGTCTGATGTCTTAGCGTGTGCCCAGCATTGTTAGCGGCATATTAATTTGCATGTTTAAAAAATAATAATAAAATGTCCACAATATAAACATGTGTGGAAAAATTAATTCGCACTTGTCGTGGAATCTTGGGAAGAAGAGAATACTATAATGCGGAAACAGACAGCTATAAAAGATTCCTAGGACCACTAGACTATGCCCGTGAAAAGATTCAAAAGTAAGAAAGAGAGAGGTAATATAAAATTTCTGAAGAGTTAAAAAAAAAAGGATAAAAAAAGAGAAAGAGAGAGAGTGGATCGGTAGGTGTCGTAGAGGACAAGCTTTTGAGCGGCTGGCATTGGCTTCTCTATTGGATTTTTTTTGATATTTTACCAAATCCAATGATAAAAAAAAGAAAAGAAAATCATCATATCACACTTTGGGTTGTAAATTCTAATTTAATGTTTAATCACTTTCATATACTATGCATATTAAATGCATAATTTTATTTTAATTTAAATATATATTTAACATAGATCGTATACTTTAAGGTATATATTTAAACTAATATATAAAATGAAACATTACATACATATTTTCTAAAATACTTAAAATCTTTTTTGTTAAAAATGAAATGGTGGCTCTCAAATTCTGCTCCAACAATCAATAAGTTTGTAAATTGGTGGAAAATCTGAGTCTCTGAACTTGACTGTTCTTGGATACTCATTAAATGGCAACTTAATTAAAGAACAATAAGGAAGGTTTCAAAATGGTTCAGTAGTGGTTCAATAAATATCTAATTCTAAACCTAAGGATGATATATTATAATAATCAACTAAAAATTTGTATACTAATTATACTTGAGATAATTCATAAAATAAGGAGTTAAAATTTATCATAATAAATATAGAATAATCAAATAAAAATTAATATCAAGTTTTAAGGTGATAGAGTTAAAATAATCAAATAAAAAATTAAAGCCAAACTTGAGATAATTCAAAAAAAATAGGTAAAAAAAATTAGGACAATAAATTTAAAATAATCAAATAAAAATCATTACCAAATCTTAGGATGATCATTAGAATAATCAATTAAAAATTGTACACTAACTCACTAATTCATAAAATAAGAATAAAAACTTAAAATAAATTATTTAAAATAATCAAATTAAAATGAAGGCTAAAACTTAGGATGTTATACTTAAAATAATCAAATGAAAAATCAAAATCAAACGTAAGATGGTAAAAAAATAATTCAGCTCAGGCCCGTCTCACTTCATCCCGGGCCAACCAACCCATCAAAAAGGCGGGCCTTCAGGAACAGACGACTCAATTGGCATATTTAAGGTTAGGTGAGAATTTGGTTTTACCAGTTTGTTGGAGCTCGGAATCTGCCTAAACACAATTAAACTTTCTTTTGGGAGTAATTGGGTGCAATTTGCCACATTTTTAATTATAAAATGTATAGTGTGAAATTAACCTAATTAAAGAATACATGACAATTACCGTTTGGTAACCGGTGGTGACCCTTTTGAGAGTGGAACTAACCAAATTTCTTGAGTTCATTAAAGACAATATCAGCGTTGAGATTATGAGACTGACAATATTAACAGTTTAATACGGGATATGGACAGTGTAAGCCGAGGCACTCCCCACAATATTTGGAGCGTGTTTAACATGCTCCCGCGGCTAATGCAATACCTACAGTAAAATTAGTTGTCCGCCAACTTGTTATATTATTATTTACTATGTGAACAAGTCTACCATGGGGTTTTCCTGTTGAAGTCTGTGTCTATAAAATCTACCGAAGCATGTGCATGTCTGCTAAGCTATATATCAATTATTACCTCTACAAATTTGTTCATATCCTCAGCATTGTATTCCAAGAATTGGTGCCCCGAGCTGACTGATTAGAATCATGGCCAAGATGAATAGATTGAGCATCATTTATTTGCTTCTTCTTCTGGTGATGAGCCATCTAGCGTACAGCCGTTCGATTAAGGAGGATTTCAATATGGTATCTGATGGTGTTGCTTCTGAGAGCAAGCCATCTTTTCAAGAATGGAGGTTATCGGCTGCTACGGAGACGTGTGAGCCGATATATGGGTTCTTGCCATGCTCAACTAATGTTTGGGGGCTGCTTTTTCTCATTGTGGTGTATGAGATCTTGCTTTCCCTCGGAGGGAAGTATGTTGCAACCGGGTCGGACTTGTTCTTCCAAATCACTGGACCTGGTATATTTGGAGCTAGCTTGTTTCAGTTCCTTGGCACAATCCCACAAATTGTCTTGGTTCTTGGTGAGTTCCTTCACATTAACTAATTAGACAAGACTTTTCATGATTACTTCTACTCTCCTTTCTTTTTCACGTTGTTGTTGGTTTTCTAAGGATAAAACGAACCGCAGTAGGTCACCAAAACAAAGTTGGTCTCTCTTTTTTTTTTTTTTTTTTTGTTCTTATGTTTCTTGATCACAAATAACGACACTTTTATGGACCAAGTAAAATATGATGGATACTGCGCTTTCTGTACATGCATGACTTGCATGTACGAACATGAAGTACAAAAATTAGCACACAAGGTCACCACAAGAAAAGTTGCTGACTCTTATTATGCAATTATGGTTCCAATTTAATAAGATTCTTATGCATTGCAAATAACCTAATACATGTTATGCTTTTTAATCAAGTATCTGCACTTTCGGGAACTGTGGAGGCTGCTCAAGAACAGACCACATTTGGGATGGGATTGGTTGTAGGAACAACAGTTATGCTTCTGACATTGATATGGGGCTCTTCTGTTGTCCTTGGAAGCTATGATCTCTCAGAGACTATTACTACTGATAAATATGAAAGCCAGAAAAGCATTCCAAAAGGTGCTATTAATACTCTTTCCCTTAATCCTCTTGACCTGCAAGTCAAAATGTGGATCTAATAGATACATTGCTCTCCTATAGCAGGTTATGGCGTTGTTACGGATGCTGAAACAAGCTACACTGCACGGATAATATTGATAACCTTGGTTCCCTTTCTCATCCTTTTGCTAGCAAATGTTTTCACTTCATCATCAGCGAGAAGAGTGATTATTCTTACTGCTCTCATCATCACAGTCATTTCGCTTTTTGCTTACATCTTCTATCAGGTAATAAAAAGTTTTCAGTGGCAACAGGATAGTAAAATGAGTTCTCGCCATTACGTTTAAGCTGTTCCATTCCTTTCAACACAAAATTATAGTGCAAGGTTCTTTAACCAAATTTGTTTGCAATCTCTACTAGCATTGGAACAGTTAGCAGGGATCTTTACATTTTTATGTTCACTACAGATATTCCAGCCATGGATTCAGAACCGAAGATTTGAGTATTTGATGAATAAATATGCCAAAGACAAGCTACTGATACTTCTGTCAAGTAACGGCAAGCCTGATACTCAACAAATACAAGAGTACTAAACTTTTTCTTTCTTTAATTCTTTTTATGCGCATCTACTCAATCATTTGGATTTATGGTTGTGATCCTTGTGAAGCTGACCATCATTTGGATTTCGTTCAATGTTCTTTGAAACTTATCTGATATATTTTAGTGTAGCACAAAGCAAGGAGAAGACCCCCCACCCCCACTCCCTTTATTTTTCTTTGAATAAGCAGCTAACTGTACCATTTTCATTTTCCAACTTATGATCTTCCAAAGTTCACCGAGTACTTCAAAATTTGATAACTAGTAGTTCTGCTCCTCAAGTTCCGATCTCTTTGGTGAATATACAAGTATATTTAGTTATCTATCATCATGTCTTTCAGAAGCCAAAATTCTCATTGCTCATGGATTTCTTTCTTCGAATAATTTACAGGTTGTTTAACAAAATCGACCAGAACAATAATGCATCGATATCAGCAACAGAACTCAGAGTTTTGCTCTTGGGAATAAAGATGGATGATGATGATTTAAGCACAGAGAGGGACGTAGAAAACATCTTGGAATCTTTTGATACCTCTGGAGATGGAAGGATCGATCAGGATGAATTTGTCAACAGCATGACCAAAATAGTTTCTGATCTGTGCGACCAGACTCCAGATCGCATTACAATGAGCGGATGTAGCAAATCTCAGGTAAAAAGACTCATCAAAATTGACTTTTAAGTATATTTGTGTTATAAAAATTGCAGCCTCTGATCCTATAAAGTCAGAAATGCAGAATGACAGTCAATTACAGCAGGGGTTGTTGGCTAATGGCAATGGCGGCAAGAGCACAAGCACAGGCCGACGGGCAAGTAATTCTTGGCCGAATTATTTGAGGGCTTTTTACTTTGTGACAATCGGGACTGTCATGTTGTGCGCACTTGCACAACCTTTGGCCAAAAGTGTTGTGACTTTCGCTCAAGCTGCAAATTTGTCTTCGTTCTGGGTCTCATACTTGGCTGTACCCTTTGCCACGAACTACGGAGTTGCTGTTCAATCAATTACTTCCGCCAGACAGAAGACACAGAAATCCATTTCTTTGACACTTTCTGCGGTATATTCCTCTTCAGTATTATAATTGTCATCACATTGAATAAAACACGTTGCCACAGGACTACTTGCAGAATCTATATATATACATGCATATATATACATATATATACATATTAATTGTATTATACTATGTTTTTTTATTATAAAAGTATGATGAATCAAAAAGTTTTTCGAAATACTTATTATAACCCTAATTAAAATGAGGGCATAATCAAAATTTATTTATTTTTTATAATATAGTTTGAATATAATCATGTGTTCTTTAATATTTCAAACTGTTCTTTAAAAATTACCGTCTTCTTTTTATTATAATCATTTGAATACTTTTAATTTTTAAAAGAAATTAGTTTAATATAAAATTAGATTTTGACAGCTTTTTAATCATAAGTCATGAGTATATATATAAAGAAATTTCTATGAGAGAATTATGATAGTTTAAAATTAAAAATTTTAAATTATATTATAATTTCAATCTCTTGTGTTTTATCATAGTCTTTTTTATTTCTTACTTATATGAAGTTACATTTTTAGATAATGTTAAATCTATGTTATTAAAAGATAGAATTTGATCTAACCAAATGAAATATAATATAAAAAATTTAAAGGAGAAATAAAAGTAAAGATGAGAAAAAATGTATATATGTCATTGCATGAAATTAAAAAAAAATAAAATTGGGTCCCTTTAAAGATTGTAAAAAACCAGACATCAAATGATATTTATGACAAAATTCAAATACCAAAATTATTTAATTTTTAATAAAATATAACATGATAAATTAAAATTTGATAGAGTCTAAAAAGATATATAAGTCACTGTAACAAAAAAAAAAAAAACTTCATTTAATATGTATCCATTTAACATTACTTCATTATTTCATAAAATTGTTGTTGATTAAGGTATCGAGTTTATTTTTAAAAGTTATTATTTTTAATAGGTAATTTGCATTTACCTCGTGAGGTTTGAATTTTTGGTAACCACATCTCCAATATCATTATTTAATGAAAATATCTAATACAAATTTATTTAAAAATCAAAGTACCCTCCTATTCATATACTTTTGGAAAAAAAAAATCATTACTTTAAAAAACTAATTGGTAGTTATATTTGACAATAATTTTTTTTATAATTTTTTATAAAATTATAGATACTTAATAGCTGTCCTATTAATTTTTTTTTTAAATTACACATGGTCATTAATGAAATGAAAAAAATAAAAATGTATTTCTTTATAGATACTCAGTAGTACAATTTTTTTTTTTTTTTTTGGTTACATTTCTTTGTTGGAAGGAAAGAGGAAGAAAAAATAAAGTAAGCAACAGGAGTAAGCAGATTGATAAGCTTGGTCGTTTTATATTTTTTGAATTAATCGGTAGTAATTATGAATAATATCATGATGTTATGCTTGGTTTTGGTAAGGAAATAATTTTATTTACTTGAGATTTTTTATTAATTGTGATATTTTATGATTTCTTTTCAATGATTTTTTTTTATTCACTACTAATGATATTAATTGAGAAAATAGAGTACCATTACAAATAATTGCAAAAAAATAATTATTAATTCTTAACAAGTAAAATTATTTGAGTTGGTTATGTATAATGCATTGAAAGCAGAGTGAACGTAGTAATATATATTTAGGGAGTTGTGCTTTAACTAAAATCATAGTAAGTTTTCTAGTAATTGTTACTTCATTTTATTTTAATTTTTTAATCATTGTCTTGTTTAATGATTAACTTGATGTGGGCGTTTGTCGCTTTAGTGATTAACTTGATATGTGTACTTAATATTAGCTTTGCTAACTATCTTCAAAAATTTTAATCTCGTATTTTTGGAATATTGTATATGCTTAAGTATTAGATTATATCATTGATATTATATAAATTGTTTGTTTTTAGAGTTAGATTTTATCAGTTATATATTTGTAATCTGCATTATAGAACAAGTATATCTAAGTTGTGACTTAGTAATTTATATGTAAAAATATATCCAATACAAGTGAATATTATTTTTCAATAAAGAATAAATATAACTTAGTGTACATTAATAATTAGTTCAGATTATTTCTAATCAAATCCAACTTAATGTACATTTACTTCATATCATTTCTAATTAAAACTAATAAATTAAGTTAGTCATGTATTTTAGGTAATGAATTAATTGGTGAAGCTAAAAAAAATGACTAAGAAAAAATAATTTTGGCACTTGATCATTTAAAAAAATATTAAACTACAACAGGAGATAATAAAAATTTGAATGTTCACTTAAGTACAAATAAATGAAAAACATAGTGGATTTCTAAATGTTTTTATTCTTTTTACGTTTTCAAATTGATGATACTTAAAAATAAAATTTTGAATTAATAGTTAATTATTGTTTCATAAATATGTTACTTAACAAATTTTTTTACAAACTATCTTTTAAAAAAGAAATAATCTAAATTAAATAGGGCATCAACGAAATTTAACGATTTTACATTTATTATTTTAAATTTATAACTAAAATTATTCTATATAAGATTTATGAGCAGTAAAGATATATAAGCGCAAAATATAACTTAAAAACGTGCGCCTTCATGATGGTTTTATTTTTCTTTTTTTGGTTGAAAAATTAACCTTTATTAAACATATAGATTAAAATTTAAGATTTTTTATTTATTTTTTTGCCAAATCTCCTCAGTTCATCATAGACGTCAATCCTCTGAATTTTATATTTATATTCATATAAAAATATCGAATTCAATAGTTTATATTAATTTCTTTGAAGCTATGAAATTTCAAATTTTTTTGCATCAATTTGTTTCTTATGGTATACATTTGCTTGAAATATCTAAGAACACATAGAATTTATTGAATAAGTGGCATCTTTTATTGTTTTAACTTTTATTTTCGCTAATTTTTTACTTAAAGTTTTTAATTGATATTTACTTGTATCAAATTTATAAAAGTAACTTACACAATCTAAACAATAGATAAAAGTTAAGAAATACTGACAATAACAAACATCAAATTAAGACTTTTACCTGTGCAACCCTAATGTTTTTTACTAGGGAGTATTAACTACATGTATACATGGGATGCTTCCTGTTACAAGTCTTTGAGATGCTTTCTTTTCTGTCATACAGCTCTATGGTGGCGTGTACATGAACAATGTTATAGGTATGATAGTGTTCCTGGCGCCAGTTTATGCACGAAATTTGTCAGCAGATGTCTTTGCAGAAGTTCTGGTAGTTCTGATAATCTGCATCCTCATGACTTTACTTACAAGCTTCTGCACCACATTCCCTCGCTGGTTGGGTTATCTTGTGCTGCTACTCTACCCAATTTCTCTGGCGTTAGTCTACCTACTTACTTCTGTTCTCGGATGGGCTTAAAAGGCCATGATGAGAGACTATCATGTAGCAAATTATATAATTTTTTTGTCCAATTCTAGCAGCAAATTTATCAGACAATCATCATCTGTAATGTCACCAATGAACAATTTTATTTTATGTCTTTTTGATGGATTAATAGATATGGTGTTCATCTTTCTTATCAAATTCGTGGGATCTCTCATGGTAGTGACATTTACAAATGCCTAAGAAAAATAGACACATTACTCCCATAAAGTGATATAATTTTGTCTGAAATTAAAACAGAAGGTGAAATTTGGCATTACAGTCACTCAAAAATCAAGATCGTAAAAACCCTTCCCTAGACAACTCTCATTCTCTTAATAATAAATCTAGCTTAGTCTTTATTTTTAATCTAAATTAAGCACGTGATTCTTTATTGCACATACTTTCGAAATAAAAGACAAAAATTAACTCCGTAAATGTGAAGTAACATTAAATTAACCTCCAGCACGAAACAAACACATAAAAAAAAAAAAAAGGAAAAGAAAAGAAAGAAGCAAAACTTGAGTGGACAATTTTTAACTCTTATTCTTACACCTAAATCTTTGATCATTGTTTCTTGTACTCCTTAGTCTCATAAAAATAATTGATTTTATTAGAATTAGGTACTTGTACATCTCTTTAGGTTATTCCTTAAAAAAAAAAAAAAAAAATGTCCATAGGACCTAATCCGGTAGTGTGTACCCCGCAAATTAGCGACATATTAACTACATGTATAAATAAAATAAAATAAAATGCCGACAATATAAAAAAATGAGAAGAAAAATTAATTTAATTTGCACTCGTTGTAAACACTTGGAAAAGGGAGAGTAGTATAATGCGGACCAGACAGCCATAATGGATCAGTACAACCGGACTTTGCTCATGAAAAGATTCAAAAGTAATAAAGAGAGAGGTGATATTTTAATTATTTGTGGGAGTCAAAAAAAGACAGTGGATCGGTGGATGTTGTAGAGGACAAGATTAGGTGCAAATGATGAATTATATGTGGAAATAATGCAGTATTATATTGCATTAAGGATTAATTAAATGTGACAACGAGAAGGGGCTGGCATTGGCTTCTCCATTGGATTTTTGCTTTGGATTCTCAGTTATAATTTAATATTTTATTTAGTTTTCATATTATATTTACATGTTAAATTTATAACTATTTCAAGTACATATTTGGTGTGGATCGTGCAGATTAATATGTATGTATAAAGTTAAACATATACATTTTTTATAATATTTAAAATATTTTTTTTTTATGTCAAAAATGAAACGTTTTTGATGTAACGTCTTGACATAAGCATCTGACGGGGCGGCTGGAAACCATATAGTACTAAGGTTTATCTGGGTTTGAAAATTCTTGTAAACACATATGGAAGTACTAAATGCATTAATTAATCAAATTTGATGTTGTGAGAAGCTTGATTGGATGAAAAAAAGGCCCTTTCTTTTCAAGTCCTGATCACATGGTAACAACTTGCAATTAGTGCTTGATTAATTAGTATGCAATTTGCAATTTTTTTTTTGTTAATTGTTCATCTGGCACAGTTTGTCATATAAGTTCCCAGGTCTTCATCTGGATCCAGTCAAGTTAACCGGTTCAATGGCTGCCGTTGCACTACGCTTGATTTTGCTTGTCTTTTTGATCATCATAGTTCAAGGCCGAATTCTGAGGCTCAATTCTTCTGATGATCATTTGATCTCAGATGGAGTTGACCATCTTGAAAACCAAGCATCGTCTGTTAGCGCCAATACTGGTCCCTCAATCCCAAACACCTGCGACCACCAGTACGGCTTTCTGCCCTGTGCAGAAAATGCTGCGGGATACATTTTCCAGATACTGGTCTATCAGGGACTGCTGATATTTGGAGAAAAGCAGATAGACAGGGGGAGTAAGGTGGTCTTTAATATCCTTGGAGCTGGAAAATTTGGTGGTATCATTTTTCGTATACTTATGGCGCTACCATCAATGATGCTGATGATTGGTACGTAGTTTCTCATCAGTTGTCTTCCTGTTTCTCTCTGTATTATATTGAGAAAGTTTTCTAAAATCATTAAATATGATTAGAGTTTATTAGGACTGTTTTCATATCTGCACTTGCCTCCAGCTTCTTACTTCATTAGAAGTGAGTGCCAAAATCTTACTATGTTCTTTTGCAAATTTGACTTAAACAGGAGCAGAACACATAGACATCATTGTTAGAGATATGCATAATGATCTACTTGTACCTACAGTTTTCTGGTTCCTTTTTATTTTTTTGAAGGACATAAATTTGAGCAGAGTTCCTTTATTTACTTGTTAATTTTAAAAGATTTCTCTTGCTCCATGTAGTATCTGGAGTTTTCAGTAGCAAAGAGAATGCTCAATCTCAAGTTTCACTTGGAGTCGGTATTTATGCGGGAATCACGGTGTTTAGTCTTACACTGCACTGGGGTATATGTTTGATATTTGGTAGAAGAGACTTGATGCACAAATCAAATGAGCATGCTGAAGCCTCAAACTCATATTGTTTGCCAGCAAAAGAAAAACTCATTATCTTGAAAGGTTCGCCACTTGACTTGAATATTAAGACCTTTTTGCATGTGCACATACAGTAAGAGCTAATAAATTTTGTGTTCTTACTGCAGATACTGGTGTTGTAATTGATCAGCAGACTCGTGATACTGCTGGGATTATGCTGTTATCTTTGATTCCTTACATTATTGTGCAGCTAGGTGATATCTTCAACACCTCGTCTGGAACTCGTATGATAACTTTGATAGCTCTCATCGTGTCATCCTTTTCTCTAATCTCATATTTCATCTATCAGGTGGACTAACTGAGAGCTAACATTTATCACTAGCTTTGTGTTTTATCAATTCTGACATGATTCGGCGCCTAATACAGTTAAACCTTGTTTGATTCTACAGATTTTGAATCCTTGGATTCAGCAAAGAAGTTTAGAGTACTCAAAGTATGAAATGCTGCGGACAGGATTTTTGCAGCATGTGCAACGGCAGGGACAACTTGTGAATGAAGACGGGAAACTTAACACTCATGTCATCCAAAAGTAATGTTGAGAAACAGTAGATATATATACGTATGCATATGTTTCAGAATGCTTACTGTCTGATTAGCACTTTGGGGAGCTTGCTGTACAAGTGCAATGAGGGCTCATATTATGTGCTTGCTTTCGCAGATTATTTACTGAAACAGATAAAGATGCTGACAAATGTATTACAAAGGGTGAACTGGAAATTTTGGTGCTTGATATCATTAAGACTGGGAAGGTGACGATTGATGAAAAATTTGCAGTTTCAGAAGTCATGGAAACATTTGACTTCAACGATGACAGGAGTATCACGGAGGAAGAATTCATCAAAGGATGCAAAAAATGGATTGATGAAACCAACCAGACATCTGAAAATAGTGATTCAACTTCAAAAAATATTTTTCATGAGGTAAGCGGCTTTTTTATGGGAAATTCTGTTCATGTCGATGCTAGTGCTATCTTCAGGCTATTTCACTCTTTCATATTGTCTGCCATGTCTTTGGAAATGGTTTCTTGAAAATTGAGACTACCACTTCGTGGATCTCTAATTCTGTGTTTTCTAAGACTCTAAGCATTAGCAGTTAGAACACCTTAAAAATCTTTATTCATATGGGTTGATCTGCAGCTCTTCCAGCTATTCAAAGAGAAGAAAGAAGACGATCCCCAGCAGATTGACAGAATAATGTCAAAGATTTTGAAGCATGCTGAAACACAACTACTGAAATCCGAATCACTTATCACACATGACGGAAAGCCAAATATTGAGCGCATTCAGATGTAATTTTCAGCTGTTTGTTTTCCTTATTTTCTGTCAACAGATTTCTTGGATAGCAGAATTTCCTGATAGCCTTTTTTGTTCTGGCAGTCTCTTCAAGCAATTTGACTCTGATGGAGACAAATCGATATCAAAATCTGAACTAGAAAAACTGATAAGTACTGTCAAATTTGGAGAATTTCAACCAAAATACGAGGATGTAGTAAAGGAGCTGTTTAGAGATTTTGACAAGGATAAGAATAGTATAATTGATGAACCAGAATTTATCGAGGGAGTAACAAAATGGCTGAATAAGGCCATTCGTGTTGCAAATACCCCGGACAGGACAAGAAGTATTGACGAATTCGACAAGGTAAGTAGCATTTGCCTTTGAGGATTAGATTTGACCTCTCTCAAAAGACATTGATTAGAAGGATTGAGTTGAAGCTTTTTATGATTAAATCGTTTCATGACTAAACAATCGTTGTGCTCTTTAACTTGCAGATTGTGTGGAAACAAGCAGTGTATGACAAGTGGGCTCTTGTCATATCTGTATTTCAAGTCTTATTAGGCATTGTTATATTGACCTTCCTCGGAGGACCTCTCATGGTTAGCATTCTGCAGTTATCATATGCCATGAGATTCCCGTCTTTCAGCATCTCGTTCGTGATAGTACCATTGGCCATGAATGCAAGAGCAACAATAACAGCACTCTTGCCAGCCAGTCAAAAGAGTGAAAGAACTGCTTCTTTGACATTTTCAGAGGTACCTCTCTCACTCTATACATACACATCATCTACATCATACGAAAAAGAATCCAGCTATACGTTCTTTCTTGATAATTTATATAGAGCTAACAGTAGGCAAAGAAATGTCAGCTTAAAATTTGTCAGGGCCTGATGGATGAATTAATTCTTTTCATTTGAGTCACAGATATATGGTGGAGTCATTATGAACAACATCGCAGGATTGACAACGTTGTTGGCAATTGTATACGCAAAAGACTTGACATGGAATTTTTCAGCAGAAGTGCTCACACTTTCGGTTGTCTGTGCCATAGTAGGCACTCTGGCATACTCACGCACCACTTATCCTCTATGGACTTGCATACTGGCATTCTTCCTCTATCCTTTCTCCTTGGGATTGTTTTATTTTGTTCAGGTTTTCTGGAGGTGGAATTAACAGCTGTACGATTTTGATGCGTTCCCTTTATTGGCATCTCCACTGAAATAAAGTTGTTGATGTTTCCTAAGAAAGTCTCAGATTATTTTCTTTTTGTGGGATTGTTGGATTTCAGTTAATCACAGGATCTGATTGGAAGGGAAGTACATGTTCAAACATAGTAATTTCTCTTCTTCTGTTTTTTTTTTTTTCATATATACAACCATCAACACACATTTTTGAGCTCGGACTATTATAGTAAGAAACATTGAAAAATAAATTCGATTAGAAATCAGAGGCAAAAAAAAAAAAAAGAAAAAAAATCAAGTAGGCTTGAATTTTGATTCATAGCTTGGAGCTGGATTGAATGGATCAACCATTTGATGACTCAGGTCTCCAACGAAGCAGTTCGTGGCCCAATACAACAAAATTAAGTCAATCTTCCAAAAACTATGGAATGCTCTTAATTGGATGATTGTAGATTCCCCTGTCAGAAAAATGCACATCGCCGTCACATAGACATTATTGAGAAAGAAAGGTTGGATAAGCTGCATTCATGAAGGCAAAGATAAATCTGTCCTGCAGTGGGTCCTACTGCAAGATTGCACAAAAGACTCTGGTAGCTATTAATTGCCATTCATGGTTTATCCATGTTACTATAGACTAGAAAAGCTTATTGTATTCATTCATAAAATCTATAAACAAAATGTGAACTTTCTCTCATAATCAAAATAAGACACTACAAATCAATACCACAATTTCAGCAGTAGCCATAATTGATAGTAATAGTACAGCATAATACAAATTGCCCTACAATAGTGATTGCTTTTCATGCACTGGAGTTCCAAAGATTTCTGAAATTGTGAATAACTGAGGCGCTAACACATTCATTGGCGACTTCTACACCAGAATTTTGGCATATGCACTTCAAAAGCAGGGGGTCGTTGATATACAATTGACGCGACTTTGATTAAAACAGCAGCAGTCAGAGCCCAAATTAAATAGGACTTATTCTCGGCTTCGTAATCAAAAAAATGGAGCAAATATTTATAACCCATCCATTCTTTCGTCTCTTCTCTTCTATTTTCATTCTGAACATGCCAATATATAATAATTGAATGAGCAACTCAAAGATGGGTCATGAGTGTGAAGCAAAAAAAAAAAGAAAAAAGAGTAGCTACAAACACCGACCTTGAGAAACATTTCTAAGGGAGCATCAAATACTGATTCCACCTCGGCGGCATTTGGGACTGGGTTGAAGCCATTGTAGTCCCAAATTATCCCAATCACTGGAAATACAGTAATATGTCGCTGCAAAGAAAAGGTCCCAGATTGCAAAGTCATTAAAGTTTTAAACAATGCAAAATTCCAAGCTGGAATCTGGAAATATTGTTTGAGAGAGGAAGTGATGATAAATGAATTTGTTAGGTTTCAAGCTTTTATAGTGTAGAAATATTTCAGACCAAGTTGCAACATAATGCTACACCTATGTTAAATACAAAAAGTAGTACTAAGATAATGTAATACAATTAAACTAGAATGATTCTTGCCAACTAAAACATTTGAAAGCATCAGAACTACTAACAGTAACCACTCACAAGCTTCAAAATACAACATGAGGACAAATAATCAGTTTTTCATAATTGGATCGATGACCAAATCGGTCTTACTAATGATTAGCAGTTCAACCAATCGAACCGGTTTAATAAAAATTAATTATATTTTCTCATTATATCATGTAAAATTTAATATAATAAACTAATAGTTATGTAATACATTTTAAATGTAAAAATAAATAAATAATTATCTAAAAAAATATCTAACAAAACACAAAATTCAAAAAACCACATAAATATAATAAAATATCAAATTTAAATTTTTTAAAAAATTAAATAAAAATTAAAATCGGGCTAGATTTCTGATTTTATATCCTTAACTGAACCAAATGGAACCGTTCCCACTAGACCAATTTTCAAAACAATGCAAACAACAATGTCATTCCTTTATTTTACTTGGTAGAACATTTTAGGCCAGTTACAATGTCATGTCATAGTCTATGCAAACTCAAAAAGGCACCATCTTTATTGCTTTCTTCAACTGTGCACTAAGTAATTGTACAAGTAGCCCGCATATAAACACATAGACTCAACTTCATATTCTTTTTCCAACACAAATTTCAATTAAAACAATGCACAACCAAGAAACCAAAAACAAAAAACCCAGTAAATCACTAAATACTATGTTTGAATTATGGATTTTGGTGAGGACAAGGAAACAAAGTACTATAATTTGAAGATAGGAAAATATTTTCCTTGGTGAGAAAACTCAATAAAATTCAAGGAGCAAACATAGGGTAAAAACAGAAAAGGAGTAAAACGAGTAGGAAAATGCAAAGCCATTACCTTAGTGTAGAACGGGTCAAGAATAATTACAACCTCCACAAGTGAAGGTTCCAATCCAATTTCTTCCTTAGCCTCCCTCAACGCTGTGTCGGCATCATTCTCATCACCCTCTTCCCACTTCCCTCCAGGCAACGCAACTTCACCTGAAATTATATAAAACCCAAAATAATTTCTAATCCATCCAACTACAACTATTGTTTATGGCAACAATCTTAGTAATACATGTTACCAGAATGGGAGGTCATTGTTGAAGATCTTTTGGTCAGAATTACGCGAAGATCACCCCTTTCGCCTTCAAACAAGCAGATCAGAACCGCAGCTCTATTGGGACCGACTTCACCGGCAGAATCTCGAATTCTTGAAATAGTGTCATCGGAAACATCGAAACTGTGATGGGGGTTGTAAAGGCGGAGTCTTTGGGCTACTTTTACGAGGGTTTCTGATCTCCCGGAACTATTGGAACCCATGTCCTCGACTTTGAGGTTCAAACTTCACTAATGTAGCAAGAGAGGAAGGATTAAGGAAGCATATAAACATAGATAAATTAATTCATAAAGAGTAATTTTCTGTTAACAAATATTATTGCCTCCACTGAAGCACACGTACACAACCTATGTTATGTGACGACGTAGTATTAGGGGACACTCGTAGTCGTGCGTAGCATTGATGGATCTTTAAATAAAAACGGATGGTATTAAATTTAGAGTATTAAATAAACAAATAACGGGAGTTGAATTTAATTTTCTGTGTTAATGGGAAATTTTGAAGGGAAAAAAACAGAATTATTTGCATTCATCTTTAAATAATTTGAAAAACCTCCTCTATGGGTTAGTCCCTTATAATTAGATCCTAAACCCATCATAATATGACTATATTATGATGGGTTAATCTAAATAATATGGATTGAAAGATACGAGTCGAGAGGTTGAAGACTCAAATAAAAATTATAAATCTATTATAATATGATCATATTATGGTGGGTTAATGTAAGTAATATGAGTCGAAAGATACAAGTTAATAGATTAAAGATCCAAATAAAAGTTATTTAATAGGCCAAAGGCTGGTTAATTTATAAAAAATTTATTTTTTACTATAAATACCCTCTAATTTTTATAATTAAACGATATATTTTTAATTAAACTTTAAGTATTATTTGATTTTTGATTTAATCCACATACGCCAGTTACTGACTTGAGTTTTCATCGGATAACTTCCGACACCTCTAACATTAATTCGTAACTCACCAAGTTTGTGGCCGACAAGCGCTACAGTTCATTCGATCCATTACAAGAAGGTGATTTCCACGTCATCTTCTTTAATATTTTTTCTGTTAAAATTTTATTTAAAAACTAAACACGTATTTCTCATGCTTTTGATAGCACACTTCTAAGGCATAACCTTTTTTGAATGAGATCAAATTTGAATTTTAAAATTCCTTTAATAACATAAAAAATATAAAATAAATTTTATATATAAAAATATCATCATTTTCGTAGTTATGAATGGTCAATAATTTATCGAATGCATAATAATTTCTTTCGGTGCCAACCAAATGTTGAAAGATTTTACATATCTAAACAAGTGAAACGCCACAGAATCAGTTCACATACAATCCAATAAGTGAGAGTAACAATTTCATTATTTTGTAGCACAAATTTTATATTATAGATATTGGGCCACAAATACAATAAATAATATCTCCTCTCCAAGGGCTTGTCAAACCCTCCAAGAAAGGCTTTGAAAAGTACTATTGAGGACCAAACTGGGAAGGAAGGATCAATTTTTTTTTCTGGGAAAAGAAATTTCCAAGAATCTAAAAAGAAAAGAAAAACAAATGCTGAAGAATGATATCCAACCCCGAGTACTTAAAACTTTTGATTTCACAAATGTTTTAGCATCGAGAGAAAATACATACAAGACGAAACACATTAAAATAAAGCAGGTCTAGTAAAAATGTTTGGCTTCACTTCTGCTGCAGCTCCTCTTTCAGATAGACTAATTCCAATTCAACAACAGTTATAGCTGAGGCAGTTGTAAATGGTATTCAAAGCTGATTTAAGTAATCATTCGAACATCTTCGTTCCAATCCATTTTCTCTGCAACTAAGCCCACGTCTTTGCAAAAACTATTATATCCATGCAACTGCATAAGCAAGTGGAACTTTTAAGCTTGAAATAGATTCTGCACAAGCTAAACATAGGCGGTTCAATGAGACTCACATACCGCGGGAGGGGCACACACAACGAAGATGAAGAAGAAGATGAAGATGAAGATGTTGTCTGTCACCTGATTCTGATACATTCCAGCAAGTATGCTCCCAAACTTATTTTTCCAAAGCTAATGCCAATTGCCTCCACATTTTATGCTTCTATCTCGTCGGAAAATTGAATATCTGGCTCAGAAATGGTTAGCAGAAGTTCTGGCCAGCATGAGGCCTATTATTACAATATTAATTTAGGTTTCTCTGAGCAATTAAAAACATCTGACATAAAATGTATAGCAATTTACAATTGTAGAATGATTTAATAACAGTGGCTAAAATGTGAACAAATCTGGCTAACTTAAGGCATGGTAGTATCTTTTAACATAATGCTAGGAACTTTAAATTTGGGATTTTGCTCTAGAAAAGCAGGTGGCTTCTGATACACAATTGAAGCTGCTCTAATCAAAATTCCAGCAGTTAATCCCCATATGAGGTACTTCTTATCATTCATTTCGTAGTCAAAAAAATGGATCAGATACTTGTCACCCATCCACTCTTTTTCTTCCGATCTTCTATTTTCGTCCTGAAAAAGACAATTATATTACCAAATGTATAGCAGTTTCACATAGCTAACCAAAAAAAGTGAATGACGAAATTAAAACTTAAGAAAATACCTTGAGAAACATTTCCAAGGGGGCATCAAATACAGCTTCCACTTCGGCAGCATTAGGAGAAGGATTAAAGTCTTTCTTGTTGGAAAGTATGCCAATAACAGGTATCACCCTGAGTAGGTGCTGCATATATACTACAGGGTCAAACTGTAAAGCCAGACAAGCCTACTCAACCATAAAGCATACCAGGTTCCAATGCTTATTTTTCACATATTTTGGAGTTAGTATGTGGTGCACAATATAAGGGCTTAACAATTGTAGTTACATCTGCCTTTTGCTTTTAGTCCAATCCACAGAAACAAAGTCATGCCAACATACCAACAGCCATCATTAAGAGTAACTAACATAATTTTCACTTCTATACAACCTCCTGTCGAATGAAGATCACTTCTCACAAGCGGAAGAGAAAACAAAGAAGCACGAAAGGCTTCATCATTTATCTTCAGCCTTATCTGCATTGTCACTCTTAATTTAATGTGTATTTTAAGATATTCAGAAGCAAATTCATCTGGAAAGTCCACAACTCTTCAAGTTGCAATAGCTATTTTAAAAGCGGAAAATTCCATAAAGAGGCAAGCAGGAAGTATGAGTGCTTCAGCTGAAACCTTGACTATATCAACTAGTAGAAGAGTTAATGATTACCAAAGGCCCTCATTCATATAATCACTAATTCACAAATAAATAAAAGTAGTTTGGCCATATAAGTCGAGGCTTCTCCAATTGTTTTTTCAAACTTTTCAATTCTGGATTTGCTACAGTCTTAAATGTTTCCAAAGCTTGGTCACATACCTCGGAATACTTGAATTGATCATTAATAATTAGTATTTGGAAGAATCCACAGCATAATGAGAGAGAAGAAAAGGTTATTTACTCATCATTTCTACAAAATAACTTGCTTATGATTAGGGCCTTGAAGCATAAGATAAAAGTAGTGATTCAAACACCATTTTATCCTTGAGGATGAAGCTAGTAAATAAAGTTTACATCGAACATTCTGAAGAATTAAGGAAAAGCAACTGAGTGAAACCTATAGCAGTAGAAAGTTGGGCTTACTTGAAAACCAGTTCACAGGAAATCAAGACTTTGTCTGGAAAAACAACTTGATCCACCCAATTTATCACATACACATCAATAGACAATTTAGGATTCGAGTTCTCTCAAAAGGTAAGACTTCAGGTCATATGTGAAGATAGGCGCATATACCTTTGACAAGAATGGTTCAAGACAAGTCACAACGTTTACAAGTGAAGGATCCAACCCTATCTCCTCCTTTGCTTCCCTTGTTGCTGTCTCAGCATCATTGGCATCTGTCTCCTCTGCTTTTCCTCCAGGCAATGAAACTTCACCTGTCTTCAAACAACTTATTAGTTGAACCTAAAAAGAAGCCCAGTAACGAAAACCATCAAGAAAAGAATACATTTACATGCTGAGATGGCAAACAAATATTATTGCGGATTAATCCATGCAACAAGTTAGGTCAACCAGAAAAATTTCCAAATTTCTAGAAATTCTTTCAATTCAAGCGATATTATCCCAGGTTTGGGCAGCCCTAAGACTATGATTCCTTGATTCCAAATGTTTGAATCACAGTGAAGACGACATCCAGAGAAACCTAACCAGCATATTAGGCCAACCATTTTATCCAAAACACTAAACTCTTCACCAGATTGAACAAAATCAAAATACCCATATTGCTCAAAAAACTTCAAATAAAGATGAAATAAGCATTCAAGAAAATGCAATCAAACAAACCAGAATGAGTAGACAGCCTTGATGATCTCTTAGTGAGAATAACTCTAAACTCTCCGTCATCCCCTTCAAAAAGGCAGATGAGAACCGCAGCTCTTTTGGGCCTGAACCGATCAGCAGGCTGTTGGGCCACTGAAGTTGAAGATTCCGCAAAGCCCACTTGCGAAACCACTTTCCCTGCGCTCTCCTCAATCCTCTGCTCCTCCTCCTCATCATTATCTGATGGTGGCGGCGGTTTGTAGAGGCGCAGTTGTTGGGCCAAGACCATGAGTTTCCTGGAAGGCCCAAAATTGTTGGCTGCACAAGAATCCATGATGATGAGTCTAGAGAGAGAATTTGGGATTGGAGACGACAATGATGGGGTTAAGGATGAGGAGAGCAGGGAGGCAAATAAGGAGCTTGAGGTTCTTCTGAGTAGTGGGAGCATGCGTGCACAGCTGTAGTTTATAGCCTACTGCGTCTGGAAATTGGTAATGGATTCTTGATGAATTAATGCGTCTAATTTCGGTAGAATCGGATGTGCCTATAATTTCGGTTTTTCAATTTTTTTTCTCAGTATTAGTTGGGATCATTATTTTTTATACCATATGTTCTTCGAAATAGGATACAGATATTAAATTTATTGTATAACTATATCCAGTGATAAAATTCATACAAAATTTATATATTTATCTAATTATAATTTTGAATTGAAATATGCTGGATTTTTTTCTAAGAAAATAGCATCCTAGACGGATACTATAGTAAATGAACGAGCATTTCCACATGGCCCGTTGGATTTGGGCCATTGTGTTTGGGCCCCCAGACAGTTAGCTTTGCCACGACACGATGAACGAAACCTGAAAGCACCTTTCAAAAAATTCTTTTTGTCTAGTGGGGGCCCAATTGAGCCTTTTGGAAGAATTTCTAGTCGGCTATGGTTGTCAAGATTTTTTTGAATTGACTGGACATATAGCTACATAAGTTCCACCCCGATATTTGAATGTTTTTCCATTGAAAAAGCGTAGTTGATTAGTTCAATATTTCTTGGAAAAAGATGTGTGGAAGATTTAATAGTTTTAATCTAAATTAAAGCTTGTGAAGTCAAATCACAAGAAAATTCTTTGTGCATTCTCAATTTTGTTTCTTTATTGTTATGTCTTATCCATTTGGCATGGTAAAATCACATCATTATGCAAAGAATACAAGATGATTGAGGTTTTTTTAAAAAATAATGGATTAAATGTAGTAAATCTGACTCATTATTAATCATTAAAATATATAAGCTAGGTGTTAAAAAATATTCATCCCTATAATCAGGGAATGGAATTTCACATTAGCCTGGCTATATATGTTCATTTCCGAGAAAATGTAGAGGCCTTTTGGTTCCATAGGTTTGATGTTTTCTGTATAAAAATATTTAAAATGTTTCTGAAAATGTGTTTGTTAGGTATATTTTTATTTTTCAAGTTTAACCAGGAAATTTTAAAAATAAAAATAAGAAATATTTATCATAAAAATAAATAAAGTAAGTATATTTCTAAAATTTCAAATTATAAAAAAAAAAATCCATTTAAAAATAAAAATAAATATGCTCGTACTAATTACACAGTCTAAATGGTGGTAAAAACAATAGGTTAATAAAAGGCACGTGGAGGTAGGCAGAATCACTTTGAGTGATCTCCTGATCATCATCTGCTCTCTCTCTCTCATTGTCTTTCTTGTTGGGTTTATTATTGAACTTGGATACAGTGCAAAAGTAAACTGATGGGGATAGGTCCAATCCAACACCACAAAAAGTGGGACATCAGACTTCACCCTAATCATACCCCAACTGGGTTCCCCTCACATGCTTTTCTCTCTATACACACCATGCTTCACTTGCCACCCAGTACCCTTTTAGGGTTCTGCTCTCTCTCTCTCTCTCTCTCTCTCTCTCTCTCTCTCTCTCTCTCTATATATATATATATATATATATATACACACACACACACACACACACACATATATGTATAGTATATTAACCTGTGTACCATTGTACATTTCATGTCATTTGGTCCAAGTCTACAGTGAATTTCATGTCATTTGGTCCAAGTCTACAGTGCTTGGCTCATATATTGTGCATTAGACATAGACTTATGTAGTTCTATGTCTTAATTATGGATGTCGAGTGAACATGGTACTTTTGAGAAATGACAATATCAAATTAATCAAATATGTGTTTGTGCATGCAATGGAGTCCATCTGTCCATGTTAGGAAGGGGTATGGTTGGGCAAACAAGTCTTACTAATTTGTTTTACTTTAAATCATATGCCTGTGTTAGAATTCTTTTTAACAATTTTTCTAGTATAGGGAAAACATTTTGTACATCCAAGTTGGGAGTATAAAAGAATGAAGATAAGTAAAAAAAAAAAAAAGGCATATTTGCCTCTACGAGGCTTTCTAACTAGTTATCACAATAAAGAATCAAACTTCCTTAATTTAATTTGAATTTTTTAAGTCGGGTAGCATAAGACTAATCTATTACCAAGTGGAAAGCAATATTATTATTCTCCAATTAATTATAGCTTACCACAATAAACAAAAAAAAAATGTGAAAATTAAATATCAGATAATAATTGGTACTTTCCACATAAATGCTTTTATGGTATGTGACAAGTTACAAATGGCTAAAAATAAAAGAGTTGATACATGTTTTTCTTCCAAAAAAAAAGGAAAAAGGAAAAGAAAACCTTTACCGCCACCAGGGAAGGAAAAAGGCAAAAGAGATGGAGTACCATTCACATGCACGCATGCAGCAAACCCTTGTTCCTCGAGCTGAGGAGGGTCCCATTCAACTCATGGATGTTCTCCCTCTTTCTGCATATCTCTTTGGAAGGGGCCAATGTCCATGTATTTTCATACCAAATAGTAGGTCCTGTTAAAGTTTTTTTGAAAATCTCCATATGCCATGTTGATATAGTATGATTCCTCATACGATATCTGATATAAACAAATATTTTCTAATTCTGAAAAACTATTTCCTCTTTCTCATAATAGAGGCCAACTTCGTTTAGAGCTCGAATACTCTCCATATGGATTTTACTGAAATCCTCGATGCATCAAACTGGGATTTTATGGGAACTGCTGCATTGTCGCCTGTGTTTCAACTTTCAATAAACCAGTTAAAGAACTGTAGAATCAAACTTTTGTACTTTTTTTATGAGATTAAGCTGAGCAGATGTTACTTAAAGTGAAACGTGAATCCCAACACAATGAGACTGAGTCCGCACATTTATATGTTTATGGAATGTTTGGATTTGTTTTAAATGTTTCTGAAAAATATTTTTGAGAAAATGTTTTAATAAATGTGATTGCTTTAGGAAAAATGTATAAATATATTATGCATGTTTGTTGTTTTTTTAAGAGAATAAAGGAATAACGAAAAAGGATAAAAAATGAATCCAAAGATAGCCTTAGTACTTGGTACATAATAGTTGTGAGGACAGGAGTTGATAGTAAAAAGGTGCAGTACCAAGATTTTTAACAGTGTCAACATGAATCAAATGGTTACTAGTACTATTCATATAGGACTACTCATTGACTCTGAACAGGCAAATCTTCTATTCACCTTTGCTATTTTCTCTCACTGTAAAACTCTCTTTACACATTTCTATACCTTAGCTAGTACATTAGTTCGCACCCAGATGCACATGTAACAGTACAAGGTATAGATATCTGGTTTTGCATTTGGACTGATTAGGCAGTTTATCGGCTTCTGAGCTGCGTTCTTTGGGGGCCCAAAAGTTCTCAAGTTTTGATACCTACACAAGGAACTAACCAAAGCAAGCTAAGAGGTGTAACAAGGAGTCAAAAGCTTAAACATGGATATTCCCCCAAGCAATCAACTCGAGGCACCTGGCGATGAAGAAGATCAACTGGAAGAACTTGAAGATGGTGACAATTGCATAAGTGAAGACGTAGCATTTGAAGAACCTGCTCAAGAAACACTGTTTAGTAACTACCACCAGCATTTTGAACAGCCAGAAACTTTTAGTGGAAAGTCACTTGATTCCCACCTTGCAAAATGGCATGACTTGGTATCTGCTGGTGAAATTTCTACAGCATCAGGTCACAGAAAAATCCGTTCCGAAAGACTAATGCAAAAGGGTTTCAGTTTAGCATCACCAAAACTGAAAGCAAAGAGAAGGAAAGCAGAGATAATTGAAGTCCATGGAGGCCGCATTATTCGAACCGCCGGCAGAAAAGATGGGCACAGCAAAGTCTGCACCGCCAGGGGAACGAGGGACAGGCGCCTTAGGCTGTCACCAAAAACTGCAATTCAGTTCTATGATGTGCAGGACAGGCTCGGCTATGACCGCCCCAGTAAAGCGATTGATTGGCTAATGAAGGAGGCTAAAGCCGCCATTGATGGGCTAGATGAGCCGGTGCCTACTCGTAATCACTTCAGTGCTACAAATGTTACAGAAAATCATAGCCCTGCAAATGGCAAAAGTCAGCAAATGCAACCGGAAAGTGACCGGTTTTTGAAGTCTGAATGTGGGATGATTCAGAACCTCGAGCAATTGAATGATGACAATCCCAATTCCAGTTTTGGTTTCTTTACTAATGGGGCTGCGCCTTTGTCTTCTACTGTGTTCCAGGCATACGCCAATGATGATTTTAACTCATCAATAAGCAGAACTGAAGCCCCAGAAGATTCAATACTTCATCCTAGATATCAAGAGGGATTTTTGTCTGCTCCCTTAACTACTCTTTCAGAGATATTTGATGCAAATTTAGAAGTGGCTAGACTGCAGAGAATTTTCACTTGGAATTACGCCAATACAAGAGGAGCAGGAGAGGATTACTCTTCTGTCAGCTCTCTGCCGCTCCATTGTCCAGCGCCCCAGTTATAGGCCACAGCCAGATGTTTTCTCAAAGGGAACCCCTTCAGTCCAGTTACTCCAGAATTACTAACTATTCTCCAATAAGCACTCAATTTCCAGGTATTAATTTTTCCAATGAGGGGCTGCCAAATTTTACTGCTGCTGCAACACTGAAAGAGGATGAAATCGAAAAGATTCCAGCTTCCAGCAAGCCATATTCTACAGCTTCTTTTCTGCATTTTGAAGAATAGAGAGATTTTTCTTTCTGCATGGTGCATTGATTGGATTCCTCGATTTTTATAATTACTCCTCAGATTAATTCATCCAATTTAGTCAAATGCAGAGCTTTTATGTACTTGGGCAATTTCAGGAGGAAGTTCAAGTTGAAAAGACAATTTCAGGAGCCTGGACAAATCACAACAATCTCAGGAGCCAGAATTCTTAGACATTAATTCCAAGTAATATATGTACAAGTTTGAGCACAATTTCTGATTTTCTTTGTGATGTCTTTATAGTGAGTACGATATTAACTCCATTCAGATTGTTCAGTTCAGCAATTGCATGCTTGCTGCAGCTTTATCTAGCGTAGTAGTTTTCGGGAGAATTATATTCCCATCTTCAGGGGGTAAAAGAAGAGAGCAAACCATGAACTCCAATATTGCTGGTTTTGAGCTACATTGCTTTTTCGAAAATGGAAAGTCAAAAGTAGAATAAGATTTTGCTATATATGTTGCATTCAAAATCCCAACTGTCTGTCTTTCTTGAGAAATGATACGCCCATTTCATCTTTTTCACATGGTACACTAATATATACCATGAAATGTTTCAATTCTTGTTAACTAATTTGGTTAAAGCGAGTCAAAAAGATGAAAATTTGACATGAAGAGAGAATCAATTGTTGTTTCATCTTTTCACCCCATCAATGATTTAAATACTATAAAGGAAGCTTTTCATGCATATGACACTTCAGAAGAAAAAGCAGCCAAGAATCTGAAACAATCTTGGCTTGAGCATATCATATTATAATGCAGGGGTCTGATTTTGGTTCGTAGACATAAAAACAGCAAGACTAGCAATTATAGGCAGGCATGGGTAGGGGCTCTCTTGATTGGGTGGCCCTGACAGTCATATAGAGAGAACCAGTAATATAAACCATTTTTGGGTTGATGAGTTGTCAGACTCGTTCTTACGTCCCCGTTTCAGTGAAATTGCAATAAACTTTTTGGGCCTAAGGAATGTGGAAATCGGAAGTGCAATCAGGCATTGGCTCCCATGTGATGGTATGAAGAATAGAAGCTGGCAAAAGTTATTTACAAGAGGAAGAACAGATGCAATTATTGGCTCCATTTAAATCAGTGATAGAAACAAATGAAGCCAACTGTATTTTACTTTCCTACCGGACAAGTATAGAACCAGACTTTTGTTCCTAGGTATTCCAATCGACCCATTATCAATGCATTTCACAGTAGAGCATTCTAACTCTACCTATTGCATTTCACTCTCTACTCCCTACAAAGAAGTCCAAGGAGCTAATATAAGAACGAACCAGCTCCCCATAAATTATTATCGTACCTTCCCATCTATAATACTTGGTTAATAGGTGAGAAACTACACATAGGATGTTCTATTACAAATCCTATTACATGATTGTCTTGACCTGTAAAGTGTACATGCAGCGACCAGTTAGTGGAATTAAGTCATATTTGAGTAGGATATACCAATACAAAACTTAAACAAGTCGATTAACCCGACTCAACACATTAAAATGCAGGATAATTAAATTTGGCAAGATTATGTACATGCTTGATCAGCTAAAAATGCACAGAGAAACATCACCTGAAATTAGCTGACCGACCCTAGATTATGTACTGGATTCTGCTATTTTAATATAGCAGAAGATATGCATTTATGAGCAGCATGTAACTATAAATTCTACAATGGGAAATGCTTACAGAGGTTGCAATTCAAGGCAGATGTAGCACAATGGATCAAAATAAGATGACTGTAAGAAGCCTGCAAAACAGCTAGACCTGATAGTGTAACTGCAGACAGCCAGTAGATCAGAGTGATGAATTGATTCTTTTAGAGTAGAAAATTTTCAGAAAAGTGAAAGTTGGGAAGTAGTTCATAGTAGAAAATAGAAACACTTCAACTTACCCAAATTAAGTACCAGTATAACTTAGAAGAAACAGAGATTGCAGAAAACCCTGTCATTGGTGTTCCAGTACAAACCAACATTCCATCTCCACATACAATACATAACTGATGTTTAATTACATAACAATCTGACAATAAGTTTTTTTTTTTTTTCCAAATGTACAATAATAGGAGGAAAAGCAAGATTCACTAGCAGGTCAATTCCAGATCCATTTTTCTTTCTTTTTCAATATTGCTTTTGACAAACTCACAGTTGCACCACTCTCACCGACATAATCAAGCCGTGAACGCATGATCAAATTGCTTGATTTTTCCATCAGTGTTATGCTGACATAGCTTGTTCAAATTTGAAAACTTTCCCGACAATGTATCATTTGAAGCCGCTGGACTTAAGATCCTTCCTTTTCATTCTTAGTTTTTTTCTCTTCAGCTTTGGAGTTCACTTTTTGAGCAGCTATTTTCTCAGCTGCTTCATAAGATAGTTTTCGGGCTTTTCTGGCGGCCTTTCCATTAGGAGAAATTAATTTGACTTTATCTGGCGCTTTGCAAGTAGGGGAAATCATGTTTTTGACAGTCTTGTATGGCTGGCGACTGTGTGCTTTCTTGGGACTTTCCTTCGCTGCAACTCGGCTTTCCCAAGGCCGAGCAGCAATCCAGCGGTCCATCCAGCTCCATCCCCAATTTGCTTTACTAAGTTCATGATTGCCTGATCCAAAACTCGGATTGGAGTTGGCCCTCCACTGCTAAGCATTTTTGTTTATTTTTTTTATCATTCTTGGTCAGATATCAAATGAAAAGGAAGTCAAGAAATAACTATAATTTGTATTACGCACCTGATGAGAAAAGGCATATGCCATAGCTCGCTCCCGCCTCACGGCAGCTTCTTCTCTCTGATGTATTCTTGCAAGAGCTTCGCCAATTGTATCAGAACCACCACTCCACTCCACCTGTCACATGTTTCATTATGGAGGAAATGTGACATTCAAGTTTAAGGTTTAGTTTCAAATTATAAATAAATTAGGCAGATTGTTGCTATTTCACCAAGAACCACTTTAATAACAGAAGTTGAAATATACTAAAGAAAATACAAGAATTGCTAACCCACAGGAGGAATTTGATTATCTTACTTCTTAAGGAACAGAAGTAGATGTATCCCTCATTCCTCCCTTCCCTTGTCACTCTGTCTTGGGTATTGATTGAAGTTAAATTACTACGATCGGGAAAGGGAAAGGCATATAAAGATTGCTAGTGACTTTTCTCTTCTAATTCCATTTAAACTCTTGTCAAAGTGGCAAAGCGGTTCTAAATTATCGCTAAAAACAACTTAGGCACTCAACACGTGTGCCAATTCATACCATGTACAGTTAGGTACACCTTCTGCATCAATTGCTTTTGTGCTGTGTTTCTTTCTTTTATTTTTTCCAACCCTTTTTCAACATTAAGCTTGGTAGAGGCATGAAGGAGAAAATTTTCGGCATACTCCCATATATCTGAGAACGAACCCTTCCAACACTCAATGCCTACTAATTAGGGAACTTTTCCTCGTATAATATTTAGTACAGCTAAAAACACAAACAGCTAGAAGTACACAGTTGAAACATAAATATTCAAAGAAATTTCAAAATATTTGAAAGTATTGGCACAGATGATTTCAAGGCCTTCAAACAAAAAATCAATTGAGAACCGATTTACTATACCATAGAGGATGCAGTTAATCTTACCTCAAGGTCATGAAGCTTTGCTTCTAGCTTCAATTGATTCTCCAGCTTCTTCTGCCTAAGCCGGCCTTCCGTAACCATGTGAACTCGCCGTGCTCTAATCTGGGCCTGAATCCTGCTCCATGAGTGCAGATGACTCAACGTAGTTGAGGCTTGCTTCTTAACAGAATCACATTGCACCAGATTCTGTAACCTTACCATTCCTGTCATTCCACGGAAAGTTTTCCTTGCCTAAAGCAGGAGTGGAAGTACATAGTCAATTCTGGACTTCCAGTTATAAAAATGAAGCTTGAAAATCCAAAGTCACACAAAGATGAAGATTGATAAGTAACTCTACTTTGGATATCCAAGCATCAGTTAATCTTGTAGGCAGATGAGGACGATCGTGTAAGGGACCTGTGGTGTACGCTCATGGGTGGCATCATTTGAAAAACTAGAATTGCCTTTTTTTTTTTCATTCATTCAGATTTATAATGCCATGTTTCACCTTCAACTAGTAAGGAAAATACTTTCATCCTTCTTTTGGGAGACAAAGCTGAAAACATCCACTATTAGAGCTTTTCTACGTTTCTAACACAATCAAAATCGACACATGCCAGGTCAAAATAAGTTGGTTCACCAATAATTCTGCTAAACTTATACATACAACAAACTAATTGTTGGATGAAGTTAACATAGTAGTTACTTGAAGCTGCTTATCAATTAGCAAAAGACATATATCATATCCTTATGCTGACCCATTTCTATGTGTCAGCTGGTATCTGGCTAGGCTTGCCACATTTTATTACAATCAACCACCCCTTCACCTCCAATAAAGTGGGAGGAGAAAGGAACAGAACATATCACACACATACGCTGGCAAGAATTTCATGACAATTCGATCCCTTCACCTTCAGTAAGATTAGTGGGAAAAGAAACACAATACAAAATCAACCCTATAAAATAAAATGGTAGAAATAAAAACAGCATGGAACATGAAGTACCAAGTATGCCCGATATGCAGTCTGGATTTGAGTAGCAGCAGCATCCTCTATGGAGAGACCAAGCCTGCCCTGATTATCCACAGAAGCACCATTAGCTTGTACAGGACACTCTTTCTCCGAGCAAAGTTCCTCTTTATAGCCATTTATGTTTTCAGGTACTGAATATCTCTGTTTAATAGCAAGAAGAAGAAATGATGTTGCAAAAATGCAGATGTCTAGATCTTAAGCTAACAAAGCTATAGATTCAAGCATGAAACTGAAAATGATAACATGGCAGAAACTTGTACCATAATGGTCCACACCAAAATAGAAAGAAAGAAGGGGGAATAATCTTCAGGTATTTTGTGCAGTCAGACCACATGTCATGATATTCCACTTTTGAATAAGCCCCCAAGATTTTGAATATTTGAAAAAGATGTTTAGAGAATAGTATCTCAGAAAAAAATTAAAAATTGCGACTACCAATTAGATGAAGGAGGCAAAACAATCTTCCAGCAATATTATACCTACTCTTACAACTTTATCCACTTCTTAGCAGAACTTTGAGCAATGTCTTTACCATTTTTTTTCTAGTAGGTAACAGAAACAGTTGCTCCAACAAATTGTCACATTGCAGAGCTTTTCACTAAACATAAGAAGCTAATTCACTCAGGGCTTTCTTTGCAAGTGGCCAGTTCTACAAGCATGCACATAATCAGAAGATATAGGACAAGAAATATATTATATAGTAAGAGAAAGTATGTAGAAAGATTAAGTAATTGTTGAAACAACAAATTAGGAAAACCATATCAGTAACAGTAGCTTTTACCATCAGTGGACGAAAATGACCTCTCTTCAGTAAGTCACTCAAGTCAATGGTCATCAAATAGATTACTAGATATTCCTTATTCAAAATAATAACATTACGAAATTCCTCATAAGAAAGAATCTTATCGGAAAATCGTGCACATGCAAGTTCTGAAAGCATTCTCCCATTAGAAATAAATGAATAAAAGAAAAAAATTGAAATATATGAAATAAAAGGTTTGGAGCATCCAGAGCTTCGAACCTTCAATTTTTGTGATCCATGTCCCTTCACTTTCTTTTTGCTGATTATATTCTTAAACCAAACTCCTGAACCCATTCTCAATGCTCAAAATACAGGTAACTAAAAGACCCTGCAGAAGTCATACATCGCATCAATGACATGACGGTCATAACTGGCATCCAGCATATCAAAACATCATTATCAAACATGCTCAAACAAAAATCTGATATGCTAAACATTTCCTAGATTTGACTGTTATATAAGTTGATGAAATTGCTAATTGATAAAAGACAAGAACTATTCAAATGTTGCCAGTTTTGTATTGTATGAAACTGATTGTTCCATAAGTCAGGAACCATAAGTATTTTCTTGTATCAAAACTCCAAACACATCAACTAGAGAGGAAATATGAGAAACTTTAACAAAGAACAAAGTTTACATTTCATCTGAAAGATAGGATTGTAGTATGGCTTTCCAACTGTAAGTAAAACAGTACCGCAATCAAAATCAAGAATTTGGACAAATGATATTAATTTGTTCTATCATCAGTAAAGACCTGTGAAGGGAATTCTTATGTTCCGGCTAGTGATTCGACAAGCAGAACAGGGCTCACTGATCCTTGCATAAAAGCAAATCAAAGAAAGAGCATTCATGTTGCTTCATCACCCATCCCCCAAAATACAAAGATACGACTAAAGAGTTGATAGTAGCCCAGGACTTGAATTATGGCAACAAAAGTATTGAAAGTTCTCAAATTAAGGAAACTGGGATTTCATAGATCCATAAGAAAACAAAGGAGTTTAATTGATGAGATCAACCTAAGTTGCGTAATGAGGCCCAGATTATTGATAAGACAGTCCCTTTCCACAGAGATAAAGCAGGATTAGGTTTAACCAAGTAAAAGATACTTCTTAATTCTAATTTAAGAACCAAGCTTACATGGAAAATCACTGTCAAATAAGCAAGACCATTTGGATCCTCTCAAGATTTACAAAAAGATCCCTGTTTCTTTCAAGATTCCTTGTTAAAAAAAAAAAAGGAAACCGACGAATATTTCTCTTCCTTGAAGCATTACAGGCACATCAAGAAACAATTTTGTAAAGAAACAAACAAGAAAGAAAGCAATGTAGGCAATTCAAGAATCTCACATACCAGAGAAGGGGCCTCCACAGGTGAAGACTCCTCCCTTTTTGGCAAAAGGGTTTCTCCAAGAAGTGAAGTAAAACCAATAATATGGAAGCAAATGCAGTGATGGAAATTGAAGTGGGATAGAGAAGTATGAGTAAAAGAGAAGAAATACGAAGGCATATATGTACAGACTTGAAGTAGAAGGTAGAGAGGGAAAAGGAAAGAACAAAAAGTGGGTAGCTTTGCCGATATTTGCCATGGCCCAGCTGCTACTGACCTCAAAAAGAGTTGAACAATGAACCTAAAAACGTATCACGTATCAAGAAATTAGAAAATCAAGGCCTGTCTCTTTTGATTCCAATTCTCCGAAAAAAATAATCTCTTCCCTCAATCAAAGGGGCTTAACCGACGCCCTCCAACTCACATCAAGATCATAGTTTTTATCCAAGAAAATATATGGTTATATTGACAGCAGAACCACCCGTGACAACCTTTCCATTATGATTTGTGATGACCCCTCTCCATTTTTGATATATTTTCCAATCAAATACAATTACTTCATCTGTTTCAAATTATAGTGCTATTTGATTACATAATGATTTTTAGATAAAAGTTAAAAAAGTAATTTTTTTAAATATTATTAAACTTTTGCTTTTTAAAGTAGTGATTGTTATGTTATATTATTGCTTACAGTGAGAGAATTATGTATAAGAAAAATCAATTTAAGAAATAGGATCTTATTCTAAAACATTTCAGGCACAAAGTATTTACTTACATAATTGAAGCATAAGTTAAAAAATATTCTAAAATTAATCTAATATCTCAACTTTGAATCAAAATTTCAAAATCTTGAACTTCAACTTTATCATTTGAAAATTTGATTAGCATCTCTATTTTTGGGTATGTAGACGCAATAAATAACTATACTTTAAAGTGGAAATTTTTTAGTAATACTTTTAACATTTCCTACTTTTAAATAATAAAGTCATAGTTAGTTTGTGAAATTTAGACTAATGCAAATTGCATGTCTTGTACTTATTCAGCAACTACAAGTTTTGGAACAGCTGGAACCCTGGTTTTAATGCTTATTTATCTCCGTGAGCTGTCCGTAGGGACATTTAGAACAATCTCTTTCTTTTTCATAGTATTGTGGTACTTGTGTTTCAGCAGAAAACGGGTAAATATTTGGCAATTTTCTTATTCGAAAAGATTTCTGAAATCTGAACTCCTAGAGGACCTCAATATCTGTTTGTTTGATTGCTAGATTTTATTCAAAACAGGGTTAAAGAGCATTACCCAAAATGTCATGACTTGTGCCTGTAGGTGACCAATTTAGGGTGAGCTAGGCAAAATATTTATAAATTTATGTAAATTAAAGATTTTTTAAAATACTTTAAGAACAATTAATTGCACACAAATTCGGTTAGCTAAAAGAATCTACCCTATTTGTAATGTTTGAAAATACTAATTATTCTATTTGGATATTATGAGATGATTCTTGTAAATAGTTACTTTTGAACGAAATACAAATATAGAAGAAGTGACTTGAAAACTAAATTTAGGTTCTAATGTCAAAATTTTAATTTCGAAATTAATGCTAATTGCCACTAACATAATGTTTACTTATGTGGTTTAGACATTATCATTTGCTAAATGGGTAGAATACTATAAGAAAGTGGTGGTTACCCTGGAAAACTCGTAATCTAATGTAAGATAAACCCACCCTTATTATTTATATTACATCAATCACCAAAAGTGATGAAAACGATAAAGGTTGGTGAGGACAATTATTTGCGAAAAGACAATACAAGTTGTGTGAAGAAAATTGAAGTTTTTGACGTGGAATATTTAGGTGTGTACGCGTTTGTACATAAAATAAAATACCACAATAATCATTGGTACCAACAAACATGGATTCCATAAGTCTAAAATATATCCCTAGTCCTAAAACTCATCACTTTTTTTTTTTTTTTTTTAAATGGCTTAGTTATATATTATTTTTCTTCAAAATATACAATCACTTAAAATTATAATACCACGTAACTAACTCTACAAATACATAAAATTTGTATTTTTTAAATCCTCTATCAAAACTTTTTATCGTGTCAAATGGGTCTCATTTTTACAAATACATAAAATTTGTATTTTTTAAATCCTCTATCAAAACTTTTTATCGTGTCAAATGGGTTTCATAAAAATGAGACCGAATTAGTAATAAGTTCATTTTTTTTTTTTTTGGGTTATCTTTGGACTTTGATTTTTTTATGAAGAAGAAAAATAAAAAATATATTAAAAAAGCATAATGCTATCATTTGAAGTGAGAAAAATATTTTTTTCCTACTAAAATCTAAAGACCAAATATAACCTTAATCATCTTGGTCATTACTGTTCCCTCTCTCATTTCTTTTTCCTATCATTATAAAAATATTCTACTCATTGAAATTGATTTTTTTTAAAATTATTATCATAATTAAAATATGATGTCGCATAATTTATAATTTTTTAATTTTTATTTAAAATTTCGAGTTAAATTATTCCTAAAATTTGGAGATGGAAAGTGTATTAAATAATTGTTGCAATAATAATAATTGCAATAGGGGTAAATAGAAGATAATGATGGCGTTGGTGGATTGGACTGGGGACACCACATAAAAATTGTTTCTTAAAGGGTCACCAATTTCAATTTCAATTTTGCCTTTTTCTTTTTTTTTTTGCTAAAACGAGTATTTGACTATATGTTGACCACTGATAGCATGTTGTGTTTTGTGGGGTCTACACATTAAATAGGGCCAGGGAAATGCAAACAAAATTCGATGTACAACCAAAGAGGTGGTCCCGGCGGGGCTCGAACCCGCGACCTTCGGCTCATAAGACCAACGCTCTAACCAACTGAGCTACGGGACCGATGTTCTCGTTGGCTACTAATATATAACTTGTCTCAAATTTTGTTTGCAGTGTAACAGGCTAATCTATTTCACTTTTCAGATTCAATTAAAGGGTTATATAGACCTTTCAATTGGTTGGGTACATGACATCCCAAGCATATGCCGAAGAGTGATGATAGGACCATGGAAGCCCACGTAATAGTTTGTGCCATATAATCTCGAGCTATATTCAAAAGTCAAAATCATAAGAAAAATGGCAAAGAAAAAAGAAAAAAAAAACCCTATAGAAGTACTTAAATAAAGATAAAATTTATTTCAACCATATTTTCGGGCAAAATAAGTTTTTACTTCTTAAACAGAGTTGAGAAAAATAAAATTAGTTTACAAAAAAAATTCGCATAATTACGTCCGTACAAAAAAAAATTTCATTGTGTTCAAAATTGAAGGAAAGAGTAGCCTGTTTGGATAGAGTATATTATAGTAGATATATTTTCTGCATTTTGTATGATCCTTAAAAGTTTTTTAAATGTTCAAGATTAGCATGTTTGGATATAGTATATAATTTCTGACTTCTGAGGTTCACGTGCTTCAATACTTGTAAAATTCATGAGAAAAATTCAGAACAACAAATGAAATGAAATGATATATTGCTTAGCATTTCTTCCTGAACAAGAACCGAAAAACTTGCAAAATAAATTCAAGAAGCCAGGGCTTCGAGGCTCTTACTACCACTATAAAAATAGCAAGTATTGTTGCCATTACAACCAATTCTGTCATCTACTTATGCAACTTTGTCCCATCCAATTTTTGACTCTTGCAATTCACAGCCTTCTTGGATCAGCTTTGATTACAGCATCCAATGTTCTTGTTTATCAACATTATTATAAGACATAAAAATTTCATGAATACAATAGATCATGTAAGCCCAACTACAAAATAGCTTGAGCTTCCTGTTTGTTTTGCAGCTTTAGAATTGAACACTTCAAGTACAGAAATTTGATACAAAAAGTTAAATATCATCATTTTTTACTAGAATTGCAACAAAAATGAGAGATAGAAGTAAAATTACCTCCCTCAGCTAAAAACTTCGTAGAATTTCTCAATCACAAGTAAGCCTGAGTCAATTGACTCCAAAGGATCCTTTCGAAGTCGATGTCTTAAGCAGTTAGGGATGACAGTGGCAATATCCTCCGTGGTTACCTTATCTCTTCCTTTAAGAGCAGCCAAGGCTCTTGCTGCCCTATTGGTAACTATATCACCTCTCAATCCATCAACATTCAGCTCAGCACAGACCTTGGAGATTTTAACTCTAAGATCGTGATCAATTGTAACAGAAGAGAGACAACTCCTGGCAGAGGAAATTTGTTGCTGGAGTTTCTCTTGCTCCGCCTTGTAAGACTCCCGGAATTCTTTGGGATTTCTATCAAATCGTGCTCTCTCCTCAACAATTTTTACCCGGAGCTCAGCATCCTTCACTGTTCCAACTTGTGCATGCATTCCGAAGCGATCAAGAAGCTGTGGCCTAAGTTCTCCCTCTTCTGGATTTCCTGATCCAATGAGTATGAACCGAGCTGGATGTGAAATTGATATTCCCTCCCTTTCCACAGTGTTCCAACCTGAGGCAGCAGAATCCAATAGAACATCTACTAAATGGTCATCCAAAAGATTAACCTCATCCACATAAAGAATTCCCCTGTTAGCTTTTGCCAGGAGACCAGGCTCAAATGCCTTCACACCTTCTGTAAGGGCCTTTTCAATGTCAATTGTACCACAAACTCTATCTTCTGTAGCACCCAAAGGCAAATCAACCATGTTGATTTTGGTCAGCACAACAGGGAGTTCTTCACCTTTCATAATTTTCTCCTGTACTTCTGGGCCCTGCACTTCCGCATCCTCTGGATCTGAATTAAACGCATCGCCAGCGACTACGTTAATTTCAGGAAGTAAATCCACTAAAGACCTAACAGTTGTAGACTTCCCTGTTCCCCTGTCACCCATGATCATCACACCTCCTATCTTAGGGTCAATCACATTCAAAAGGAGGCACAGTTTCATCTCATCTTGTCCAACTATAGCTGCAAATGGATAAACTGGCCTCTGGCTCTCCTTGGAAGCGGCAAGCTTCTGGACCTGAAATTCATATGCCACAAGCACATTATCCATGTAAACCTTGTGATGTTTCACCTAAGTATCATATTATACCCCACATAGGTGTAAGGGGAAATGGAACAAGTATCACATGAAATTGTATTGTATTATGAAATATGTTATGCACAAGTACCAAAAATGTGATAATATGAACTTCTCCACCAATCCTTACACTGTAGCCCAATGATGCTCATTTCTATCACAAGAACGCAAATTTTTTTAGGTTTCAAGCAAATCTTTCTAAGGGATGATTTTAATTATAGCCAAGCATTCCGAAGTAAAATCAGAAAATAAATTGCAATTAAGTGTTAAAATCAATTTAAATTACAGAAGCACCCAAACCAAGAAATCAGTACCTGTTCCTGGGTAGGACTAATCTCAGTGGCAACATTAGAAATTGAGACATGGAATTGGGACCGCCCCTTCTTTAGTGGAACTCCAATCCCTCCATAGAATTTCCTCCCTGAGCTCAGCCCTGCAGCAATGATAAAAAGCAATCATCTTTAAGCACCGCACTCACAAGCCCACTTCCAATTCTTATTACTCATCCAAAATTCAAGAAACTAGAGTTTAAGCTCAATTAGACAACTATGCACGCCAAAAAATTACCAAATTAACAGTGAAATGCAACATTGTAACTTGAACATAAAACAACAACAAAATAAAATAAAGGGTTTGTCAACACACACAAAAACAAAAAGGGTGTGTATGTATCCAGGTACCAGGAGCTGGGTGAATAAAGAAAGAGGAAGTCTTGGATGAGTGAGAAGAGAAGGGTCTTGAGGCCAAGATTGCTGCAGTGGAGGAAGTTCCCACGATCCCCGCCATGTGTTAGCAGTTTGTGTGTTGTGTTTTTTGAGTTTCACCAGTTGGAATGGGTTTGGTTGGTTGCTACTGGTTTCCTTGTGTTGTGGTCAGGATAAGAGGATCGGATTTCCATGACCCATCCAGAGTCCTTTTAGAAAAGATCCTTTTTTTGTGCTTTTTACATTTTGGTACAGCAAAAAATGGGTTAAGAGCAAAATCACCCATGAAATTTGAGTGAACAAGCTTAATTTGATTTCCCCTTTATATTTTGATAAAGCAGAGAATTCATGGTGCTGCAATATTCTTTGATTAAGATCATGAAGTAATCATTAAAGCTTATTAGAACTTTGTATGTTGTCAAATTGCATCATTTACTTATGAAGAGTAATAAAAATAATTTCTTTGAACATTTTTAACAGTCATTTATAGTAATTAATGGAATAGTACTTTTTGTTTGAGTAAATGGATTATATTATTATTGATATTATTTTTTGTTTGAGTAAATGATATATATTATTATTATATCATTAATATTTGTCATCTACTACTATAATTATGATCAATCAATTTCTAATAACTAATATTGAATTTACGTTTGAAATTCTGTTGAAATTGGAGTAATAGAAGGGAATGTTTCCAAATAGTGTCATATGAATACATGGGTTAAACTAATAACTATCCAATTAAAAAAAAAAGCAACGGATCATCAGGCGGAGGCCCATAAATATTTAGCCCACACAACAAAATCCGGGCCTAACTTATGGCCAATTTATAAGTCGGTGTTCAGCAACTGTACGAAAGTTCCTATAGTGCCGTTAAAATTCCACTCTATATAAACCCTTCACCACCTATATTTTTTGGCGTCATGTCTTTCGTCTCTGGCTCTCTTCAACTCCAAATTTCTTCTTTCTTAGACTGCGACTCTGCGCATGCAGAAAGATTCTCAGAGTTTCGATTATGAACATTGAATTGGGATCCAAGAATAAAAGAATTTTCGATCTTTGCATTTCCGATTCAAGACTTTTATGGCGACTGCTCTCCAAGAATCGAATTATTTTCGATCGTTGAGATTCCAGTTCAAGAACGAAGAATTAAAGATTCAAAGAATTCATAGATTACAAAAAATTTGAACCTTTCAGTAACAACTCTGATCTGTTAATTGCGTTCTATCTTTTTATCTAATATTATTCAGATTCACACAAACCATCAAGAATTGATTCATATTCGCTATTTATTTATTTTTTATCTTATTCTTTAAGTTGATAAATATACGTTTTATGGAAATAATTGGGATTGCTGAGTACATTTTCTGTGGATGAGGTTGAATTGTTTGTTTATGCTTATTAGATTGATTTTATGCAGTAAATTTTGTATGGAACATCGTACTATCTCTTTGGTTTAAAACTTATCTTCCTATTTCTTTGCATGAAATTGCTTCAGAGAAACGCATCATACTATCAAGAATGTTATCATACTGTTAAAATCTTCTGACAGATTGTAGCCGGATGTGGATTGCTGTCATCAATTAAAAGATCTTTCATGTAATGCATTTATGCTACTATTTCAAGTAACTAGCCTTTAATTGTATTGTTGATTTGTATTTTACAAATTAAATTAAATGTGCACTACTTGCAGAACTAAAACGTTAATAATGTTTCGGTATCTTCTTTAGACCTTCGTGTTTATGAACAAAAACTATGCAGTTTTTGTTAGATTAGAAAAAAATTCAGTAGGTAATATAAAGAAGAGAGTGCATGTCTTGAAGGGATTACGATTATTTTCAATGCATGGAGAAACTGAAAACTAGAGGTCCAACATATGTCTTTCAACTGTTTGTGAGTAATATTGCAGTGAAACCAATGAGCGTTTGTGAGTAATATTGCAGTGAAACAAATGAGCTACAGAGATCATAAAAGCCGCTGTCAATCTCAGATTATATGCGACTTGAGTGGAAAATTGAATACGAGGAGTTTGTGGAACCGAAGCTGAATATGGATGAAATAAGAACGCAACTGTCAAATGTCTTAAATTGTTCTGGAATATACTAGTTACATGCCTTCATTTTTGGACATGCGGATAAACTAGCATGGGGAATACTTATATTCATGTGCTTCTAAAATATGTATAGCTACTGCTGTGTTTCTATGTAGTAAAATTCTATAATCTTCTTTGTCTAATAAAATACACTTGCTTTTGTATGTGGTGCTGACTACATATCAGGACATTGGTTAGGATTTTCTTAGTTCTTGGAAATCAATGTCAATGGTAGAGGAAGACAAAGTATAAGATTTATGAAATTCATCAGTCAATTCAGTTAGCACATTCATTTCAGAAGTACTTTTTACATTTGTCAACTATAATTTTTTTCCTGCTGAAGTTATAGTGGTTTTTGGTCTATTTGGTTGGTTTTTTTGTTTAAGGGCTCACCCGCTTTTGTTTCTGTGATAACCTTTCGGTTCTGTATAAATTTGGAGTATCTTTTCTGTATCTTCAATTGGTAATGTTACAGTGATCAACATCTCTGACGGGATGATTTTTTCAAACTGCAGCTTGCAGTTATCTTGCTTTTTTTTTTTATGGTCATAACTCATAAGTAGTAATGATGAATTTGCTGCCAAGATTTCATTGATAAGGATTTTGATCTGGATGGTGACTTTCGCAAGATATCATCTTTCAACATGGGCATGCCAGATCCAGATACCTCCTTCCCACTTGAAAAGATGGAAAAAAATAAGAAAAATTCGAAAAAAGAATCAGCATGGAAATAAAAAAGCAACCTTTACATTTGATTTTGATGAGTGAGCGCGAAAAAACTGGTGCTCCTTTCAAGTTCGTTGATTATGAGGTTGTGTTTCATGCATCAGCTTGTCAAGGTTATCATATGTTTAGACATCCTGCATAACAGTATGCCCTCTCTTTATCCAATTCAGGTTGGGGATCCAGTTTTCTGTCATGCTTAACAAACGAAGGTACACAAGCTTAGTAGAGATGCTCTCGGAAGTTCTCTGAATGGAAGTGGGTGTGAGATAAGGAAGGTTCTTCATACACAAATTTAAGTGAAAACACAAGCACCTTAGAAGATTGCCCCCGAAGCCATCTCCACGAGGAATTATGACTACTCTGTGCATGAAATATCATTTTGATGGAAATGCAGATCTAGAACCCACGTATCAAAGTTGGTATAGATAATTTTGGTACTTCAAATTGAACTGCAATCGATGACGTTGCATCTGATAAAGCAATGCCTCTTCGGAGACAACACTTGCTTCCAGAAGACAAAAGGAAAATAGTCAATTTTTCCAGAGTCAGTTGAGCTTGAAACTTAGGAATAATTCCTTTCAGGATATAACATCGATCGTGTCTCTGATAATGACTAAGTGGATGTAATTCATTGGAGTCACCGGACAAGGTTAATTATGTGGGTAACAAAATGTCAATTTGACAACAATAGCTGGTTCCACCTGTAATTATGCACATACAACATCAGAAAACTCAGACCACCTGCAGTGTTTTGCAGCCTGACAAGGAAATTATGGTGAATAGATTTTGGCTGGGATTGAACATGATAAGTAACAAAGAAAAGGCTCAACTTGGTATACTTACTCATCCTTTGAGCATCCTTCCATCGATTGCTGCATTGTGGCTACTTTATAATACACAAACCTGCATGGAGAATCTGGCACCTGCTTCAGATATTGTCAACTTGCCGAGTAAGGTCAGATTATTCACAACCTTTTGTCTTGCTTCAGTTGTTTGGTTTGCATTGAATTAGTTATGATAAAATGCTTTGCTTTTATGAAATTGAACTGTTGTTTTTGGCAATCATGATTACAAGCTCCTGCAACTGTTGAAAAAGATGAATGATGTGATTGTTTTAGATGGTGAAGTAAGTTGGTAATTTGATGTCAAAATAAGAAAGAGTACCACAGTTTATCCACTAAATGTTAGAAAAATGTCACCACTTCTAGAATGTTGCAATCTCGCAGAAGAAATAATGGTAAAAAGATTCATTGAAGGATTTGAAGATCACGTAATAGCCAATAAAGAAAGCAGTGAACAAGGTTTTTTCTCTTGCCAAATATTCTTTCATTGTTACGTCTGTACCGGGGCTACTTTCCGACACACACACACATAAGCCAGGAGGTACTTCATAGATCCTCGATTTTCACTTGTCAGGTCAGATTACATACAATCTCTTTGAATTGTTTTGTTAGTGATTTGAATTGAACAGTTTATGTTTATGAAAAAATATTGTAGTTTTCTTGGCAGTCATTATTGTGAACTCCTTTTACTTATGAGAAAGTTGCTTGATATATGTGGCATGCTATATATGGCAGAGGAAGTAAGATAACCGCTCTTTACCTGCTTTGTGTTTTAATCTCATATCCAAAGGTCATCATCATCCTGACTACAGTTTCCTAATTATGTACACAGAGTTAAGTATCAAAAGAATGGGCTCAACTCAACTCCATCTTGTTAATTGCAGAAGGTAATCTATTTAGTAGCTTTGTAAGTGCTCAGTCACACACCAAGCCTAAAATTATGTTAGTATTTCCAGTGACAGAAAACTAACTATCATTTCATTTCAACATTCTATAACACTAATGAGGAGAATTTCCCCATAATTGGCGTCAGGAAATCTGCAAGGATCTCAAGATCTGCGGTAAGGATTATTCATAATTCAATTTTATGTTCCAGATTAAGGTTTATTATTTTGCAGTAGGGATCAACAGAAGTGAAACGTGGAATCCAAGAATGATAGTAAGTATTTTATATTCTGATGTGGATGTCTTGAGCTGGGAGGCGTCCATTGCTGATGAGATACAAAATTGGGAAATTTTGAATGATTCTAAAATTATCCAAATCAGGGCATAAATAAAGGAAAATTTACTTCTACGGAAAGTGAAAGTAGCATGAAAGATCTAGGTACTCTCAGATCTGGTATTCATTCTCAGAGCATCGACCAGACGTGCTTAATTGTATCTTTTTTCAGTTGAAATTTGTTGAAGAACGGATGTTGAATCTCGCTTAATTGTATCTTTTTGCAGTTGAAATTTGTTGAAGAACGGATGTTGAATCTCAGCTGATGCTTGATTCAGATATAAGTGACCTCCTACATTCACAAGTTGTGTTCATTTTACAGTTTCTGTGGACAAACTGGTTTTAAATTGAAAGCTTCTTGACACTACTATGCCAGCAATTACATTTGATTGCTTTTATTGTATTTACATTCAAATGTATTTTGTTACTGTGTCCATTCCTCCTCTTAACTCAATTGGCCATTGCATTCATTATGGGGACCTTGAGCTTTGACCTTTTAACAGAAACTCTTCCTTTAAGTTTTAAATAAAATTTAAAAACTCCATCGATATTTGTTTTATTATGTAAATTGCACTTTGGGGTATTTATAAAATAGAGTATAAGTACTGACAAAGCTCAAGAGAATTTATAATTTATAAAATTAAATAGGTAGTTTCTGGGAATCTCAGGAGTAGTTTTCGTAATTAGCCAGTACTGAAACAGTAAATTGGCACTCATATTGCTGGATTCCGAGGCATACTTTATGTAACGGACATTAATTTATGGGGCCTTATTCCTGAAGCTCTTATGCATCTTCTAGCAGTTTATGGGGATCTAGTGAAAATACTTCATCAAACAGGTGCAAATCTAACAACTTTAGCTTCTGATGCAGAATTTCTTCAAACCATGAAAAACAGTCCTGCAGAACGACAGAAGCTTTCTGCAGGAAAAGTTGCAGAGGATCCATGATCTCCGTGGGGTGAAAGTTTCAAGATAAAGTTTTTCTTTAATCTTTTTGAGTATATATTCATAGATCACTTGTCTTTTGAAATTGGGACTTTCATTTAAAATCTTTATTCTTTTAAATATAAATTGAATTAAAGAGAAAACATAAGTCTTGAATTTAAGATTGTGATAGTAAGGTATTATGTATGATTGCTAGAATTAATTAGATCGGTATCTCTATAAAATCACTTGCTCTCAATGAACTCGAAGGTCCTGAAAGCTCATCAACCATATTACACTGACCAGTGATCAATTATTTATTTATTCTTAATTGCATATATTGCCAGCATGCTACCACACTGATCTAGTATAAAAAGATAACATAATATTGATCAATTGGTAATGGTTGGATAAGAAGGATCCATGGCCAGACCGCACAGTCCTTCTGCAGCATCAACATCTCTTTGCAGCCTGATGTATCCATTTTCCCCCCAGCTGGTTCCCCACGAATTCTTTGCTAACCAATATTTCATCCCAGTACTTTTATCAATCCCGTAACCGACCAACGTTACAGCATGGTTTAAATGTGTCCCGCAATTTTCAGTAAAAATGCCGGCTTGATGATTCATGAAAGCATCACAGCCGGCATCAATGCCAATAGATACTGGTTGATTCGCCACGGCTTTCAGCAATGCAGATTCACTATTATGCGGCACAGTTTCGTAATTGGAGATCATGACTATCGGCTTTGAGGCAGACGCCTGCGAATTGCAGTTGCCTTGGTATCCTTGGTATGGATAGTTTTCATAGGCAGTGATGCCTTTTTGCTTTATGTAGTTGAATGCTATTTCCATGTATCCACCGTTGCATCCATAGTTCTCCGTGTTGCAGTCTAGTAGTTGCTGTTCGGATAAGGAAATCAGTTTGCCAGCCGTGATTTGGTGGATTCCTTCCACAGATGCTACGGCTGAAAACGCCCAGCAACATCCTATACATACATATTTAGTAATATGATAATTAGTAGTCACCACAAAAAAAAAAACAAAGAAAAATTCCAGTCGGAGCCATGTGATTTTCTTAAACTTTTCTTTTGGGAAAAGAAAAGAGAGCCAAAGAAAAATAAATAGTTGGCTGATTATCATTAGTCAAAGACCTATTAACAGGGAGGGATATGCATGCATTCCCAAGCTCCAGGGGTTCAGCCTAGACTCATATTGACATATAAGAGAGTTAAGGAAAGTCCAATTCCAATTATATAATTATAAGTTCAAGGTAGTGCGAGAGCCAAGCCAATGGGATATAGATTTTAAATCATAAAATTACATAAGATATTATGCTATATATATATATATTTCCGAAATGGATATTCTTGCATTAAAATGAGAAAGGTAATAAGTATCTTATGACCAATAGATAAATTTTTGCAACAAAAATGATAGCCAAATGTGTCTTTTTCACTTTCATGCGAGGAACAAAAATGAATAAGCACTAACGTAAATTTGAAATTTGTTTATTTGAGGTTGAGTTATTTATTTAGCTTGTGATTGTGAAGGGATTTTCTTAGATTCTTTGTGTTTTTGTGAAATAAAGGAAAAAAAAATAAAAAATTATTCAGTTGTTTGTTTTGCTTGAATAATGCTTATTACTTCTTTATCAATATTTGCTTATTCTTAAGACCTAAAATCCAGCTCCCATATGCATTGAGCACTCGTACTTGAAGAAATAGGTAGCTCGGTTAATTTCTGAAGTACTGAGAAATATACTTACAAAAAAAATCTTTTTTTGTGCTTATGAAGAACACCTTACACTGTAAAGTTTTAGTCCTGACACTTGTAATTGAATAACCAACTTTCAGGGTGTTTGGTTACTGGTTGAATTTATTTAAAAAATCTTATTTAAAAAAAATTGTAAGATATTTATATAATAAGTTCATAAAGTGTTTGGATAAAGATCGTATAGCTTATAATGTTAATTATAATATATTAGTAATTGATATGATTGAAATTAAAAAGATTTGTTAAGATAATAATAAAAAAAAAAAACTTTTTATTTTTTCTTATTTTGAGAATTTATTAATTTATTTTTTTTAAAAAAAATTATCAAACACTTTAAAATACCAAATAAGTAAAAGCTCAATGAAACACCTCAGTTTAGATAGATAGCTATATTAATGATTGAGCCTCACCGCATTGTTCTTGATTCTTGATGTCAGTTACAGCTCCTTTTTCACGCCAATCCATGCTGGAAGGTATATCAGTTACATATGCATATCTGAATGATGTATTTTCAGGTGCAATTTGGTTTGAAGGCTTAATGTATCCGGTACGAGAAGCCATGAACTCCTCCCGAGTGAGGTCTGAGAACTCATTGAGGCCTAGCACGAATGTCCTATTTCCAGCCCTGTTGAAGGACTCGATGTATTCCACACGCTCCTTGAAAATCTGATAGCGCTTTGCCTTCTCTTCGTCGTTCTCGTACACACGCTGGAAACGAGCCATCCACTCGTTATGTTTCTTAGTCATTAATGAGTCTTCATGCAGGCGGTTGCCGGTAGCTGCCCTGCAAGAAAGCAAATGAAAGATGAAGAAAATTGCAAAGAAAATGGACGTGGAAGCCATGGTTTTGCAAAGTTTATTATGCTGTGGGGAGTGAGGGTGAGTATGCATGCTCTTCCTGTTTTCAAGAAGCCGCCTATTTATAGGAGTTTCGACGTGTAGAATCTGGTAAATGAGTTCAAAATTTCTATGGCTAGTAATTTTTTATTTTTATTTTTTGAGTTTACTCAATGTTTTCTGCATCTTGATTGGTCACAGTGTCACTATTGGTTTAAAAAAAAAATCTGCTGGCTTTCCCTTCCTGAGGGATTTGAATTTTTGGATTCTGTCATTTTTTTGTTGAATTTATTATAATTGGAGGAGCTGTAACTCGCCAATTAGATTACAGGAAATATATTTGTATTTTTTGATTGGCTTGAGCATCTATTTAGACAGAAGTTAAGCATCAAAATTTCCGCCATCCAATCAAGGGATTGATTACCGTAATGACGGGGAAACACCACCGTCACCCGCCGTGTATGACCCTCTGAACATCTCCTTCCCAGCTCCCACGCCTCCTGCATCGTTTTCTCCTAAACAATTGGACAAGTTTTTGACCATGAAAATCTTCTAAAGAAACAACTGGACAAGTTTTTGGCGATGAAATTCTACGAAAGAAACAACAGCTTCATATTCATCTTGGAGTGCCTCGTTTTTCTCCATCATAACTGGAATACTACTAATAAAAACAACAGCTTCATATTCAACATGGGAATTAATCAGTGATGGTCCTTAGTTGCTTCTGTACGAGTAAATTATACGTCGCCACCCTCTCCCGCCGTGTACAACCACCCCTGTAAACATCTCCGCCCCAGCCCACCTTTCACTAAACAACTGGACAAGTTTTTGAAGATGAAATTCTACGGAAAAAAACAACAGCTTCATATCAACACGAGTGCGTCGTTTTTCACCATCACAACTGGACAAGTTTTTGGAGGTGAAAATTCTACTAATTAAACAACAGCTTCATATTCAACATGGGAATCAGTGGTAATCCTTAATTGCTAAGGAAGATGAATTTCTATTGAGAAACTGATGCTTAAAAAGGACAGCATATATGTGTTGTCGTACATTTAGATATTGTTTTATCAATTTTAAAGTGTCCATTTACCTTGTTAAAGTCTGCTTTGAGTACGAACCCAATTCAATAAAGATTTTGAATCTTAATTACTTGATCTTATTCTTTGCTAAGTTCGTCTGGATCTTCTCATATTTTTTCTCAGTGAAACGATCAAATACATTAAAATTTTTCTCAACTGGCAAAGATGTCAAATGATCAAATTGTTGGATGCATGGAAAGGTTTTTTGAACTGAAGCCGAAAGGGCCTTTGGTGTTTTACTAGTTTTTGTCAATGATCAAAACACCACTATATTGGTTAATTCTTTTCAATTTTTGATTACAGGATTGGTAAGATTTTGTAAGAAATTTGAATAAACCACTTGATTTTTACTTTTTAGAATTTATTTTCATTGCGAAAAAATTAAGTTTAAAAATTTCAGTAATATAACTAGGAAAGACAAAATAGTAGCGAATAAATCGTTTGAAAAACTTAGGGCGTTTGATTTAATTTTCATTTTCATGTTTGGTGTTTCTAAATATCAGGAATAAAATATCTGAGAATTTCGTGAGAAAAATGAAATTTTGTTTAAAAATGTAATTGAGAAGAATGATTTGGAGTTGATATATTAATTAATTGAGTTGACAAGCTGAATACTCGTGAAATAAATTGTAGGACTGGTTTGTTTTTTAACATGTGATAATACGTAGGAGAAGCGTTTTTGAACAATTAGACATTATAAGATTTCGAAAACAAAATTTACTGGCTTCAGAAAATATAGTTAAAATGGGCTCTTCGTTTTGAAAATACTTTTAACTCAAATTTTCAAACATCTAACAAAAACAAGCAAATAGTTACTACCCTTTTTTAGTAAAGAAAAAAATGGGAATTTTTTAAATGAATTTTCAAATTCAAAATAATTCATGAAAATATTTTTCATTTCAAAATATCCATTCCACTATTTTTTCATTCAAAAAAATTCAAGTGTTAACATGTACACTAACACTGTTAACATTAGTGATTTTGGACTTAGTTATTCTTGGATTTTTTATTAAGAAGTTAGTTAATTAAGTTTTTTTTTTTTGTAAGAAGCATGTAGTTACCCTTTTTTAAGAAAAAAGGGGAAATTATTGAAAAAATATTAAAATAATTTTTTTATATCCAAAAAATGCATGATAATAATTTTCATTCTAAAAAAAATATTCCAATATTTTATTTTTTCAAGAAACCCAATCATTTTTTGTATACTAACACAATTGTAACTTTTGAATTAAATTATCCTTCGCTTCTTATATTAAGAAATTAGTTAATTGAGTTTATTTTATAATGACAATTTTTATTGTCAAGTCCCATACCAACGGGATAGGAAATCTGGGTTTCGCTAACAATATTTTTGCATTCATTGTCACTTTGCGAATATGATTAGCTTGAGTTATTAAATGAGTTCATTGAATCACTCCAATTTTTCCCTCCCACATTTAATTTGGGATGTTGGACACACAATGTCCTCGTCACATTTCATAATACCAGCATCGTCCTAGTATTCATCTAGTTGGACCTTTCGAGTTGATAATATCCTCGGGGTCGGGTTGCCTCTCGAGCCCAAAGGGTGGGGTCAAAAGTACAACGAGTTTTGCTAACAATTTATTTGCGTTTGTTTTTATTTTATGAAAATGATTAATTCAACTTTTTAGAAGAGTCGATTGTACCAACTTATAAACTATTCTAATTTTTTCTCTAACAACTTATATGAATAATAAAAATTCAAATTTGAAAGAACTTAATAATAACATTTTCATTAACTTAAAAATAAATCTTTTTTACTTTTAAAAACATATCAAAATTCCAAGAAAATCAAAATTTAAAGTTAAATTTATTGATAACTTATCTCTTTGGAAAACCCAAAGAAAAAAAAAACTCAATTTATTAATTTCTCAATCTAAGAAATCAAGGGTAATATAGTTCCAAAATCATCAAATCTTAACAATACTGGTATAAAAGTTAAATTGTTGGATTTTTTCGAATAAAAAGTTGCTAGAATGAATTTTTTGGATCGGAAAACTTTTTTATGGTTTTTTTTTTCTGGATATAAAATATTTATTTTGAGGGTTTTTCAGTAATTAAAACAAAAATTGAAACACCAGAAATGAAACCAAACAGGACCCTGTAGTGTAGCTACAAACTCCCGCTTCAAAAGTTTTAAAACCCCGTCGTGTCTCAATTTTAGTGAAGGAAAATTAACGCGCGTTTGTATGTTGGAGGTCTCTTACAAATTTGCAGATTCCCCTTCCCTCAAAATATATCACACTTTCCAATTCCAACTCAAAAATTTCCAATTTCCCCGTCTTCCCCTCCAAAATCCAAAATCCAAAATCCAAATGCAAACCATTTCCCACCTCCATTCTCCACTACATATACTTCTTTCCTTCACTTCCTTTTCAAGCATTTCTTTCTCTCTCTCTTCCCCCATCCATCAAATGGCAGTCCTCTCTGTCTGTGAAAACAATGGCGGCAAGGAGAACATCCCAAGTTCTTCATCAGTACAGCCAGTTGTTGCATATTCTGCAGTTCCTCCCAACAAGAAGAGAATATTAAGGATGCCGCTAGAGGACATTACGAATCTCCTCTACCCAGAATGTTTTCCTTCTCTACAAGAAAGCCCATTTGTAGTTGACACCCCTTCTCTATTCTTCCTTGCCTGTTTGGTTTATCAAGTGAAAAATCGCTGTAAAAGAGTTGACACTTCGACATTGAGGAATTCAAGTGCTGCTGCTGCGACATTAAGGAAGCACTTTAGATAGGCTGAAATATGGAATTTGATGCTCTCCTTGGATTATTTTGTTTGCATTATGGAATTTTCAGGATATAGGATAACAAATTCAAATTGCATAATACATCTCCATTAAGCGAATTTAAGTTCAGATTTTGGTAGTGTAATGTGGTATTCGATGGGATGAGTTATCTTCAGCATCCATTTCTTGATGTGAGTAGTGAAATTACTTAATTTTATACTAGTAACAAATCTCAATGATGATGCTTGCCTCAAAACTCAAATCTGCTCTTGAAGTAGGAAAGGGGTCACAACAAAGTCAAGATTGAACTGTCTCACCGGAGTTAAATGAATGAAAGCGGTAACAGTTCCATAAGAATAGAAGAATCTAAATTGGTTTAGGCCACACTATGACTTATATATGTGTAAAGTTTAAGGAAACTCCAACATTGCTTGGGGGTGCTTATCTTCTTGATTGATGAATGCTCATACACAGTGCTGAATTGAAATTTTAGATACTTGAAAATGAGTGAGAATGATGTTGCTGATTGATATGTAATAACCATAGTAAGCATTGTATAATGCTATGTTGTGACCTATTCTATCCAATTAGATGAAAATGATTATGTATAACATTGCACAAGTTTGCCAAAGGAGGGAGGAATTGGTCCTACACGGCTTCAATTGATAAATTTTCCTTGTTTTTCTTTTTGTTTTAGGAAGAGGTTTGGGAAACTGATGTTGTGGGAGATACTTTTTAAAGCAACTTAGAGGGAGATGTGTGAAACCCCATCTTGCTGTTGATGGAGTGGTTCATGGTCTTTAAGAAACTGTGTCTTATCTATGATTAGCTGTTGTACACTCTATGAATTGAAGTTCCTGTCTCATTTGGTCAGTATAACCTGCATGTCTTACGTGCTTGGTGGATTCATCTAAGTGCCTAGTAAAGAATTAACTGGTGGGAAAGATCTAGAGATCATTAAAATCATTTCCTCCTCGAGCATAGTATCTTTTTTCTTTCTTTTTTTTTGTCATCTTTAGTTAAAGACCTTCGATCATAAACACTTTTGTTTTTTATTGCTCCGTTGGGCTATCTCTGTTCTTGGTAGAGTACAAGCTGTTTCTTAGAATAGATTGTATGGAACTGTTATTTGAAAATGTTTTTCTATATCATATCTGGGTCACCACTCATTGCTCTCCTTGTGAATAAAGTTCATCTGGATGACGATGCATTTTGGTTTGGTTGTGAGTCACTAATTCGCAGGAAGAAAAATGAGTGTAAAGTGGCCTTCGTCCTTATCTAAAACTTTATAGCTGATGTTAATATGATTTAGAGCTGCTGAGGTGTTTTTTGTTTATTAACTTTACTTTGGTAAAAGCTGAGTTGTTATGTGGATATTGAGATGAAATCTGATGAAGTTAATCAACTATATCCTGTCTATCCAATGAGTTTCTGTTTCTGCATCAGCATCTATTCAAAAACTGATCATACCTTGCTGTAAGTTTGGGCATGTGCAAGTCATCAACCATCAGAGTCTTGCTCTTTTCCAATGGCATGTAAAGTTAATTTGGATCTTGTGGTCTGTCTCTGATAAATGAGTGAATTGCTGACAAAGTAATTGAATGCTTGAATTTGACTTGTCCAAATGTATCTCTGAATGTTCAGTTTAATGGACACCTCATGCTCAAACACGACTGGTAACAAGTAATTTGTTCTTTTTCAACCGCAAATGAGGCCGTTGAACAAACCAAAAAGCGCTTCAATATAAAACATAAGATTGTGGCTTATGAATCAGTTTCTTTCTACACTAGATAAAGAAAGCATATGGTAATCAGATCAAGAAACTATATAAACAAAGGATCAGTTATCTACTTATCTTTTAAAGCACATGCATTAGACAGCTAAGGAAACTTATAATGACTAACTTGAAGTTCTCCATGTGGCTTATGACTTGGCTCCTGCTTTCATCTGCAGTAATTGTAGCTCGCCCTGTCAAGCCTATAACAATTTCCAGACGAGCACTGGAGGCTCAATTTGGAATGGAGAAGATGAATCAAAGTTACCATGAGTTGCCTGATAGAGTAACCCCTGGAGGACCTGATGGACATCATCATCTTGGACGCTTCTAATCTCAAAACTCCAGAGTTGAGGGTGAAAATAATCGTGTTCTAAGAATGAAGTTCTGGAGAAAAAATTTAAGAATTTTTAACTACTTGTAATATGGCCAATTTCTTAGGAAAAATTGGTAAGGGCAGATTTTGACTTGTGGTTAGTCAATGATGGTAACGTTTCTCCAAAATGTCTCAGAAACACTATGTTGTACAGTTTTCTCTTAACAGTGCCTTGTTCTTGTCAACTTCATGTTAATGCATGACCAAAACAATATTGCCCTCAATAATTTTCTCTTTAATTATCTACTATTTAGTGTATTCTTTTTCAAGAATGTGTTATAAGAACATAAGCAAAAACGTTTTGACAATGATCTCTGAAAGCAAAATTTGGTTCTAAGTATGCCATTTTGACTTATATGTTGTATCCACCGTCAGCAATGAGGTTTGTATGTGTTCAAACAAACATGTAGCCATTGATGAACCTCCATTATTCTCCTCTTTCTATACCTGGAAATCTCTTGTTACAGCACGCAGAGTACTGTAAAGTAAGCACTATGCATCATGTGGCCTTTTATGCATCTGCAAGAGTTAATTCTGAAAATATCATTATAAGATAGTAGATAAGGTTAACTCCACCCATAATACAGAAGATCCTGCAATATAATTAACCCTGACATCTCCAAGTCGGTAGAAGCTTGGTGAAAATCCACCATAGCTTATGTACTCATCCTCCATGTTTCGGTTGACAAACTTGACATACACAGTACTAAGTATATTTGTCTTTCTCTACATTTTGCTAGTCGCTTTAGAAATCTACTTAAGAAGTCAGTTGGGATTGTTAGGAGTCCATTAACACTACATACCTCTATATAAATATGATATTATCCATTTTTTACCTAAACTCTCAAAATTTTATGGTTTTGCCCACAGGCCTGCTTTATCCAGATCAAATTTGTTTGGCACCGAAAATTTCCTCCACATAACTAAATTTGAGGCATGTCTCATACCAATAAAAATATTGTTCATATTTATAAACTCATAACCCATCGCATTTTTAGTGAATGTGGGACTTTGTTTACACGTGTAAGATTTTATAGACATGCCAAAATAGAAGAGAGAAAACAGGTAAAAAAGATTAACGCAAGTAGCAAACTGGAAACGGGGAATCCTCTTAGCTACTGCTGGTTATTACTGTAAACTGCAGCAGGCACCAGCAAATCTTTTAGTTAACAAAATGAAAAAAATAAATAAAACAATTCAAAAACTATCACATTAATTAATTAGAAAACCAGATCATATAGTTGAAACTGTGAAGACAGGGCTTAAAGCAATTTGTTTTCTCAAATCTGTATGTAAATTAGATCTAATTAAAGGTTGACTCATAGATATTAAAGTAATCGTGTTTTTAATGCAAAGAAAGTCGTGATTAGGCCTCCATCTCCACTAACGCTTCAGTAGCCTTTATGTATTTTGTCCTGTTAACGCTTTAAATCTGGGATTAGGGTTGAATAGATTCTGGTTAAACAAATAACCGAAAACCTATAGCTGGATAACCAAATTGAGAGGCCAATAAAATAGACCTAAAAAAAAAAAAGAACTGCCCCAAAAAAACATACAAAGGGCAGATTCTTTTGGAAAAGTATAAAGATAATGACTTTCATATTATTTAGCAGCCAAATTTGGGATTCCGGATTTTGGATGTGGCGATTCGAATCGAGTGTGAACGGGAGACGTAAATATACTTTATTTACAAAGGTCACTTGATATTTATTGGTTGAGAAAAGTTAACTGGATAATCATTATGTCTAATTAAAACAAAACTTTTACCTTTTTACCTTGTTGCATTAATTTCTATAAAGTGCATTTTATTTATGACTTTTTTTCCCTAAAAAAAAGTAATAAAATCTGTTATAATGATATTATACAAAACTCTGGTTTGTAATATATAGAAGATTCAACTGTTGTTCAAAACAATTTTTTTTTTTTTTTCTTTTTGGCGGGGGTCTTTATTCATGTTTAAGAATTGTCCAAGATAATCTAACTTATTAAATAACAAAAGGGCAGATGAGTGGACAACAACTTAGGAAACCTAATTTTACTAGTATGGAAGGAGGAAAATGTAGGAAACAAAGAAGGATATTAAGACAGAAATGAGAATTGGAACAAGTGATTCAAGGTCATGTTCTCACACATAAAGTAATTCCATTTTGGAAGAGACGGAGGAGAACTCTCTTGGATTAGTATGATTTGCCGACGCCAACAATCTTGACTTGCACGTGTTTATTGTCTTCTTGTGTAAATAACACTTTAATTTTCCCGTGCTTTTTGCCGTCAAGCTTCTGCTATATATTTGGCCTGATTTTCCTCTACGTTCTACTTCATAACCATTTTTCGCAGCTGCGTGCTTCAAGGCATCAAAAAATGGCGATTTCAGCTTCCACACGCATCTCAATATTGATCATAGTATTAGTTATGTTTTCAAGTGCTGATACTTTTGTGGCTTCCAGTTATCGTGGGCTCCTAAGTATGGAGAAAGGGATAGACAGCAAGCATATTTTAGAGTTGGAATTATCAAAGATAAAGCAGAATGGTAGGAGGGTAATGGTGGATACAAATAGAGTGGCACCTGACGGGCCAGATCCACAACATCACTAGAACTCATCAAACCCCATTTATAGTTATATTCCCAGGTATCCTCGGAAAGATCGCAAGTCCACTGCAATGGAAATTTTTGATTCAAAGAGGATCTCTGATAGTACTGTTTCAAGGGAGAACAAAAAGTATTTTTCCAGAAAAATTCAAGTCCATCCTTTCCAAGATTACATAACTTTTAAAAATATTGTTATTTCTTGTAGCATTTTAGAATTTGTGTCATAAAAGAGTCTCTTTCTTCTTGAATCTTTATTTAAACTATACATTAATCAAATAAATTTAATCGAATTGAATATAAATAACTTGATTCAAATATGTTGAACTTGAATTGCTATCCTTACATCAGCTTTTAGAATAACTTGGTTCATTTTTCAACTAATTAGAGTGGAAAGCAAATATTGATAAATAAGCAATCATTATGACAAATTATCACAGAGAAAGTAACTATAATTATTGATAAACAAGTACCATTACCAAGGGCAGTATGGTATATTCATATTGTTAAAATTTAATCAAGACTTGGACCATGCATTGTCCAACAGCTGAAGTGTCCAGCCACCAATCAGCCCACTGGGCTTCAAAAACGGTTAACGAGACATTCCCTGCATTTATTTTTGTGCAAAAACGGTACCACGAGACACACCCTGGATTCATTGGGGGAACAAAAGTTACAGTAATTGAAACCTCAAAGATTATAGACATCTTATACCCAAATTTCGGGCAAGTGGTGAACGTGAAAATCTATAAACAAACAAACATATAAAAGCATAGGACATTGCATATTGAATTCAATCCCAATTTTATCTGAATTGTGTTGTGCCTTTAAATGGCATTTGAATATTTTTTATAATTTTTTGTTTCATAAGCTACGTTTATAGAATATTTTATTATATATATTTTAAATTAATTATATATACATAATGTGTATATGTTATATAAAATATAAGATGTAATACAAAATCGAAATAAATAAAACTTTTAGGAGGCGTTTACTTTTTAGGATTGGATATAAGATGATGTCGTAAACAATGTGATGAATTATGAGATATAATTAATTTATTAATAAATATTTTGTATAATTGACTTAATTGTAAGAATGATATAATAATAAAAAAAAATTGTTGTCATATATATTTTACAAGATACATAAAATACTGTTAGTGAAATCTTAGTTTTTTTTTTCCCTTCCTGTTCATTCTTCTTCTCTCATTTTTTACTCTTTTTTCTCCTTTTCTCCCTTCTTCCTTCTTTACTCATTTTTCCTCTTTTCTTTTTCAGATCTCTTATTTTTTCTAATTATTTTTTATTTTTTTCCTATGTAAAATTCTTGAATCAAAGTGTTTCCTCTAATTACTTGTAAGGAAATCGAAATGAATTCACCATAGCAAAAAAGGGGAAAAAGTTTTGAAAATACAAGAAAAACAACTAAGGCCAACCAACCAGAAGTAAGGCCTTCAATTGCCTTTGCCCTCACGTTAAGAAGCTTCGTTACTGCAAAACCCACAAATCGTCGTCCTTTCCAGTTTCATATGGCATATATTTTGCAATTTATATGTGGAATGTGCTTTTCTGTTTTCAAGTTGAAGAATTAGAATGAATTGGGGATGCAGTAGGGTTTCAAATTTGACTTTATATGCTGAATTTTACATTTCAATTTTAAAAATAAAATGAACATTTTGGCCTATGGTTTAATTCTTGAGCTTTGTTGGATTATTAGATCTCATGATATCATGTGGGGTTCAAATCCAATGAAAAATTCAAAATAGAATCGGGTTACGTTACAGTCCCAGATTATTTAAAGTATACACCAATTATTTAAAGTATGTATTGAATCAACTTAAATAAAATAATATATTTGGCCCAATTTGCCAAAGGAAACAGGGCTATATTCTATATGGCTGCTTGATCAATTCACAATCAGCTAAATTGATCACAAAATTGACGTGTTCAACTATCTTCAGCACCTTGAACAAGATTTGTGGCTACCAGGAGTGGCCAAATTCTGATATTAATCTGTGCATATACCTTCTAAGGCACTAATACATAGACTGATATAATGTACTTTCCATGATATTTAACAAGTATAGTTCTTCTTCAGTAGCAACGTAAACAGAAAATTAATAGATTGCACGGCAGAGGCGTCTTACAAGGCACAAAAGTTGGACAAAAACAACGTAAGCATACACAAATTGTATGCTTTTTTTGGCATTTAAGCTCGGTATAAAACTATATCATTCCATTGCAAGTTTATAGTGGAATTAAGAGCATAAGCAAAAGGTCCTCCTCTTTCAATTAGTTCTCAAAAGACTTGAGGGGATCGTTTGGATTGATCTCAGCTATGAGAGGGAGATCCGCTGGTAGAGTCTCCAGACTTATTTGTTCTTCCCTTAGCCGCCCAATCACTTCCTCAAAAACAACCTTATTGCCATTCCGACTGAGATGCAAACCATCTCTGCGTCTCAAAAGGACAAATTATCAAGTCAAAAAATGTTCATTTTCGTATGTTGTTGCAAGAGTGGAGTATGGCTTTCTCAGGGTGGGAAAAGACTCACAGCTAAAAAGGGCAATATCACTGCAATTTTGTACAGACATAAATCCTATGTAAGAATTCAGAATATGATAAGAGAGTACCTCAAATAAGCCTTCTGCCATCCGGGAAACTGCTGCATTTTCTCCCAGAGATCTATAGCTGAAACTCCACATTCAGCTGCAACAGCAAGACATTGTTTTGCATAGCTACCAGCAGCCTCATTTGTCCTCTCAGGAAGCCCAGAAGGGTTGTCAACATAAGGGTGACTGCATGAATTTCACACTTCCAAATCATTATGCATTTCCAGCATTATGTTAATGACAATGAATTCTCAAATTACAGAAAACATAACGAATAAAAATTGACTCGGATACACAATAAAAATAGCTATTGGAGGAACAGATTTACAGGAGGCGTGCAGCTTCATCAATTGGAGGAGGTGTGATGAGGAGAATGTGAGTGGACGGCCATTGCTTCTGAAGTCATCAACAGAATCTATGTAAGACAAGATTTGAGACAGAACCAAATATATAGTATGAGCATTACAATGAAAGGAAGATACTCAGAAATTTTTACAAGCAATGTGCTTACATGAACTCATTCATGCACAAATACGATATCCAGTTTCAAACATGAAGGACTTTTCTTGTTCAACACTTTCATGAAACCTCACAAGAATCAAGAAACCACGGTAAAACATGATAATAAGGAGGGCATATTCCATCTCACTCTAAATAGTTATCATACAAACAACTAAGCCAGTACTATATGTCATTGAGAAACAGATTTCCCCACTGAAGAATCATTTGATATGGCATCATAGCTAGAATCGACTGTGAGATTTAAGGTTTTCCCCCGCTTTATAAACACCCTCTACATTGGATATTTGATCAATATTACCTATGATCTAGCATAAGTAGATTAAACACAATTGGACCAATAACTAAGTTATCAAAAAGGTGGAAGCTACTGTGCTCCTAGATAACAAGAAAGAGGGAAAAAACATATAAAAATAAATAAAAAAATCCCTCTCTGTTGGTAAGAACGTCTCTGATTAGTTCTTGAAAGGCCATTTTACAAGTAATTTTTTTTTTAATTCATTATTGGCTTCTGACGTAACTATGATCTCAGATTGGGGAAAAAAAATAAAATAGCAAAGGTCCACCGCCTTTTTCTGATTTAACACAAACCATGGTCCAGAGTCTAAGAAAGAGCTAGGATCAAGAAAAAACATACAAAACAATCAATGAAATCATTAAGAAAACTCATTTGTGGTGCGATGCAACTATGCCACAGGCCTACAGTAATGCAAGTCTAATGAAAATGACAGGGCACTCCATGCATTTGCATATATTGACAGCAAGCATGTAGAAAAGATATTAGCAAGTGGCAAACATTGATAGCGATAACTGGGCCTCTTGTGCATATATTTTTATTAAATCTATCCCCCTAAGGCCCATAATTGGTCCTCCATGGGTTTATTACCCATGGATTCTCTCTCTAACAAAGTCTAATTATTACCATAAAAATATCTATCCTTTACTGAAATATAACTGAATTTGAAAAGGGGGTCCCCATATATCTTCTGGATTGAAAGGAACTCCAAAGTTCCCCCTTTGTTCAAGGAGGGAGTGAGAGTCCTTAGTAAAAACATTTTACTTAGAGAACAATTGTATATATCACCTTTTAATTTTTTTTTTCACCTTTTTAATCTTAGTAAGCAGCTATTGCAATTAATTCATTTGGATGAGTAATCAATACTTTTCAAATCAAGGAAGAGGTGAAAAAAAAAGTAAAAGACTAGTCCCTGATATAAAGCATTTTTCTTACACAAAAACAATAACAATGAGTTAGCTAAACCAAAAATTGTGATGCCTATTGAATATATATATATATATATATATATAGCCATGCACTTCATGTGTATAAAATATTTCTTATGAAATTAATTACATAAGTGTGGCGCACATATATGATATATAATACAAGATACATCACAAAATTATAATAAAAAATCCAATGTAATAACCACCTATACATAATTTTTGCAAAGATTACAATGTACTTCATTCGTTATCCCTTCACCTCTTGCCGCATATTCTAATATTTTGGTAGAAGTGGTTGCATTAAATGCATTTTTAGTTTCAATAATTATTGATGCAACATAATCTTGTGGTTTACATAATTAACGTGAGTACGAGCAAATTAAAGTACTAACATTGCATGATGAATGCACTATATGTGTCATTATTTGGAGATTCAATTGCTCACACAAGCCAGTGCAACACACAATTGTAATATTTTAATTTTTTTATTTTAATTTAATGTTTTATTTTTTGTATTTTATATATTCATAAATTGCACTAGCATATATTGTTAGAATAAGCGAATTGATGGAAATACATTTACCGTAGTAAAATATAAGATGATACACCGTAATAAAATTTATATTGAAGATCTCCAACAGCAATTATACAGCACACAAGTTGATTGTTGATGAATCTGAGGTAGCATTCTTTACCAATAATAAATGATACAAGTGATAAGGTCGGGTGGAGTTGAAATTTATCAAATATGCTCCTGTTCGATTATAAAGTTTTCACACAAAAAAGTGTCCAAAATCAAGGAAAAAAGTTACGTGGAGATTCTATGTTATAATCGATATTTTATCTTTTATAATATAAATTAAATATTTAAAATGATATCATAAATATTATATTAATAATATTAAATAAAATATAATAGATCTCACGTGACCCACATGGAGATCGGAGAGTAGACAAACAGTGTGCGCGTGTGAGGTGCAGGCGTGCGTGTCGAGTGTGTGTGCTCTGGGGTGGCCACGTGCGGAGGCTGTAGTCTAGTTTTACCTTGAGAAAGGCAACAATGGCGAGGAGATTCTGCTTGTACTCATCAAGGGGCACGTGTTGAAACCCACTGCATCTGTCGGGGAGGCAGGCGTCGTTAGCGCCGAAGAACACCGTCACTGCCAGCGGAGCATCACCGCTCTCTGGCGGCGGAAACACTTTCTCTTTAACCTTTAGAGCCCACCTCGTGTTGTACCCACTATACCCTCTCAACATCACATCCGCCTTAAACCATCAAACCACAACACAAGATCAAGAAAACACACAAAACACACACACACACACACACACACACACACGCACGCACGCACAGAGTAGATAGTGCGTTGTGCAAAACCAAAACAAGTATACACATATATATCTTACCGTGCGAGAGAAATGATTTGCTAGAGAAGAACCCCATCCACCATCGCTGAAGGACTCTTCAGTGATGGAGTCTCCAAAGAGATAAATCTTGGGTCTCATTTCTCCAGCAGCTCCTGCTTTTGAAGAAGAAGAAGAAGAACAGATGAATGGTAGTATACTTTGCAAAGGTTTTCAGACTCTCAGTACTACAGTCTCAACAATAATGCCTTGTATATATATTGCTGGTTAAAATGTATGATGATATTCTGCAGCTTCAGAATAGCAGCTAGGACAGTGTATTAATTTAACCCCAGTTCCTTAACGCTGAATCTGTTTGACGTTGTGTTCTTAAGCAGGGCAGCAGGAGAATAAATTTATTTGGAGCAGTGAAGTTTAGAGGTAAATGCCAAAATATTGAAAAGCTGCAGGATGGCTACTGATTCAAAAGGCTGATCTTTTTTTTGTAGTAAATTAATGTTGACGGGCCAGGCAGTATTTATATATTTCTTAAGAGGTAGGGAGTAGGGATTCATAAATTATGAGCAGATCAAGGGATGACTTCATGGTTAATTTAAATGGAGGTTGTGGTGAGGTAAGGTTCCAACAAGACTGTGGTACCATGGCCATTAATTTGCGCTTTGGTGAGCTCGAATGGCTGTTGAAAGCATCACCGTTTCCCACTTCTCCCATACTCTTGGCTATGTGTTTTATATTTGTTTGGTTTAAATTTATTGCTTTTATTTTGTTTTTTCAGACATCTAAGATAAGATTTATTTTTTAAAATAGTACTTTTTATTTCAAAATTATTTTATTATTTGGCACAACTAAATATCAAATATTATTTTTTTGAGCAATAGCATAATATTCCTGTCAAACAAGATTCATTCTTTTAGGGTGACGGAGTACAAGCAAACAGCCTTTTTAGCCGAATTATAAAAAAAAAAAAAAAGAAGTAATGAATGGCTTTTAATGCTAATTTCTTTTTTTTGGTAAAATGGTCAATCCTACAATTATGAAAATACCGCATCTTAATATTATAGATTTATTTTGAATTATATAAAGTTTTAAATAAGAGTTCAAAAAATAGAAAATTTAAATATTTTTATAAATAGTAGTCTGTCATTATTATTTTAAAATATTTGGAAAAAATCATATTAAGAAATAAAATATTATATTAGAACATGTAAAAAAAAAAACGTAATATATTTGATAAAGTAATCTTCTTATAGTTTGGTGTTTAGCAGAATGTGCTACAAATGCACCGCGTGAAAAAATAATATTAGAATAAAATATTAAACGATAATGTTAAGTTATCATTAAGATAATTGATATTAATTTTAATCTTTCATAATATATATTGAAAAGGGTTAATAATAATAAGAATATTACATTGGCATGACACATATGTATATTTATCTGTTACTATATATATATCATTAATTATCTATAATAAAAAATTTATATTTATTATTAATTAAAAATAATAATAACTTTTATATATAATTCTTATCATTATAAAAGTGTGAAAATCAGTATCAGAATAACACACAAACTTTATCACTTGAACTTGAAGCATTATCATTTGACTTATTGTCATTAATATTTTATATTAACATTTGAAATAATTTCGTGGGAATTTGCTTTACAACCTAGACAGCTAGATTGCCTCCAAGTCCAACTTTACATTAAAATCACTGCATAGCCACCAACTTTTAATCAATTTGCGTTTGTACGGGTGATAGAGACTGCATGCCCCAAATCAAATGGGTCGCCGTCCCTTTGATATTTTATTTCTTTTAGGTAAGTGTGCATTTCATTTTTATTTTTTTTTAGCAATATGCATTAAGGAAATGTTTTATTTACAAAAATCTCTACATACAGATAGAAAAGGACAAAAAAAAAAAATTATACGAACTCGATATAAAAACATCAAACGATGAACATCACATTATATTAGTATTGAGTGAAATGATAAGCAATTAGTAATATTGAGTTATTATTTGCTATAAGTGGAAACTTTTTATATGTAAATATATGATGTTCTTTTTATGGTAAAAATTTCGCATGGATTCTAAGTGATTGATTGGTATATTAATGTTGAGCAATGACTCAACATTGGTGTAGTAATTCATTTTGATTGATTTTAGTTATGTTTGATTCTCGAGTGTAGTTTTAGGTGTTCTTTATAACTTGTAGGCAACTTTTAAATTAAATGTAAATAAATGGTGTATTTGCAACATTGGGAATATAGATGTAATGGTATTAATTTATCAAAATTCGAGATCCTATTAATTAAAAATTTTAACAATTCATTTTAAATTTAAATTTGATGGATTGGACCCGTTAAACTTGTTTTATAATTTTAAAAATATTTAAAAATATATTTTATTAAAATAATATAATTAATTTTTTTAAAAAATTATTTTTTTTCAAAAATAATTTCATATAATATTTAAATAATAAATAAAAAAATGGATTAGAATTGAATGAGTTTAAAAATAAAAAACTTAAATGCGCTCAAAACTTATTTTTAATTTTAAAAATCCTTCTGCGGGCTGAATACGACCAGAACGGGCTCAGCCTAATACATTTTGGTCTTGGGCTGATGGAAGTCCATAAGAACTTCTCTTTAAGTTAATGGGCGAGAAACGCCACAAGAAAGCGGGGAAGAAAATAATTTAAAAAATCAATCTCATTCACGACTTTCAGAACTTGAAATTACACTTGGAATTATCATTCTTTGATTTCTAAGTGGAAAGACAATGAGACATGGCAAATTAAGCAATATCAAAGCTCTTGTGCAACCCAGTACGTATTACCCACTAACAGAGGTTAACTGTCGAATAGCATTGTCTCTGGCATCAGCTCTACAAAATTACATAAACTCAGATCACCCCTCCCACGGCCAAAAGATCCATTCCCACATTCTCAAAACGGGGTTCAAACCCAATGTTAATATCTCCATCAAACTCCTTATACTCTACATCAAGTCTTCCTGTTTATCATACGCGCGCCAGGTGTTTGACGAACTGCCTCGACGAACTTTATCGTCCTACAATTACATGATATCGGGCTATATAAAACATGGGTTTGTTGAAAAATCTTTTAATTTGGTGAGAGAACTGTGCCTTTTAAATGAGAAGCCTGATGGCTACACGTTTTCGATGATTTTGAAGGGTTCAACTAGCGGAAATGCGGGGTTATGTTTGCGTTGTATAGGGAGGGAGGTTCATGCCCAGATAGTGAAATCTGATGTTGAGGGTGATGACGTGCTTTACACTGCATTAGTTGACTCGTATGTGAAGAGTGAGAGGGTTGAGTGTGCAAGGAGAGTGTTCGATTTGATGTTAGAGCAGAATGTGATTTGTTCTACGTCGATGATCACGGGGTACATGAACCAAGCTCGTTTTCAGGATGCTCAGGATGTGTTTGAAAAGACTGTGGAGAAAGACGTGGTGGTTTACAATGCCATGATTGAAGGATATAGTAAATCAGTTGAAATGGCTAAGAAGGCAATAGAGATTTATGTTGATATGCAACGTCTAAATTTTAGGCCCACTATATCAACGTTTGCAAGCATTATTGGGGCTTGTTCTCTGTTGTCAGCCTTTGAAATTGGTCAGCAGGTTCAAGGGCAATTAATGAAAACTGAGTTTTTCACAGACATAAAGATGGGCAGTGCTCTGATAGACATGTACTCCAAATGTGGGCGAACTGAGGATGCGAGACACATTTTCGATTGCATGCCCAAGAAGAATGTCTTTTCATGGACTTCCATGATTGATGGATATGGGAAGAATGGAAGTCCAAATGAATCACTTGCACTTTTCAATAGAATGATAAGTGAATGTCCCGTTGTGCCAAATTATGTTACATTTCTTGGTGCATTGTCTGCTTGTGCCCATGCAGGGTTAGTTACTGAAGGAAGGGAAATATTTGAGAGCATGGATAGAGCTTATTCAATGAAGCCAAGAATGGAGCATTATGCCTGTATGGTTGATCTCTTAGGACGTGCAGGAAGTTTGAACCAGGCATTTGAATTTGTAATGCAAATGCCTGAAAAGCCTAATTCTGATGTTTGGGCAGCTTTGCTCAGTTCTTGTAGACTGCATGGTGATGTGGAGCTTGCTAAAATAGCTGCGAATGAGCTTTTTAAAGTAAGCACAGAGAGTAGGCCTGGGGCATATGTTGCATTATCCAATACATTAGCCGATGCTGGAAGATGGGATAGTGTAAGCCAATTGAGGGAGTTAATGAAGGTAAGAGGAATATCTAAAGGCACAGGGTTCACTTGGGTTGGGACAGATGCTGGTTTAGAAGCTTTTCATGCTGGGCAGTCATTGTGATTAAATGGCAATACTTCCAAATATGGTCGTCCTGCATCATTTGCAGGCTACAATTATCAATACTATTTATTCCAGTAATATTTATCAGTTACAAAATTTTCTCCTCTCTTACAAGAACTGGAACTTTACTGTAGTTGTAATTTCATAGAGTTTGCAAAATGTAATGTCTATCTATGAGATTATTTTTTAAACTAGATCAGTAATTCCTTATTATTCTTCTTGTCACGGTTGAGTTCCAACTTATTCACTTCAATGCCATTGGATTGCAAATCACTAGCCACTATAGTACACTTCATTGCTTTAAATTTGCTTTTTTGGGGTTGGTTTGGTAGTTTCATTTTCTTGTCCATAAGAACAAACTACTCAGTTCCAAAATAAAATAAACTTTTCTTGAAGTATTCAACCTTGAGCTGAAGGATGTACAATTCACACAAGAACAAATTAGACTTATTTAGAAATCTAAGCCTAAAATTGCCATGTCCTTGAATTCTTCTATCTGCTTAGGGAGTTTGCAGCTTCAAGTTTTCACAAATTGGCAAGTTTCGTTTGTGCATCAAACATTATTGGATTGCAAGTTCCAATCAATTTGACTTTGTACTTTAAGAAACTGAACTTTTAATGGGGAGACCGAGCCCAAAGAATTCTTGTTTGAGTTATAATACTTTAAGTTTCAAGACTTTCATAATTATTAAAAATATTGGGGACAGAGAGTATAAGATAGTCAATCAATTTTTTAAAAAAATCCTGGTAATTAGATATTACTATCATATTAACAAAAATGCTTGACCTTTTCAACTTTATTCCTTGTAATGAAAATCAAGATAAATTTTTTTTGAACTATCCACCTACCACAACGAAAAAAATAGACCTAATTTTGAAGAGTGCAATAACACACACAAAAAAGAAAATAATTACTCAATATGATGAACCTAGAGTAGAATAACTTTAAATACAACAAATTAATCTGAAAAAAAAAAGAAAAAAAGAAAAAGAGATTATAGAAACCTTGTATAACTCCTATAGTGTGTGACGTAAATGCATATCTAAAGAAAATACATGTGTGTTTGGTTTCATTTCAGAAATTCATTTTGATCTTTTGGAATTAAAAAAATTGTTTCCATATTTTTAATATAAATATATTATTTTAATTATTATTTTAATATGATAGCAACACATAATAGTATAGAAACTTGATAATAATCAATTCAAAAATAGTTGATCCAAATGCATTTTTTACCGAAATATATTACATTATTATTTTTCAACAGTCCTTCCACTCATATTTTCATAATCCATATTTTCTCAATGTTTCTCTGAAAATGCAATTCTCCATAATATTATCCTAAAATACTCGAAATAATACCAAAAGTAGTATCTGGGAGTGTATTTCAGACAATGGTCCTCGTAGCTAGTCTAGCACGTGTAGTGGAAAGCATCAGCGTCAGCCATTGGTCAATGCAAAAAAAACACATGTGGCCTGTAGGCCCATTTGATCACGAAACCACTGACGTTGATCCCAAACCATTAATCAAACCAAGAAACGCCTCTGGTTTTCCCAGATGCTACTTGTTACACAGTATTGTACGCCTATCGTAAACTTTTTCTTCCCAAAAGTGAATCATCTCAACAAAACCACTATAAAAAACTCTAATGAAACGTTAAATCCACTATGTTACCTTTCCTACAAACAAAACCGCTACAGAAAATCAAGAACAAATACCATTAGAGTTTAATTGTATCTTCATCTCAACACTGCCCATAGAGTTCAATATCATCAAAACTCAGAAGAAACTCACAATTTGCTATAAATACTACCAGACCACTACCACCTACCATCTACAATCCAATTACTTTTCTTGAAACTGATCACAAGAATACTCTGAATCTTTCCTTTGAAATACAGAACATGGAAGCAAGCAATAGGATCGGCGCCACCGCTCACCCGGCTCCAGTCCACGCTGTCTCATCAAGTGGGACGCTGGGGCGCCACTTGGCTCGGCGCCTAGTTCAGATAGGTGTGAGGGACGTGTTCTCAGTTCCTGGTGATTTCAACTTAACTTTACTCGACCACCTCATAGCCGAGCCGGAGCTGAATTTGGTCGGCTGCTGCAACGAGCTGAACGCGGGGTACGCCGCTGACGGCTACGCCCGAGCCAACGGAGTGGGCGCCTGTGTGGTGACATTCACTGTGGGCGGGCTCAGCGTACTGAACGCGATCGCCGGTGCCTACAGTGAAAACTTGCCGGTAATCTGCATTGTCGGTGGGCCCAACTCTAACGATTATGGGACTAATCGAATTTTGCATCATACTATCGGGCTGCCGGATTTCACTCAGGAACTACGATGTTTCCAGACGATCACTTGTACTCAGGTAAATTATGTTGAACTAGCTTTAATTGTAGCAAAGGGATTTCGTTTTCTCGAGCTAATAATTGGAATACTGTGTGTAATGACAGGCAGTTGTTAGTAACTTGGATGATGCGCATGAATTGATTGATACAGCGATTTCGACTGCTTTGAAGGAAAGTAAGCCAGTGTATATAAGCATAAGCTGCAATTTACCTGGAATTCCTCACCCAACTTTTGCAAGAGAACCTGTCCCATTTTTTCTTGCACCAAAGTAAGTCTGGCATCTCTCTCTCTCAGTTTTCCAACTTATAATTGCTCTGGTCAGATATTAGTACATTGTGTCACTTATGTATAAAAGCCAATGAAAAGACAGTAATTATAATATTTACAAGTATTTTTGAACCGTGTGATGATCATGGAAACGGTCAGCATCATCTCTGTTGATGGTTCCGCAAACACTGTCTAATATCCACATATTAGTAGATTTTGGAAGCTGCTTGTGGGAAGCTGTGTTTCCAAATTGCTTTTGATCTGCTGATTTATAGGTTTTATTGGGACTTCCCTATTTTATAAGTCTGTGGGATGAGTAAGATTCTTGAATCTTTGGATTTATTTCAAAGAAAGTGTAGTGCTGGACGGCAAATATGTGTCCAAGTCTCAGTTTAGGTATAGATAGGGTAATCAGACCATCTGATTTGTCTGCTCAAAGAATTGTAGAAACTAATGAGTTTTCCCTTATCACGAGAAAACACCGGGCACTTAGATCAAATTTGGAAACAGTTAAGAAACTAATGACTAAGAATTTGGTCACAGCTGAGCTGCAAGATGTTTATCTTATGATGAAACATTATTTTTCACTTATCACCACACCAGCACCAAAAAAAGAGAAATTTCTTATACAATTGTTTGTATTTGTCAATTATGAGATTTTTATTACAGACAATGCTATTTTCTTGAATAATGGTTATTCAGTAACACATTTAATCATCTACATTATTTTGCAAGACATCTTGTCCTGGATCTTCTATTGATGATCCCTAGTTTAATTTCATGCAGGGTCAGCAATCAACTTGGTTTGGAAGCAGCAGTTGAAGCAACAGCTGAGTTTCTGAACAAAGCAGTTAAACCGGTCATTATAGGAGGTCCCAAGATAAGGGTTTCTAGGGCACAGCAGGCTTTTGTTGACCTTGCAGATGCTTGTGGCTATCCCATAGCTGTCATGCCATCAGGCAAGGGACTCGTTCCGGAGCACCATCCACACTTTATTGGGACATACTGGGGTGCAGTCAGCACCAGCTTCTGTGGGGAGATAGTAGAATCTGCTGATGCATATATGTTTGTTGGCCCTATTTTTAATGATTACAGCTCAGTTGGATACTCTTTGTTGATAAAAAAGGAGAAATCAATCATTGTGCACCCAAACCGTGTGACAATAGGTGATGGCCCTTCCTTAGGTTGGGTTTTCATGACAGATTTTCTGACTGCGTTGGCGAAAAAGCTGAAGAAGAACAGCACAGCCATGGAGAATTACCGTAGGATATACGTCCCTCCTGGCGTTCCTTTGAAGCGTGATAAGGAGGAGTCACTCAGGGTCAACATTCTCTTCAAGCACATACAGGTTAAAAACCAGAAGCATTATTCTCTTTTCGTTGTTCCCAATTTTAAATGCTATGAACCTTCTTTTGTTCGTTCGAGGATTGTACCATTGTCCTTTTGAGATTATAAAATCATCACAGCCTTGTTTGTCATTTTAAGAATAGAAACTTACCAGCTCCTTAGGTCTCTTTTGACTTATTAGATTGCATCTTTCCATAATATTAGCACAATTCCATGACTGCCTTTCATTAGTCATGGCTGCTGGCACCTATATTCAGCTTCCTGGATACAACTTCAACCCCACTCTGTCCGGCCATTGCTGGTGTAAGTTAAGGTCTCGGGCTCTTATCAAGAGTATTGGGGTCTTTCACCTTGTGATGAAAAAAGTGAATCAAACGTCTTCTAGGATTTTTTTTTTTTTTTTAATGATTTGCAGAATAGATAATAAAATATGGAGATGGATTGCTATGTTCAGTGGAGGCTGCTATATGCTGTGGTTATGACACAAAAGGCAGCTAGTGTCAAGGCTTAAACTTGATGAACAGGATGACTTAAAATCATTTAGAATGGGATATCAGAAGGAATTGAATTCTATGTGCTTTAAATCTAGACATGGCCTTGGATACAGCAAAGTTGGTATATGTCTAGACAAGTATGGGGACAAGGCTTGGTTCAGTGAGTATTACAACACAATGGAGACAACATAATTCTAGCAAAAACTTACATTTGAAGCTATTACGTTCTTCAAAATTAGTTTTTGTGTTGGACTCAATATTTTCTCTCATTCATGCCCTGAAACTGCCTGATATAAATAACACAAAAGCATGAACTTAAATGACTTGATGGAAGTCACATAATGTCTTCAGTCATGATATAACATTCAACACTTCTGAAATCATCTATCAGAAGGGGGTTACATGTCAAAATAGTTATGTATGACCATTTATGAAACTATTCGGTTCATAATTACTTGATCTCAATGCCTGTAATACATAGTGGTAGCATTTACGTGACCATATCAAATTCAATTACAGGAAATGCTGAGTGGCAACACTGCAGTAATTGCAGAGACAGGGGATTCATGGTTCAATTGTCAAAAGCTTTGCCTCCCCGAAAATTGCGGGTAAGCCCTTGTGTAGAAGTTTCTTTGTACTATTTCTTCTTATTCACTGTTATATTCTGTCAAATCCTGTTCCAGCTATGCAAAATTATTAAACTTTTGTCTTTATACAGGTATGAATTCCAGATGCAGTATGGATCTATTGGGTGGTCGGTTGGAGCAACGCTTGGTTATGCTCAGGCTGCAAAAGATAAACGTGTTATCGCCTGCATTGGTGATGGAAGTTTCCAGGTCAGAATGAACAGCTTTTTGATTAAAGTGATGATGCCCTCTGCGATCCACCAAAATAATAGTCATCAGAGAATGAACTTGGTTGCAATTGAGCTGTTTTTAACATCATTGTGAGAACCACCAATTGAAAATCATTAACCAACAACCGCAATTGTCACGCAGGTTACAGCTCAAGACATTTCTACCATGATAAGATGCGGACAGAATAGCATTATATTCCTCATCAATAATGGAGGATACACAATTGAAGTAGAGATTCATGATGGTCCATACAATGTGATCAAGAATTGGGACTACACTGGCCTTGTGGATGCTATCCACAATGGAGAAGGCAAATGCTGGACTGCCAAGGTTAGCGCATACGACCCTAAATAGAGTCGTTTTATATGTCGTAAAATACTACATGTTTTATTATTAATCAAGTGAAAGCATCAAGCTTTCGGAAGAGTATGTTGTCATTTAGCCACTTAAGCTGACACTAGGAATTTGTGGACATTAGGTAAAAACGGAAGACGAATTGCTGGAAGCAATAGCAATGGCAACAGGCACGTACCAGGAATCGTTGTGTTTCATTGAAGTTTTCGCTCACAAGGATGACACTAGCAAAGAATTGCTGGAATGGGGATCCCGTGTTTCTGCTGCCAATAGTCGAGCCCCGAATCCGCAGTAATGAGTTCTTGATTCTGTAAGCTGTCAACAGATTGATCAATGGAGTTCACTGTATTTCGAAATTTCAATTGCTACTATTTGTACTTACTTTTTGTAATTAATTTATGATGTGCGAATCATAACTGAAGGCTTGTTCAAGCTCCAAAACTAAGATGAATAACTAGTGGTGGACGTCTAGTCTTAGTCAATAAAGATGAGCAATAATATTTTGCCCATTTCTTTCCTTATTTTTTGGTCTTTTCGGGTCTTTTTGTGAGAATTAAAATTGATAATTTTTTAAAAATTAACAATTCTAGTTCAAATTTTGAAGGTTTAAATCAAATAGCCTCAAAAGTAGTAGTAATACATTTTCTGGAATTAAGAAAAGAAAAAAAGACTCAAATTTGTACATGCATGCATGTGGTGGAAAGGCTATTTTGCGGTTTGCATCTATATAAATTGATACCCAACTCAAAAAAATATATAATCATATGAATTCTAAATCCAAAAATTCTTAAAATAATTGATTTGAGATCAATTTACCAACAGTTTGAGGTTTTAAAGAAATTTCAAATAGATAAAGGTAAATTAGTTAATGTGGTTTACAATTTTAAATTACAAAAAAATCCTATGGGAATATGGGAAGGGATTATATAGAAACATATAATGATCAAAAATTCTAATTGTTTAAATGGATTCGAAATAATTGGACCGGATTAGTGGACCGGATTAGGATTGAATCTTAGATTAGACAAGTTCCATAGTTGAATTTTGATAAAACCTACAATATAATAACAAAGTATTCTATTTCTTTTTTCAAATTGCAGCTTCATAGTTGACTAAACTATGAAGAACAGAAATAGTAAAATTTGTTGGTGGAATAATTATTGCTCAAAAACAAGATTAACAAAATACATGCTATTAAAATAAGATGGCGTTTGGGTGAGTTTATAAATTTTTTAAAACATGTTTAATAATTTGTAAGATATCAAATATAAAATTTTAGGTATAAGCTATTAAATAAAAGGTTAAATTATAAACTCTTTAAAAAAAAATAATTTTTGTTTTAATAAATTTATAAATTTTTAACATACTTATTTAATTTTAATTTTGTTATTAAAGCCAAGGCTGCTCCATTCTCTACCAAACTTCTGCGATAAAAAATGGCAGTTGCATATGCAATAATCTTGATTTTACTGACATCATCATCATCAGCAAGCAGCAAATCGGCTTCTGGATGCTACGAATCCATTGTTAGCTTCGGCGATTCGCTTGCGGACACCGGCAATCAGCTTCTGCTCAGCCCATCCAACAAGCCTCCCCGCGCTGCTCGCCCGCCCTACGGCCGAACTTTCTTCCACCACCCCACCGGACGAAGCTCCGACGGCCGTCTCGTCATTGATTTCATCGGTATAGTAGTATATAATTGTCGACTTGCTAGAAAATACTTTAGCGATAATATGAAGTAGTTGAATGAACTGTATATCCACAGATTATATATAAGCTTTTTTGGTTTTTATTTTTGTAGCTCAGAGTTTGGGGCTGCCGTTAGTGCAGCCGTACATTGGCGGAGAAAATGGGCATGCGCACGGCCGGAGTTTCAGTAAAGGAGTGAATTTTGCGGTGGTTGGAGCTACTGCGCTGGATTATCAGTTTTACGAGAAGATAGGAATCCATAATCCGGCGACGAATGTGTCTCTGGGAACGCAATTGGATTGGTTCAAACACTTTTTGGCCACAATTCCTGGTAAGATTAGTCAATTCTATTCATGAGTTTAATTACTTAATAAAATTTTAGATAAGAAAAATAAAAATTTATTTACGAACATTCCAGAGAAATTGGGTTAATATATTGTTAGTCTAATTTTAACATTTTTTTTTCCCCAAAAAAGATAGTTCCCCAATTTCCACCGGTGACATAGTCATACCCAACACTTTCTCACCTACTGAAGTCGTTTTGTTCAGCAAAATGCGAGTTCGCTTCTTAGTGGAAATAAACCGAGTCATATTTGATATTTCGGGAATTGGGGAAATAATACCTTATTTTCTATATATCGTGTACTCGATTGCTGTCTATTTTTAGATAAAATTACTAAAAATCTCTTCAAATAGATTTTCAATCCAAAAAATCCGTTTTATTAGCTTTTTCATTCAAAATAAAAAATAAAAAATTATCAACTTTTGTAGATTTTTTTTCGACGGGGTGGGTGGGGTTTTCAAATTAATAAATAGTATCAGTTACGATTTAAATTTTTGAATTTTTTGTTATTTTATAAAATAGAAAGTACTCTTTATGTTAATTAACATGTCAATATTGGTTAATAGAAAATTCAAAATTTTTATTATTCACATAAAATAGTTTGATGTTCCATATACAAAAATTGAAAATCCCCACTTTACAGTATATCAGTATGAAAAAAAAAAATCTATGAAAAGAACTTAATCTATTAATTTCTTAATGTAAGAAGACAAATGGTAATTTAGTTAAAAAATCACAAAAAATTAATAGTGTTAGTGTAAATGTTAATAGTTGAATTTTCTCAAATGAAAGTTGATAGGGAGAGAGATTAAATATTCTAATTAGTTTTCTGGTTATCAATATTTATTTGAAGTGGTTTCAGTAATTTTCTGTTTTATTATTTAATCTATATAGGTTGTTTTGATACTGACAACAGATGGTAGAAAATTTCTTCAAAGGTCTTTGGTTCTGGTGGGAGAGATAGGAGGCAACGATTACAATGATCCACTCATGCAAGGGGACACAAGCGCTGAAGTGATTCAATCATTTGTGCCAATAGTTGTTGATTACATTGGATCAACGATTGAAGTACGTAGAAACCTCATCAAATCAAAATGTATCAATTTGAATTTTTTTTATTTTTATTTTGGCTTTTAATCCCTTTACCTGGCAATTTGATCAGTTTTCGCTTATTCATGGTGGTTGCTTAAATGAACTTAAATGCATATTGTCCAACAAATATTAAAACCTAGTATACTTGTCTTTACTCTTCGTACCGGTCCACTACTACAATACATGCTGCACTTAATGCATGGTGCATAGCCACATACGTCCATTTTTCAATCATCGTCTTCAAAATTAACTGCAAATACTTCTGTATAAGTGTTACATATGGTATTCACTTTCTCTAAGTTGTAGGCATAAACCTGCATTAATTTCGTTTGCTTACAGGAACTGATTAAGCTTGGTGCTGAGACAATGTTAGTCCCTGGGAACCTACCTATAGGTTGCTTGCCTGTTTATCTAACAGAGTTTGAGGCGTCCAGTACCGTAAAAGATTACGATTCCAAAACTGGATGTCTGAATTGGTTGAACAAGTTTTCAAGGTACCACAATGAGCTGCTCCAGAAGGAATTGAGCCGCATACGAGAGCTTCATCCTCACGTCGCCATAATCTATGCAGATTATTACAATGCTGCAATGCTCTTTTATCTCTCCCCAAACGAATTCGGTAACTTTCTACCTTTCAATTTTATCAGCATTCTGTTTCCAGGAGAGTTTTAGCTATTTGTTCCTAGATTTTAGTTAAAAAAAAAATCACCTGTCAAAATTATTAATGCAGGATTTACAAAGGGAATTCTTAGAGCTTGCTGTGGAGCAGGAGGGTCATATAATTACAATGCATCAGCACCATGTGGCGTCCCGCGGGCAACCTGTTGTGATGATCCTTCTTCATTTGCTAGTTGGGATGGTATACACTTCACAGAGGCTGCCTACAGATTGATAGCCCAAGGTTTGCTCGAAGGACCCTATACCACTCCTGACATAAGAACTATTTGTCCTTCCATAGCCAGGCCTGCTCAAGTTTATGACCAGTAAGAAACTGCAAAATTAGAGGAGTATCAATCTTTGCTGTAAGCTTATGCAATGGAGCATTAAGGAAATTAGAAAAGTGTCGCGTCTTCCTGTGATCTTTGTTTTTAGTTGGCATTTTTTGTGACCTTGTGCAGTTTTTAGGAGTTTCATTCTCATCTGTCTTCCGATTTCTTGGGCTGAAACTGCAATACCTCCCCGTGTTGTTGTAAGAAATATGCATGTGGATACCTAGACATTGTTATTTTGATATAAATAAAATCTACTTGAATATTAATTCATTGCACGGGTAACCAATTTTTTCCTTTTTATTGTCAAATCTGGCTAGTCCATTTCCTTTCAGGAAAAACTGGAGTTGTCGGTCTGAGTAAATCAGTGGATTAAACATTTGCATTTGTTTTTGCATTAATGAAACGATGTAAGCTTATAACAATATTTGATTTCATTGATATGATAAGGGGAATGGGACATTTTCTTCTAGCATAAATCACAACTAAAAGTTGTTCTTCATACCTATGTGATTGTTGTTTTGGGAAATTGCAGCCAGCAGTGGTATCATTAACAGATCATATTTTGTGACAGCTTTTACAAATGAGTGTTACTGTTTTAATTAGTCTGGTTCACTGGCTGAGCCAGAAAATTGATTGGGGGGCCAAGAATTTTTTTTTGTTAAAAATACTAAATAAAAAAATATTTTTTATTATTTAGAGGGGGTGATTTTTTAAATTTTAATAATTTTATATATAAAAATTTATATAAATTAAAAATAAAATAAAATAAAATTGAGGGGGGCGGGCTAGATCCGCGCTGGTCTGGTTAATAGGTTAGAACTTGATCCTGATCCAATCTGAAACTGATCTCATTAAACTCTAATCTTGTGATCAGTTATCACAAACTAATGATAATCAAATATATCTAACTTATTTTGTATACATTTACATTTTTTTTTTGTATAAATAATCAAGCAAATTTATGCCTCCTATTTCTTTAGCTATATTTCAGTGCATGCATTAAAGGGCACAGGGACAGAGACACATTTCAGAAAAAAATTCTTGCAATATTTTCTTTTAAGTCAACTAATTACTTAAAGCATAAATTATAAATATAAATATAGTATGTGATATTAACAGAAATTCATTATATTTGTTGTATTTGCATAAATATTGAAACAAAAAATAATTTTTAAACAAAAATGAGAAGTAATTTTAATTAAGCACGAGAGAAAACAAAAATTGATTTATAAAGTTAGACAAATATAAATTGAGAATTGAAGTAACTCTCACCATTTCATCATAATCTTGTGGATCATTATTAAATATTCAAGACTTCACACTTATTATGAATATTTTTCTTCAAATAAGAATATGATTTACATAAATAGTTATGCATATATTGAAGACTACATGAGGAAAAGCCTAATGTGAAGCCTAATTTATTTATTTTTTTAAAAAGAGACAGTTACTTTTAATATTGTAAGTGTGTTGTTGTAAAATTATCTTCCACATGACATAAATGAGATAAAAATAAAATCTAATTTTCATTAGGCCAAACAAAATGAAAAGTAATTGAAAAACCAAGTATATAATAAAGGGAACCCAATCAAGAAAACTGGATTGAATAACTGTGAATAATTATTTTTTATAAAAAAACTAATAAATTCTTAACTAGTTATATTATAAAAGATACCCATTGTTAAAAAATATATATATATATTAATATTAATAAAAAACAATAATTATATCAAAAATAGAATTTCTCAATCAAATTTGCTTCCAAAAACTAGTGCAAGAATTTGAGATTTATTTCATAATCATTAATCAAAAATGATATTTATGTCATGAAAAACCTACACCCATAATTTCCTACAAAACAAATATTAGAATAATCTCAAAGAAAGTAGAATCAGGTAAATCAACTACTAAAAAATACAAAATTTAAAAAAATGGCACAATGAATATTTCTTCATGACTAAAATAAACTATGTTTGCATAATCTAAATCATATAAAATTTTAAAGATTAGTATAAATATCTTCTTGGACTTTATATTAATAATAAATTCCACCATTTAAAATTTTCAAGAAGATGAAGTTTAAAGAAATTTTAGAGCTTTTTTTGTTTTGAAGAGGAAAAGAACAGAGATGGCCAGACAAATATAAAGGAGAAAAAAAATAGCCGAATTTTTTTAAGAAATGGCAATAGTAAAATAGATATTTCATCTCAATCGGGTGCAATTTAATCATCCAAAGGAGGGACAAAATTTTTAATTTCATAATGTTTATACATATATGTAAGAAGAAATTATGGGCATTTGAGGGGGGGCAATCTTTTGCAAATAATTTTTGAGGGGAACCCACACGGCTCCGTCTCTGAAAGTTCACAAGGACAAGATTTAGCAAATAGTTTGTGTCAATATAGAATATTTATGAAGAGGGCCATCTTTTTCTTTTTTTTTTTTTTTTTTTTTTTTGTTCAAGAGAAGGTACCATTCAACGTGTTTCATGTCCTTTTTTCTTTTTCTTTTTCTCTTTTTTCTTTTTCTTTTCTTATTTTTTTTAAGAGAAGGGACCATTCTACTTGTCTCATTTGCCTTTGATCCATCCAGTGGGAGATGAAATCAATGCCTTTACCCGTTGCACTTTCTCTTTTCTTATTGTTATAAACACTATTAACTTGCAATAAGTAGTTCATATTAAAGATATAAAAACTGCCACTGATAGAGGGCATCTAATTGCAAAAGGTCATCAAACCCCGTTTCCATACTTAAGATAGCAGTCAATTTTCGCATCCTACCCTCTAAAATCCTAGAATGACCAAATAGGACGGGATTCATATCTTTTTTTATACAGTCCCGACTTCATTTGCAGTCGGGTTGGGTTCAACTAGTTAAAACAATTGTCGATCCAAAAGCTTGAAGCGACCAATGAGGAGCTCAGATGATGATATGTGTCAAATATCAAGTAGATACATATTTATAAATACTCCAATACCAATCAAACTGTCATAGGATAATTGATGTCTTGCACTAATTTATTATATTTAAAGTCAATCTCACAACTTGTACAAACATGTATAAGAGGATTTTGATTGAAATTCATTTTAATTAACCTGATGTATGCTCGTATTTCATATCAATTCTCAAATTCAAAATACATATAAGATAAAGATCATATTCATCTATCCGAAATAAGGTATAGTAATTATAAATCAAATTTTGTGCATTATTACATATGGGAATCAAACATGAAAAAGAAGATAGCCATATATAATTATATATTAATAGAATGATTAACACCATAAAGTCATCTTGCATCACGTGACCATGTCTGATTTTACAAGCACCAAGCAAACATGCTAATGCATGCTTCAAATCCATAGTTAGCTTCGGCGATTCACTAGCCGACACTGGCAACCTAATTTACATCTCCCCGCCGTCCAATATACCACCCAATTTCGCCTTGCCGCCTTATGGAGAAACATTCTTTCACATTCCGACAGAAGATTCTCCGATGGCCGCCTCATCATCGACTTCATTGGTATGTACGTACGTGCATACTCTTTTGTCTGTCACATGCAGAATAATACTGGTAGTTCTTTAAGGGTTTTTCTTTTTATTTTTTTTTAAAAAAAAAGAGTAATAATTTACCTGAAATCGATCGATCTAGCCATGAGCAGGTTGAAGAGAGCTCTAACAGGCCTTGGAGTGATAATTTGTAATTGTACTGGTTTGCTGCTCAAAATTTAGGGCTTCCATTTATACCACCATTTCACGGTGGGAAGAATATGAGCAGCAGAAATTTTCGTGGAGATGTGAATTTCACGGTGGGGGGAGCAACGGCACTGGCCGACCCCTTTTTTGCGCAGTAGGGGGTTCAAATTCCTTCTGCAAACGTGTCTCTTGTGGCTCAGTTGAGTTGGTTTAAGGAAATATTCTTGCCCACATTTTGCCCGAATCCTGCAAGTAAGAAGAGACCTACTTGTACCTGGAAGTATCAATTGTTATATGGACAGAATGTTAAAAAGATTGATGAAGAAAAAAATAATTATTTCAAAATGATTGAATAAAAAAAATTGATTTTTCATGCTTATAATTTGATTGATATGTAGTTTCAAAAGATTGATGAAGAAAAATATATTTTTTTCAAACTGGGGTTATTTATAGAAATCAAGTGCAAATTAATCAACTTAAGTAAAACCAAAATTTTTGGCAGACTTTACGAAGAAATTTGATCTCCCTCAAGTTTCAAGTTGTTTGTACGCTGAAAAACTATTTCAAAATATGCAACCAAACAATGTTCTGTAGGAATTTATTAATCTTGATTGAATATCTTCTACTTGATTTCCTAAATTATTATAATACAAGTAGAATAAACTCATAAAGTTTTAATGAAGAGGTTAAAAAAATAAAAAAAAATAATTTTATCTTTTTATATAAATAAGAGGATTCCGCCGTTTAAATTCGGAATTACGTTTAGTTTTCTACAGTAAATTAGAAAAAAAATATGTTGATCAATATTCTCACCTTTTGATGATGTTAAGTCTTTAGATAACAGAATTATTAAATAATGTTCAATAGGTATTTTTTATTACGTAATTTCATGAATAACTGTTATGGACTTTAATCCAATTGCTTAAATATGACTAGATTAAAGAAATTGTGAGATAAATAAAGAAAATTGATCGACATTCGAACTTATCCTTAGTATCCCTGTGTCCACAAATTATTAAAGAGAAACGGAAACTTTAATGTCTGTGCATCCATAATTTGACAATGGAATTTCACAACATGAAGAAATGAAATGCCAGGGGCCGACGGGGGTTGGTGAGTAGTAGGGATTACCGGACTAGGGGACCTTGGCCGAGTCTTCTTGCAAAATCTTTTGTTATCTTTTTAGAGGTTCGCCAACTTTCGATCTTCTCCCGAAAAACCAATTTTCCAGTCCTTTCTTCTTTCGAAATTTACTAATCATATGAAGAACGTTTGTTGTTTCTGATAGTTTCCTCTTTTATTTTTATATTAAAAATTATATTAAATATATAAAATATTTTTTTACATTTCTAAATGTGGCAAGAATCATGCGTTGGCATCAAACTGATTCAACACGAATCCAACATAATAGAGCCCAGCAATCAAATAGGTTACCACCAGAGCCACCTTCTTTTATATTATGGAAATTGAAAAGCTCCACTTTAACAACTCTTGATTAAAAGATGGAGTGCGGGAATAATGAAGTCGAATAATTGAAACAAATGTCTAGGTAAGTGGTCATCTTAATGGGGCTAATCATTTGTGTGGGATCTGCTGTTCATCTTTTTTTTTTTTTAACCTTTTTGGCTAGGTTTTTTAATTTTAAAACCAAAAGGTATGTCCACACAGAGTAGAATAAGTTCTATCTTTTGTTTTTATGCGGTGGCGCTATTATTCTTTCAGAGAAAATGTTCACAGCATGATGTAACAAGAAAGGAACCTACCGTGTATTTGTTTTGAACAATTTGATAACCTAACTTACGAAATTTGCTTGCATAAATTTCTAATCTATTGTTCTGTCCCACCTCAAATGAATAACTCGATGTCCTTGCATAACAAACATGATATGTTGTACTCAGGATCTTTAGGAAAATAATGCAATTAATAAACTAGTTCGGCATTAGTTATTTAATAAATTTATTAACTAAATTATTATCTTTTTACGTTGTAAGAAATACTACACTCGATAAATAATGTATAATGAATGTGCATTTCACAACATAATTTACATATACTCATGTATATATGTTTGAGTGTGTAAATATACATGTATACAGTGAATTGTAGTATCTACACGACTTTCATTTAACCAGTTGTCGTTTCCATCATCATTAAAATTAAAGAAGTCAACAACCAACTCCTAGCTATTAGTTTAATTTGAGTTAATTATGCTTCTCTAGATAAAGATTAGTACTATCTACTGCCTAATTTGGATTGAAGTGTTGTGTGGACATTGTGCCTCCAGAATGTAAAAATTTTCTTGAAACCTCGCTGATCCTAGTGGGAGAGATAGGGGGCAATGACTACAATCACGCTTTTCTTGAAGGGAAAACTGTGGATGTCGTTCAATCATTCATTCCTGAAGTTGTCGAAGCAATTAGCTTAACAATCAACGTAAGCAACATTTACTGATTTAGTATAAGTAATTATACATTTTCATTGTTATTTCAGAATAATATGTTATGAAAAAAATAAAAGAGTTGATTGTGAGGTTGTATTATGTAGTCAAAGTTTTTATATTTTTTTTATAATGCAGAAACTGATTAAACTTGGAGCCGTGACCCTAATGGTTCCAGGGAACTTTCCCATTGGATGTTCGGCTGCTTATCTTACATATTTCAAGAGTTCCAACGAAAAAGATTATGACCCCAAAACTGGTTGCCTTAATTGGCCAAACAGGTTTTCTCAGTACCACAATGAGCTGCTTCAATTGGAACTCAACCGCATTCGACAGCAGAACCCAAACATCAACATGATTATGCAGACTATTACAAAAATATGGTAAAATTCACACCTTCCATTCTTATATTTAAATTTTCATAGGAGTATTTGGATGGAAGTATTTGAATTTAAGAAGAAAATTTGAGAAATGATTTCAAATATCTACATTTAAGATAAATTTAAAATTCACAATAATAACTTAAAAAATAGTTCAAAAACTTAAAATTCATTATATTATAAAATTATACAAACAAGATTAATAAATTTGTTATTATAAATTTGAAATCCATCAACAAAACCATTCATCGATATAAATAATTGAGCTCAAGCCCGCATTACTGTTAATGTTTGTTATTTGCAACGTATGTATTCGCTCTACAATTCAGATGGTCTCCATGATTATTTTAACGAGCCAATCTCAAACAAGATCCTAGTGATTGAAAATAATGAAAATTAAATCATATTGATGAAATAATTAATTATTGATGTTGTTGCAGGGTTTGAGGAAGGAGTCTTAGAGCTTGTTGTGGAGGGGGAGGGCCATACAACGCGAATTTCACGGTGGGGTGCGGGTTTAGAGAATCCAACACGTGCGAGGATCCTTCTTTGTACGTGAGTTGGGATGGTGTGCATTTGAGATTTGACTGAGGCAGCTTACAGATGGATAGCCACGGCTTTACTCCGACAATCTTTTACTATTCCTCAGCTCAATTCCACTTGTGCTTTGTCTTCCAAGATTAATGCTGCTGGATTTTCCGACCATTAGTACTATAGGAGTTAGCTAGGACTAGTGTGTGTGTGTGCGCTAAAAACTCTCTACTTGACATTACCCTCAATGGCAACATCAACCATTTGTTTATAAAATTACTTGGGCTGATTGAAGATACTCAAACGAATTTTTAGAAATCAATTTTGAATCGAATATTTAATACTTTAGTTATTTTTCGATTCTCACCAAAACATTTGAAGTTTGTCGTGTAAGCGATTTGCTAAGGTTTAAGAAAGATCTTATAAAAGGCTTTTTAATGATGGAATGTGAGTGATAAATAAGATAGTAATTAGATAAAGAATGTGATTATTTTATTCAATAATATCAAATTTATTTAATATAATCAATTGATGGACATCAATGTGATTCATTTTGAGAATTTAATTTCAATTTTACATTTAGAGCATTTCTTTTACTTATTTTTGTCCTGTTAGATAAATCTTGTTTAGGAAATTTTAGTAAATGACGTGTTAGTTCTGGACAATATTACCATTATTTTAATACAATATTTAGCAATAGTACATTTAAAGCAAATTAGTTTGTCCTTACAAGTTAAAGATATGATGTTTTCATTTATACACAGCAATGGAACAAAATAATGCTAAATTATAAAAATTAAATCTTTAGGTGCTTAATGTTTGATATTAATTTGTTGAAAAACGAATAAAGTAATTTCAAATCGTATATTCATTATTAAAAAATACAAACTAATAATAATCCCATATGTGGATGGAGCATCAGCCGGATTCATACCACCATTATTATGTGCGGGCAATATGGGTGTCCAATCCAACACAACTAGTTTTGGGTTGGTTTGGATCTTAACATGTTTTTGGATTGGGTTGGGTTTGAGATGGGTCTTATTGGATTGTGAGTCCAAAATAAGTTCAAATTGATATAAAATGGGTCCAAATATTTAAAAAAAAAACCCTAAAATATAATAATTTTAAAAAATCAATCTTCTAATTTTGGTCTACATTTGTCAAAATTGTAATACATCCCCTCGCATCTCTAATTAAGCAAAATGACTAAAATATACTTAAAAGATATAAAAACCACGAATAAGCATGAATTTTTTTTAAAAAATTCCCAAATAATAAAAATAAATATGAGCATGTAAAATAACTAAAATACCCAATACAGAGTCATAAAAAATACAAAATAGAAATATATTTATTTGCTGCATTTTGTGATTTATGATTATCAAGTTTTTTGGGCTGGGGAAATAGGTGGGTTTCAGCATCAATACATGGCCCAAAACAATCATGACTCCAGTGTTGTTCAACCCCATCCGATGCAAAATTTTATTTCAAGCAGGGCGAATGCTAACCTTAATTTCAAAAATTTTGAACCAAACAATTAACCATAATGCCTGCAAAGAGGAGGAAGATCCATAAACCATAATGTTTTTCTTGTTATTTTCCAAACCAGATTGTAGTTATCACTGAGAGTTCCATGTCTTAGGTGTGTCTTCCGGCCTTAGAAACAAACCAACGAAATCGAGTGAACAAGGGAATCATTCACCAACTCTACCTTAAAATATTTCAATTTCTAAAGTAACATTTGGTTGTACTTTAATCCAATATTAAGCAAGTTGGCCCCCATGGCTGCATCATTACCTTTAACTTTTCCATTCAGACTTGCATTGGCCGCTTGCACTCTCCTCATCTGGTCAACACCGGGCAAATTTGCTTCTGCGTGTTTCAAATCCATAATCAGCTTCGGTGATTCAGCTACCGATACCGGAAACGCAGTGTACTTCTACGAACCCGACAATCTACCCAATTTCTCGTTCCCACCCTATGGAGAAACATTCTTTCATCGTTCCACTGGCCGCTGCTCCGACGGCCGTCTCATCATTGATTTTATCGGTACCCAACTTTCTATTCTTGTATATAATTCAGTGACACAAAATCAGTGATGTATATTGCTCCATTTTTCTTGTACTGATGATTTGTTTGCAGCTGAAGATTTGGGGCTTCCATATGTCGCGCCGTTTCACGGTGGAAGGCATGGAAATGGAAGCAGCAGCAATTTTGTTACAGGGGTAAATTTCGCGGTGGCCGGAGCGACCGCATTGGAGGATTCGTTTTTCGATGAAAGGGGAATCGAAATTTCTCTTGCGAATGTCTCTCTCGTTGCTCAGTTGGCTTGGTTCAAAGATTTTCTGTCCGAAACTTGCCAGAAATTTTCAGGTAATTAAGCTATTAAAACCTACGGTATCTATTACTGTTGAAAATTTGAAGTTACAGATTCATAAAACGAAAACTTTCCTCTCTCTCCCTCTAACAAAGAGCTAATTTGCTTGTTGAGAAAACGTGAGATAGAAAAGAGCATGTGAAACTGAGACTGAGATCTTTGTGGGGTTTCCTCAATGCATTATATATTTTAAAGCAAATGAAGCAATAAGATAGAAGAATCCAAAGTATGAAGAATTTTAACAAATATTTGTTGTTATCTCATCTCATTGTGGCAGATTGTAAAAAATTTCTTGAATCCTCTCTAGTTGTTATGGGAGAAATTGGAGGCAATGACTATAGTTATGCTTTCCTTCAAGGGAAAACTGAAGCAGAGATCCAGTCATTTATTCCTGAGGTTATTAAAGTAATTGGATCGGCAGTAAATGTAAGCAACTTGGCATCTCCATGTTCCTCTTATACATCTTCTAATGGATTATCAATGTTATTTTTTTTATGACATAGGAACTCATCAATGTTGGGGCAGTGACACTGGTGGTACCAGGGAACTTTCCCTTTGGATGTTCTGCTGCTTACCTTACATTGTTTAGGAGTTCCGACGAAAGAGATTATGACTCTAAAACTGGTTGTATTAACTGGCTGAATAGGTTTACACAGCACCACAATAAACTCCTTCACATGGAACTTGATCGGATTCGGATGCTCCATCCTGCCACCACCATAATCTATGCAGATTATTACAATGCCGCCATGGACCTTACTGGTTCCCCAGAGGAATACGGTACTCAATTGCAACTCCAGCCTGAGCTGCTAACTAAAGTAATTTTGATCCAGCACTAAAAGTTGTAGAATATATGAAGTATTGTCTACATTAACTTTATCAATGTCTTAGAATATTCAATCTGGTCATAGATCACTGGTTCAAATGTCAGACAATGAGTTGAACAAACAACTTTTATCGAATCCTAGTCAAGTTGGGAAAGAAATCTGATTGATGAAGAAAATGGAAAAATTGCAGGATTTGCTGGAGGAGCTCTTAGGGCATGCTGTGGAGGAGGAGGACCATACAACGTAAACACCAGGGTGCCATGTGGAAATCCAGAGGCAATCTGTTGTGAGGACCCTTCTTTGTATGTGAGTTGGGATGGTGTCCATTTAACAGAGGCAGCCTACAAGTGGATTGCCAGAGGCTTACTCCAAGGACCCTACACCAATCCTCCATTCAGCAAACTTTGTGCTTCAACTTCTTCCTCAACCGCCGGATTTTATGACCATTAAGATAGCCGGATCATGGGAATTAGGCCACATCCATGTGGTCATAATTCTGTTTTTGTAACTAAAGTTTGCCCAAGCTTTTTCCTTGCTGTGATATATGAATATATGATAAATTATGGGCTGGGAAAATTAATGTACCAAAAATATATGTTGGACTTCAACCTAATCCACAGCCCAAACCAATTGGGACATGAATAAAAGCAGATTTAGTGACATTACACACACGCACACAATGGCGGAGGTCGCCCCTTAATTTTTTAAATTTATAATTTTAGTATATAAATTTTAATAAATTTAAAAATTTATACCCTTAAAATAATTAAATTATTCTAACCACCCCTCAAATTTTTATAATCCTATATCGAATTTGTAAATTTATTAAAATTAAAAAATATTTTAAAATTATTTTAAAATTTTATTTTTTCAAAAAAATTAAATAATAGAATTTATTATTGATATAAAGTTTAAAAGGTATCTGAACTAACCTTCAAAATTTATTATGATTTTATTTTTAAAAATATGGATATTTTAGTCAAAAAATACTCATTATTGTGATTTTTTAATTTTTAACTTATTTGATTTCACTTTTGTTACTTATTATTTGAGATTATACTATTTTTTTTTTCTCAAAAAAATTATAAGTGTAGTATTTTCATAATATAAAAATTATTTGATTTGGTTAATGGACATGAAATAATGCTTAAATTCTTGTAAATTAATTTTTATTTTGTATTAGATTGAATTAGAATTGATTAACATTTTCATTTATAAGTTAATTTTTGTTTAAATACTTATGAAAATACAATAGATATAAAATATTAATGTGTAATTTTAACATATTATATTTATATTTATATATTTGTTTTTAATAATTAGTTAAGAAAAAAATTTTAATAAAAAAATAATTTTATATAATCCTGGCTCCGCCCTATATATATATATATATATATATAAACGAAATATTTTAGTTATCCCATTTTATATATTGCATCCTTGCATGAATCCTACCTAAAACATTAATAAAAATTAGCTTCAGTTACGAAGTTGCTATCCACTTTGTAGTAGACTTTTTGGTGTAATTACTCAATTGGTCCACATAATCAAACAATTCCAGGATATTGCTTTCTAGTAGCATTTTTCAATACCTTGCCTTACTATTTTGAGGTATTCTGACTTGGGAACCGGTTTTACATGACTTACACATTAGCAGCACAAACTACTAATTCGTACAATTATCAGCAAATTTCTAAGAAAAATGAATATTTATACTGTGATCGTTGAAATCGTATTCAGGAGAATCTTTGGCATTATAGAGAGTCTCCCATGTCCATTTTTCATTAGCTCGCCTCTCTTGGTAGTTTCAGAGGAGAGCTTGGTGATTTGTTGTCTTTATGTTGATGTTGTAACTTGTAGGGCTTAGGGTATATGCATTATTTCCTTTGGGTTAACACAACCACCCCCACCCTCCCCCCAACCCAAAAAATAAAAAATAAAAAATAAAAAATAAAAAATAAAAAAAGGAAAAATGATCTTCTCCAGTGTAGTTCAATGGTTGCATCTGTATAATAAGATGCAAATTTTAATTTTGCCTTATCAAAATTTTTATACCAAAAATCTAACCCATGAGTATTCTTTTTTTCTCTAATTGCTTAATCATGATGCTTGTGAAGAGTATTCCAAGTTTTCTATTCTAATTTTGTACTTTATTTTATATATCATATCTATGTATTCACATCACTCGTCACATATATATTATTGTGAATGAGCAAATTGACAAAAGTATGAAACATACACTTAATTTCATATATAAGATGAAAAAATAATTTAAAATAAAAAATTCAAACTAGTGAAGGGAAGGAAGATCAATCATAATTTAATTTTTATTAGAGAAACTTAGGAACTCATTTTGCATTGGATCTGCTCCCTCCCTTCATTCAACCCCATGGGTCCTTTATCCACTTCCCTAGTCCATAACTAGTGGAATTATTATTGTCGAGTTTAACACAAGATATCTATGTTTGAGTATGGACAAAACCGACTTATCACACTCAACCAAAAATTATATCAAAGCAGTTGGGGAGATGCCTATTTAACGGTACTCGCATTAGTTCCTTTCTTAGTTGAATTTTTCTTCCATCATTTCTCATTACAAACTAATAATAATAATAATAATAATAATAATAATAATAATAATAATAATAATAATAAAAGAATAAGTCATCTCCACTGTAGTTCTACGGTTGCATCTGTATACACCAATATGATAGACGTGTATATTAGAATGAGCAAATTGATGGAAGTATGAAATATGCACCTAGCTTAGAATATAAACTGAAAAACTAATTTAAAATAGAAGATCCAAACTAGTTTAGGGAAGGAAGATCAATCATGATTTAATTCTTAGAAGAGAAACTTAGGAACTCATTTTGCATTGGATCTGTACCCTCCCTTCATTAAACCCCCGGGGCCTTTATCCACTTCCCTAGTCCATAACTAGTGGAAATTTTTATTGCAGTGTTTACTTCACTAGATATCTATGTACTAGTATGGACAAAACCTACTTATTACACTCAACCAATAATCATAGCAGAGCAGTTGGAGAGATCGCCTCTTTAAGGGTACTCACATGGTCACATTACTAGGTGCTTCAAGCAGTAGTTGCTTTCTTAGTTGAATTTTTCTTCCATCATTTCTCATTACAAACTTGGTAGCATGAAAATCTTTTTCTTCTTCTTCATTACCTTTTTAACCATAGTTTTATGCAGCCTCCTCCAAAGTATGAATCAATTTTCAGCTTTGGTGATTCACTCGCCGATACAGGAAATTTGCTACTCTCTGGAGCCCTCAACTTTCCCGTCATCGGAAAGCTCCCCTATGGCGAAACATTCTTTCACCATGCCACCGGCCGTTGCTCCAATGGGCGCCTCATAGTCGACTTTTTAGGTACGTTAAGAGCTTCCTACCAAAAATTCTATGAGAATCCAGTATTTTTATTTCTACGTCTGAAAATCACAAAAAATGCAACTTATGTAGTCCAAATTATCGATGCCAACTCTTGTAAATATAGCACATTGATTTGTATTTTTTTAACTTGTTATGTCTTATTGTGAAATTGTAGCTGAGGCATATGGGTTACCTTATCTACCACCGTATTTAGCACTTGCTAAGGGTGACAAATTTGAGCACGGAGTGAACTTCGCAGTAGCCGGAGCTACTGCTCTAGATGCAAAATTCTTCTACGATCGCAAGATTGGACAGATCCTGTGGACAAATGATTCATTAAGTGTTCAGCTTGGCTGGTTCAACAAGCTGAAATCCACCCTTTGCTCCACCAAACAAGGTACCAATAGGAACAACCTCAATTGATTCTATTCTATGTTAGACGCGTTTTGTATTTCACTATTTTATACACATAACGTGGATGTCTTCGCGTAAAATTGAATTAAAAGATTTAGACCCGACTGCATTGTGATCGCAGTCCCAAGACTTGCTTGACAGACATAGTCTAGACTCTTAGAACATGAGAAAAGTAACTCGTCCCAAATAATTTCATTTACATTAATTATGTCATTATGTTTACTGTTGGCACAGATTGTGCAAACTATTTTAAAAGATGTCTGTTTCTGGTGGGGGAGATTGGTGGTAATGACTACAACTACCCTTTCTTTGTTGGTGGAACCATTACACAACTTAAGGCAATGGTACCAGTGGTAGTTGAAACTATTGCTGCAGCCACCAGTGTAAGTTCTCCACCATTATTATTCCTCTGCCCAGCTCTCACATGATTCACATTATTTTTTAACTTTACTTTTCGTGACATTAATGTTTCAATTTTTACAAAATTATCATAATTATTAATTAACGTAATTGTGTTAATTATTTCCATCAATTTATGGACTCCATTTTTTGTCAGATGCTTATAGAGGAAGGAGCAGTAGAATTGATAGTGCCAGGCAACCTGCCGATTGGTTGCAACTCCGTGTATCTGACACTGTTCAGGACAACTGACAAAGCAGCCTATGATCAGAATGGGTGTCTCAAAGCATACAATGCTTTCTCCAAGTACCATAATTCTCAGCTCAAACTTGCTTTGGAAAAGTTAAGACAGAAATACCCTCATGCAAAAATCAGTTATGCTGACTACTATGGTGCTGCTAAGAGATTCTTCCATGCTCCCCACCATTATGGTAAGTAAAACCTTTGAACTTAGGAATTGAATTCATAAAATTTTTAATATTTGATATTTATATCGATGAAAGTATCTCTAATTCCATTTCATGAATTCAAATTATTGCTGCGGAGCACTAGGTCAATAGAGTCCATAAGCAACATTTTCAAATAATATTTTTTTTCGTATTATGTTTTTGAAAATGTTTTAGGATTGCGTTATGTGGCCCAAATTATAAGAAAAAAAGGACTCAGTAATGTATTTGTTGTTACAATTTTAGAGAAAATTTTGAATATTTTTTCGGGGAAAAAAGGGATTATTAAATGCTCGAGGATTAGGGATTTTTTGAGATTTTTTTTTTTTTTTAATCTTGTGCTCTCTTTTAAAAATAAAAAACAAAGGCAACAAAATGCACCAAAAGATGGACTCATTTTAATGTTCCACTGCAGGATTCTCGACTCATTTTAATGTTCCACTGCAGGATTCTCGGATGGGACTTTAGTGGCTTGCTGTGGAGGAGGAGGACCGTACAATTTCAACAACTCGGCAAGATGTGGTCACACTGGATCAAAGGCCTGTTTGGATCCTAAAGCTTTTGCAAATTGGGATGGCATCCATTTAACTGAGGCCGCCTACCGCTACATTGCTATGGGCTTGGCTAATGGGCCTTTTACTTCTCCACCCCTCACATTCTCCCCTATTAATGCCTTTTAACTTTATGTCATTACCACAAAAACTAATTCCATTTTAAGACCCCCAAAACAAGTGATTTGCAGAACCTGTGGGGATGGGAAGGGGGTCGTAATTTTTTCTACAATAACGATTTTAGTTGAAATATGCATTTGAGTTTTCATAATTTGTGTTTTTAGGGAAATGGAACAATAATATCATCATTGTACCTCCTCTTACTTTTCGAACTCTTCGTTAATCTCAGCTTCTTTCTCACCATAGTTTTTAGTGGCACTTTTTCCATGCAGCCAAGGTATAAGCTGTCAATATTATAGGCAAATGGAACAGAAGATCGGAACTGACATTTGTGAGCCTAATTCCTAAATATGTAGTTCCAATTTTTTCTAAAGGTTAATTAATGGTACTTTCATCCCATTGTTTACTGCATGACTTTTGGATCTAAAATGGGTTTTTGGTAAACAAACGAACTACCCTCTCCCCATTTACATTTATGTCATTATATCGGTTTCCAAGATTTTTTCCACAGTTTCTCACTAAGAAATAGTACAAATTAAACCAACCTTAACTTTTTTTTTTTTTTAATGTTGGAGAAAACAAAAGTCGTCGCAAGGCAGTAGGCTACGTGGGCTTGGTAATGGAAATGAGAAGAGAATAATGACATTGAACCTCCAAATTCCAGTTACCTACTTTTAGACTTAAGTAAATGCAGCAATTTCTTTCTTTCAACAATTCTTTGTGTCAATGGTGTCCAGGAATCAGACTTCCAAAAGCATTGGACATGCTATGTTTGTGGGCTTAAAACGTAGTTCAAAATTCTTGTAGTAGTGACGGTAATTTAAGGCAATGGTTGACTGGGCTGGACTCGACCAGGATACACAAGTACTTGGAATAATGAACTGACCTTCAGACAGCCGGAATAAGGTTTTTGTTCATACTTATTCTCACTGGATCTGAACTGGATTTTCGGCGACACATGACACGTAAATTTGCTGGGCATGTATGCTAGACTCTATAGTTAGTCAATTACTGGATGGAAAAAAACAACACTAAGAATTAGGCAGTGATTTATTATCAAACATTTTCAAAGAAAATCATCATATTTTTTTCACTAATTTATGCTTGTTTCCAGGTTTACCCAAAAAGTTTTTCGCAGTATATGTTTTCACTTTTTAAAATTATATGACTATTAAAATATTTTTATAAAAGACATCTCACATCAACATTAATTATTACAGTTTTATTCCAAATTCCAATATTATTCTCAAAAATGTGTATGCTTTCAAAATATTTAAATATATATATATATATAAACTATAATAATTATATATTGATTACTCATTTAAAGACATTTCTTATAAATTATTTTTTTTCTCTGAAAAACTACTTTATCTTAATTTTTAATCTGAACAAATAAAATTTTTCAAAGTCTTATTCTTCTATTGGAACTCTTAAAACTAATCCAAAAGGGCAAAAGAGATAAATAGTAAACTATTTCTTCCTTGTTGAGTTAAATAAACAAATTATAACAGTATTAGCAGTTATTCTTCCGTTGATGAAGAAAGCGTCAAAGATCTCATCAAATGTTATTCCTCTGTCCGTTGGGATGGTAAATAAGCTCGGAGTGGATTTTGAATTTTAATTTTTAAATTTAATCCTAATTCGAATTTAAATTATTAAAATATTGATATATTTTTATTTATTCATTATGTATGTATTTAAGTGTATATTTACTTACATAGAAAAAAATTGTATATATTACATATTTACTCATATATAAAATTTAAATATAATACTATTTAAAAATTAAAATAATTGTATAAATTATTTATAAAGTAGGTTGTGATATGATCGGTATTAAAATTTTACCCGAAAACTAAAAAGGATCAAGTTGAATCTCATACCAACTAGAATGTCCTGCAATAAACAATAATTAGGTTTATTGAGGTGGTCATCAGATAAGACTCTCCGATACCAAAATCAAATTAGGATCGAGAAAGAATAAAAATTCAAAGATATAAAAGATAAAATATAGATGAATCAAGTGATATTATCCTTTACTGCAGCATTTAGATTCTATTTATAGTTGTTGATCATATGCATAACATGTGAGCTATCGACAAATGATATAATCTTACCTCCTTATTCTTGTAATGCGTCACAATATCATTGGTGAATGGGTCAACCAAGACCCCATATTAATTTGAATCTTGATCTATGAAAGCACACGGACTATATTGACATTATAGGTAAATAGGTAAAATCATACCTTTTACCCATCAGATTTAATTGATTTAACCCACCTAGTATTGAGTTGAGATTGAGACTAAATTCATAAAAATTTTGACAAATTGAATCTCAATTTTTCAAAAATGTTACCCATCCCAAACTTAAACTGTTGTCTTTCCTAATCGTACGAACTTTGGAAAATCTAATCTTGGTCGTCACAAATGGTAAGAAAATTGACTACTCTAGAGTCTAGAATTATCAGATTTCCATACATACTACAGTGGACCTTGACATTTATACACGATTTTACACAATTCTGGAAAATTGCAACATCTAGAACTTACTATGTTCCTTTTCTTGCGTTTGGAAAGTATGCAATTTTGAAATTTGGACACCTCCCATCTCTCCGGTTCCAGTATCATTAGCGCATTCGTCTGATCTCCTCATCTATTTCACCGTATTTTTCCTATATATTGTCCTTTTTTTATTCTGCATTTCTAAATAAAACATTGTTTTAGTTAGGTAGCTTTTTGTTTCTTAAATTTCGAATATATTTACACTTTATTTTTAGTTATTAGTAACTGAAAAGTGCACACAGAACTATAGCAGAAGTTTAGTTATTATAATAGGGAGTAATAGGTGATGAAAAAAAATGTTGGAATAAAAGATCAATTGATGAATCATGAATGGTGAATTGGAGGATCAAAATGTACCGGCACGTAGTAGCACTTCGGATTAGGAAGAACTTGTAGCAATGAACCTAATGTAGATAACTTTTAGAGTAAATTATATGCATATTTTTAAGGTTAGATCTAATTACAACAACTCCTATACATCTTTTGAAGTTAGAGACGCCTTACAAATACCCCTTAAACCGTTAGCTGTTAGTTAACGGTTTGCAATGATGTCATGAAAAATACTACTAGAATCCCAATTTTATTTTCAACTCAATAGTAATGGGGTTTATAAGGGGGTGTTTTAGTAATTAAACCTAATATTAGGATTTTTTGTTGGATTCGTGCGATCCCGGGAAACATTTACGGAGCAAAATTTAAAATTTTTTAAAAACATAAATATACATTACATCACATGTAATTAAAACGAATTTCAAAATGCTATCGCCATTACTCAGTTGTGCGTTTTCTGATAGTTAAAGTAAGAAAGTTTCAGAAATCCTTACCTTGATTTGCACTCTGGTGATGTAGGATTGAAACGATTCAAATCATTATCCTTGCATGAAAGTATCTCCATATTCTTCAATTCAAAACCGTTTTAATTGAAATCTAATTCGCTTCTAGAATCCCAAATGTTATCCCTCTAACGGTATCCACACCTTGGATGCCCACTCACAACCGAATCATATACTAGTAGTTTTCGATTCGATAATTCTATCCCAAAATAATTTTATTTGGAACAAGAACACACTAACAATTAGTGTTTTAGGTGTTTAATTTAATTTTTAATTCAACAATTAAATCAAGAATTAAACTAGATAAAAGGTTGGTGAACGTTTGGAGATTGAAAGGAAAGGAGGGACGAATTTTTGGGGATGAAAGAAAACTATTTTTTTCACAAAAATCTGCAATTAAAATCCCCATAAAAATATCCAAGAAAATTGTCAATCAAGACTATCACAAGTTCTTTCTATATAGGACTTTTCTTCTTTTTTATTTCCAACTCTTTTGGTAAGTTTCCTTATCCCATAAAGACTTTCATTTTTCCTTATTATCTCATAGAAATTGAATTCTCAATTCAACTTACTATAGGAATTGGATTCCTAATCCAATTTCCTAATGGGCTTCCTACAAGCCCACACCTAATGGGCCTATGCCTAAGTAATCAATTAGGATCTACTTTAATTTATCTAATCAATTAAATTAATTTATTTAGTTAATTAGGTTCATCTTACTTAATTGATCCAATCAATTAATTAAATATTTCAATTGGAATCCCTAATCCAATTAGGTCCAATCAATTAATCTAATTAATTAATTGAATTAATTCCATACTTGAATTAATTTAACCCCATTAATTAATCACATTAATTAATTTAATCCAACACTTGGATTAATTTTTAGGCTATAAATGGATTTGTCAAGTTTTGTGTATGACCCCTTAGGTTCACTTTAAACTAATCGTGAGCTCACAACTCTTGTGACTTAGTTGAATAATTAATTAATTCAATTAATTAATTCTCTTAAAATTAACTCATTAATTTTAAAAACCCACAAGATATGGGAAGTATCTAGCAATGCATCATGACTCCTAGTCTAAGGTGAATGTGCGAACCTATTTCAATTATGAATACCATACAAGTACGGTCCTTCCGTCATCTAATCTCCCGATTAAGCCTAGGGCATGGATATTGAGTCGAAACCCTATTAACTCAATAACTATGTTTCCATTCCTAATAGTTTGACTCGATGATGAATAATTAGAAAACCCCACGTCTAATTTTCATCCAACCTTAGCAAGGATTTTAGAGTCAAGTACAGTGGAACACATATGAGATTCACCTATTCATCTAAATAGGTGACGGATCATTTGTTGGCCACTCATTAATCTCCATACATGAAAATGTTGCACCCAATATAAACCCCTTGTGATTGTCATGCAATCGGAAAATACATCAAAGTACAACATGTCATGCACATGGTTACCATGGTACCTCAAGTCCAAGGACTAATTCTTATACTATCGTAACGAGAAAATTCTCATTCGACAATAAAATATTTCAATTGGGAATTTTCAGGTGGGGTTGTTCAGTATACTTGTTCCCAACAAGCACTCGCATACATGCATTATTGTCTCCACACTAATATCTATGGAACGAAGCATCCTCCTTTCGAGCCTGCATCGTATGCGCAAGTTTCAACGGGATCAATGATGTCCCATCTCATTAATCCTTAACTTGGAACGTTTTAAGATCACAACCTTAGAGGCATATTTCACGATCACCATCATATGCGCAACCATGCCCCATAGCTATGTGTGATCTAAGGACTTTATCTAATTCTTATGATAAATTTAAGATAAAAATTATTATTTAAATAATATTAATATAAATAAGAATGATTCGCAAGAGTATAAGAACGACGAGTACAATTGACACGCCATGCACTGCTCTGACATTTTTGATGTAATTTAATCATAGAGCCTGTTTTTAAACGTTGGTTCCATGAACTTTTTCTAATGTTCTTTACAAGAGAGGAGGTGTATGTGTGATTTTATAAATATAGGAGGTGTTTCTGTAATTAAATCTAATTTCAGGGAATATCAATCGAGTTTACCCTAATCTTTATATTAGATTACGGAGGAGAAGACACGGACATAAATATGTGATTGATGAAAGTCAACGATTACAAGTCCCAACTTAGAACATAGGACAAGATACACATGAAACTTGCGTCATCCTTACATGAAAATGAAATAAAATAAAAGGTGATTAAGATATAAAATTTGTAAAAGACGAGAATCAAGAATCCCAAATCGGGCCAAAGGCAGCAATCCCAGCAGCCTTGCATGCATTAACCACGTCCCTGCTTCCCTCAGGATTACTGGTCACAATCACCACCTCCGCCCAAAATTCTTCGCCGTATCAACGCTCATTTGCGACACATTGGGGCGGCCAAGCACGGCGGTGTCGTGAACAATAACCTTCTCCTTCGGGTGTCCACTCATCCATTCCTTAATTTCTTTACCGAAATTCTGTTCCACGCCTTTCGTCACCCAAAGCAAGCAAACATCAGCCTTACATGGCTGCAGAAGAAAGGAAAGGAACACACAGATTCCCGACCCGGTGGCCACCAAAAGAACCCTATTGTACATGTTCGTCAAATAGGGTAAACCTGCAAAGTGCACCTGTCGAACCCACAAGTGGCTGGGTGGATTGGCGACGAGAGATTTTGTGAAGTCGCCGACTGCTCCAGCGAGCATCATGTGTTCTTTCTTGTTGTCTGAAATGATCCCAAAAGCATGCCATTCGGAAAAGGGTGATGGGCTGATCCTGCCCAAAATTCCGGCTTTAATGCCGCCGTCGAATTTTATAATGGAGGCGTGGCCTGATGGAGATGAGATCCGAACTGGAACCCTTCTCACAGTCAACCAGGGAATGATGATTAAAACAGTGATTCCAACTGTGAACCAGAATTCCTGCCTTTTAATCAATCTTGACCCGAGGTCACTGCTGTAGGATTTTGTTAACGGGTCATAGGAAATTGTGAGAATAATAAAAGCCCAGAGAAGTGCTAGAGCGCTCCAACCGGCGAACCGGTGTGTTCGTTCGAAAACGTTGTGGTGGAGGTGGCGGACGAGGGGGAACGCAGCCAGAGAAGAGAGGCAAAGGAGACCAAGAATTGCGGAAGCGACGCCGATGATTTCCGGTGTAGTGTTTTCCCTGTCTTTGAGAGTGAGGACTAATGCGTATATCAGCCATGCAACGGATGAAATCCCGCAGCCACTGTGTATTCCACCCAGAGATTGCAGTAAAGATGTGGCCATAGTTTTAAGCTGCAAAGGGACCCATGACCACCCCAAAACATTCACCGCCAGCCAGAATACAATCCTCAAAAATGCCTCGCTTCGGCATAATACCAAAGCAAAAATGTTGGCGATGGAGAATAAGGCAGCCCGGTTTCTAGCATATGGGAATTCACCAGTGGCTGCAAGAACCAGGCCTGCTATATTCAGAGCCAAGCAAACTACAAACAGTCGCTTGTAAACAGTGAAAAGGCCTTGATCAAGCAGTATGACAGAGAGCCTCGAAGAAGATTGCTTCTTGGGGCCGGATTTAAGGGCAGGCTGTTCGCGTTTGCTGAAGGCTGGTGGAAGAGGAAGAGGCAAAGGGGATAGCTCCACTTTCTCTTGTTCATTTCCTTCTTCAATGTCAGCAAGAGTTTCAGCATCTTCATCATCATCAACATCGCAGAAATGGCTGCTGGTTCGGCTCATGGACCTCTCAATAAGCTCAGAGGATGGAACAACTCTTGAAAACCTCCCCCATGGAAGCCAAGATCTTCGGCTGCTGCTAATTTGAGGTCGGTTAATGACCGGAGCAGGAATGGCAAATGGGTCCGCATGGGGTTTGATTTCAAATGCCACCCCTCTGCAGCTGGAAAACCTGCCAAATTTTTCAGGGTTTTCCATCTTTTTTTCTTTTTTTCACTCACAAGGAGAATGCAAAAGGAAAAGTATTTGTTTTTGTTTCTTGTTTTGTAACTAACAAACACTAGAGAGAGTTAAATGTGAAATTGAGAGAAGAAGGAATTATGGGAATAGTTTGTAGTGTGCTTGTAGCGTGTGAAGGAGGTGCTCTATTTATAAGTCCGCGCTGCAGCTTATTGCTTAGGAACAAATCATTTTCAGTATTATTGTCTAACTAATCAATCAATTTGACTTGGTCATTCGCAATATATATAATTTTTTTCTTTTTCTTTTTCAACATAGGTAAAAAAAAAAAAAAAAAAAAAATCTCCACGATGGACACACTAAGATCTTAATCTCCTATAGTAACTGATACTAAAATTTAATCATACACTTCATCTATACGATAATATATTAATAACTATATTAATTAATCAGCGATCTTAATTGTTTCAAAGTTGTTTGCATTGCATTCGGCTATAAATGGAGTAACCTAGTCAAAAAAGGTCCCACACACTTCATTAGTTTATCCATTAACCTGTTTGGGTGAGGTCAGGGTTTCAATTCTCGTAATGACATGTGATTTGGTCATAATCGACATACAAAAATGATGGTTTACATATTTGCGTATCTAAGACAAATACAAGCATATACAACTTCTAAAATCAGTACTTTATCATGTTGAGAAACTTCTCCACTTAATATGAATCAATTTTAGTATATAAAATTATTCAAAACTTAAACTTAGAAATCAAGGAGGAAATATTTGGAAACGACTCGGGAGTTGTCTAGTACTCCCCCGCCGAGAGTTGTCTTCCATCTCAACTTTTTTACAAATTCTTAACAAAAACTTTTGATATATGCATATTGATTTTTGGCCAAATTGGAGGGCTAAATCCACTGAATCTGCTATTGTGTAACTATTTATTAATTTTACATAAAAATAATTATGCTGATAATAATAAATCTCTCCCAATAAGTCTCCCTCTCCAATTTTTTTGAGTACATTTTCCAAATATAAACCTCCAATCTAACCTTAAAATCCGTTAAGAAACATTATTCTACATAGTTTATTTTAATGCCATTAATCCAGGCACATTGTGTTGTCATAAGGCAACATGCATATATTGCAACAAAAATTCGATATTTACTTGAAATTTCATTGGCTTGCGGGTAATTATTATTGCAAATCATACTTACTGGAAAGCTTGGACTGGTCGATTGAATGGTCATTGGAATGGAATATTGAATAAAAACAAGTTTGAAGCTTGACTCGTGACTTGGGGCACGGATTGCTGGACCTGTGGAGTGACCTGGACTTGGTCGTCCCTTGACCTGTTAAATTACAAAATTTATTTTGACCTTTTTCAGTTAATGGGTAAGTTTTGAACTTTGTAGTTAGCATCATTTATCAACTAATTAATTTCACGTAAAGTAGTTAAATGATAGTTAATTACTGTAGATAATATCTTACCCTAGCAGTTAATAGTCCAAGACTCTACAAACATCAAGCCTTGGCGAGATTATATGAGTTTGTTGTCTCGCTGTTCATTCTAATTTGTATTGAATTTTGGTCATTATCTTGATATAAAAATATAATTCTCACTTCTTTTGAAACAAAAGAATAAATTATTTTGTAGCAGTTAATTAGTTGTGACTATAAATTTTGCTTCAGTATTCTATATAATTGCGATTACTATAAAAAAATGTTACTGAAGAACGTCATATCAGCAGGAAAATTTTGATCTAAGACTCGTTCAGCAAAAACATGAGAAAAAAAAAAAACTAAATTGCCAATTCTCCATGCCAAAGGGATTAAATGTGAACTTAAGAATGAATGATTAATGTGTGCTATAGCTAGCACGTAAAAAAGTTGATTTGCCCACTTGGATCTAATTAAGGATGACTTGGTTTCAATTTAGATACATTTTGACTAACCTATCTTGATTGGAGATTATATGACACTAAGAAGCAAGAAATCTCATATGGAGTTTCACTTTGGAGATTATACAATATAAGAAAACAAAATATTAGTAACAATTAAAGATAAGTTTCAATCATAACATATATTAAGTGACAATAGCTATTATTTTGTTATATTAAGTGACAATAGCTATTATTTTGCGGGAATGATGATTCTCACAAAGAAAGAATTAATACTTAAATTATTATTATTGATTATAATTAATGATATATTTATAGTGTTTAATAATTAATGATATATATATATATAGTGACAATATAATAATAAAAAAATATCATTATAATTTGTGATAAGATTTATATGGTTGATAAAAATCAGACAAAGTTGGAAAACCAACCACTTAATTTCTGGGCCAAATGCGGCATCCAAAAACAAATATTAAACAGAAGGAAAAGTCAGAAACACTTAGAAATGTCTCAATCTCTTTCTTACTGGGACCATATGCTGCAGCATTGCTTGAAGATAAACATGCATTTACAATGAATATAATTGCACACAATTTGGATGTGGTATCAATTACTTGTATTATAGTGGAAAACTCGTCCAATTGTTGATGAGCAGAGTTGTTTTGATAAAGAATGTCAAATGTGGCTAATTAAATTCAATTCTTCTGTACTCTAATCTTTTCGTTTTAATTATTTTTATAGCATGAATCTTATATTAAACCATTGTGGTAACTATATGTATTTCTGTTTTTAATCCCTATTAATTATGTTAAAATTTTCAGTAGAATGTTAAAATAGATTGTTAAACATTACAAGTAAGATCTGAATCAATTTGAGTCCTGGAGTATGTATGGGTTATCGCTAATCAAATTTCGTATTGTCGTGTGTACTTTATATGCATGATCATCGATTATACTTAATTAGATATTAATTTTATATCTTGATATAATTATCATACAATCATATTGTACTTGATAATTTTAATTTTAAAAAAAAAATTAAAGTATTTTTTCTCTGCTTGGAAATTCTGAATGACCTTAACCAATTTGCATCGAGTTTTTTTTTTTTTTTTTTTTTGGGGGGGGGGGGGGTGTGTTGGGTGGGGGGGTTCAATAGGGCCAGTCAATCCTTTGTTAGGATTTGCTAAAGAGTTGACTTTGTTTGCATTGAAGTCCAAGGTCAACCAAGCAACTTGTTATTAGCATTCAAGGAAATTCCACTTCATCATTCCATGTCCATATCTACATTTTTTTCTACATTAATTTTCATATATAATTGAATGTGGTCGAATCTAAATAAGATTTATTTTGATTATTTTTCACGCAAAGACAATGTAGCTACTATATATAGAATTTTTTAATTATTTTTCACGTAAAGGCAAAGTACCTACTATAAAAAAAATTAATTATATTTTATGTAAAGAAATTAATGTACCTACTATAGTTCCCTTGCCAGTACGACAAGTGAATTATGGCTAGTGTTTGAATACTTAATGTGGACGAGAAAAATTACATAGATGAAAATGGAAAAAAAATGGAGATGGAAAAAGTTTTGAGACTTTGATGAGAACTCGACCCTATATTTCTATGGCTATATCACGTCACAAAATACATGTGATGAATGTTTTTATTTATATTTATCTGTATAATGGTTCTATTAACTTTTAAATTTATGAACAAAAGATTGTATGATTCAAGCGTTGTTATATTTTATAGATATAACACAATGTAGATATTACTACGTAATAATATATTTTCATAAAATTTTAGCATATTTTTTAGGTTTTAAATAAAAATAATTTTGAAACAATTTATGAAATTGAATCAGGTATAATACGAAACATATACAATACACATACGAAAAAATTTAATTTAAAAGTATAGAGTATTTTTTAATTATTTGTATGTATGTTTATAGTACATATAAATAATTAGCTGATTAATGATTCACACAATAGTTGAAAATTATGTATAGTATACATACATTAATAATTAAAAATTATTGAGTAATTTTGAGTTGAATTGTTTAATACGAGTGTTATACTTATTTCAATATAAAGACTCGGAAAATGAAGAAAAGATTTTGGGAAGAAAATTGTGCTGCTGGGACAAAGACAAAGGCGTATGGGGAATTATTACATTAGAAGGGTAAAATAATGAATTTGGCTTCAATTAATGTTATCATATCCTCAATTCAAACAAAAACTAGATAGGAACTTGAGCCTACAAACCAAGCATATGGATATACAATACAATCCTTCACATATTTTTTTTTCTTTTTTTTTGAAAATATCTTCAGTCAAAGAAATACCCTTGGCCACATATAGTTTTGCTATATTAAATTATGCTCTAAGTCAGTCAATAAAAAGTGGAAACAAGTTGCATAGTCTATCAAATTTATTTTTGAAATCTTGAAATTTGAGAAAAGACCCTTAAATTGTAAGTATATACGAAAGTATACTACGCCTCTGTATCTAGTGGCTTTGCAGCAAGCTGCCCTCTTAAATTGGCATGAATATTTTGAATTCTCATGGTCTTTGAGAATTTGACCATGAGAATTTTGAACATGCCAAAATAGAATAAATATTTTCACAATAATTGAACGCAGAAACTATAATATAATACACACACACACGCACATATATATATATATATAGACACACACACGCACATATATATATATATATAGACACACACACACACGCATATATATATATATATACTGAGATGGGATGGTTGGGTCTAATGAGGGGAAATGTTCGTAGTTTGCATAAATTTTGAAGGTTTGAAATTGGAACTGGAAAAGGTCATTTATTGATTATTTCTTCAGTAACCCGGCCATCTTATTAGAGTAAATAGTTAGGGACTATTATTTTATCGCATAATCATTTTATTTATTTTTTTGAGATGTAATCATATAAATAGCTAATTAGGGACAATATTAATTAATCACATATACGTCTGTATCAGAAACTAACATGAAATTAGAGCAATTTACATAATTATGATGGGATTCAAACATAAAAATATTTAATTATAAAATTTTGAGACTGAATTACACTTCCAAATAATATACAGTGGCAAGGGACATTTTCCTGGCACATCTTTTATTAAAATTTGTGATGCCATCCAAGTTTCCAAAAGAATTGATTACCATTGCATGCTGAAAAATACAATTAATTGTTATTTGTAATATTTAAGGGCTAATTTCACATCTTTTATGGGTTTTTTTTTATTTGAATGGCATATCTAATGAATTTCTAAAATTAATTGTATTTAGAAAAATGCACATTGGTAAAGTCAATTGCTAGAACTGATTTTTAGGTTTTCAATACTTCGATTTTAAAGTAGAGACTATGGAAAATTCCAAACGTGTTGGAAGAGACATGTTTTAATTAAAATCTTGACACTGCGAAAGAATCTTTAAATGCTTCAGGACCCAACTTTTAATTTTATCTTTTTTCTGAAAAAGAAATCATTTATTTTCTTCTTGATTGAGGCTATTCAGTACTTGTACCTTGATCTTTGACCATGAAAATTCAAAGAAAACGCAAAGAAAAATAACAAGAAAATAAAATATTATTTGACCGTCTATTGGCATCACAAAACTTGTTAAAAAAACAAAAAAAATACCTAATGCTGGTCAACCCAATTAAGATATTAGATTTTATGAAATTTTTTTTTTAAAAAGTCAATTATGTACGAACTTTACCATTCCTAATGAAGCATGCACGTAAATAAAAAATTGATTAATAATTGATGCCTAATATATCTACGGTGTTGTACAATTTCCATACTTGCTATTAGCTAATTTAAGGATATTTTATTGTACTCTTCAAGTGGTTAGACTTACATAATTTTGGCTTGAATTGAATATTTCATGATATTACCAATTGAACAATCTAGAAATATAGACATTAGTTTCAAAGTGTAGTATAAATAATTTTTCATGACCTAGTAATATCTAAGAAATAAAAATCAAGGATACATCAAATTATGCTATATCTAAATTATAATTGACATAGGCTAGCTGCCATATTAGAATTGATATTTTATTTCTTTCACCCAAATTCCATATTGGCATATAATGAAAGACACTTTTAAGGGCTATGGCAATAAAATTGCTTGAACCATTCCATTTTATGCCTAGGTTTCTAGCCTTATCCCACTACTTGTCTAGGCTAGCAAGAATTAATATTTTCAAAGGAAAATATGAATAAAGAAAGAATTAATATATGAAAATTTGATTTTGATAGAAGATATAAAAAATAAAATTGTGATCTAAGTTGATTTTCTCGGAGTTTATCAATTACATTATTTAGTACATTAAAATACCAAAAATTAATTAAATACAATCAGAATATATATTCAATGAGAATAAACTGTAATATAAATTTGGACTTTGGACCAAGTAGAAATAAATGAAGGTCATCTAAATTGAGAGGTCTTTTCTGTAGGCCACCAAACGGGCTAAATTTTGTTTACACAGTTTTGGGCTGGAATTATCTTATAGACATGGCCCAACCCCAAAACTAAAGCCAACTTCCAATGCTATGTGAAACGGGAAAATATTATTCGGCCCAATGTTGATGAAAGCTTTCTAACATAACTACATGTATTTTTTATTTTGTTATAACAGTTCTTAATTGTTTTCTTTATTTCACTTTTGGTAATATTTGAACCCTACAAGGTTTTTCAGTTTGATGAGAAAAGTTGTTTTTTTTTTTTTTGTTGTGTGTGTGTGTTAAAAAGTCTTTGTTATCTATAATTCCAAAACAATAACCATTATTTTTTTTATTAGATCACAAGATGTTGACAGCTCAATAAAAAGTGGGGTCAATACCAATAACTTTTCTAAATTTTCTTGTTTTTGAAAGATGTAGTCACCTTACACAAATTATATAAAAATGGAAAATAGAAAAAAAAATACCAAACTTCTTAAAATGTTTATTTTTCACTTGGACTCAAGCAATTTTGTGTCTTCCCATATTGCATTTTTCAACCAAATATATTCATAGAAAATTATATATATATATATATATGCTTCTTTTACAAATATTGCTATGTTACCTTATTACACAATCTATATATACTAGCAACATTTAGAATTTTTTTTATTTCTTTCGTATAATAATGTGGAACAGTCTACATACTTTTGTTAAAAAGACAGTCACCTAAAATCCTTATTTAAAAATTAAAAAAACAAAACATTTCCAATTAAAATGAAGGAAACCAAAAATGTGGGCTCTACAACCTTTTTAATTAGATTGTTGGCACCAGTCGACCAAGCAAATAAGTTTAATCATTGCTCTTTTAATTACTTCTTTCGTCTTCTAGAATATGTGCAAAGCTTTCTTTGGTGGGTAAAACCACTTTTTTTACGGTCTCTATCACGAGACTTAATTCTTCTCCTAATATGGACCCCTTTGTCACTTCTGCAGTAATGTCGACAAAATTTTACCCATAAAAACAACCTAGATATGGTAATATATACACACACACACACACACACACACATATATATATCCTCCAATCTAGATTTTATGCATACAATATCACTACTGAGTACTCTAGGGAACTAGAGTGTTATTTTGATTCTTAAAAATCTGAAAAATATCAATGCCTTTTTTTTTCTTTTTTTTTTTAAGTTCATAGAAAATTGATTAGAATATTGCGGACTCTCAAAAATGATTTTAATGTCAAATGGAAGCCTTCAACTCAAAACTTTAAGATCATAAATCGAGTAACCTTATATTAAAGGCTTCATTAATCATACAATAATTGGCTAAATACCTTCTCGTATTATACAACAATAATTAATAAATAAAGCACGAGTTAGGGTTTAAGTTTCTTTCATCACTATATTACTACTACTCACCCGGCCAACAATTATTAAGTCCTATGTGAATCAAGTATCAAAACTAGTGATTAATAATAAGGTTATTCTTAAAGGTAAAAACCCATGTATAAATATATAGGAAGAACGTAAAGGAATTAAAAGAGAATCAAAAAATCAAAGAGACAAACAATAAGAGCGGGGGTGGATTTAAGACAAAATTGTTGGGGGCAGTAGAATAAATGTTGGTTAGGACAGCATGGAAGTGTTTGTGAGACATGTAGTATTAATTGCGGGGGTGGCTGGTTGTGTTGTTTGCATGTGTTGGGGGGCAGCGGCTCCAGCCAGCAGGAAGCCAATGACATGATATAATGATGATGATCCCATAAATTGGGGGAATGAGAAAGGGAACTTTCAAGGACCACGTACTCATTTATTCTCAAGTTCCCCAACTTCTGTCACATTCCTTTCGCACACCGCCCCTTCTCATGTTATCTCAATATTGCTTCTTTCTTCGTTTATTCATTGTTGCTATATAGTTTATTATTTATAAAATAAAATATCAAATTAGAATAAAAAATTTAAAATTATTATTTATAATTTTTACGAAGTGGGTGCTTATATATGATTTACGATGTGAATTATTAATACTATATAGTTCCAAGAATGAGTTTTATTTTGTTTTAAGAATGCATGCATCGTATTGGTTTGTGCAGATTTGTGGGCTTGTTGGAAAATTCTAATCTTCACAATTTCATTATGAATTGGATCTATTGATATCAGGTGACTTAATTCCAAATGAAAGAAAACATGACTGATTTTCAAGAAAAGTGATGCTTATTGCTTATTCGTCATTGTTTTTTTTTTAATAATTACTTCTCCTCATGATATAAATTATTAGAAAAGACTAAATCATTGAACGACTAATTGTGCATTGAATATCTGCTTACTATAAAAAAAAAAAAAAAAAAAGTAACTATTTCACCTACCAATTTTTAGATAGTTTTGAAGTTTTTAACATGCGTTTCACATGCATATAATGTCTTTCTTTAACATATTCTATCATTCGTAGAGGGTTTTCTTTTCTGTAATATATCACTAAATTTCTTTAAAAAAAAATTAATGGGTCGCAAATACAGTAATATTTGAACTAAAGATCTCTCTCACCTATCCTCACTCAGATATCATATTGAATTATCGATCTAAAAGTTATTAGACAGTATTTAGACTCTGTAGCAGTGCTTTTGGTGTCATTTTAGAGGGCATGCACACTGCTCTACAATTTTACGAGGAATTTAATACACTAATTAATTAAATGACAAATAACAGTTTTAATTTATTCTTTTGATGCGTCCATGTCGTGTGAGGTATAAGCCAGTGTCGTAAACCATGGCCCAAACCACATTCAAGTGGATCTGATTTGGCAGGATTTTGTTAGTTTATTAAGTATATTTTTTGTGAAATCTAACAACATACGGTCCACTCCTTGTTCACATCAATTAAACCACCTTGTCTAAAGATTTTTTTTTCTTCTTTTAAAGAATGATATACATTTATATTTATCCACTCAAAAATTTATATTTACCAACAAATTATCTTATCTCATCTCAATCAAATATATATATATATATATTCTCTAATTAATTTTCCCATAATTCAGCACATCAAACTAATTGAAAACGTGAATTCATCTTTAAAATAATCTGGAGGGACAAATTTTGCATGAGACAGTTTTCCAGATTCAATCTACTCCAGAAGTGGATGTATCAAACCAATTTTTTTTTTTTTTAAAGTTGGAGATATCCCAATCTCGGCCCATAAAGAACACATCCTTTGATAATATATGCCTAACAATTTGTTAACAAATCCCCAATTCCCTATATTTTGCTAGTAAATAGTAGTAACATTTTGGGAACATGGGGGGGAGAGTGTGCAACATTTTGAAGTGACCAAAAAGTCTCGTAGAATGGCTCCGAATATCTAAAAGGAAGAGAAAAAAAATTGCTAGTATCTTGCTAGAATAATTGACATTTACAAGGCAGGTATCCTCAAAAGACACGTACTTGGTTTTGCTTCTCCAAGCAATCTGTTCTTGTCCTCGAACCCAATGACAAATGTGTACATAGAATAGTGAACCTCGTGTCACTATTTCTGCCTTGAGAAAGTGAAGCATGACCAAAATATACTTTTCTCAAAATCACCGAACTTCATCAATTAAGCTATCAACATTTTCTTAATGAATTGCCCCACACCACAAGAAAAAATAAAATTAATAAAAAGATATCAAGTGATAATGATAAACTTGTCATTAATTATATATATATTAAGTAATAAAACTTTTTATTTTGTTATTAAAATAATAAGTTTAGTAGTAACAAAATATTGTATAAATTGTTATTGTGGAACATTAACGACATAAGAAATATAAATAAATTATTAATATTTATAATTACTGATAAGTGTATAATAATAATTTAATAAAAATAAAAATTGTTGCAATAACTATACGCCAATATTTATGTTGTCATTGAATTGCTATTGTACATGCGTCACTGATAATTAATAGTGACAATTTAAATATAATTTTTATTATTATTAAATTCACAAACATCAATATTGTGGCAAAATTGAGAAAAAAAATTATCATTAAAAATATATCATTAAAGATAATTTTAATATTATCAATTAATATTTTTTTCTTGTAATGCAATTTGAAGGAAATATTCAAGGGAAAGGCTTAATGAATAATATTAAATATAAAATTTGAGGAAGAGAGTCTGTGTTTTATGTAGTGATGCTATATATCAGCTATCACCTTTTAATGCAATATTTCTTGGTCACTTCTTTATTAATTAAGATAAGAAATTAATGTAATAAATACAATTGGATGTATTCAAATAATTAATATTATATATATATATGTGTGTATGTTTAAGTAATATGGTCGTACTTTAATAGTATCATAGATCTTATCGAATATTCGAGAGGTGTCTTTTTATCATCTTCCTTTTTATTAGAAAACGAGTGAAATATGGGTTTGTTACGTTCAAATCAGCAATCGAATTAAAGAAGAGTTAATATCATAACATAAGATTCGTACCTTAATATGATACAAAATTGAAATATTTATACCATAATATAGAGAGTGTAATCCATTATAATATGATGGATAGATCATTTATGCTTTATGGGCTTTGAACTTTTTTGCGGACATCTTATACTTAATTTTTTAATTTTTTTCTTATGAATTTCTTAAATTTAGTTTTTGGGTATTTATTGAATTTATTTTTTTTACCTCTACCCTTTATTGAATTATGTCACGTTAATATATATATATATATATATATATATATGACAAATATGTTTTCTTAATTATCAAATTAAGAGGAGACGATATGATGCCGAAGAATTAGCTAGTAAAACATAGCATTTCCTTTACATAGAATTATTTATAGTTGAGATTGAACGTGTAACAATAATAGAAGAAAGAGAGAGTGTCCTATGAAAAGGGCAATCGAGCAAGAGAATCGAGTAGGGTGTTCATACATCAACTTCACCACTTAATACGGCGTTGCTTTTGTTTTGTTATTTTCTGTATATGATCGAATTGAAGTACAAAAATTATTTTTAAAGAAAAGCCAATTTTAAATTATAGTATTTTTTTTTTTTTTTACCTCATAGTACGAAGGGACAAAGGTGGGTCGAGCAAAGACAAATAAATCAGTGAAAAAGGAAGGAGAAAGGTTTGGTTAATTGTCACATTCGTTTTGCTCAGGTCCTTGTTCTGAAAGTGATATATCAGCAACGAAATTTAGAAAAACTCCACCCCCACCTACAAAAACCAAAAATTAATAGTAACTCACGTTTATTTTACCACAACTCCTTTTCAATCTCTTAATTCAAGGTTGATAATTTTTGTTATATATCTAATTAGATCGTTTAATGTATAATCGTGCATCAAATGTAGATATTCCAAAATATGGAAAGGAAATATAATTTTAGTAAAACTTTAATCTAAAACCTCGTAATATTAAAATTTCATGTCTTACTTATATTGTACTTCATTTACATAATTATATATTTCTTGTCGATATGAATCTGGGTTTTGTTAATGAAGACGTAGAATTAAAGGAGAAGTCGTATGATTTTAATATCCCAAATACTTCACTCTATAATTGTAAATGATGAAATTATAAGTACCATTATGAATTGTCTGAAAAATATGGTTAATAATGTTAAGACAACTTAGACTACATCTTACTCATCTTCTCCAACTTTGCTTTCTTGATTGGAGTAAAATAAGATGAAGATGAAGATGCAAACTACATTTTTTTCTATATATATACTTTTTGTTGAGTAAAAATAAACTAATTAATGTCCTCTCTAGACATGTAGAAAATCATAATTATTTGATAAAATTAGTCTTTGGAACTTTTGTAATAAAAAAAAGGATAATTAGATGATTTTCCATTTGAATTGAGTTTGACAACTACCTTTTTACAAAAATACGAGTGGTATTAAACATTATTATGCTAATTTTAAGTTGAAAATGATAAGAAGCTGAATTACTTTCCTGGAACATGACATGTCCATTTGTATGATTTAATTCAACCTCCAATAGAGATTTCAATACTTAATAATTAACAAGATATACTTAGGTAGATAGATTGAAAATCAAATTTAGTATCAATAACTAAAATTTATAATTTAAATAATTTTCTCATGTTCTCATAAAGTGACTTTGTAATATTGTAATTTCCACTATGTCAACTTTAAAATTAATTTTACATAAAAAGAAAATAAGTACCAATTCTTGACCATAGAACACATAGTAAAAATTAATGCAAATTAAGAATGTTAATTACATAATTTATTTTTTGATACAATAATCATATCATTTTAATTCCTTCATAGTTGAATTTACAAGGTCTGTATTTTTATCCCAAGCTGCTGCTAAATTCAGAATCCAAATTAAATTGGACATTGAGTAATTTTAACTCAAGTTTAGCCAGAGTCAAAATTTGGACCCCAAAACGGGAATCCAGTTCAATTCAAACCAAACCACCCTCCTTAAACCTACGATATCTACAAACGTACCGCGTATAATCTCAATTTCTCATGATTTGACAAGCCGACCGTTAGAAAGATCGTTCAACTTGCTGAAGTTTTAAATCAACCATAATCAATTTCTTATAACAAAACACAAAATATATATAAAAAAAAGTGGGAATCCCACCTTAGGAACAAGCGCGTGAAAACCAAAGATGAGATCTAAAGCACATTTTCTTTTTTCTAATTTGGATTAGGAAAAAGTCTTTTACAATGCAGGTGCCTTCACTTCTTTATGGTTATTTTGCGGGCTTCATACGGGAACCATTGGGTGCCTTTGCCCACTATCTTATTTGTTTGCCAATCTTCTTAGTTTGGGTAATTGAATAATGAATTAAGAAAATTTAAATAATAATATTAAATAAAAAGAAAGACGAAATCAATGAAATCTTGATTGGTCTTCCACTAGGAACTTGAGTAAGGAGAGCTTGTTAATCCATGAACATGATATGTACATCTGACCGGAAAAGAATTAAAAGTTCATTTGAATTGATGGATTTGAAACTAAATATCTTAAATTTATAATAATAAATTTATTTAATTTGTTTGGATAATTTCTTAATATAATATATTTTAAATTTTTAAACTTCTATTTTGATTTATTTTTTTAGTCATTGTGGTTGATATCAAATTCATGTTATATGAAGTAATTTGAAATTCTTTCCGCAAATCATTCCTTCAAATTCAAATCTATTACATTCAAATGCAATTCAAGAGAAAAAAAAATTAAAATTGGTCTATCTTTTCATATCTTGAAACTCAATATTCACATTGTTGAGTGTAATTATTTTATATTATTATTTTAAGTTGTATTTGGATTAATGAATTATAATCAAGATTTTCAAATTTATAAAAATAAATCTTTTCAATTTATTTGGATAAATTTTGTTGTAATGAATTTCAAATAATTGAGTTATCAGTCAATTAAAATTAATTTCTTAATTTCTTAATTTCTTCCCTCAAAATCCAAATACTTCTATCTAAACGAAATAGTGTTAAATACTACAATAATAGATTAGAATATATAACAAAAAAATTTTTTGTTTCTAATTTGAAATACTAAGCATTAAATATGACAAGAACTTTCAATATAAAAAATCTTATTTTTTTTAACTTACTTGTTAGTAACAATTTTCAATAGTTTAAAGGTGTGAATCACCTCCAACAAATTATCAAATTAGACAACCAATTTTAGAAGTAAAGCAAAGTGCTAAACACGCAAAATTGGAGCAAAACACCACAACTTACTCAGCGCGTGATTAGTTGAAATTTTTATTTTCATAGCGAGTTTTTTTTTTTTTTTTCCTAATTATATTCCAAACAGGATCCTAGCAAACAAGACCGTTACTCGATACCGGAGCACTCGTTAAACTCTCAAACACTCTCGCCAGACCACTGAACAACCCCCCAACACAAACACAAGTCTCTTTTCTAATGTAGTATTTCTTTTTCTGAGAACAAAACCCTTCCTAACACTCTTGTACAGTTAGAAAAGACAGTGACCCATGTAGAGTCGTCCTTCTCTAACCAGCTTTCAAACCGATAGCGTTGGGAGAAAGAGAGAGAGCAGGGGGTTTATCTTGATTTTAAGGGGCAAACGCAACAATGGTTGCTGGCAAAGTAAAATCGGTAATGGGTTTGCAAAAATCACCAGCCAACACTAAACCAAAGCCTGACGCGGCCCCTAAACCACCATTGTTATCCACGCCAAGTTCAGCCAAGCAGCAGCAACCCCAGAAGGGATCCGGCGCCGCCTTCTCACGCTCCTTCGGCGTCTACTTCCCACGCTCATCCGCTCAAGTCCAGCCCCGCCCTCCCGACGTCCCCGAACTCCTCCGCCTCGTTGAAGAATTGCGAGAGAGTGAGTCACGATTGAAGACCGAACTACTGGAGCAGAAACTGCTTAGAGAGTCCGTCGCCATTGTTCCTGTTTTAGAGAACGTGATTTCCAACAAGAATTCAGAAATTGAACGCTCCAGAAAGAAGATCGAATGTTTGGAAGCGGAAAACGAGAGGCTCAGACAGGAGAATGAGTTTTTACATATGGAACTATCTAAACAGAATCAGAAGTATGAAGAAAAAATCAAATACATGCAGGCTGAGTTACTCGATATCAAAAGAATTGCTGCAGAGAGAGAACGAGAGCATGAGGAGGCGTCATCTTCATCCACGACTGCGAAACTCATTGATGTAACAAATGATCATAAATCTAGTGCTACAATCAAGTCTTTGAGAAAATGCATGACTCAGAATAATAGTGTTGTGTGTGCTTCATTCGAAAGCGGAACGAGTGTAAACTTGAAGAATGAAACTGAGGTAAAGAAAGACGAATTTGTCGGTGTGGTCGAGGGTACTGAAAGGCCTAGACACTCTTGGTGCAATTCTGAAGAAATTCCAGAGACTTCTGATGGGTTAATGGGGATAAGATCCCGGGCTCCGCGCGTTCCTAAGCCGCCTCCGCGGCCATCCGCGTCACTATTGTCATCGCTTTCTTCATCTTCTTCCAAATATTTGTCATCGTCTGTCTCGTCCCCTTCTTACGGTTCTTTATCCGATTCAGCATTCCGCGCATTGGCGGAGATTTCTAACATTCCTCCTCCGCCACCACCTCCACCACCGCCTGCTAAACCTGCCACTCCCCCTCCCCCTCCTCCTCCTCCTCCTCCTCGTACGCTAACGCGTCCGTCAAAAGCATCCGCGCCTCCTCATCCGCCTCCGCCTCCTCCTCGCAAGGGGTTGAAGCCAGTGCCGGCGAAGGTTAGGAGAGTTCCGGAGGTGGTTGAGTTTTACCACTCTCTAATGCGGAGGGATTCAAATTGCCGGCGGGATTCCGGCAGCGCAGGTGGTGGCGCCGCCGATTCGCAGGCAGCGGGTGCTACGGCCAAGGATATGATAGGGGAAATTGAGAATCGGTCTGCACATTTACTGGCTGTAAGTTTTCTGCTTTCTTGTTTGGTCATGGTTTATGCGGTTATTTACTGCTATTGCCACTGACTTTATGATGCTGTGTCACTTACATTGACCGGTCCCAGTGTCTTTTATGGTACCTGTGGTGCGCTTTTTCTTGGAATTTTGCCAGGTTTCTTACAAGATAAGACAGGGTTTAGATTCGAAATCAAAATTGGTAATGGGAAAGTCATAAATTTTAAGAAACCACGTGGGCTTTTATGACAATTCACAGTTGCCTGTTGAATTGTGCTTGGCTAATTCAATTCCAATTGTACCTCTTGGTTGGAATTAGGACACAATTAACATTGCTGTAAATCTTTGTGGATTTCTCAGGAAAATTAGATAAGTTCATCATTATCTGAGTTTTATTATCTTAATTACAGATTAAGACGGATGTAGAGACTCAAGGGGATTTCATTAGATTCTTGATTAAAGAAGTTGAGGGTGCTGCATTCACAGATATTGAGGATGTTGTGTCTTTTGTCAAATGGCTTGATGATGAGCTCTCTTACCTGGTAGTGCTTTTCCTTTTTTCCCCAAATAATTGTTATTTTGTTGTTATAATGGTTTGTTAATAGTAATTTTACTTTTTGGCGATTATTAAGGTTGATGAGAGGGCAGTGTTGAAGCACTTTGATTGGCCAGAAAAGAGGGCAGATGCATTAAGAGAAGCTGCATTCGGGTATTGTGATCTAAAGAAGCTGGAATCTGAAGTCTCATCGTTTCGTGATGATCCTAGGCAACCTTGCGGGCATGCTCTCAAAAAAATGCAGTCTTTGTTTGAGAAGTAAGAACTTTTACAAAAAAGATTTTTTGTATCATTTTGAACTTTCATAATAAATGCAAATAGCGGTAATAACACAATGTTAAAGAAAGGCTTCACTTTTTTCTAATTGAAATGCTGCATTATCGACGCAGATTGGAGCATGGTGTTTATAATTTGTCAAGAATGCGAGAATCAGCTACAGAGAGATACAAGCGTTTCCACATTCCAACAAATTGGATGTTGGATACGGGTTATGCAAGTCAGGTAAATCTCATCCTCATAAGTCTTCATATTTGTATCTATTTTGTGACTTTGTCAATGAGTGTAGCGGCAGGCAAAAGATTCAGCTAGGATTTTGTTGGGATCAGATATATTAGTTGGATATAAAAGTAGACTTGACCTTTGGAGGACTTGTGGAATTCCAAATTCAGGGTTTAAATGGGATGGAGGATTTAGAACCATTACTTAAAATCTGACTTGGAGAAGATATACACTGACTCCGTGGGGTAGAAAGGTTTATTATCCTTCATAAACAGTTATAAAGTGCCTTCTTGAGTTGGTAAAGGATAGAGTGCGATGGGCTACTTTGCTGGATTTGGCGTATTAATTAAACGAAGTAGGGAGAAATGCTAGTATCGCTCGCGATAGGCAAAAACCCAGTATTAGTTGGGTACACAAGTGGTAGTTTTCGCATCCGAAATTAATCGTCTAGACATATTTCTTAGCTGATCCATTGGCATTTAAACCATTAAGTCACTATGATAACATATGTATGTTGGCTCCATGTTGACCCAACGGTTCAGATGTCTCGAGACCAGCTAACAAATAACCTTATGCTACAATGTAAGTGTGTAAAATTCATCTAATACGTGTGTTTTTATTAATCATGATTGATGCTAGTATTTTTCTTGTTCGCTATCTTAAGATGATGGTAAAACTTTCATTTGGTGTTTTGTTTCAAATAAACACCAACTCTGAGAATCAGTTTATATCTAACCATTAAATGGAAAAATAGACATTGAACCTTTCATTTGTTGATCTGTATCTCTTTGTGGTCATGGATTTGATATCCACCAATCCAAGTCCACCTAATTAGGCCGATTTTAGGAACAAGTTTATGTCCAATCCAAGTCGCACATTGAATGGGTGAGCATATTGCATGTATCAGCACATGTGTCTGCTCGCCACACAAGCTTTCGTTAATTGCAAGTGGTGCTGACACTTCAGTATTTATCTTATTAATGGAAACTCCCGCTGGTTGAAAGGTTATTGTACTAGTCCCTCCAAGGGGGAAACCTGGAACTAGGAAAGAGATGCATCACTGGAGTAGTTAAATGATCAATTTAATAATTAGTAATTTTGTATAGGAAGTCTTCTTTGTGGTCCCAAAAGGTTCGTTTGTACAACTGGAAACTTATGGGGAAGCATGCCATATTAAAATTGAAGTTTGGTAGATGACAAAAGAGGTAGAGGGACTTTGCCTCATTTTCTATGCCCGCCCATCCACGGCATGCAAACATGTGCAAAGTCTCAGATCTCTAAGATGCACTAACTTGTCTGTGTTGAGCACATTTTTTTATGTTCTAGCTAGTCAATTGAGAATCAAATTCTCCATGTTGACCTTGGCCTTGATTTTTTTTGTCAACTTATTGTCCTTTCCTTGCTCTTTCAGTTTGCTATACGCCAAGATGTCCCTGTAATATTTAATGATGCTTAGACAGATGCTTTTAATGCCAGATTTGAATAAATTATGTAAAGAAGATGAGGACGTTTCCTTAATCCTGTCGGGTATTCTCAACCTGTGAAATCTGTAACCTTTTTAGTTACTAAATTAGTGGAACAAGTAAATGTGAAGGTCAGTAGTAAGTCAGTGTAACCGTGAACTGTTAAAGGAGAGTGGGTAGCTCAACTTTACTCCTGTGCACGTGCTTTCCATGGTGCAGCTATATTTATTTTATAACAGGTGCAATCAAACTAGGAAAATTGCCAAGACATTCTACCGTTATACTGCCTGCCCTCCTTAAATGACACTGTCAAGTGTAGAAGTGACTGAATTTGCAGTACATGTTATGCGAGCTTATTTTTGCAAGTTTTGTTGTGAGGCTGTATTGTTTGTTGTTAATGATAGGGAAATAATAAAAGGACTTGTTGTAATGATAATTTTGACCTTCTTTCACTGCAGATCAAGCTGGCATCCGTGAAATTGGCCATGAAGTACATGAAGAGAGTATCGGCAGAGCTTGAAATGGTTGGTGGTGGTCCAGAAGAAGAAGAGCTTATAGTTCATGGTGTCAAGTTTGCATTCCGAGTACATCAGGTGATAAATTTTCGGTCTTTTTTTTTTCTCATCGGTAACTTTTATGTCTTGCATTGAAGGTTATATATACTGTTGTTTGAGCGTTCATATTTTACAACCGACGTGAATTTTCATTTTCGTTTGTTTCTCAGTTTGCGGGTGGTTTTGATGTCGAAACAATGAGAGCGTTTCAAGAGCTGAGAGATAAAGCTCGGTCGTGTAATGCACAATGTCAAAATCAGCATCAACAGAAGTTTGTTTGCAAGTCTTCTGGTGCTGCTAATCTGTAGCTACCTCAGCTTCAGAAATGCTACCCCATTTTTTGTTGTAAAAAAGAATTGAAGATAGATGGATGGCATATGAATACAAATGGGGACATTGATTTTGCGCAAATTTGTTTGTTATATAAGTTAAAAAAAAAAAAAAGATATTATAACAATGAATTAAACGCACAAGTATTCCTTGGGCAATTTTCTTCGAAAATATTGACGATGAAATCAATCCGGATGTATCCATTCATTGTCCTGAAGTGTGTATTTATTATCATTGCATATTAATGGAAAATTCTGTTTGTAAAACAGTAAAAGGAGATGGATTTTGAAATGGGAATATATTTTCTTTAAAGTAATAATTGTCCTGACTCCAACTATAAATTTATTATTATTAATGGGTTGTGAATGATAATTTCGAAAAAAATTCTAAAGAAACTGTTGAGAAAATTTTGAAGGTAACTTAAATTCGAGGATGTATGACTGTGACTTGGCCTTTGTGTTTATTGGATAGCAAGAATCATTACAATGTTTAATCACGAGTTTTATCCAAACTTTGCGATATCCCGAATGTGAAATAAACTGGTTCCCTTGCTAACTGTTCATGAAAACCTCTACAGTGCAGTATTTTAAATTGTTACAACTTTGCAAAAGTTAATTAAAATTTTAATTTTAAAATTTTAAAAACTTGGAAACACGTGCATGGTGCCCAAAATGCCAAGTTTACTTATAATTAAAAAAATAATACATTTAAAATAATAATTATAATAACCTCAGATATACATTTATGATCGTTGCATGAAAGACGAACAAAGAAACGACATATATTAAAGATCACTTCAACAGTAACAAAGAATTCACTAAATTAAAGACTAGAACAAATCCTTCATGTTTACGAAGCAAAAAAAAAAAGTGTCCGCCAAGAAAATAAGCCCATTTGACAGAACCCAAAACGTTAAAACTGAGTCGTCTAATTAAATATATGCGGAGAATGCGAGTTTGAGCCCAAGAACTGAAGCCAGAACTCGGCTTTCATACAAGAAAGAAATGACGGCACTTTCCAATTCTGGAACCTTTGTCAAGTCCCCAATTCTTTCTTCTCCATCAAATTTCCGATCCTTCAATTTCATGAATCATTCTTTTTCACTTTACACAAATAAGAAACCCAGTATTATTTCACGCCCTTTTACACTAGTATCGGCAACTCCCATGGCGAGTGAACAGAGTTCAGTCAAAGCGGTTAACTCCGTGCCCGATTCTTCCATCAAGCTCTTGTTTGTTGAAATGGGCGTCGGCTACGATCAACATGGGTACCTCTCTCTCTCTCCCTCTCTCCCTTTTGCTCTCTGTCACGTATTTTTAATTTGGAATTGAAAAACAGGCAGGATATTACTTCAGCAGCTATGCGGGCTTGTAGGGATGCCATTTCCTCAAACTCAATTCCCGCTTTCAGGAGAGGTAGCTTTAATTTTTGTTCAATATATTGCTTTCTCAAGTTTAGTTCTTTCTAACTTTCTCGGCTGAGGCAGAGAATCTTTAAATGTTACTGAATTTCTTTTCTTCTCTTTTGATGATGAAGAGATTTTTTAAAATGTTACTCTTCCTATAAGATTGATTGCCTTTGTCAGTTGCCTGTGATGTGTATAAGTTCTCAACTATAATTGCTGTGACATCTAACTTGGGGATAGGGGTATGGAATGTGAATATTTTGTGGTATCCACATATTTCTCGATGTGGAAATTTTCTAAATGGGATGTTTGGAAGCATGTCAAGCATACAGCAAGTATCATTTTGCAAATGCTTGCCGTTCCTTTTCATATTTATCAGTTGTTTAATTCGGATACTTCATCAGTTTTCAGAATGAGGGTAATTGGTTAGAAGTTGGTTATCCAAGCTTCCTGATCAATTTAGTAGTATGCCTGCAATAACGCCAAAAGCTTATAAAGTAGATTAAATGTGTATATGGATTTGAAATCGATATCGTTAGATTTGTTGATTTACTAGTTGTATTTTTTAACTTGGTTTACTTTAAGGTATCACATTTTGTTCAGAAGTCGAGGTATAGACTGATTATAACTACATTATACTTATCTACCTCATATTGGTGTTAAATTATTTCCTGCAGTTAGGGAATGCTTTTCTTTTTCTTATTTATTACTATTAACTGTTTTTTGTTTGTATGGGTTAAGGTTCCATACCTGGTGTTTCATTTGGTGAGATGAAACTACAGATTAAATTGGGAGTTCCTCGACCTCTCCAGCATTTATTGGATATTGAGAAGGTCAAGTCAGTTTTCCCTTAGTAAGTAACTGCACTTCATCATTTGACCTGGGGATTTTCTTAAATATGAGTTTGTGTGCATAATCAAGCTTTTTTATCATCTATACTTCAATAGTGGAACGATATCAAACGTTGAGGTTGTGGATGGCGGACTGATATGCTCAAGTGGTGTGCATGTCGAAGAAATGGGAGATAAGAATGATGACTGCTACATTGTAAATGCAGCTGTCTATGTTGGTTATTAAGTTTCTTTGACAATCGGACCTACCAGGTTGGCTTCTCTTTTTCCTTCGCCAAATAACATGTTCAAATAAATTATTTTTATTTGGTTATTTCATATTGATTAATAATTGATAATATTGGTTGATGATTTATCTTTCGCGAAGAAAATGCTACTTTTATCTACTTTTGGGATATTTATGGTAAAAGATAACAAAACTATATATTTGTTATCATCTTCTTAGAGCTTTCGTTGATGACATTTAGGCAAACAAATGTGGGCTATTTTTTGGGAATGTTTTCATTCCCCATGGATGACCAAACATTGTAAAAGCCTTTTGGGGTTGTATACCCCCAAAAGGCATCCCCCTTTGTCCAAGATATTATGAAAAAGCCTTAATCATGACTATACATATCGATAGTATATATTTCTATCATTACATATTTTTATATATACCTTTATACATATTCAAATCATTACATCAATTGAAAAAATATATTGGATCTTCCAATTATTACCTTAATATAAATATATATTTTTCAATCATTAAGTTGATGTAATAATAACGAATAATAATATAAAAGCTTTATGCGACAAAATTTTACATGACATGTCATTTGCTGCAGAAAATGTCTTCTCCGGAAATGAGAACGCATTTTTCTTCGGAAATACATCATATCAACCATTTTCAAGACACAATGAAACACATTTTCATTGCCAGGTACAACCTCCAAATTTCCCCAAACACTGTAAAATGACTCCAAAACATTCCCTGATGTTCTTAACATCTCTCTCCTTAGTATATCTTTCCTCATTTTGATAGCATGATTTAAAATAATTGAGCCAAGTAAGAAGCATACATATGCTAGTCCGGGGGACTTCCGTGTTTTTGCATCTGCATTTATCTTTTATATGTTTGCAATAATTTGATTGACCAGATTTATCATAGTAGGGATGGCTCTGTGCAAGGTTCAATTTGTGAATTCTTGTTCTTAAATTGTTAAATTCTCTTATGCAATCTCTGGATAAAGTTTTCTTTTTGGTGCTGCTGTAATCCCTATGCTTAATGTATCTCAGAATTAGTATGTGCTTAAAATAAGTGGTCTGTTGTTTCTGCTATGACAAATTCCTCATCCTCGCAGAAGTGCTGCATAGAGAAGTTGGTTCCAAGTATCAGGCAATCCAGGGAGGCACCAGTAGCTGCAATCTAAACCAGCATTGTCTCCACTGTATTCCGATGGAGAGAGAGAGTAAACTGGTTTCCTTTGTGTACTCAGTAATTTGTCCACAGCAGCAGCTTGAGCCTTGAGGTCTCCCCAATGGATATGTTTTGCGTCTCCCCAGCTGAATTTGATTTTGAACCCCAACTTTGTCTCCTGTTTGATATAATCAATTCTGTTCTGAGTAAATGTGATCCTGCCTCTTATGCAACATCACGTTTAATTATATGTTATGTGGTTTCCCAGGATAGGATTCCTAAGTTAGGTTTTTATTTTGGAATTGATCAATTTACACCACCAGCACATTGTATAAAAATCAGGGCACAGGAAATTCAATTTCGAACCAAGAAAATTAACGAGACTAATGGTACAAAGGTTTACACGAAACATTCCCTGCCTTCGTCAAATAAAGAAATTCTATGTCCATTGCATTAATCATTGATTATTTTACAGTTGAATCATCATCTCCCTTATTTCTCCACTCAAACTAATCATAAGTGGTTCTCAGTATTCCCACAAATCTACCACCACTCTAAAAAGGAAAGAAATAAATGAAGACAATTATAGACAACTAATATGAAATCCAATCTTGTTATGAATCACATTATAAGAGCTGCATATAGCAGCTGGTTCCAGGTATCTGGCAATCCGGGGAGGCACCAATGGCTGCAATCCACCCCCGAATGATCACCACTATAAGCAGATGGATGAGCATCTTTTCTTAACTGAGACAGAGTCGTAATGTCGAGCAAAAACACGGGTTTTTTAATTCTGCTTAATACTTTGTTAACAACCTCAACCTCTGGTGGTGGACCCGCTGGATATGTCGACCCTGTCAACGGTTGTTGTTCGCCGTTGCAGTTCCTTGATGCTGACTTCCAATCCCTACCCCTGTGATTAATTACACGAAAATCATGATTTTTACTCGTAGATTCAATAACCAGTGAATGGTTAGATATTAGCTTGCTCGATTTGGTGTTATGTAAGATTTTGATGAAAATTGATTAAGAAGCGGACAGGATCAAGGGATATGGAATTGCTTACTGATAGTGAGTAGGAGAAATCCCCTGGAAGAAGACTTTGGTTTTGGCAGGATCAACATTAAGGTCAACCCATCGAGCCCATGTTGTCAAGCCTTTGTAAAATGCCAGGAGACGGTTCATGTCTTTGGATATGGTGGAGCCATCTTGTATATAGTCCCATCTGCAAGAACATTATAGATAGGGTTTTCCATCATCACATTTCCTTCTTTTCTGGACGAGTTTATGTTTTTATATGAAGGTTATTCAAAGAAAAGTGAAAGAAGAGAAGAATAAAGTCATACGATTGGGCTTTTCCTTTGTGAGTCCACCAATGCCATGTATTAAATATGAGCATGTCCATTCCTTTCCATGCATTGCCTTGTTGAATGGAGTCCAGCTTCAGTACTCTCCCAATGCTTTCTCTTGTTATATCTACTAAGTACGGTGATCGGTAAAGCAGTAGGCTAACTCCATAATCCTGCCATACTCAAATTCAAGAATGATGAATATGCATAATGAAAACATATACCTAAGTTTGAATTGATATATCAGCAAAGAGGAATGATAGTCAGTCTCAGATTAGTTACGGCAAGCATTCAAAGCTTCAAGTCTTCCAAGTTTCAAGTTCATAACAAAATAGAGGGAGACGACAGATGAGAGGGTGGAGTACATTATAGGTCTTTCACAAATGCAACTCATGTTTTTATATAACTACTCGAAATAAATGTGAAGATTGAAGGGCTTTACTTAAAATGTCAATTGTTGCAGAGTAAATCGAAATGCCACGGTTCAATGGCTCGATGGGGATATGTGAAGGATTAGAAATATAAATTGCAGAAGTACAAAACTTTAAACTACAGGGAGGACTGCAATTGCAACCTTGATGTTGATCACTTGTGTTTTCTAACTTTCAAGGGATTTTGACAGAATCCTACAAAAGTTAACAGTAACAGTCTATTTGTTGCTGATGCTGCATGAGTGGCGTCTTTAATGGTTAAGGCCAATGACCAATTTCTTTTCCATTGTACATAATGAAATAAAGAAAGAAACAGAAGATTTTGACAGTACGAACTCAATGCAAAGACCATGCAACTTAATAGACGTGGTTCGTAGTAGATATTGTTTACTTGGGCTGGCCCACTTAGGCATAAGACTTTCTGGTACTATCCCGCTGGAGGTTAGGCGAGCTCTGGCCCATTTGACAGGCCACGCAAAGTCCAACATTTAATTTCTTGAACAAAAATGGTTTATTCTGTTGAGGCTCTTTAGGTTTTTCACTCCCTCAAAGCATATAAGAAAAGAAAAAGTAAAACCCTGTTGTCAGAAAGCGAATGAAACAAAACCAAAAGCAGTTTTCAGGAATCAGAGCTTGGATCTTTTTCCAAATCTTATTTATTTCAATGATTGGTCACAGAAAATAACCCTTTTAATTTCACCTTATTGGGTAAATGACTATTGAAACTTTCTTCTGCCCACCAATTTGTTGGCAAAAGATTGAGTAGTATTAGATTCTACTTTATTGTAATTGCAGAAAATGATTATCAGTCTGAGTGGTTCAGCCCCTGTCCAGTAATGATGATGATTCTCCTTCATTTTGCACTGTTTCTTGAGAGCAAACGATGATTCTGAATGTGCAGATTATATTTTAGTATTAAGTAGAAACGTTGGTAAACCATCCTATTGCCAAGTATGGGACTTTTGTGGAGTATTAATTAAATTGAAACATAATCTTTGCTCATTAAATTACTCTAATCAAATCAACTTTATTAAAGGAGGATACTACTGACAGACAACTCTTTGTAGGCAAAAAATGGAGAAAATTTCAGCTCTGCGACTGGTCAAGATATTTCGAGCCTTTTAAAAATCTAATCTTTTGGGAGTAAATTAGTAACAATGGCAGATGAAGGGCACAAGATTTTCAGCAATAAACAGGCAGACATTAAAGAAATAAACTTTACTGACCTGGAATGTCACAGAAGAAAGTGACTCCTGTCTGACGTAGCTGGTCTTAGAATTCGGGACAGAAGCGTGAATCATACAAGCAAGAGACTCCCACTGATTCAAACTCAGTGAGTCACCCACAAACATTATCTTCTTCCCACTCCATCTCTTCAAAAAATCCAGCCCATTAAACCTGGAAATCCAAGAAAAGATTTGAATGAGTTTGAATGTGCGCCACTTTTTTGTGTCAAGAAAGGCAGAAAAACACACAGACACAAGTGGGGGGGGGGGGGGTTTGTGGATTTGCGTTTATAGTACCTGGGCAAGTCGCAGGAGTCTGGTTTCCAAGAAAACTTGAGGTACTCTTTGTCGGGGCGGCCATACTTTATGCAATCAAATTCAGGGTCTATAAATGGGCAGCTGGAGGATTGATAGAGAGGATATGAAGGATCAATGACCCATTTTCCTTGAAACAAATTGCAACCACTGGCTAGCTCTCTACTTCTGATAATGCTGCTGCTAGTGAAATTATTGCGTACCAGCTCTGAGGCAGCATATTCTGGCAGTGGCACTACCACGAACACTAAAAACAAGGCCTGAAAAATGAAGTCTCGGACCTCTTGGTACTTAAAAGTCACCATAGGTGGGTGGGTTTTCGGTACACAAAGCTGGAGAATAAAAACAAAGTAATGAAGAAAAGCTGTCTGCAAAATCATGTCCTCATTGTTGATATATACGATTTCTTGGCCCGGGTTGCGGGGTGGGGGTGGGGGGGAGGGGAAGGGGTAATAGTTGGGGAGCGGCACATGGTTTATTACTTTATTTGCGTTACGCCGAGAAAATATAAAATTGTTTCTGGTCTGAGATGAGTTGGAAATGTTGGAAGCATTCAAGTAATTAGTAAAAGTGTAATATGGGGTGGGGTGTGTGGGTCTGTCTTTGTCTTGGCAACTTGTCAGCTGGTTCCTGGAAATCAATAATCAAAATATCAAAAAAAATTGGGTGGTATAAATGTATAAAAAAAAATTGAAAAACAAAAAACATTTCTTTTTTGCATTTGATTGGCGCACATGTCACGAGCTTTTCCAGCGGAGAGAATGCGAAATAGCGGCTTCTTTAATAGTTTATTTATAAAATAAAAATATATATATATAAAATATCATAAAAATAACATTTTTAAGTCCACATTTTTAACTGTATGTCAGCAGTGACTCATCCAGTGTGACGCTAATGACAGCGGCAAGGACGTAATTGTGATGCTAGAGAACATTATTAACGATTTGTCACTGTAGTGTATTTCAAAAGATTTTGTATTTTGTATGTTCGTTTGTTCCGAAACTAACTTGTCCACTAAAATATTTTACTTTTATTATATATTCGTTTTGTAGATTTCTATCAGATGGGCTTGCGCCAAAAAATTAATAAATGGGGTTAAGTTTAAGATATTTTTCTGAATTATAAATATGAATAAAAATAAAATTGATAGATTAAATTTATAAAGTTCATGATATAAATAATAAATTGAGATATAATATTTATACTAAACATATTTAAAGGCATAATATCTAAATTCACAAAAATTCTCGTAACGACACTGTAAATACCCTCAATTTTTGTTATTAAAAGATATACAATTAATTACGTATATATATATTTTCAATATTTTGTGGTTTGTATCTCCTTACTCTATAACTAATTTAAGCGTTGGAAGGTTTTCGGTGGATTAACCCCTGACATTTCTAGCAACTTTTTGTAACATTGACAGTGACCCAATTTACAGTTCACTTTCAGTTAGGAGTTTCGATAAGTGAAGTGATATGCATCACTATCAGTCACTTGCATTCTATTTTTGATTAATGAGGCACACAAACAACAACCCTAAATCAAACTATTTGTGACAGTGACTTTATTCACATATAAATATACAATTGAATTATAATAATCAATAATTCTAAAATTTCATATACTCAATGATGCCTTGTAAATTTTCTACTTAAAATGGGAGATAATTGAATTTTTGAGTGCTAAGGGATATGATTGTTGACATAAAGAAATAATAACTATAAGTTAGTTATATACATCAATCCCATAGAATATCATTGTGGACTTATGAGGAAATGGCTCACATAGGGTTAACGAATAAGAGAAGTTGGTGAATGATCTTCGAACACTTGGCATGCAAATTCCACAAGGTCAATCAATATTATGTTTCACTGCACGTATCACATACTTCAACTAGGAGAAAAAAATATTTTTTCATGAGGTTAAAAACTCACGTCGTGAAATTCATAATACACTGAATCATGATTATGACATGTTCGATGAAGATGAGTAAATCCCAATTATTATAAAATTAATGAATATCTCAATTTAGTATTTATTATAGTTTCACTATTAATTAATATCTCAATTTTACAAGTATTATTTTTAATAAATTTTATCCATTAACACGTTCATTTTTTCTTAAAATCTTGGAGTTTAGAATCAATTATAAAGTGCAATATAGTCTGTCCTTTATTTCATTATCTTTTAAAAAAATAAAAATAAAAAGCATGGAAATTAATATAAAAAATAAAAATAAAAAGTGTTGATGCTTTTTTTATTAATACTCAAAAAATAAAAATAAAACACGCTTCTTCAAAACGTCATGAGAAGATAAACTAAGAAAGCTTGAACAGGCTTTCTTCAATACAAAACAATAAAAAGAAAAACAAAAATATCGATTGTGTCCAAACTTTTTGTTTCTTTTCTTTTTTTAAAGTGTAGACAGAATCAACATTTTATCATAGAACATTATGAGCTTTACTTTTATGGTATTTAATATATATTTTTATTGTTATATTAAACTATTAAAAAAGCTTAGACATATCCGTATTGCAATTGTTTTTCTTAATAAAAAACACAAAACTAATTAAATAGCAACTATTAACCTTTTTTAGTGGTGGTGGTTAGGTGAGTTGCATCTAAATTGATAAACAAATCAAGGAATATATGCATAATTTTTTAAGAAAAAGCTGATGCCTTTTACTTCAATTTCTAGCAACCTTAGTCTAATGAGTAAGCAAATTTATATAACCGCATAACAAAGTTAACTTTCATTATAGTTTTCTTGGGTAAAGGGCTAAAAAAATCACAAATACAACGAATCAAATTTAACATATACGTAATAAAATTAAAATTAAAATTAAAATTTCATAATTTTTTTATCTTTGCGCCAATCAATCAAAGGTAAAATATAAGAAAACAAAATGAACAAGTTTTCCCTTTGGTCAAGCAAGTTGGCAACAATGATAATCATAACAAACTGGTAGTTAAAGAAATTATGATTGCACATTTGGAAAATTTTGGCATCATGGCCCAATGCACCAAGAAATTAGCCCCTCATCACCACCAATCATAGAGCCTTGGCATTATAAACCAAGTCGGACCACTTTTATACGCAGCTGTATGCCAATAAATAGTGCCTTTAGAGATAAGGAGCAAATTGTAATGATTAACAAATGAATTTTTCCACTCCACCTAAATCACGGAGTCAATTGGAGGCAGCAGAGAAACAATATCTTTTTTTTAAAAAAATAAAAATAAAAAATATTTTATATTTTTAAATTATAAATTTGAGTCACCTAAATATGAAATTGGAAACACACCAGTCTTCTTGTTTATTTCATGGCAAACCACCAATGGAAATATATTTATGTAGCAATATTCTGCCTCATTTATCAGAAATTGAAGTGGTGGTCCTTGTTTTCTTTTTAATTCATCCATCCCCATACTTCGTGTTTGTATAATTGTATCCATTTTTAGATAATGAATGGTATTTAAAAATATTGTTTTATAGCTCATTAGTCGTCTTATTGAATTATAGAGTATAATGTTGACAGGAATTAATGTTGTGTTTGGACCAAATGGTTTGATTTGAGAGAAAAATTGGAGAGAAGGATTTCAAATAATTTGAATATTAGGATTTCTGATTCAATAAAATGATTATGAAAATAATTGAGAATAGTTATTAAAGATTTGAAATAGATAATAACTTAAAGTTGTTCATGAACAAATGCAATAAATTTAGAATTAATTACAAAAATTACTTCCAAAATTTGATTTATTTACATCAACTACTTCTCTAAATTTATAAATCACTAATATTCTTTTAAAATTTATCTTAATTTTACAAATACATTCTCTCAATAGATATAATTTGCAAAATAAATATAAATATTAAAAAAATATTTATAATTTATAAATTTAAGAGGTAATTTTTATAAATAAATCAACTCTCAAAAATGATGTTTATAATTAACCCATAAATTTTATTCCTATGAATCTAAAATCATTCTGCTAACTCACTCAATCCAAATTACAAAACTAATGAAAGCCAAAAATTGTCTGCCGGCAAAGTGCGACTGATGGGAGTGAAGGAACTATTGCAATCCCATTGTGCTTTATCAGTTGTTGTCAGTTGTACTTTCAGACGTTGCATGGTAATATCAATAAAATCAACTATTTATTTTATTTTATTTTATTTTATTTTTTTACCTAAGAGAACTACAAAACCCTTGTGTGTCCAAACAAACTTTAAGGGCTGTCAAAGCTATCCATTATCTAAGATACAAATAATAATAAAAATCCAAATCATATTAAATGGGATATGAATTGAAAATATATTATTCATGCACGCAAGGTTCACACACTCACAACTTGGCCTTAGTCAATTCAATATGTTTTCAATTAATTGAAAGAATTAAAATTGATTGTATGAGTGTAAGATTGTTCGAAAAAAAGAATAAAATTTTGATAAATTTGTGACGGGTCTCGATTTTATTGGACTCCATTGCTATATCTACTACAATTTAAAAAAAGAGAATAAGATTTTAATCTAAAAATCAAAATCAAACAAGTGACCTAAACCGAATGGGGGCTTTTCTCTACATACATAATACATAGTTAAAAGTTGGTTGTATGGCTAAATCAAGACAAACATCATCAGTAATTACAGATTGAGTGGAGCAGGACTTTTGAAGATAAAAAAATCAAACAAGAAGTGAAGTGTGTTTGGAGTCTAATCAATTTCCCCATATAGGTAGCTAGTCTTTTACTGCAAGGACTATATTATAGGATTGTGACCTCTTTTAATCATAGTCATCAACCTTTCATGATAGGCCATAATTGTCTGAAAATGGAATTTTTGAGTTGTTTCGTGTGAGTTCAATCAGAAAAAATTAGTTAGTTAGAATTATCTTAATTGGTGTTATTGCAAGTAGGATAAAGTTTGGACCCCACAATTAATTACCTGATGTAGGATGTGTTTCATTAGAATATTTCAATTTTATTTTATTTCAGGAGTATATTGCACAATTATTTGTGTTTTCGTTTATTTTTCTAATTCTCATTTTATAAGTCTATATAGAATTGTGACCTCTTTTAATTATCGTACATAAGTTTATATAAAGATAGATAGATAAATGTCATTAATTACTAAAAGCCAGCTATGCAGAAGCCTGAAAGTCGTGCAATTTAATTTCAATTACTCCCACTTAACTGTTGTGAAGGTTGAGTATAAATGACTGCCGTTTTGCACTTATCCCGCTATTCTGCCCACATAACTCTACTGCTCACTGAAAAAGTACAGAATTTTATATTAAAGTGAGTAGAAATTAAAAAAATAAAAATAAAGTTAATTCTGTGGTAAAACACGTTTTAGTGAAGCTTACATGCAATTTTTTGAAAGAAACATACAATTATATGTAATTGTAAACCAGCAAATTGGAGACTTTATTTTTGTTATTTTATCCAAGGCAAAACTTTCCTATTAGCTAGCTTGGTCCATGAATTTATTTGTCTGCACTGGCTATGCAGAGATTAGCCCTCAATTTGTACGTATGTGTATAGGTTTGAGAATTTACACCTCGGCCTCCATTCCGGCTACAGGCCTTCATCATTAATATTTTGTGGACCAAATATTAAATTGAAAGTATTTAAACCTTCCATATTGAAGGCTGTGAAAGAATCTTATTGACCTTTTCTTGTTCCAAAGAACTGTTGTTGTTTTGTTTTTTAAAAAATAAAATAAAATAAAATTATGCACTATTAGAATAATAAAAATAAAGAATTGATTGATCCAAAAACTGTTATATCAGAGTGTTGTTTCCATTGGCATATAGTGGGGACTGGCGGAGTCAACTTACGGTGGTCTATGGGGTGGGCCAATTTAAAAGTAAGGCGATGGAGGAAGGAACTTTGAGGACCAAAGCAGTCACATTCATAATGGGCTATTGAGTTTTAAGGATAACAACTTGGAACTTGGAAGTGGGCTTCAAGTGGTGAGTAGAGGACCACTGGTTTTTTTTGTGATTGTTATATCATGTAAAAATTCTCAATTATGTGATAACACAACTCACAAGAAATTTCTCTATTATTAGTTATGTGATGACAAACCTGTAATCATCAATCATTAAAAGGAGTGGCATGCGGAAATAGAGGTTTTTTTGAGGGGTTAAACATGTGAACTTCTGATCTTGATGAAGATTGAGCCATATTTGTTTGCCTGATTCTTGCTGGGATCCACACTTGAAGATAATCCCCTATCAAAATGGTCGAGTTTTAGTGCCCACAAACAGCTCAAGAAAAGTGCAAATCGATCACGGATGTGTCGCCTGATTTTTGCAAAGGGTTGCCATAATGAAAACCAAACAATTTTTTTTTTCTGGTAGATATTTGAAGGCTCCATAGATATTTCGAGCCCGCATGAATTTTTTTTTTTTTTTTTGAGTTTAGGTCCACTTGATGATTATAATAGCTTCTATGATTCTGTTAAATTCAGATGATTTGAGCTTATTATGAGGACGTGTGAGTTATCATTGAATCCAAACCCACTGTGATTTCATTGGCCTCTGTGGCTTGGCACAAGTCAGGCATTTTGAGTTCAGTTATTATGTTTTAATTAGTATTAGCTCCAGTTCTAATATTTCAATTATGTTACTTGTCATAGTTCAGTTATTATGCTTTAGTTCTCATTGAGTTCAAATTACAATTATCTTACTTGTCTTGATTCACATTCGTTGATTGAGTTGTTCAACTAGCCGAGCCATAGTGTTTGTTTATTTGTTGACTTGGATGAGTCTTACTTGAATTGTCTAAATTAATTCAAGTTGGAGAGTTCAGTTCGGGAAGAATTTTTCGTTGGGCTACCTCAACACTCTTAATTTTTCTTGATAATATACTATATTAGAGGGTTTTCGTTGGACAACCCCAACACGCCTACCCATTGTTTTGAAGGCTATTGAGTGGAAATTTGAGAAAATTCAAACAATATATAAATATTGAATTTTTTATTTTTGATCGGACTATTTCACTATTTCTGATCACATCAATATATATATATATATATATATTTATATTTCCTTGGTTGGGATGGAGAGATTTGAGAAAATACCAGGAATGATCTATTAGCATATGCTGAGAATTGATCCAAAAAGACTTATACTGTGAGCTGTTGTTAGCAGAGACGGGAGTAATAGGTTATTATCAAAGATATTGATGCCCAATTTTTTGATAAAGGTGATATCATATAGGAATTCACTAGACCAAAAAGCAAAAAACAATATATATTTTTTCCTTTTTTCACTTTCCCCTGAAAGTGCTTTGCACATAGAATTCGGCTTACAGATACTTGTTTCAGGTCTTTAAAGGTGTATCCGGTGAACTCACATTAATTTTTGAAGAGAGAACGTATTTACTCTCATAGCAATATTCTGTATAAATATCCTAGATTTTGATACTAAGATAGTTTTGAGGAAATACCTTTAAATGCAAATATATTTATAAAAGCGTAATATTTCTAATTAAGTATAGTGAAACCCCTTTTCATCCCAATGTTTTTTTTTTTTTTTTGGTTTTTCCCTACCCAAAAAATAAAAATAAAAAAAAATGTCTTGTCTCGACTTTCATGTGTGGGGTTGAGAGCATGCATCTTGAGTACCTGAATTAGGGAAGGAACTGTCAACTAATTTTTAATTTTTAATTTTCTCTATCTATGTATCTTTTTTTTTCCCCGTCAATTAGATGCTCAGTATTAACTTTTATTTATATTTTGTGACCTTACTCCTAACATTCAGATAAACACAAATATAGATCGCCATAAGAAAAGGAATGACAATATAGATATTTCTTGGAAGAAAACCTAATTTAAGTGGTAAAAATTAATAGCTAAAAGTTTGAATATTAGTTCAGTTTCGAATTATTTTATTATGTATGCTTCAATATAAGTTATTAGTAATATCAATTTTGCGTGGGGGAAAATAAATTCTATATCCCTTAATGGGCCCATGAATTTTCCATGAAAAAACCCCGGATGCTCTTACAAGGTCCATCAGTTCGGAAAAACACGGATCTAAATATGACGGGGCAAGTTTGCAACCCGGCCATATTCAACTAATGCGGTCCACATGAGGATCATGGATTTAAAAGCGGCCTTGCAATATATTTTTCTCTATTGTCGAAGGCCCCCTTCAATAATATTTTGGCTTTTCACCAAAAGGCAACTTTTATGTATCAAATTCTTCACAATCTCCAGACCACTTTTAGGTTTTACAATCAGCCCAATATTTTCTTGAAATATCAGATAAACCCACGAAAATCTTGAAAGTTTTCGTTGTGCAGAGAACAAGATAAGGTAGCAGAAACACCTTAAAAGCCGTCCGAAAGGATAACAAGAAAGAAAGAAAAGAAAGAAAAGAAAAGAAAAGAAAGGAGAGTGAAGAAAATGGCTTGCTGCTTGTCAATGGGAACAGTGGTGTGCTACAGAGGCAATAATTTTAATACCCCATCAGCTTCACTTTCACTTCTGACAGGTTCAAGAACAAGAACCTCCGTTTCACTCAACGTGAAACCCAAGGCCCCAATTTCTTCTGGGATGCTTCTTCACTGTGCCTTTACACCTTCTTCACTTTCTTTCTCTTCGGGCTCTTCCTTCTCAGGTAATTCATTCTTCAGGTTTTCATCTTTTCGTACATTGTGGGTGGGTATAACTGAACAAGTAATGAAATCTCTACTTATTTTGTTCGTTTCTAAATTTGGGGAAGCAATGCGTCATTCTTTAACCCTTTCGGATTTCTTGATTTTGGATTGTGGGCTTGTGGTTTTTCTGTTCAAAGTAAGGATTCCTGATTTCTTGGTTTCTTTGTACTATATTGGACGATGGGCATCATTTCAAGATTCTTTTATATTTCCTTTATTTGGTGAATTATTCACTTCATTATGTTGATTGCATTGTGTCTTGCGCTGTGAGAAATTGATGAACGAGATTCGTGTGTGGCTTTTTTTCAATTGGCGAAACTGCAATTGCATCATATATGTTATGTCTTAGATAGAATTTCTGGGACGTTTACAACTTGAAATGGTTGTAGATAAATCTCCTAATTACTTGCTTTCCATGTATTTGATTATCCCTTTTTATTCAATGTTGTCAAAACTTGGAAGTTTAGAAACTAACAGTGACTTTAATAATTAAACTCATGTTTGCACAGAGCGCTTTGATTTGATTCATTTGTTCATTCTGTTAAATTAACTTCATCTCTATTGATTCCAGGATCATCGTTGGATTTGGATTTGAATTCTAGCATTGGAATGACAGCTGATAAAAGGCGTGGCTTAGTGGTGAGGGCAACTAAATATGCTCTTTGTCAAACCAAGAGGAATAGATCAAGGAAATCACTTGCTCGGACACATGGTTTCCGCAAGCGAATGAGTACCACCAGAGGAAGTGCAGTTATTAAGCGTCGACGTGCCAAGGGTCGATGGACTCTGTGCACAAAATCCAACCCCAGCAGTGGGAAACGTGCTTGATCCTTCAGTATTTTGACTTTTGGTATCAGTTCTTGTAGGTAATGCAACCATTTAATGATGGATTGCACTGTATTCTTTTTAAGTTTTGTGGGAGAAATATTTTCTTGATTCAGTCCCAGTTATCTATTTACCTTTCTGTCCTCTTTTATGTCAATTTTTCTCTTCGCAACTTCCCCAGAAGGCCAGCTTGAACTCGCAACCTCGCTGGATTTTGGGTTGATATTTGATAATATTGATCCTTCTGATTGTCTTATTTTAATTGTTGTATTGGTACATCTGCAACCCATAAGTGTTACACAACATAAAAAGTTGAGACTTGGATATTCGCATTAGTAATAGAGGAAAATTCAATTCATGTGTTTGTGATACTTGGGCTGCTAACTGGATTCTGTTTGTTTACAGAATCTACTGACGAGGCATTCCGTATGTATGCTACCTGGATTGGCCATCCAAATTAATTGAAATTTGCCTAATCTCAAAATGCAAGTCCATTGTTTTACAATCCATAATATTTGTTGCTGTAGATAAATACCTTTCATGTCTCAAGATACAGGTTCAATTCCGTCTACATCTTGTTTTCCACTTGTACGCATGAATTCTAAGGAGATTAACTGGATTTGCACCAAGAAGATGGGTAAAACGTGAGTTTTTAAATACACTAGTGGAACTGATGAGTTCTCTTCTCAGTATCCCATTTTAACATTCTTCTTTTTCTTTTTTCTATTTTTTCGAGGGGTGGGGGGAGGGGGAGAATGGTGGTGTGTCTAAGTGTGTTGGACTGGTTTCTAACTAGTGGAATGCTGATATAGAAAGATTTGGTTCATTCGATATTTATTCTGAACTTTGGATTTATTTTGTTACTAAACTTCAGAATTTTGTGGCTTCAATAGTTCAATGTTATGGGTGAATTTAGTGTTTGAAGTAAACTTTTGCTACTCTCTCTGTCCACAATTGAGTCCTATTTTCTTTTTGGGATGTTAATGGTTAATGTCCCATTTTCTAAATGACAAATTTCTTTCTAAAATCACCCTCTCACTTAAAGTAAGGATGTGACACCACTAACTCGTTAAAAATGTAAATATACCCAAGAGCGTTTACTTTTACAATTATCATTTAAAACTTCATGTTGGTTCAAACATGGACATTTGTTGTTGGATGAGGGAGTATTACACTATGTAACAGGAGTCAACCCATTCCAGTTTTACAAATTTCAACTGTGTACAAAAATTTATCCTTCAAATTTTTGCGTCATAGTTTATCCATTTATTTGCGGACTTATCCGGTAATATTGTTAGTAAAGCTAGAATATATTTGTGAATGATTATTTCAGAGAGAAAGAACCTGTAAACTGTGGAATAATTGTATTTATATGCTTCTTCAATTCCAAGGTGTGAGAGTGAATAAAGCTATAACGATATCCTAACAGCTAAATACTTGTGATAGTTTAGAATAACTTATGCAGTGGGATATGTAAGATCCATTGCAAGGCCACACATGCCTTCTTTGGCATCAATATCCCTCTGCAGTCTTACGTACCCTTGCTCTCCCCAGTCTGAGCCCCAAGAATTCTTAAATAACCAAAACTTGGTGCCATCTTCACTTGTACCGTACCCTACTGCTGTGATAGCATGTGTGAGTTGGTTTCCACATTCGCCTGTTAAAACTCCACTCCTGTAAAACTGGAAGAGACTTGGGTCAATTCCAACTGAGAGGGGTTGGTTAGCCACTGCCATTAACATTGCTGTCTCATTGTTTGGGGGAACACGTTCATAACCAGTGATCGTTACTGCAAGAGAGGATTGCTTATTAGTACTGCATGTTCCTTCCCTTGTCTGGTAGGGATAATCTGTGTCAGAGGCAAGGCCCCCATTACGCATAACATACTCAAATGCATGCTCCATCCTGCCACCTTCGCAGCCTTCGCCATTAGCGTTGCAGTCCATTATTTGTTGCTCTGACAAGGAAGCTAACACACCAGATCTGATCTGAACAATGCCTTCGATAGCAGCCACAGCTGAAAATGCCCAGCAACATCCTGCATAGGTATGATAAATATTCACTCTTTTTGACAATAATAAGTAATATAAATAGTACCATTTTAATATACATAGTTAGTGGCCCTCTATTGTTGTAGGCAGCTCATGTTTTTGAGTGAGTGTGTGCATGCACACATATGCATGCAAATGTGCAGTGTGCGGATGGTGGCTAACCACATTGTCCTTGGTTCTGGATAGGGGTAACAGCACTTTGCTCTCTCCAGTCAAGACTGGGTGGTACTGCTTTCACATTTTCATATTTGAAAGATGATGCTGGTGATCTCTGAAAAGATGGCTTAAAGTTTCCTGCATACTTGGCGAGGAATTCTTCATTGGTTAGGTCTGCATATCTATTGATTCCAAGCTTGTATGTGTGGCTTCCATCTCTGTTGAAACTTTCTATGTATTCCACATTATCTTTGAATATCTTAAACCGTTTCTCTATCTCTTCCCTACTCTCATAGTAGCGTCCATGTTGAGCCATCCATTTCTCATGTTGTATGGACATGCTTTGATCACTAGATGATAGCGATGTTGCCTGATAAGATGTTGCGAAAATACATAGCAGAATGACCAAATAAAATTTTCTATTGGAAGCCATTATTTGAACAATGCTAAAGTTTTTGTGTGATGAAAAATGTTGTTGAGGTTGCAAGTCCAGGATGAGCTATTTATAGCTTGCTGCCTTTGTGCTATGTACTGCACAAATTTTTTGTCATGAATTTGGATTGCTGCCTGTAACTTACTATGGACCAATAAATGTTTACGTGATCAAGAATGTTAATTAATTACATAATCATCATATAATTTGGGGAGAATAATGCTATAAGTGCGATTGAAGTCATTGGCATGATAAGGAAATTGTTTGCTATAATATTTTCCTTCTTTTCGGATTTTGCCAACCTATTTGTGATGGTTGATTTTACACAATTCATTGTCTGAGTCACATAATGTGTGCTTTAGTTTACTTAATAACTTTTGCATGCCTATAATGTTTGATTATTCGGCATAAATTTTTATCATGTCTCAAAATTTTAGGCCTCATTTCTTTTGAGACTTATTGTATTTATTGCAGCATTACTCATTTAGCATGATATTTTCCTTTATAGCAGTGGTGTGCGTTTATATTATTTGATGATCATCGCATGAAAGATTGATCCTTAAATGAAAATTCTAGCAGAAAACATTTAGGAAGATATTTTCCTTTTCAAAATTGGATATTCATAGATAAACAATTCCCCAACTATGAAAGGAACAAGAAAAAGTTTCTGCCATCATTTCAGAGATCACCAAGGCCATCTTTGAAATTGAAAGGAACAAAAAGTCGTCATTAATCCATATGCAAGATTGATCCTTCAGTGAACTTGACATGAAACTTGATAATTTCCATGATATTTAGGTACAACTGAGTACATATGATCAGAAGAAAAAACAGAACTGTTTTATGTACATTAAAGCAGCACACAGGCCTATATACACGCAAAATGCACACACAGGTATATGACTATAGACATCACACAAATCCTTGAGAAATTCAGAATTGAAAAACGACTGCCTTCAACAATTTAAGCAGTTGGATAAGAAGCTTGCATGGCAATTCCACAGAGCCCTTCTTTAGCATCAATGTCTCTCTCCATTCTGATATATCCTTGCTCACCCCAGCTAGTGCCCCATGAGTTCTTCACTAACCAATATTTTGTACCATCTTCAGTTTTTCCATAACCAACTGCTGTAACACCATGGTCTAGTTCAGTCCCACAGTCTCCTGTAAAAACTCCACCCATGTAAAACTGGAATGCCATTCCACTGGCGTCAATAGCGACGGACACTGGTTGGTTCGCCACAGCCTTCAATAATGCAGATTCATCATCAGCTGGAACATCTTCATAGCCGGTGATCTTTGCTGCACCTGAGGCTTCCTTTTGGCTGTTACATGTGCCATCGGTTCCCTCATATGGGTAGTTAGATTCAGTGGTGAGGCCATCGTTGTGTATAATGAATTTGAACGCATCATCCATCAGGCCTCCATTGCAGCCCTGATCTTCACCACTTATGTCACAATCCACAAGTTCTTGTTCTGACAATGAGATCAATTTTCCTGTTGTAAGCTGGTTGATTCCTTCCATGGCTGCAACTGCTGAAAAAGCCCAGCAACATCCTGCCATTTGTTTTTTCCCCAAACAAGAAAAAGATTTGAAATTTATTAGAAACGTAATTTCACAGTTTTAACTATTTTCGGCTAAAATTTTGGCTTACGCACCACATTGGCCCTGATCCTTGACTCCAGTAACAGCTCCTTTCTTTCTCCAGTCCATGCTTGAAGGAACTGCTGTCACATTTTCATATCTAAAGGCTGTTCTTTCAGATGATTTGCTATGGGAGGACACTCTGTATCCATTACGAGAGGCGCGGAATTCTTCATTCGTCAGATCAGCAAATTGATTGATGCCTAGCTTGTAAGGCCTAGTCCCTGCGCTGTTGAAAGATTCAATAAACTCCACATTCTCCTTGAATATCTTGAATCGTATTGCCTTCTCTGCGTCATCTTTGTATACCCGTCCATATTGATCCATCCATTGCTCATGCCTCTCAGCCATAGTTGCGTCCGGAATCTTCCGAGAAGTTGCTGTGGAAGTACACATCCCAAAGACCAAGACAAGTGCAAGAACTACTTTTCCATCAAATTTCAAACCCATATTGATTCTCAAACCTTATATTGCACTAGAAAAAAGTGATCTTTTTCAGAAGGTTGTATGGTTTTGTATGATTTGAGTGAATAAACTCCCAAGAATGGAGTATATATAGATGGGAACTAAATTCCTTCTTGAATGGTTTCTTCAAAGCGCATTCCCACCATGATGTTAATCTTGCAACAAGGAACCAAACTGCATAAAGAGCCCGGCAAGTTATCTATGATATGGACAAGGATTTACAGTTTTCGTAGGCGCTGCTCCATTGGCAATGCTCTCCTTTTGTTTGATTTGTTGTACAAGCTTGCATTTTATAACCTGCTTACATAGAATGCTCTTTGATATTGTATTATCAGTTTGTATGTAACGTTATCCAAAACATTTGGAACTTAAAATAGACTGTCATAAAACAAAGGAGTTAGCAGGGTTGCTACGGTGTTCATTTACTGGGATCCCTGTCAAAGCTATATATTATTGCATTAGAATATAAAGAAAGTCAAGAAAATATCATCACGACATTCCTGTTATGTGAAATATTTAATGCACTTCTTTTCATTATATCAGAAAAATAAATCAAAAGGAAAGAATCTGCAAGCTTGCAACTCAAAAACAATTTTTAGCAAATAATTATTTTGATTTTAAATTATTCTGGGTGAATGGAGTGAACTTAGCATACACAATATCCCCAAATGCAGTTTACTAGCATAGGCCATAGGAGAGTGATTTCCAAGTCAAGATACTCATGAAACTCAACACATCAAACAGGGAATCACACCATTTTATATTCGGCGCAATTTATTTGGGCCTCATCCATTATTTCGAGGGGCAACATCGTTTGAAACCTTTTTACCAAAATATAAAAAATTATGTTTTTTTTTTCTTAATAATTAGTTGCATAATGAATAAGCAGGCAAGGGAAGTGTTTTTCTTTTCTTTTAATTTGGATAATTGAAATCAAAATTCAATACTATGCTCATTGACATGTTTGACGCTAATGAGGCCTAGCTCAACTTGCAAAGTTAGGCCCCGAATGTAATTATGATTTACTCAAAAAAATACAATAAAATAAAATAAATATAAAATGTATAAAAATTGACATAAAAATCTAAATCATAATACATGTGCGCGCCCAAAGCATACACTAATGCATTTAATATATATCAACATGTGCCAAACAATCCTAATTTTTATTCATTATTTTTTTTTATAATTAATTCAAAAGAAACGAAAACCCATTAAGCTTATAATGAATTAGAAAGCACACAGACCATATTGCACTTTTGTTTGTTCTGGAACTCACACATGAACATTCTCTCTCTCTGGGTAATGCTTAAAGCCATTCTCTGTAGACTTGTATCCAATTACTTGATTTGCTCACTCACAGGCACACTCTGGATTGGTTAGAAATGGAATTTGCTTGAGTTCGTTCTACATAGGTGATGCATCTTTATTCATTTATTCTAGTTCCAGGATGTATCTCTTGCATGTTTTTCATATTACTTAACATCTTTGTAATCCTTGTTTGTCTGTAAAATCTGAAAGTTACTCATTCATATACCTTTGATATTATCAAAAGTGTTGTGCAAAGGGGCTGCAGAACATCAGGCTCACAGGAGGTAATTAAACTAGAATATCTTGTATAACAGCCCTTTCTTTACAAGCAATGTTCAAGAGAGGAATGAAATTTACATAGGTTGTAAATACACATGAACAAGAGACACACCAAACACAGAAACAGCGCAATCTTACTATGGGAGCTTGTACAACTTCATCCAAATTTTAAACAACTTTAAGCAGTTGGGTAAGAAGCTTGCATAGCGATGCCACAGAGTCCTTCTGCAGCATCAATGTCCCTTTGCATTCTAATGTATCCACTCTCGCCCCAGCTACTTCCCCATGAATTCTTAACCAACCAATACTTGGTTCCATCACTAGTTTTCCCATAGCCGACTGCAGTGACACCGTGGTCTAGATCAGTTCCACACTGTCCCGTAAAAACTCCACTTGAGTAGAACTGGAAGTCGGATCCACCAGCATCAATGGCTACAGATACAGGTTGGTTGGCCACGGCTTTCAGCAACGCAGACTCACTGTTGGCCTGGACATCCTCGTACCCTGTAATCTTAGCAACATGGGAGGATTCCTTCTTAGTGTTGCAGGTTCCATCAACTCCTTGGTACGGGTAATTTGATTCAGTTGTGAGGCCATCATTTCCGATAATGAACTCAAAGGCATAGTCCATGAGACCACCATTGCAGCCTTGATCTTCACTTGTATCGCAATCCACAAGTTCCTGTTCAGATAATGAAATCAGATTCCCTGTAGTGAGCTGGTTGATACCTTCCGTGGCTGCAACAGCTGAAAATGCCCAGCAACATCCTGTATATTCGTTGGTAAAAAGTCAATCTCTTTGATGACAGTTACAACTTACATATCTCAAGAGAAAATTAACTTAGGACTTACCACATTGGCCTTGATCTTTGACACCAGTAACAGCTCCCTTCTTTCTCCAGTCCATGCTGGATGGAACTGCAGTCACATTTGCATACCTAAATGATGAAACTTTAGATGACTTAGGGTGAGATCCCAATTTGTATCCATTTCGAGCCCGAAATTCCTCGTTTGTTAAATCAGCAAATTTGTTTATGGCAAGCTTGTAAGGCCGAGTCCCTGCATCATTAAAGGACTCGATGTACTCCACATTCTCCGTAAATATTTTGAATCTCTTAGCCTTCTCTGCCTCATTTTTGTAGGTACGTCCATATTGTGTCATCCATTGCCCATGTCTCTCGACCATTGATGCATCAGGAAAGGTGCGGGCTGTGGCTTGAGAAGCCCAAATCTCCAATAGGAACAATGCAGCAAAAATAAGCTTCCAAGTGGGTGCCAAGGCCATTTTCAAAGCTGAGCACTAGAGAGCAGGATATTTAGTTTATTAAAGTAAGTTTTTTGATGTAAAGAAGAAGTGCTATGTATCCACTTAGAATGGACCATGTATTTATAGCATTCATTCAGTCCATTCTTCAGAGATGCCTTAAACCTGCTTTTGCACTTAGAATGTGATGGAGGGAAGGGAAGCGAGTGACTCCCTGGAAAACCCGGCAAGTTACGAATGAGAGGGAAATTCAGAAACTCAGTTCCGTTGACGCTCCTCCATTTAATCTAAATAGAATTCTTTTATCCGTTGATATTCGTAAATTTTCGGATGTGGTCTCTCCCCTCTGTTTTGGATGTTAACATATAATAAGAAGACAATAGTTCAATATAAGGAAGCATAAGTTCATAAAATTGTTGGATTTTCTGTTTGTCTCTTGCAGCCACAACTTGCCTTTTATGCAAAATCAAGATCAAATAGTGAGAATGCAGCTCAAAGTGGACCCTGCGCAGTGTATTGTCTACACTGTCTAATGTGCTCACTACATTTCTCATTGTTTTCTACACTAAGATATATGCCAGAAAACTCAAAGTAGTACAATCTGGATTTTTCCTTAGAGGAAGTTCAGAATATTCATAAAATGCAATGGGATGCATAAGACTTCATATATTGCTAAGATTCCTAAATATTTAGGAATCAGACACAGCACCGCACCCCAAAATAAACAAAAAAAAAAATGGTATTAAATAAACTGCAGTTTGTCCCAAAAGCTAAGCCTAAGCAGTTTATCACCCTTTCTGAAAGCAACTGATGCAAACAATTTGTCCTATTAATCCCTCAAACATCCATAAGATGACATCGTTTGCAAGATTGGAAACACCCCAATTATTCTGAGTTATTTTGCCTGTAACACGTCATTACTAATGGCATCACTGTGCCAGAAACAGTACATCTTCATTATTTCAGTTTTCAGTGCATTGGTTCCCCAAATCACTTCTCGTGTAATCCCACAAGCATCAATGAGGGAGAGGCATGAGCATTGGATGGCTCATTATGGGCGTGAGTACAAGAGTGATATGGAAAAGGAGGAGCGCTATATGATCTTCAAAGCTAATGTAGAGTTCATAGACTTTGTTAATAATGCTGGAGGCAAACCATACAAGTTGAGTGTAAATCAATTTGCAGACTTAACAAATGAGGAGTTCAAGTCAACTTACATGGCATACAGGAATCCATTTAAGACAAAATCAGCACCTGCAACCTCTTTCCAGTATGAAAATTTCACTGCTATTCCACGTAGCATCGACTGGAGAAAGAAAGGAGCTGTGACCGCAATCAGGGATGAAACATGTGGTTCGTATCATCCCATTGTATCTCTCTTTTCATTGGTGTACTTTCAATAAAACTAGCCAACTAAATGAAACAAAAATGACACAGGAGCATGGACATTTCCTGCAGTCGACACTGTGGAAGGAATTATCAAGATCAAAGGTGGTAGGCTATACATATTATCTGTCCAAGAAATAGTGGACTGTGACAACGGAGGAGAAAATGGCTGTAGTGGAGGTTTTGTATCTGAAGCTTTTGATTTCATTAAACAGAATGGTCTTACCACTGAAAGCAACTATCCATCTAAAGATAAAACGGGCACATGTGACATAAAGAAGGAAGCAGAACCCGTTGCCAAAATAAGTAGCTACGAATACGTACCAGCAGACAGCGAGGAAGCACTCATGAAGGCAGTTTCTAAACAACCAGTTGCTGTCAGTGTCGATGCAAGTGGACCAAGCTTCCAGTTCTATTCGAGTGGTGTCTTCACGGCCAATGTGGCACCGTCTTGGACCATGGAGTTACAGTGGTTGGCTATGGTGCTGAAAATGGTAAATTGAAGTACTGGATAATTAAGAACTCGTGGGGTACCACTTGGGGAGAGGAAGGATATATGAGGCTGCAGAAGGACATTGATGAAAAGGAAGGGCTCTGTGGAATTGCCATGGATGCCTTGTATCCTGTTGTCTAATGTAAACTTATATGGCATGTAACAGATGTGATACCACGGTGTTTTATTGTTTTTCGTTTATGTACATTTACATCCCTAAATCTGTGAGCATCAGAGAGAACTAGTCCTGTTTATTCCCAAAGAACGATAACTATGAACCAATTTAGCATTAGAGGCAGTGTAACTCCTATTCAAACTGCAATCCAAGTGATAAATATTTCCCCGTGTCCTACTTTTGAGGGGCAAATGGCATGATCAGATAATCCTATAGACCTGTTAAAAAACTTGACCTTACCTTCACACCTGTGGAGTAATCCATACCATTTACACATAGTTCAGCCTGTATCTCAAGGTTTCAGATCAGATTAAATGATAGCTAGATATATTACAGGCGTTCTATTTCTACTCATCCAAAACAGAGTGTGAAGATTTTGCTTTCTAATTTTCAAGTTAACTTATAATATTGAAGCATTGCTCATGCTATATGCTGTACAGCATCTCAGAGAGCACAATAGGGTGACTCTATACATCTATGCATCTGTTATCTTTTACATTTGTCAGTTATTGCCATCTCGAGAAATAGAAATATATATATCTGTTATTATTTTTGTCATTCATTCCATTTACAGGAAATTGTATCTTTCTAATGGTTATTCATGCCATTATAGAAAATTGTATCTGACTATTTTTTTGGCCAACAAGAGCATAAAGAGAGTTTGACAAAGCATTGGCAAACTTGAGGATAGCATAAAAATGTCTAATGTCGTTGTCTAAGTTTTTTCCCGTCTTTTGCCCAAAAAATCACATTAGAATGTGAAATTGTAATTTTTGCTCCAATTTCTCAGATTTATTTCTTGGATATTGATTTTGAAATTTAGTAAAAATTATTAGTTTTTGCAAAATGAATTTCTTCCATCAAACTATGGTTACTTTTCATATCAGCAATTGTCATCAATTAGGGGTAGAAAGGAAAATTTACAATTGGCCCTAGGATTTTGAGAGTAAAATACTGGGAAAAAATATATTTTTCTCTGTTCAGTTTTGAAGGAAACGCCAAATATAATGTTGGCAAGAATATAATTATGTAATGTATTTATTAAATCATACTACATTTCTTGTATAAGTTTTTCTCAATACTTTCAAAAAGTAAGTTAGGTTAATACTTATTTTTCTTCATAAGGAAAACGCAATTGAAGTTGATTTTCCATACTTCCCCTTTTTTCTTTTCTTGTTTCTCAATCAAATCCTAGTTCCAAACATAACTTAAAGCTGCAGATAATTCTCGATCCCAAAACTTTACATAAGCAAACTCCAATATTTCAACTTCATATTATTGACTAAAAGAAAACTACTAAAAATTAAAATGAAATATAAATAAACTCCAACCAATGCCGATGCCCTGTTTGCATCTATCCATATCATTATCCCCTCTTTACATTACTAGCAGCTCCACGTCTAAAATTGTTTGCATAACATGTTAGGATTACCAGATATTTCCAATCGGATAATCTCCCAGTCAGAATCACAAAGATTTTCATCCAATTTCTCCCATTTCTCGGCATCTGTTTCTTCTTATATACCTTGAGAGAGGCAGTTTCGCATGAATGTTTCTTGGCTAACTTCTTGTTTAAAAGAGGGGTCTTAGTTTTCTGTTCATAAAACAGATCTCAGCATTATATGCCATAATTTTGAAGAACATATAAAAAATCGTCATACATCTCACCCACAGGTTCAGTACGCAATAAAGGGGATGAAGAATTTACAGCCGATCTCCCTTCCTGATCATCATCAACACTGGTATTTGACATTTTATGGGAAGGCAAACCAGTAATTTCTTGCTGTTTAGGAGAGGTAGGACCATGTTTTCCCAGGGAACCCACCTTACGTATAGGGAGAGCATCTTCCACTAGCTCCGAATAGAACTGTTTGAGACTTTCACCTGCTGTAAGAAATTGGTTTCGAACATATTCAATTGGTTCCTGTCCAAGTAAGATATAGCTTCAGAGAAAGCCAAGAAGTAGGCTGCTTAAGGAACAAATCAGATAAAGACTGGAGCCTCAAAGCTTAATACGACTAAACATAGTTAGACAACTAAACCCAAAACCCACTATTTTGTAGAATTTTCACCTCTGGCAGCACACAAAATACTTATTGCTTATTTATAGTCAGATGTCAAGTTGCTAATTGATCAGATAACATGGAGTGACTCTGACGATTGGAACCCATCTTCGGTAGTTACCTAACGCTTATCTCTTAGTCAAAAACTTACGGAAATACTAACTATGGCCACAGATCCAAAATCGAAACATGAATTTTGGAACCCTAAATTTTGTTATCAGAAAACATGAATATATAGATCTCACCAATCCACATATTACCAACTTATTGTCGCAGACCTAATATAAAAAAGAAATGAATCCAGAAGTTAAATGGAGTACAGCAGCAGACTCCCAATCTGTCACAATAAATGTTTAAGCGTATATGTCCACGCGAATGCATTAATAAGACCATAATGAATCAAGAATAGGCTGTTTCAGAGCATGTAAGAAGAACTAAACTGTACGCTGTGTAAGAAGAACTAAACTGTACTCGCGATAAAAGCACCGAACTATTCTTTCATCTTTTACTAAAAGAATACCGTGTGCTTGCCACAATCAAGCGGCATACGCCACTTTATGAAGAGGTTCTTCCTTTTTTGAGATTTACCCCAAGTGTATGTAGTATCAAAAAAATTTGTTACTCACAACAAATCGTTGAAGAACGCATAGACCCACTGGGAAAAAAATACTGCATGTCCTTTTTTCATTAGTGGCTGTCAAATGTGGCATCCATATCAATGAAGTACTAAGGCAGCCAACACTTTTGAATTAGTTGGTCATTCCCTTGTGGAGACCTGGGGTGAATTTGACTCGGAAAAAATAGGATCGCTGTTCGCATCGTGGAATGCTTGAAAAGTTGCAAAGGGTAGACCTTGGGTGAATTTGACTTGAAAAAAATAGGATCGCTGTTTGAATTGTGGAATGCGGCGAAAAGAAAGTTGCAAAGGATAGTGGACACTGCTAAAATCAATAAACTCTTGGTTGCCACATCTGCCAGTTCAAGAGTTCAGCTTAATTTTCTAGAAACTTTTATATATTTTCAACTTCTTGTAGAAGTGTGTAGGAGATATCTAGATATTTCTAGATTAGAATATTCCCTTATAATATTTTTTGAAGAACTCTATATAGTCTCTCAACTGTTGGATTAATCTTACAACACTTCTTAGCCATATATCCATCTTTCAACGGTTTTTTATGCACTGCACTTTTCACTTCTTTACACATCATACTTTTCAGCGGACTTCTAGCATCTTCCAACACTTCACTTTTGAGCGAGGCTGACTTAGCTAGCACAAGGGATACTTGAAGGAGCTAAGGCTATGGTATATTGTTAAGGGAAAAAGTATCTGACATGTTGATATACTTCAAGCACTTCAATGATTGGACGAGCTGCATTTATTTCATTTCCAGTGAACAATCTATTTGGAACGGATAGTTGTGTCAGAGAGTCTTCCAAACTTAAGGTTCTACTGTCCTATCACAATATAAGGGAGATTCTCAGTCTTTGTAAACATCCACCTACAAGTTGAGAATTGTTCCAAAATTGTAAGAATTATTCCAAAATTGTAGAGATTGTCAAGATACGAAACCTTTAACAAGAAGGAGCATGCGGATATACAAGTTGGAGACCATTGAACTGGTAAACTAGCCAAAGCTATAAAACATATGCACGAGTACTTCAAAGAACTGGGAATCATTTCGACCGTTGTAAAGAAAAAACTAACTTGAGAATCATTGAAAAAAATTATGATTTGCCGAGAACTGAAAAAAACTGACTTTCGAGTAAGGCGAAAAAGCTAAAAAGAATTCGATGTGAAAAAAGTTACTTCAGTGGTTTGGGATTCAATAGGCGGGAGCCTACCATGAAGGAGTCTCCCATGAAGGAGAATCATATAGCAGTAGAATATCGGTCAATCCTCTAGATCAGTCCATCTTCCTTAGGCATCAGACATATATTGATAACAGATTCATAAATAAATAATGTTGAAAACAGACTTGAAGAAGTAAAATCAAACATAGATGCACAAGCAGAGAGAGTTGCAGATGAGCTTGGGCAATGGGATGAAAAAGTCAGAAGAAAGTTACAGTGATTGGATACATAATCTAGCACTCGAGAATAAGAATTCGAACTATATGCCTTACTACTACGTATGTTTCCGCAGAATTCGAACTATATGCCTTACTACTACGTATGTTTCCGCCCATGAGCATGTTGGTACTAGGCTCTCAAATTAATAGAAAGAAGGTTAATTACAAAAATCATATTTGAAATTTGACCTATTTACAGAAAACTACTCTAAATTTATAAATTACAAGTAGTCCTTGATATTTGTCTTCATTTTACAAATTGAACTAACACAAGAGTTTTCTATTTTTTATATTTGTCTTCATTTTAGAAATCGCACTAAATAAGGTTTTCCTATTTTTTTTTGGTTGAAATCATCATATATATGAGATTATCATATAAATGGTTTTCATTCTTACGATTACTCTCAATCTTGCTAAATCTTGTCTGTAGCACCGTAAAATAAAAAACCTGCTTTATTGTCATAACATATTATTTATTATAACCTGAATCAAGTGGCTGAGTTGAGATAACTTGACTCTGTCTTGCAATCTATCCCATTCCAATGACCTTGCTTATAGAAGCCTGTGTAAAAGATGCAACTTGGAGAGGAGACCCAGCTGGACGTTATATGTGGTGTTATCTTCTTAATGCAGGAAAATATGTTGCGTTGACCGAACCACTTCGAGATGGGTCATTTTTCTTGCCACTGGGTTGGAAAGTGTAACAAGTGATTTTGTGTTATTGCTGCAGAGTGATGTTAAAATAGAAGATTTTAGGAGGGCTCAGCCTGATGCAATTGCACATTCAGCAGCAAAAATTATATCCCGCCTCAAAGCTGGTGGAAAAAAGACCACGCAAGCTCTGAAATCTCTATGTTGGAGATGTAAGGGTATTCAAGTGGAGATATCACATTGGACTCTCGAGTTAAATAGAAAAATATTGATTATTATCTGTATGAGAAACCTTTATGTAATATTCACATTCTTGTAAACTTGGAAAATGGACTAGAAAGTAAGGTTATATTCCACTCATTCTGTGCTAGAAATTGATGGCTTGGAGAACTTGAAAGGGATCAGAAGGTCGTTTCTCCCCACCCTTGCTCTTCATAGACAAGGCCTTCAGCATAAGTTGTCTTTTGCTGCCCAAATGAGCTACCTAATTTTATGAGACGAATTTGTTGTGATTTTCATGGTCTGTGAATATCAGCTAGTAGGACTGGGTATATCTACTAGCAATATATTGTCATGGAACTAATGAGGGTTGTAGAATTTTAATAATATGACTGTTTAGTTCTTATGCTAACTGTTTTGAACTGAAATTATGACAGGAATGTGCTCTTATTGGAGTAGACAACCTTGGTTTTGACTTTAGAGTTTGCTCGGGAACGCAAGTTCAGACATTACGTTTCTCGTTTAAGAAACGGGTATGTTTGCAATTTATTTTATTTTTATTTTTATTTTTTTTGCAATTGTTTGGTTGTAGAATTTACCTTTAGGGTTCTTGTACACATGCATTGGACATCCCCTCTATGGCTGACATTCAACTTAGAGATGAGTTATGCGGTCCTAACCTAACCCTTGGATAAACCTTGGGATCATACAGAGAAAAACCGAGTAAAGCTCCAATAATACTATGACTTGTGTTGCGTGCATTATGATGTGGGGAGGACATATCTGAATATCAATCAATATTATTATAGAAGTATAAATACTTGGATATTTCAAGTTTCTTAACTTTTTTGTGATGACTAAAATAACCTTATACAAATTGTAACATGAAAATATTTATCTATGGTCTCTTGGTGATTAGAAAAAGTTACTTTTAGTTGGGCACTAAACAAACCAAACACAAATTATGAATGAAGTGTTAAAAAAAAAAATTGCTATGAGTCTCTTCTTTAAAGAAAAAATCAGTTAAATGGCATATACTGAGAGACCTGAGATGCTTATTTTATTTAGTTATATTTAAGGCGGGGGTGGGGACAGGCAAATGAATGAATACATTACTGAAGACAATTACGCAACTCAAATAATTATGTCCGAATATCTTTGTTAGAAGTAATATCACGTTTTCCATGTAAAGAATCATATATATATTTTTTTCTTTTTTGGGTATACAAGCATGTCTGCAACCAGTAATATTAATAACTTATGCTGTGGGATATGTAAGATCCATTGCAAGGCCACACATGCCTTCTTTGGCATCAATATCCCTCTGCAGTCTTACGTACCCTTGCTCTCCCCAGTCTGAGCCCCAAGAATTCTTAAATAACCAAAACTTGGTGCCATCTTCACTTGTACCGTACCCTACTGCTGTGATAGCATGTGTGAGTTGGTTTCCACATTCGCCTGTTAAAACTCCACTCCTGTAAAACTGGAAGAGACTTGGGTCAATTCCAACTGAGAGGGGTTGGTTAGCCACTGCCATTAACATTGCTGTCTCATTGTTTGGGGGAACACGTTCATAACCAGTGATCGTCACTGCAAGAGAGGATTGCTTATCAGTACTGCATGTTCCTTCCCTTGTCTGGTAGGGATAATCTGTGTCAGAGGCAAGGCCCACATTACGCATAACATACTCAAATGCATGCTCCATCCTGCCACCTTCGCAGCCTTCGCCATTCGCATTGCAGTCCATTATTTGTTGCTCTGACAAGGAAGCTAACACACCGGATCTGATCTGAACAATGCCTTCGATAGCAGCCACAGCTGAAAATGCCCAGCAACATCCTGCATAGGTATGACAAATATTCACTCTTTTAGACAATGATAAGTAATATAAACAGTACCATTTTGATATACATAGTTAGTGGCCCTCTATTGTTGCAGGCAGCTCATGTTTTTGACTGAGTGTGTGCATGCACACATATGCATGCAAATGTGCAGTTTGTGGAAGGTGGCTAACCACATTGTCCTTGGCTCTGGACAGGGGTAACAGCACTTCGCTCTCTCCAGTCAAGACTTGGTGGTACTGCTTTCACATTTTCATATTTGAAAGATGACGCCGGTGATCTCTGAAAAGATGGCTTAAAGTTTCCTGCATATTTGGCGAGAAATTCTTCATTGGTTAAGTCGGCATATCTATTGATTCCAAGCTTGTATGTGTGGCTTCCATCTCTGTTGAAACTTTCTATATATTCCACATTATCTTTGAATATCTTAAACCGTTTCACTTCTCTTCCCTGCTCTCATAGTAGCGTCCATGTTGAGCCATCCATTTCTCATGTTGTATGGACATGCTTTGATCACTAGATGATAGCGATGTTGCCTGATAAGATATTGCGAAAATACATAGCAGAACGACCAAATAAATTTTTCTATTGGAAGCCATTATTTGAACAATGCTAAAGTTTTTGTGTGATGAAAAATATTGTTGAGGTTCCAAGTCCAGGACGAGCTATTTATAGCTTGCTGCCTGTGAGTTATGTGCTGCATAAATTTTTTGCATGACGTTGGATTGCTGCCGGTAACTTATTATGGAGCAATAAATGTGATAAAAAAATGTTAATTAATTACGTGATTATCATATAATTTAGGAAGAATAATGCTATAAGTGCGATTGAAGTCATTGGCATGATAAGGAAATTGCTTGCTATAATATTTTCCTTCTTTTCGGATTTTGACAACCTATTATGATGGTTGCTTTTACACAACTCATTCTCTGAGTCATATAATTTGTGCTTAGTTTATGTAATAATGTAGTTGCATGCCTATGATGTTTGATTATTGTGCATAAATTTTTATCAGGCCTCATTTCTTTGGTACTTATTGTATTTATTGCAGCATTACTCATTTAGCATGATATTTTCCTTTATAGCAATGGCGTACGTTTATATTATTTGATCATCATCGCATGCAAGATTGATCCTTAAATGAAAATTCTAGCAGAAAACATTAGGAAGATATTTTCCTTTTCAAAATTGGATATTCGTAGATAAACAACTACACAACTATGAAAGGAACAAGAAAAAAATTATGCCATCATTTCAGAGATCACCACGGCCATCTTCGAAATTGAAAGGAACAAAAAGTCGTCATTATTCCATATGCAAGATTGATCCTTCAGTGAACTTGACATGAAACTTGATAATTTCCATGATATTTAGGTACAACTGAGTGCATATGATCCGAAGAAAAAACAGAACTGTGTTATGTACATTAAAGCAGCACACAAGCCTATATACACGCAAAATGAACACCACACAGGTATATATGACTATAGACATCACACAAATCCTTGAGAATTCAGAATTGAAAAACGACGGCCTTCAACAATTTAAGCAGTTGGATAAGAAGCTTGCATGGCAATTCCACAGAGCCCTTCTTTAGCATCAATGTCTCTCTCCATTCTGATATATCCTTGCTCACCCCAGCTAGTGCCCCATGAGTTCTTCACTAACCAATATTTTGTACCATCTTCAGTTTTTCCATAACCAACTGCTGTAACACCATGGTCTAGTTCAGTCCCACAGTCTCCTGTAAAAACTCCACCCATGTAAAACTGGAATGCCATTCCACTGGCGTCAATAGCGACGGACACTGGTTGGTTCGCCACAGCCTTCAATAATGCAGATTCATCATCATCTGGAACATCTTCATAGTCGGTGATCTTTGCTGCACTTGAGGCTTCCTTTTGGCTGCTACATGTGCCATCGGTTCCCTCATATGGGCAGTTAGATTCAGTGGTGAGGCCATCGTTGTGTATAATGAATTTGAACGCATCATCCATCAGGCCTCCATTGCAGCCCTGATCTTCACCACTTATGTCACAATCCACAAGTTCTTGTTCTGACAATGAGATCAATTTTCCTGTTGTAAGCTGGTTGATTCCTTCCATGGCTGCAACTGCTGAAAAAGCCCAGCAACATCCTGCCATTTGTTTTTTCCCCAAACAAGAAAAAGATTTGAAATTTATTAGAAACGTAATTTCACAGTTTTAACTATTTTCGGCTAAAATTTTGGCTTACTCACCACATTGGCCCTGATCCTTGACTCCAGTAACAGCTCCTTTCTTTCTCCAGTCCATGCTTGAAGGAACTGCTGTCACATTTTCATATCTAAAGGCTGTTCTTTCAGATGATTTGCTATGGGAGGACACTCTGTATCCATTACGAGAGGCGCGGAATTCTTCATTCGTCAGATCAGCAAATTGATTGATGCCTAGCTTGTAAGGCCTAGTCCCTGCGCTGTTGAAAGATTCAATAAACTCCACATTCTCCTTGAATATCTTGAATCGTATTGCCTTCTCTGCGTCATCTTTGTATACCCGTCCATATTGATCCATCCATTGCTCATGCCTCTCAGCCATAGTTGCGTCCGGAATCTTCCGAGAAGTTGCTGTATAAGTACACATCCCAAAGACCAAGACAAGTGCAAGAACTACTTTTCCATCAAATTTCAAACCCATATTGATTCTCAAACCTTATATTGCACTAGAAAAAAGTGATCTTTTTCAGAAGGTTGTATGGTTTTGTATGATTTGAGTGAATAAACTTCAAGAATGGAGTATATATAGATGGGAACTAAATTCCTTCTGAAAGGTTTCTTCAAAGCGCATTCCCACCATGATGTTAATCTTGCAACAAGGAACCAAACTGCATAAAGATATGGACAAGGATTTCCAGTTTACGTAGGCGCTGCTCCATTGGCAATGCTCTCTTTATGTTGGATTTGTTGTACAAGCTTGCATTTTATAACCTGCTTAGATAGAAAGCTCTTCGATATTGTATTATCAGTTTGTCTGTGACGTTATCCAAAACAGTTGAAACTTAAATAGACTGTCACAAAACAACGGAGTTAGCAGGTTTGCTACGGTGTTCATTTACTGGGATCCCTGTCAAAGCTATATATTATTGCATTAGAAATAAAAAGAAGGTCAAGAAAATATCATCACAACGTCCCTGTTATGTGAAATATTTAATGCTCTTCTTTTCATTATATCAGAAAAATATATCAAAAGGAAAGAATCTGCAAGCTTGCAACTCAAAAACAATTTTTAGCAAATAATTATTTTGATTTTAATTATTCTGGGTGAATGGAGTGAACTTAGCATACACAATATCCCCAAATGCAGTTTACTAGCATAGGCCATAGGAGAGTGATTTCCAAGTCAAGATACTCATGAAACTCAACACATCAAACAGGGAATCACACCATTTTATATTCGGCGCAATTTATTTGGGCCTCATCCATTATTTCGAGGGGCAACATTGTTTGAAACCTTTTTTCCAAAATATAAAAATTTGAGGATTTTTTTTTCTTAATAATTAGTTGCTTAATGAATAAGCAGGCAAGGGAATTTTTTTTTTTTTAATTTGGATAATTGAAATTAGAATTCAATACTATGCTCATTGACATGTTTGACGCTAATGAGGCCTAGCACAACTCGCAAAGTTAGGCCCCGAATGTAATTATGATTTACTCAAAAAAAATAAAAGAAATAAAAAAATTGACATAAAAATCTAAATCATAATACATGTGCGCGCCCAAAGCATACACTAATGCATTTAAAATATCTCAACTCTAAAGCATGTGCCAAACAATCCTAATTTTTATTCATTAATTTTTTTTATAATTAATTCAAAAGAAATGAAAACCCATTAAGCTTATAATGAATTAGAAAGCAAACAGACCATATTGGCACTTTTTTTTGTTCTGGAACTCACACATGAACATTCTCTCTCTCTGGGTAATCCTTAAAGCCATTCTCTGTAGACTTGTATCCAATTACTTGATTTGCTCACTCACAGGCACACTCTGGATTGGTTAGAAATGGAATTTGCTTGAGTTCGTTCTACATAGGTGATGCATCTTTATTCATTTATTCTAGTTTCAGGATGTATCTCTTGCATGTTTTTCATATTACTTAACATCTTTGTAATCCTTGTTTGTCTGTAAAATCTGAAAGTTACTCATTCATATACCTTTGATATTATCAAAAGTGTTGTGCAAAGGGGCTGCAGAACATCAGGCTCACAGGAGGTAATTAAACTAGAATATCTTGTATAACAGCCCTTTCTTTACAAGCAATGTTCAAGAGAGGAATGAAATTTACATAGGTGTAAATACACATGAACAAGAGACACACCAAACACAGAAACAGCGCAATCTTACTATGGGAGCTTGTACAACTTCATCCAAATTTTAAACAACTTTAAGCAGTTGGGTAAGAAGCTTGCATAGCGATGCCACAGAGTCCTTCTGCAGCATCAATGTCCCTTTGCATTCTAATGTATCCACTCTCGCCCCAGCTACTTCCCCATGAATTCTTAACCAACCAATACTTGGTTCCATCACTAGTTTTCCCATAGCCGACTGCAGTGACACCGTGGTCTAGATCAGTTCCACACTGTCCCGTAAAAACTCCACTTGAGTAGAACTGGAAGTCGGATCCACCAGCATCAATGGCTACAGATACAGGTTGGTTGGCCACGGCTTTCAGCAACGCAGACTCACTGTTGGCCTGGACATCCTCGTACCCTGTAATCTTAGCAACATGGGAGGATTCCTTCTTAGTGTTGCAGGTTCCATCAACTCCTTGGTACGGGTAATTTGATTCAGTTGTGAGGCCATCATTTCCGATAATGAACTCAAAGGCATAGTCCATGAGACCACCATTGCAGCCTTGATCTTCACTTGTATCGCAATCCACAAGTTCCTGTTCAGATAATGAAATCAGATTCCCTGTAGTGAGCTGGTTGATACCTTCCGTGGCTGCAACAGCTGAAAATGCCCAGCAACATCCTGTATATTCGTTGGTAAAAAGTCAATCTCTTTGATGACAGTTACAACTTACATATCTCAAGAGAAAATTAACTTAGGACCTACCACATTGGCCTTGATCTTTGACACCAGTAACAGCTCCCTTCTTTCTCCAGTCCATGCTGGATGGAACTGCAGTCACATTTGCATACCTAAATGATGAAACTTTAGATGACTTATGGTGAGATCCCACTTTGTATCCATTTCGAGATGCCCGAAATTCCTCGTTTGTTAAATCAGCAAATTTGTTTATGGCAAGCTTGTAAGGCCGAGTCCCTGCTTCATTAAAGGACTCGATGTACCCCACATTCTCCGTAAATATTTTGAATCTTTAGCCTTCTCTGCGTCATTTTTGTAGGTATGTCCATATTGTGTCATCCATTGCTCATGTCTCTCGACCATTGAAACATCAGGCAAGGTGCGGGCTGTGGCTTGAGAAGCCCAAATCTCCAATAGGAACAATGCAGCAAAAATAAGCTTCCAAGTGGGTGCCAATGCCATTTTCAAAGCTGAGCACTAGAGAGCAGGATATCTAGTTTATTAAAGTAAGTTTTTTGATGTAAAGAAGAAGTGCTATGTATCCACTTAGAATGGACCATGTATTTATAGCATTCATTCAGTCCATTCTTCAGAGATGCCTTAAACCTGCTTTTCCACTTAGAATGTGATGGAGGGAAGGGAAGCGAGTGACACCCTGGAAAACCCGGCAAGTTACGAATGAGAGGGAAATTCAGAAACTCAGTTCCGTTGACGCTCCTCCATTTAATCTAAATAGAATTCTTTTACCTGTTGATATTCGTAAATTTTCGGATGTGGTCTCTCTCCACTGTTTTGGATGTTAACATATAATAAGACCACAATAGTTCAAGCAGGCATAAGTACATAGAATTGTTGGATTTTCTGTTTGTCTCTTGCAGCCACAACTTGCCTTGTATACAAAATCAAGATCAAATGGTGAGAAAGCAGCTCATAGTGGACCCTGCACAGTGTATTGTCTACACTGTCTAATGTGCTCACTACGATTTCTCACTCTTTACTACACTACTTAGATATATGCCAGAAAACTCAAAGAATTACAATCTGGATTTTTCCTTAGAGGAAGTTCAGAATATTTGTAAAATGCAATGGGATGCATAAGACTTCATATGTTGTTAAAACAAAAATTTAGGAATCAGACACAGCACCCCACCCCCAAAAAAAAAAATAAAAAAATGGTATTAAATAAACTGCAGTTTGTCCCAAAAGCTAAGCAGTTTATCACCTTTTCTAAAAGCAACTGATGCTAAAAATTTGTCCTATTAATCCCTCAAAAATCCATAAGATGACATTGTATGCAAGATTGGAACCTCAATTTTCTGAGTTATTTTTCCTGTAAGACGTCATTACTAATGGCATCACTGTGCCAGAAACAGTACATCTTCATTATTTTGGTTTTCAGTGCATTGGTTCCCCAAATCACTTCTCGTGTAATCCCACAAGCATCAATGAGGGAGAGGCATGAGCAGTGGATGGCTCATTATGGGCGTGAGTACAAGAATGCCATGGAAAAGGAGGAGCGATATAAGATCTTCAAAGCTAATGTAGAGTTCATAGACTTTGTTAATAATGCTGGAGGCAAACCATACAAGTTGAGTGTAAATCAATTTGCAGACTTAACAAATGAGGAGTTCAAATCAACTTACATGGCATACAGGAATCCATTTAAGACAAAATCAGCACCTGCAACCTCTTTCCAGTATGAAAATTTCACTGCTATTCCACGTAGCATCGACTGGAGAAAGAAAGGAGCTGTGACCGCAATCAGGGATGAAACATGTGGTACGTATCATCCCATTGTATCTCTCTTTTCATTGGTGTACTTTCAATAAAACTAGCCAACTAAATGAAACAAAAATGACACAGGAGCATGGACATTTCCTGCAGTCGACACTGTGGAAGGAATTATCAAGATCAAAGGTGGTAAGCTATACACATTATCTGTCCAAGAAATAGTGGACTGTGACAACGGAGGAGAAAATGGCTGTACTGGAGGTTTTGTATCTGAAGCTTTTGATTTCATTAAACAGAATGGTCTTACCACTGAAAGCAACTATCCATCTAAAGATAAAACGGGCACGTGTGACATAAAGAAGGAAGCAGAACCCGTTGCCAAAATAAGTAGCTACGAATACGTACCAGCAGACAGCGAGGAAGCACTCATGAAGGCAGTTTCTAAACAACCAGTTGCTGTCAGTGTCGATGCAAGTGACCAAGCTTCCAGTTCTATTCGAGTGGTGTCTTCACGGGCCAATGTGGCACCGTCTTGGACCATGGAGTTACAGTGGTTGGCTATGGTGCTGAAAATGGTAAATTGAAGTACTGGATAATTAAGAACTCGTGGGGTACCACTTGGGGAGAGGAAGGATATATGAGGCTGCAGAGGGACATTGATGAAAAGGAAGGGCTCTGTGGAATTGCCATGGATGCCTTGTATCCTGTTGTCTAATGTAAACTTATATGGTATGTAAACAGATGTGATACCACGGTGTTTTATTGTTTTTCGTTTATGTACATTTACATCCCTAAATCTGTGAGCATCAGAGAGAACTAGTCCTGTTTATTCACCACAGAACGATAACTATGAACCAATTTAGCATTAGAGGCAGTGTAACTCCTATTCAAACTGTAATCCAAGTGATGATTATTTCCCCAGTGTCCTACTTAAAGGGCAAATGGCATGATCAGATCAGGCTACAGACCTGTTAAAAAATCTGACCACCACTTCACACCTGTGGAGTAATCTATACCATTTACACAGTTCAGCCTGTATTTCAAGGTTTCAGATCAGATTAAATGATATCTAGATATGTTATAGGCGTTCAATTTCTACTCATCCAAAACAAAGTTGATGATTTTGCTTTCTAATCTTTAAGTTAACTTAATAATGAAGCATTGCTCATCATGATACATGCTGTACAGCATCTCAGAGAGTACAATATGGTGACTCGTATATATCTGTTATCTTTTACCATATTTTCACATTTGTCACTTATTGTCATCCAGAGAAATAGAATTATATATCTGTTATTATTTTTGTCATTCATTCCATTTACAGGAAATTGTATCTTTCTATTGGTTATTCATGCCATTATAGAAAATTGTATTTTATAATGTGTTGGCTTGACTATTTTTTTGGCCAAAAAGAGCTTATGGAGAGTTCGACAAAGCATTGTCAAAGTTGAGAAATAGCATAAAAATGTCTAATGTCATTGTCTAATTTTTTTATTCCCCTCTTTTGCCCAAAAAATCACATTTGAATCTGAAATTGTAATTTTTGCTCCAATTTCTCATATTTATTTCTTGGAAATTGATTTTTGTCTAATTGATTTTCGCAAAATGAATTTTTTCCATGAAACTATGGTTAGTTCTCATATCAGCAATTGTCATCAATTAGGGGTATAAAGGAAAATTTACGATTGGCCCTAGGATTTTTAGAGTAAAATACTGGGAAAAAAAATATTTTTCTCTGTTCGGTTTTGAAGGAAACGCCAAATAAAATGTTGGCAAGAATATAATTATGTAATGTATTTATTAAATCATACTACATTTATTGCATAAATTTTTCTCAATACTTTCAGAAAGTAGGTTAATACTTATTTTTCTTCCCAAGGAAAACGCAATTGAAGTTGATTTCCATGCTTATCCTTTTTTCTTTACTTGTTTCTCAATAAAATCCTAGTTCCAAACATAACTTAAAGCTGCAGATAATTCTCGATCCCAAAACTTACATAAGCAAACTCCAATATTTCAACTTCATATTATTGACTAAAAGAAAACTACTAAAAATTAAAATGAAATATAAATAAACTCCAACCCATGCCGATGCCCTGTTTGCATCTATCCATATCATTATCCCCTCTTTACGTTAATATCAGCTCCACGTCTAAAGTTGTTTGCATGACGTTAGGATTACCAGATTTTCCACTCAGATAATCTCCCAGTCAGAATCACAGAAATCTTCGTCCAATCTCTCCCATTTCTTGGCATCTGTTTCTGCATCAATACCTTGAGAGGCAGTTTCACATGAATGTTTCTTGGCTAACTTCTTGTTTAAAACAGGGGTCTTAGTTTTCTGTTCGTAAAACAGATCTCAGCATTAGATGCCATAATTTTGGAGAATATATAAAAAGAACAGCTTATATTTAAGTTTAAACTAAGGATAGATGCATATATACTCGCACACATCTACAGAAGAGCTAAAGTGCACCTGATAAAAAAGGTTATCTGCTTCTATGTCAGAATCTGAACAGAATTCATCACTGTCCACCAGAATGAGGCTTTCATCAAGCGTCTCCCATCCACTAGGTTGAGTGGCTTCCCTACCTAGTTCAGTAACATAACTATCGGGAGCCTCTCCAGCGTGGATGCGTTTCGGCAAACCTGAAGTGAAGCGAAACCAAAGAAAAATCATCACTGGAGTTGCTTTAACATTTTATGCTTGACATAAATGAAAGCAGTATAAAGGCAGCAGAATAAACATTGAACTGCTGTGACATTAGTACGAAGTAGGCAGATTTTAAATTTCCTTGAAACATGGATGCGTGCGTCTGAGATATTTTTCTATTCATTTCTTCTCTGGAGATGTGCCAGTGGAAATTGGAAATTTCAACACCAACTGGATTAACTTTTGTGAAATGACCTTAAAAAGAATATGAATTGTAAGCGAGTTGTTCTGCATTTTGATACCATTTTTTTGCTGTTGCTTCTTTACATATATCCAAAATGCCCTCAGACTGCAGTCTTGTGACAGTCACTTCATTTCATTGCGCAAGAACTCAGAACTGTTAAAATTGACATTTAAAATAATGTGTTTTCCAGGAAAAAAATTAACTCATCTTGAGCCAAATATAAGAATCTAATGTACAATCAGAACCCATGCTAAAAATCAAGAATCATAGAATATCCAACATATAGAAAACATTGCACAAAAAATAGTACCTACCACACAAATGCTCAAGCAAAATTATCAAAACAGATGCAGAACATGCAAAATGAAAACAATAGGAAACTTAGCAAATTAAGGATAACACAGAATATCAAGTTACCTGGATCAGAGAGGGTAGCAAGCTCAATTTCTAAAAGTCCATTTGGAGGCTCACATTCAGACCTGATAGAATCTGTCAAAATACAGTCATCTCAATGTATGTGATAGATAAATGCTATAGAAGATATTAACAGTGTAGGGTGTTCCACATGAAATTACTAATGTAAGCAGTGTTCCATATCAGAAGAATGAGAAAAGACTTGATAGTTAATGTGGGCTGAACATTCAATAGCTACTTTGGGTGTGATACAATTCTACACAGGTAGGTGAGTAAGACCTAAATGTTAGGACTTTCCATGTTTCCTGATTTACTCCTAAAAATAAGATCTAATTACAAAGAAAAATTAAAGGTAATTGAGCATTACCACAGGATTGAATTGCTTCTGTAGACCAGGCACTGGCAGAATAAGTAACTTCATCATCTGGTAATTTATACTCCTCAAGCTCAGCAGCAGACTTGCCCTCTGGAAAGATACAAATTTCCTCTGTTTTTTCAGAAGAGTCAACCACTAAAGATTGAACTGAGGTTGACAAATTGGTGTGAGCATCACATTCAACTTCCTCAACAGTTAGTCCTCTAAAATTATTACCCTCCCCATCTGGTTCAGAAAAAGTGGCTAAAATTTCAATTTTAGAGGATTGTGTTGTCTCCATTACAGGATTTTCCACAACACCCATCCTCATCCCAATATTACCTTTTTCCTTCAATGAAAAATCGTCATACATCTCACCCACAGGTTCAGTTCGCAATAAAGGGGATGAAGAATTTACAGCCGATCTCCCTTCCTGGTCATCATCAACACTGGTATTTGACATTTTATGGGAAGGCAAACCAGTAATTTCTTGCTGTTTAGGAGAGGTAGGACCATGCTCTTCCAGGGAACCCACCTTAAGTATAGGGAGAGCATCTTCCACTAGCTCCGAATAGAACAGTTTGAGACTTTCACCTGCTGTAAGAAATTGGTTTCGAACATATTCAATTGGTTCCTGTCCAAGTAAGATATTGCTTCAGAGAAGGCCAAGAAGTAGGCAGCTTAAGGAGTAAATCAGAGAAATACTGGATCCTCAAAGCTTAGTACGACTAAACATACTTAGACAACTAAACCCAAAGACCCACTATTTCGTAGAATTTTCACATCTCTGGCATCTCACAGAATACTTATTGCTTATTTATAGTCAGATATCAAGTTGCTAAATGATCAAATAACATGGAGTGACTCTGACAATTGGAACACATCTTCATTAGTTACCTAACGCCTATCTCTGTCAAAAAACTTACAGAAATACTAAATATGGCCACAGATCTAAAATCGAAACATGAATCTTTGGAACCCTAAATTTGTCATCAGAAAACAATAAAAATGGAAAGAGAATATATAGAGTTCACCAGTCTACATATTACCAATTTTTGTAGCAGACCTAATATCGAAAAGAAATGAAGAAACTTCGAGTCTTCCGTCATACAATTAAAATCCAGAAGTTAAATGTAGTATAGCAGCAGAATCCCAATCTTTCACAATAAATGAATAACGTATATGTTCATGCGAATGCAGATCATAATGAATCAGTAAACAGGCTGTTTCAGAGCATGGAAGAAGAACTAAACTGAACGCAGCCGCACAGTAAGCACAGAGCAAACTATTCTCTCACCTTTTACTATAGAATACCATGTGCTTGCTGCAATCAAGGGTTCTTCCTTTTTGGGAATTTAAACCCAAACCCACCCCACCAACCCCCCACCAAAAAAAAAAAATAAATATATATATATATATATATATATGTGAGAAAAAATATAAGACTAAAGTGTGAGGCAATCAGAGAACCCTATAGGAATGAAAATGTGGGATTAGATGATACCTGAGGTATGATGGAATCAGCCTCTAAACAGAAAGTATTAAACCGGTGGCGTAAGTTAGCAACCCAAGGTAAACCTTTACTTTCAGAATCCATGACTCTCAGATAACTTCATGCAGATTGCCTCCACGTCTTATTTGAAGTGTTAGGCACCTAACGCAAGATGTCAAAGGAAAAGTTTATTTTTCTCTAAGTGGAGGGGAAAGAATTGCTAAAAATATCACCAACATAAAGTACCACATTTTATGAGCTGAATACTTCCAAAACCATGCCAAGAAAGTTCAAAAAGTGATGAGTGAGTAATATATGTATGTGCATGTAGATATTAAATGAGTAAACACTCACAGTAGAAACCCTCAAAATCCATTATGCTTACTATACATAAAAGCTAGAGCTTGAGTGGAGAGCAGAGAAAGAACTAAAACACAAGATTCAGACTGATAAGAAAAGGTGAAGTGCTGTGACATGATTACATTTCAATCAATAAATTTCAAATCACACAAGTTCTAGGATAAATCAACCAAGTTCACATACAAGTTCATCTTCCAAGAATATTGAAATTAAAAAAACAAAAATTCAACTCAAGAATCAGCTTTGTCCTATCTTGGTTTCACAAGCACTCTAAGAGGTTTCAAAACTAAATTACTTCAATGGACATGCATTACAAACCTACTATGTCATGCAATTTCAAGTACCCTAACATGGGACGGAAAATTAGATAAATGCAAAAATACATCATATTTATAGTGTTTGAAATCTTATACATTTGCCATACTTAGCATATTCTCGAACATATACTTGCATATGAATGGTTCAATTCGGAAGTCTAAGAATGTAAACTTACAGAAAAAAGGTAAATGAACTGCGGACCTTTCAGCAATGTTTTAATGTTATTTCTTTTCACTATGGTTCTGCAATTTTGCAGCCAGCCATTCAGCTCTATTGCATTTGATCTTGTACTAAGCCATGCAAATTACTCAACCCAATAACATGCCAACCGGCATACAACTGGAGGGGCCCTCTCTTTCAAAGAAGTGGAAATAATTCTCTTTCCCACCAAAGAAAAACAGAAAAGCCAACACAAATACATAAAGTTGATCGATGAAGCTTAATTTGACACAATTTAGAGTTCAGACCCCGGTTCCCAGTGGTGAATCAAAGATACTTGACAGGAGCGTCCGGGATACCATGCTGACGATTGACAGCTTAAAAACCAAAAATAATAAAAGAAAAAAGAAAACTTCGTACAAGTCAATTATTTAATCTATAACATGGGCTACCGCAGCTAGCGCAATAATGAGGTCCAACATTATCGCTTGATTCGCTTCACAGCCATAACTAAGTCAACTTTTTTCAGTATCTCTTTTAATCATACAACGGTACCAAAGTAATCATTCAAGAATTAAATATGCAACGTTAAGCTCCAAAACCCGATTGATCAGAAGACTAAATTACTTCAACAATTACTCATCCCCACAAGGGGTAAAGCAAAAAAGCACAATAGTAGGAATATATATATAAAAAAAAAAAGAGACAGAACGAGAAATCCTGCAAGCATATATCGAACATGAAAACAGGCGGTAATTTGTTTATTAACGAATGTGTTATCACTCACAAGTTTGATGGCATCCAAGAAACGACTTGTTTGTACAAACAAAAATTTTCGAGTCTTTGCATATATAAGGGTTTTTGAGAAGGATGCTGAAGACTTTTGGTGAAAACCCAGACGGAAAAGAAGTACAAGAGTTTTGGGAAACAGAGAGACAAATAGAAAAAAGGCGTTCAGTAAATTATTCCGTCTTCTTAGGACTGCACTTGTATAGTTTTTGTTTCCTACTAAAATTATACAATGCAGCTCCTAAGATGAAGTATAGAGTGCGATGCAATAATAATTATCCTATTTTTAGATAAACTATTAAGTTTTTGTCACATAAATTATCAAATGTTTGTTTAGTGAAAATATAAAATAAAAGAGCATTAAATTCATAAGATTCAAAAAAAATTAAAGTACACCTCTATTTAGTTTTTAAAATTTCATAAATTTGTATATTTAATAAACTTTTAGATCCTTAATTCAATCTTATAAAATTCATGTCTTTTTAAGGTAATATTTTATATATTATACGTATAAGAGGTTATACTATTTTCTAAAATTTAGCTAAACCCTTTTAATTTATGATTAATTCTATTTTATTTTAATGTTTTTTAAATTAACACTTGTCACTCTTAAATAAGTATAAATAAACAAATGAGTTGATAAAAAAAGAAACTATATATTATTGTTACTACCTTTTTGTTGACAAGAAAATGACAGATGATTAGGGTGAGTTTGGCCAAGATTCTGAAAATTTGTTTAAAAAAATTGATCTAATAAATTTGTTTTCATAATAATTAATTTTAGTACAAATTAATCTCGGATAAATTGATTTCATAACTTTTGTAAAGGGTCGATGAAAGATACTTCTAATGTAGATTATTATATACCTTTATAAATCATGTTAAAAATTCAAAAAAGTACTATGAAAGCCCAATTGCTAGGCCGAACGAGTAGATGGTAATAATAGGGAATTCAGTAATCAGTATTATAAAATAGGTAGTCCAAAGTCCAAACTTGATGTTTTATGATTTATATTTCCCAAACTATAACACTATTTCGTTGACATTATTTTTAAGCATCAGGAATTCCATACTGAATTATATATACCATACCCCTCGTATTACAGAGGCTTCTTTGTGAGTTGTTTGGCAGTCTCATTAGCCTGGTATACTTGGGTTCATCTCAGAACAATCTTTGGGGTAATATTCCCAAGTCACTAGAGGAACTTGTGTATTTGAAGTACATGAAAGGGTCTTTCAACAGAGTAATAGGAGAAATTCCCATTGAAGTTCAATTGTAAACTTTATAAACTACCAAGTCCATGTCAAATAAAGTATTATGCAAATCAGTAAAATTATGATAGACCTGATATATTGTTTGGGTACGTGGATAATGAAAATCCATATACACAGTATATTATCCATCAAATATTCATAATATAACATCTCAAAAATCGCAATGCGTCGCTATTACGATTCCAGAGAAAACTAGGGCTTCAAGCAGTTGTCTTGGCATTGTTGTCAACTAGAGCAATGCTTGTCTTTGTCTTTGTGTGTGTGTTCATTAGAATTCAAAGCAGGAAAAAAGTCACGGTACTGCACTCAAATTTTCCTCAGTATTATGTAAACGGGTCTCATATTATGAACTCCAGCATGAAACAAATTGGTTCAATGAGTACTGCTCGGTGTTGGAAGTTATGGTCCAGTCAATCGAGGGAATCAATCCCCAAGAAAAAACAATGGTGGCAATAAAGTAGTTTGCTCTTAAGCAAGAAGGGGCAATAAAAAGGTTCAACAGTTAATGTAAAGTAGCACCCAATCTTAGACACAGAAATCTAAGTCAAAGCTATCAGTAGTTGCATTGTTTTCCATTATGAATGGCAGTGGTATGTTATATACTTGTAGATTCCCTAAACATTAGTTATCTGAGATTTAATGAAATCTTGTGACATTAGTTAACATAACACAAGTGCTATCAACTAAAAGCAAGTTAAACAAAACACAGCAGTATTGATCGAATGCACTTCTTTAATTTGATGTGCTTCCAGACATTTAGATTAAATGGAGCGAATATACACAAAACAAGAGAGGTACAATGTTCTATCCCATTTTTGACCTATTTGTAGACTTTTCAATGTTTGTAACTCTAAAAATTAAATATATATATACACCTCGATGCAAACTCAAAGTATCATTTCCACAATATGGAAGAATTTGAAATGTGATTCTTCCATATTTATATAGTTGATTACACTGTGACTTCTTTATATGATACATCACCAACAATTTTGGGGGTAAAAATGGGCCACAAGTTATAAAGAAGCCAATGAACCGACAGTGAGATGCAACAACTTTGGGGTACTTGACCTCACCTTTTGGAGGCCTGCACATCACTACATTTACTATATGCAGGCCCGACTAAATCGGCCCGAGGAACAGAACATCTTGCCATCTTTCTAATATTTCACCGCTCTTTCAGGCTCAAGAAAGCTTCTGAAATTGCTTACCAAATCCACATCCCAGTGGATCACATTTCGCTCAATTTATAGATTTCTCATTGGAGCTTCAAAGCTAACCAACCAACAGTACAAGCAACAGCAAAGGCACAAGTAGGCCAGGGGCAATAAACTCAACTTAAAACCCTCAATGATGGGTGCCACACTGCTGATCCAGAACTAGGCTTCGTTTTCAGCTACATTTTACATGGCATCTCCCCAAAACTTAGATAACTTTACATTATCCCTGAATTAACAAGTCAACAATTGATTCTATGATATAAATACATATGAATGCGATATTATCTTGAACCTCAAGGCACAGTGGGGAAAACAATAGTTTAATCACCCAGATGTAATCAGTTGCAACAAAACCTCAAGAAATCTCACGCACTGCAAAATTTTGGACAGATGAAAACAGATCATCCACGGTCCAAACTTCACAGCATATGAAACTATTTCATTTCTTAAATCCAAACTTTTCAGGTAATCAAAACAAACCCAAAAAACTAAGATGGATAAGCAACTTTAATGCAGAAAAATGTTTCTAAATTTCCCCGTAGAAAGAAACATCCAAAAATATTAAATCTACCTCAGCTGTAATACCAAGTACACTAACCAACACAATAAATTGTTCATATTCTTTTACCACAGTTCTCAGTTCTGATGTATACAAATAACAAACTTCCACTTATATCACTTGCAAATAACAGGACAACTACGACATTCAAAACATGAATACAGCAGACTGTTCAAAGCTCAATCCCATGCTTTGTCTAAGGCAAGTGATAAAACTAATCTTGCCCTTATTTTTTATCCTATAGGACATCAAAACAAATTTTGGCATGTTTAAGGCAACCAGCCAAAAGACTATTGGCAATGGAACTAAATGAATAGAACCAGATCTCCCAAAAATTTTATGAAAACTATATCCAGATACCCCAGGTGGTTAATTTTTCCATTTAAAAAATTTAATTTAAAAAAAAAGTCAATCATGCAAGACAAACCTATAGAAACAAAAGTATTATGCTGCCCCTGAGCTTCAAAGTACATAATATTACTTTGCATATTCAATTTTGGTGCCATCAGACTAGAGCTTATAATCTACAGTGTTGCATAACAAGTTTTATCTTAGTTTCCTATCTCTTTTCCTTACCCCTAGGGCCATATTAAAAAAGTCCCGTTCAGAGGCAGGTTGAAATGGGTTCCACCCTCGTTCTGAATGTGGTCTGGCTACTATATGAGTCCAATACCAGAGCCCTCAGAGCTAAGAGAAGGTGTTTAAAGGCCTTCTCTTCAGCTCTCTAGGAGCACATTCACATGCAATGCCCATTTCAACAGGCATTCAATACCCGGTTGAACAACATAAAAGAACAGCAGATGTTATTATATAACCTCAAGAGGAGATGGAACAAAAATATGAGAATTAAGTTTGCTAACAGAATTCTTCACGTTAAAAAGTATAACATTGTGCAAGTGCCAAGTTCAGAGTTGCCAGAATCTGCAGTTAGAAGCATGCCCAGACCAAAACCAATTCCAGCAGAAGGATGTGAATTAATTACCACTCAAAGCTAAGTACCTAATTCTATACATAAATTCCCTAGTACAGGAAATGTCATTTTTTGTTCACAAAAAAAAAAAAAAAAACTACTTCGAATCTTAGTTCATGGGTGGAAAGGGACCAGAAGGGCAAAGAATGTCCTATAAACAACTCTAGGTAACAGATGTAAGCATTGAAAGGAAGAGAACATGGTGTGCCCCATTCCCCTGATTGAGTAACAATATGATTCTTTTTTCATTTCTAGAAAGTGGGAAACGAAGCTTCTCAGAGTATAGAAAAAAAACAATACAAGTGAATCGTGAATCAGATGAAAAGAATGGAATACACTTTACATTTTCCTATCACCACATAAAAAAGATATGATAGACTTGAGAAGCCTATAAAGAAAAGAGAACAATAAGCCTATATCACTGCCCAAAAAAGGATTTTTAGATGCCAAGTTGCACCGATGAAATCGGCAACATAACAGGCGGGTAAAAGCCCTCACAGATACCACATCACGCCACAGATAACATATTTATATGGAAAACATAGAGACTCAACAAGTAACAACTAAAAGTAAAAAGATATAAGTAGCATTTACAATCAGCTAGAAATAAAAATAGCAATGAAATAAACTGAAACTTAACATATAAAGCAAAATCAAGTTTAGAGCACTTCAGAGCCACTTATCACATAATACACCAATGTCTCAAGTATCAACTTTGAGCTCATTCTAGCACAAATATAGCTCATAAATCCACAACTATAGGTGCAGACAGAGTAGAGTGAAGCAGCCAAAGATCTACAGCAGTCCATTTATCAACCAAAGATTTCATAGTCGGCAATCACATAATCACCATAACCATTTAAAACATTTGCGCCCAAGAAGCTGTCAAAATACCTGAACACGTAAACATGCAAAGCTCAATCCATCATCCAAAATTCAAACTCAAAAAACAAGTGAGATGCTAAAATCATGAACCCTACTTCCTATTGAAGCATTTATGAACTCAATTAAATGAGCAAGTTTTGGTTACTTCTTAATTTTTGCTTGAATTAAAGGCATAACCCACCAACCAACGAAGTCTCTTAAATTTTGGGGGGAAGTGTCTTCATTGAGGCCTTTTATGTTTTTCAGGTTTTTAAGTAGAGGGGGGAGGTGAAGATGTGATGGGAAACAGTTAAAGGTCATTGTCACAAGCAAGAAGATAATAAATAAAGGGATTAGCAAGCTAAGAAACAGAAGTCAAAAAAAGTAAAATGGGATTCGTAAAATCTCTCCAAGATAAAACAAATAATATTCGCATATCAACTTTATAAGTAAGCATACCCCATGGTCAGTACCCGGTACAACTAAACGACAGGTAGCACTTCATATTTAGTAACTAGCAAAATTTGCATTAATTTATTTCACTCAATTAAACCGTATGTTTCGGATTTTTCACCAATTGCAGCTTGCCAAGTGTTTATATCTCCTCGGCCCGTGTTTGAACCATTGTCTAATTCAAATGATTAGATGACGTAACTAGGATGACATTGTCAAGTAGATTCGACATCACCTTTATAGGTTACACTATAAATTAGCAAATATAAATTTATCAACCATGCGAATGAGATGTGATTATGGTTATTACTATAACATGCAAATGCACTAAATTATAAATACTCCATTACCTCAATATGGCGGCATACCCTGGTAAGTTGGAAGCCTGGGCCCTGGACCAGCAGGGTGGCTCTGTTGGGACGGATATGACGTTTGAAGCGCATAGTTCCCGCCATCCGGATAACCCCCTGAGCTCTGCATGCCAATACTACTAGGAGGCACTCTGTAGCCTCCAGCATTCCCCAATCCGCCACCAAACTCCCCGGGTCCAGCCACACCTACAGCATCATAAACTGATGCACCACCTCCATATCCACCACCATAACCCTGCCCACCAGGTCCTCCCGGCCCAGCCATCGCCGTATTAAAGCTTGCATTCTGATGCATCATTCCCGTCTGCTGTGGTGGCTGAGGCATATTTGGCCCTGGCCCATACCCCATATAACCTCCTATTCCATAATTCCGAGCCGGCATTCCCATGGGCCCAGAATTCGGCATCCCAGGAACCATTCCACCCGGTGGGCCCACATTTGGCTTCTGTTTCTTGTTATCTGTAGCCAACTTACAAACCACCTGATGCCCATCGATAGTTTTCATGGGATCAACCAATGAGGCCTTTGCACCCTCCTCTGTCTTATAAACAAAAAATGCAAAACCCTTGGCCTTCCCAGTCTGCTTGTCAAACCCTAGCGGCCCTTCCTCAATCTCACCGTACATTGAAAAGTGAGCCAACAACCTCTCAGAGGAAATCTCAAATGGAATATTACCAACATAAATCTTCCTCAACGCCACGTCAGTAGAGTGAGAATTACCTGAATTGCCAGCGGCCGCGAGTTGAGTCACCGTAATACGCCCATCTATCTTCTTGTTCGGCTCTTTTAGGGCTAATATTGCGGCATCAATGTGCTTAAACGTCACAAACCCATAACCCTTAGATTTTCCAGAGTTCTTATCAGTAATAACAATGGAGTTGGCTTCATCGAGTTCTCCGTACGCAGAGAACACTTGGCGGAGTTTCTCGGTGGTGGTTTCCCAGCCGAGGCCACGAACAAAGAGCTTACGCTGGACGGGATCGGCGTCAGCAACGGTGCGCACCGCCTCCAAGACATCTGGGTGACGGAGGATGGCGGCGCGTAGGATAGGAAGGAGCTGTTCCTTTGTGAAGGGTTCGAGGATTTTCTCTGCGTCTTCAGGAGATAAGATGCCGATCGGCGTCGGTGGCGCGGCGGCCATAGTGTTGTTGAGGTCTGTGGTTAAGGAGTATGTTCTTCCGTTCTCGTCGGCCTTGCGTTTCTTGGTAAGATCCATGGGTGAGAAATGAGTTTGTCGAGAAAACCCTAAGAGAGAGAGAGTTGAAACGGTGAGGTTTGATTCCAGAAAAAAACCCTAGTGAAAAGGATTCCTTTATAATGTGCTTTAAGCAAAACGCCGCGTTTTTGTAGAACTTTTGTGGATTCTCACCGCCTTACTGAACATCTCCATACGACGTAGTATGGTTTGTATCTGTGGTTGTGTGGTGTATTTGGGCCTTTATTGTGTCAATCCCATTGGGCTACGTGAATTTGGAAATGAACGAGATCTGGAAAATATTTAAGAGACGAAATTTGATTAATAAGCCTTAATTAGATCATTTCCATATTAGGGTAAATTGCGTTTTCCCCGAGGCCCGTATTGGGAGATTGTAAATCGAATAATTATTCAGGATATTTAATGGATTAAATATTAATAAACATATTTCTTAGTAGAACGTAAAAATAATTATTATAATAATAGATTATATCACACGATCTTTAAAATTTTAATTTTATCATTTAAATAAAACTTCATAGTTAAAACATTTAATTTGATTGTAAACGTTTGCAATTCGAAATAAATATGGCAAATATGAAATTGAGTAAACACATCATGCATGTGTTGTAGAAGTGTATGATATTCTACTTTGATCCAACACATCATTCCTACATGGATTCTTGCACACGATTTGTAGATTCTGCATCCATACTGTATACTCGTGGTTTTTCCTAATAATATCTTGGTACAATCTACAATAAATTAATTTTTTTTTATCAAAATTTTGGGTTTAGTTTAATTTGATACGGCGTTTTAATTAATAATTGAAAAATATATTTTAACATATTACTCTTAAAAATAGTAATTTAATTTAACGGTGTCATATAATTACATTAATTGAACATATAATTTTAATATATATATGTTTTAAAAAATAAAATCTTATTTAAAAATTTTACCAAAAAAATTAAATTGAAATGACAAATTTAAGATAGAGAGAATTGTATATTATATTTGGGTAAACATCTACATGCCTATTCTTTGTATTCTATTTAGGAACGTCTGCACCAAAATTCAACGCCACAGTTGCAGATCGACTTGATGTAATTTACTAGCTAGTTGTGTTTGTCTATACTTTTTTGGCCATTATCGCAAGGAGAATCACTTTGTCTATAAACTAATTTGAAAATGAACTAATTCCCAAGGTCCATAAATTTTTTCTTATGTATATTAAAGAACTACAAACTTAATTTTGTTAATGATTTATCATTTATTAAGATTTTTGAATTGCCATTACAGATCTATTATTTCAATATTGTATTTTATATTTCATATAAAATATGCATGTAACGTGTTTTTAAAAAAATATTTTATACACATGACATATAAAATATAAAGTGTAATAGAAAATTAAAATATAAGATTCAAACTAATGATTTCAAGAGAGAGAAACGAGCGATGTGATTTAATCAGCATCTTGCCAGCATATAATGGAGGTGCATTTTATGTGCACTGATCGCAATTTGCAGTGGAATCGGATTCTACACTTTCTAATTGAATGAATTCCAAGCTGCATCAAGAAGAATTAAAAAAAAAAAAAAAAGGATGTTCTTCCCAACATTTCTTTGTTTTTACTATACTTCTTGTTTGAGGGTTGAGGATTGAGGATTGATATAATGATAGAGTCTGCTGACTCTTTGATGATGAACAAAATAGAAGATGGTAACAAATTCGATTAACTTTGAAGAAAATGACAGACAAAAAAGTTTACCATTATTTACAATCAAAATCAACAAACATTTTGTTGCACCAGAAGTGCAATGTAACAGGAGGTGCTCATTCTTTCCTTTGTTGAAGATGCTAACCTCCCTTATTCCTTCCTTCATAATATATATACCGTTTTCAACCAAAAAAGAAAGAAAAAAAATGGCATCCTGTACCCAAGCAGCTGTGAGTCTCTAGTAAGGTAAGCTCTTAGAACTGGAACTAATCACCAAAGCCTTAAGCTTTGAAGAATCCCCAGCACCACTGGCTCGACGAGTAATCGTTTCCATGTTTTTGTACAAACTTTGTTTCACAATTGTCTTCATGAATATCTTCCCTTCATCAACATCCCTCTGGTTGACGGGCGAACCAATTGGTATCCTCCCCACCTGCGGCCCCGAATGAGGCCCCACTCTCATTTGCCTTTCGTCCTTAAACCACTGCAGTATCTTCAAAGCTCTTTTCTGAGCCAATGGACTACCCAACAATGCTACTTCAAGAAGCACTTGAACAATTCCAGCCTTGGCCATTTTCTGCCTTTGCAAGGAGCTCTGATGAGCTAAAATCATCAATATGTAAGCTGATAATTCTTGGCATTTGGGCTTCTCTTCCCATGTCATGATCTCTATTAAGCCCTCGGGCACCATAGAATTGTGCTCGAGCGCCTTCCTTCCCGCTGAGGTTACAACCAAGTTACCTAAAGTTGCTAAGGCTTTTTCTGATGCTTCTTTTTCTGAGGACAGCCTTATTAAATTGTCGACAACCCCAGTAGCAATCAAACTTCCAGCATTGTCTAGAACCGAAGACAGATTGTACAACGTGCTTAAACATGATTCTTTGGTCTCAATACTTGAACTAGATGCAAGAATGGAGACTACAGTGGGAATAATTCTTGTTGAGGTGAGGGAAAATTGGCTGTTGGCCAGGGCTGATATAGACAAGAGGAGTTGTGCAAATTCTTGCTTAGCTGTTTCTTCCAAGTCCCTGATATTCTTTGGTAATCTTGATACAATTCCTGCCTCCACCATTAGAGCCTTGTTCCTAAAAGAAGAGGAGAGGAACAAGAATGCCATTAATGAAAGAAAAAGGCCCCAACATATAAAACTCACAATCAGAATAGACTAAAAAAATCTTAAGTTGGGACAATAGAGGCATTCAGGGAACAAAGTGTTACTATTCAACATTTATTACCACAACCAGCTTTAAACAATACACAAGGGCCAAGGTGTGGGACATTATACTTAAAAAAGTTATAAACCATATACCCGTATGTGGGGCTTCCCCAATTTTATATTTGATGGCCATAAAGACCCATTGCAGAAAATAGAGACATTATGCAAGAGATAAGTCAACAAGATTCTCTCAACTAGATCTGCCTTGGAAAATGAGGGTCAACGAATCGAGTTTTATATTGTTGACAGATAAACCATATTCGAACAACCATACTAAATCTCAACAACTATTATTTTTTTGTCTATAAAAATTTAACTTGTTCCATGAATTAGAATTATGCCACCTGAAATTCTTCCAGGCACCGTGGAGTGTAGTGCAGAGTCAGTCAACCTTATGCCTCATTTTCGGTTCCAAACACAACACCGACCCCCAACAACAAAAAAAAAAAAGAAAGAAAAAAAAAAGGAACCCTCCCCCTACACAGAGGAGAAGCAAAAAGATGGTTTGAATTCTGAGATTTAATATGTGATTAAGTGGGTTAAATGGAAGTAGTTTGGGTCATTATTTAAGTCCAACTTTTTGAATTACTGGAAGAATGATAGCAATAGCCAAAAAGTCCTCATTCCATATTATAAGGCTATATGCTAAAGTTAGCATGTGATGTTCGCTCAACAAACTATCGTTATCCTCAACCTAGCTACAAAATAGATTATAATTTCTCTGGTCAATCTTTTGGCCTTGAACTTCAGTTTCCTTGGTTTGTAACCAAACAACCATTGAAAAATCTAAAATTATATTCAAGTAAGAAAATTTATTTTCCATGTGAGAGCCATTCAAATCTAAATTAAAGTCATGAATGACCATGAATGAAAACTAATGTAGAGGGGGCCTAACTTCTGTCAATGAATGCTGACTATAGCCATGTACTTAACACAGTCCTCATATTTTCTCTGATCATTGCTGAACCATAAACAGGATTTTTAGACTTTGGCATCTTGCCGCAGATTAAGAGAGATCGGAGATTTGGGTTGCGCAGCCGGGCAAACTCAAGAGCCCACCCCACCCATCCCCACTAGCCAATAATGGCCAGTAGGCCTCCATTATGGACGATTCCTTCTGTGCAGTTACCTCAATTTCTGAGTAACATTTTCCACCTCATCTGTTCAGTGAAACCTCACTAGTCTGTGCCCCCTACCCCTTCCAGCAATATAATATATTCAACAAGCCATCGAGATTACTGACTAAATCTTTATCTCATTAAATTCCTCTAGCCCAATTCAATTCAGTCCCACCAAAAAAAGTTCAACAATAAAACAGTAAGCAGCCAATGAAACAGTTCCTGGCCGATCCCCAAACTTTTCAGTTTCCACTACTAAAAAGAAATTAATTTGAAATTGACTTCCTGCTGAAAATTGATTATCTTTTACTGCGCAAACTATTCAACTTGTGACTAACTATAATCTGATGAAATCAAAACTCAAACTCCCAGTTCTGGCTATCATCATACATTTTGATGCTTGAAGATGCTACAATACTTGTTAACAGCTTTTCTTGAATCTTGTTTTCTGGGGCAACCTAATCATCATCATATATATATATACTAAGAGACTCAAACAAAAAACTAAGAATCAAAACGAGATTAAGTAGAAATAACTCACGTGAAAGAGCCATTGGCGAGCTCAATCAACGCCCGAACAGCCAATCTTTGACGCGCCACCACCTCCGAGCCAACCATGGCAACCAGCGGCGGAATAACACCGAGCTCCGCCATGGTTTTCCGCCGCTTCAAGTCCTCTTCTGCCAGCTTCTTCATCTCTTTCGCCGCTGCTTCTTTCTCTTCCCAGCTCCCAAAATGAAGCATCTTCACAGACTTTTGCAAAGCCACCACCCAACGACCATTATCATAATCATCATGACCCTCTAAATTTCCTTCCATGCCCTCTTCAATCTTGGCTTCCTTATATGTATCCATATCTATATTTATAGGTTTCTCCGCCAGCTCCGGCGGTTTGCACTGCTTTTTGGCTGCCTTAAAGCGGAGGAGCCTTCGCATGCGTGTAAAGAACCTTAGGGTAAAGAACCAGTTAGTTAAAGAATCTGACCTTTCTGGTGCTTGTGGAACTGACATATTTCAAGAATTTTGAACCAAACTCTTATGGCCTAATTTTTTTAATTTTTTTTTCTCTTTATTACTCTATTTGTGTCTGACTTTTGGTTGAGAGAAAAGTGAAGAATCAGACAAAGGGAGAAGGAGACTTTGTGAGAAAATACAAAGAGAGCAGATAGCACATGCAGCCTAAGAAATCTGTCTGTTCCTCTGTTTCATGGATTGATGAAAATTAAAATTTCTGGTACATTTCATGAAACTGTTACAAATTTATATAATGGTATTATTATATGGGGTCTAACTAAAATTGTGGAATTCCCATGATGCCCATGTGGTTTCTAACATTTTACTTGGCTGGCGTTTTGGGACACTGAAATTGGTGAGATATGACCTAATCATTGATGTAATTTTGTCAAGAGTCAAATTAAGGCTAAGGATGAATGATATTGGACGGAACCTAATCTTTTGGACTTGCTCGTGATAGCTGAAATATTATACTACTACTACTACTGCATATACCGTATACCTAACAGATTGAGTTGGAGAAAATTATTCAATATTTTTAATTCAAGACAACATAAAATGAAAATAAATAGCGTATTAGATTAACGGGTGACATGCAATATTTTTCTTTACTATTTCACTAAATTTTTTGACTATTTTTTAGCAAACTTTGTTGAGATTATCCCGATATATGCTTTATAACATTTCGGATCTTTTATTTTTATTTATTATTTAATATTATATTATATTAGATGTGTATATAATTTACATTAAATGTGGATAGTACAAATTCAGATTCAACTCTTTCTTGTTGTACTGAATCAAAAGAAATCGTTAGGTTAGTTGGGGTAGATTCCAACTATAACCATTCGATACTAAAATTAGATATCGTAGATTAAAACAATTAAGAAAATTTTAAAATATAAACTGGATAATATATTAAATATGTACCTTAAATAAAACGATTGGGGAGGCTATTTCAATTTAATTAATTCACGTGACGGCATGGTGATCAAGTATAATGTGCACGTTATATGGTTGAAAAATAAGTTTCAGTGAGGTCATGTTCGGATCAGTCCACCCACAATATCCTAAAGGGATTTTATCCTATCTTTATGGATAATTTTATATTTTTACTAATGATATTTATTATTCATATTATCATCGAAGTAAAATACGAAATAAAATATTTAATAGAAACAAAAAATCCACTTCATTACCTATAGATTTGTGATCTTGAAATTTAGTTTATGTAGATCTGTCAGTTTTGATGGACAATGAACAACATTAATTGATTGTGGGAATCAGGTTTAATTCGTCACGCTCCATGTTCCTAAAAAATCGGTGACGTTTCCTCCTCACACATGTAGCTTAATGTGAAAAAAATGTGATTAATTATCATAAAAAAAAACTTTTATGTATTTAAAAAAATTGAAAAGTATTATTAGGATGATTAACGGGAATTAAAAGACATATATTTGTTCCAGAAAGTTCAAAATTTGCTTAATTATGCTTAATTCTAGTACTATTATTATTTACGTCATGTGCTTGGTTTGCTTATCATTTCGATTGGAGAGATAAAAAATGTAGATATTGTCCCGAGTTTTCCACCATACAGCTAATCAGCCTGATTCATTGTGTAATATATTATGTGGAAATTTAAGACAAAATAAAGCTCATTACATAGGGTAATAAATTTCTAGAAAAGAATTGTAGCAGAATATCTAAGGTAGAAATAATCTTTACCTAGATAAGTTACCATTGTAGGGTATCATCAATTATGCCACGATCCTTCAACCGATGGAAAATCAATTCCTAGTAAAAAATAATTAATATTATGTGTGATGCGTACAAAAATATGTATCAAATAAAATTATTGTTGTTATAAAAATAATATTTCCACATATAGTGTTAATTTGATAGTATAAAAATAAACATAAAAAATAGTACATTTTCTAAGTTAATATAAGTGTCATGGGAATATCAAAGTATTTATAAATGAAAAAATTAGTGATGTGGGGTCGTGGCGACAATTACTCCCACACGTGGAATAGCATTAATGCACCTGCACATTTTCATTAAGTGGTTGATGAAACCATGAGGTGTTTGGATTAAAACGGAGAAATAATTGGCAAAGTATATATATATATATATATATATATATATATATGGTGCTGGGATGAGGTGCACCACCACCAACACCGCCACCCCCCAATTTTTGAACACATGGAATTATAAAAGTACCAGGTGGTGACTCCGGTACCCATCTACATGCTAGTCTCATTTCTCTAAGTCAACTATAATGCACCTTAATAGCATGGATTCCTTTGAAGTATTAAAACCCAATTAAGAAAAAGAATATAGACGTTTAATTGTGTGGAACATAAATGAACACTATGATAAACACAAAGAAATATCATTATAAGAAAAATTTACAGATCTCGATAATGAGTTATTTCAATTTAAAATTTTAGTTCGACATAATATAAATTTGATGAGATGTATTAAAAGTGAAAATTTAAAAAGACAAATTTGCCCCTATATTATGATTTTAAAGATCAAAATTTACTTACTATTTATGGATTACATCCAATCTGAACTCTCATAGGAATATTAGTACCAAGTATCCACCAAATAACTTGAGTACTATACTTGGTTAGGATTACATGTATCGTGTTAAAAAACTATATATATGTTTATAGAATTTCAGAAGGTAAATTTTACTCTCTCCTTAAATGTTCCGAATTTATATAACTCCTCTACTCAAGCTAACTTAGTGGGTTATATTGCTACCTGAAATTGCATTCATGTTCCAATGAAAAGTGAAACAAATACAGCTTTACATACCTCTTATCTACTACTACCAGGTCAGTGATGGAGACTATGATCTTGATGTGGCGTGGATCTTTTCAATGGCAGTTAGATGACTAATCCAAATATCCCACCCAATATGTGGAGCTATGAAACACATGGTGGACTCACAGCCTCAAGTACAAAGATCCCCCAATTACCCAAAACATGTGAGACAACGAAAATGGTGTTTTTTTGGTTATGGACATTCCACTAAGTTAATCAGCGGGTGCAAATACAGAGATGACATCCACTAGCAACAGTAGTAGCAAAAAACCAAAATGAATTTTTCATTGGATGGTAAAGGAGTTAGAAAATAAAGACAAAGAGGGAGTAAGATTTTATTTTTTTATTTAAAAATAATAGATAAAGAAATATTTTATTTTTTTTAAAAAATAAATTTAAAACTTAATAATTTTATATATAGAAATACTAATTTTAGAAGTTGTATGAAGTTGAAGGGACGGTCACCGGCCGCCCACCTTTCATTTGTCAATGGTCGCTTTTCCTATTCCAAGTACGAAATCTATTTGGCTTGTGACATTGTAATCAATGGCTTTAAGACGCTGGGGAAATCAGCATCACATGACTTTGTAAGTAATTGCGGCTTATTTGTATATGATCTCAACAAAAAGAATAGAAGTAATTGAGCTTTTTTGTCTTTGGAGTTGACTTCAAAGTTTTCATTGTCTTCTTTTAAGGAAAAGAAATGCAGTTTTGAGTCATATTTGGAGAGTGAGGGCTTGTTATTGCGAAAATTGAGTCTGATCACGAATTTTAAAGGCGGGCTTGTAGATAGTGGAAAAGGGCCAAAATGGTTGGTGCCAAAGCTTTGTTTGGTTTGCCAAAATTTGCCCAGTAGTTTAAGATTTTTGGTCTTGTTCTATCGTGATTAGTGCATCACATTTGAGAGTTCAAGCTGAGCAAGGAGATTTATCATACCTCCGTTGGGATAAATGTTCAATTTCATCACTTCATAGGTCATACAGGTTCAACAATGCATTCAATTCTCGACTTCAATTGGCAAAAGGCACAAAAATAGAAGACTGCGACTTTAATTTGGCAAAAGGCACAGAAATAGAAAAAAGCGACTTCAATTGGTAAAAGGCCAACAAATAGACAAATGCACCAGCCGGGAATCGAACCCGGGTCTGTACCGTGGCAGGGTACTATTCTACCACTAGACCACTGGTGCTTGGTTGCTCCACCATTAATTTTATTACATCTCTAACTATCAGGTGAAACGATGGAACGGGGGCCAGAAGCCACAATTCATTTAACTTTGTCAGCAATGTCTACACGAGAATATAAGGTCATGATACTGACAATTCGTTAAGCGAGCTAAAAAATATCTGGATTTACGTTACTTTTCCTTTGTTTATATACAAAGTCAAAGAAACTGCAATCAATTGAATGTTACATCAGATTATAAATTATGTTAAATTTCAACACAATCCTCATCCTCATCACCAGTTTCATCATCCCAGTCCAGTTCAAAAGAGCCTGCGGACTTCATCAGTTCGGTTAGCCCAGTTAGATCCTCCAGATAAGTAGGATGGTTAATGGCTTGAAGTATGAAGTCCAACCCCCTCTTCTGATATTCTGAGACCACCTGAAAAACATAAAGTTGAGAGAAATTTTTAACAGAAATATTATATGATTGTTAAAGAGCAAAGTAAACTGCAAAAGATGCCACAAAAACATGTCATGTACTAATGGTATTCATGCTCACTGGCACACGACGCGTGCACACACGGAACAATGAAGAAGCAGAAGAAGAAAGCTACAACCATGCCTTCTACATGAGGTTGCATATAACAGAAAAACAACCCCCTAACAAACAAATGTCAATCATAACAAATAAATGACCAGAAAGTGATGATACATAAAGCTTGGCAAAAGATTCCACCATTAAGGGTGCACATATCTTACAGTGGAGCTACAAGCTGTGCAACTAGTTGAGGCATGACCCACGAGGGTCATCTGAGAAAACTGAGAGAGGGAGCCTCGAATTTGATGGGGTAGAATACCAAGAGGTTGCTCACTGCCAGTATCATTTGAACTAGCAAATTCAGCTTTGGCCAATATCCTGTACAAGTCACATAGAAAACAATATAAAAGCATAGAAAGGAGCTCAAAAAATGTAGTGTACAAATTCAGCAGCTAAACTCTCAGACATTTTTTATCCGCATAGTAAGATATTATTGAAATATTAGATTGCAAAATGGACTTACCCAGAAGGATGATGCAGAATTCCTACAAGAAGTTCAACTGCAAGAGATGATGCAATAGGAGCAAGCCCTGGACGTGTAACAGTGCATTGCTGGTCTAATGTACGATTGGTGGTTGACTGCAAAAACCAGAACAATTAAAGTTCTCATTATAAAGAAATGCACAAACAATATCCGAGACCAGCTGCTTTGAAGATATTTACATCAACTGGAGCAACAACATCGTTGCAAAAGTAACAACCCAATCTCTGCACCCTAATGTTGTCCATAAGAGAGAGAGTTCCAATTTCAGCAGATAAATCATTCAGAGATTCAGCTTTTGTTTCATGACTCAGAGGACCAGCTCCATGGCGCATAACTAGAAAGCTATCAAACCCTAGAGCAGCAGTAATGGTGATCTGCGATTAAACCAAACAAGTTTATAAATCAGTAAACGAACACATACTTCTCTGTCTGAGATAGATTTCAAAATCAGATGACACCAACTTCAGGATACACAGTGACGGAAAAATCAGTCCGGGGGGGGGGGGGTGTTGGAATGAAAGAAGAACAACCTTGTTGGCATTGGCACAAAGAAGACTTGGAAGCCATCTACTTTCGCGTGTATCAGTTAGTAAAAAAATTGCATCATGAGAATCAATCAAGTCATGCAAATGTCTGCAGTCCTCAAGCACACTATTCTCTTCTTGGCTCGGTACAGGATGCCCCGGCATTGGGATAGCCATTACAACAGATTCTGCTTCCTGAGACAGAATACAACAACAAAAAAAAATAAAAATAAAAATAGAAAAGACATTTCCTTAGGTGAAGACATCAATTTCATGAACATAATAGAAAAGATATACCACTCACCACTGCTGGAAATATTCTACTTAGACTTTTAACTGCTGCTGTGGCCTTAAATTCGCCACCATTCAGGCAATCATCCAAGGTATACAGGGACTGCCGCAATGGATTAGACATGGACACTTTACCACTATCAACAAGGGTAATCTTCCTCACACCCCACGCCTGCAAAAATTAAAAAAAAAATTAAAAAAAAAATTAACTGAGGTCGACACAAATATTAAACTTTATCTAGGATTCTCAAGTGTGTACCATAAGCATTCGAGCAACCTGGCATCCAAGTGTACCTGCTCCTAGAAGAAGACATCTTGCAGATGACAAGACATTGAGATTTAATGAAGGCAGTTGACGCCATCTCATTAGCTTTAAGTTCAAATCTGCAGCTGCAATGGCTAACCTGTCCAAATCGAAGTACAACTGGTTATCAGCGTACAATGTGGTTCTGAGTTTTTGTGTGATAGTTTATGCAACATACCTAGTTGGATCCATTGTCTTGGCAAGGCTGATACACCTTGAAGCCTTCCTTCCTCTGTTATTGTGTTCCCATCCAACAGCATTTGGCATAGTCTGATGATTTCTCAATTCTAAATAAATGGCTCATATGAGAATGCATCAAAACTGCAACTGCAGAAACAAGAGAAGAGAAGTCTGACAAGAGCAGTTATTTTTTATTCTGGTAGATCTACCTTGTGAATTTGATATTGATGCTTCACCCACCAAGGATAATTCCAGATCAGCAAAACCACGATTCTCACGATAGCAAAAAAACTGAACCTTCTGAAGACTCCATCTTCTGCAAATAAACCACAACAAGTTTCGAAGAGGCCAACCAGGATTATTTGGAAGATGACAAGGATCATAAAATCCAAACAGGACCTGCAGGGAATATGGATATGTGGTTCACTTATTTAGTGTTAATTTATTTAAACCAGCTGCTGAACCCAGTAGGTAAACTAGGGTATCATCCATCTTCATTGGTAAATAAAGTTAGAGTTTGTTTTTATATATATGTGTGTGTGTGTGTGTGCGTGCGTTTTAGTAGATAATAGATTTTCTTTCAATTTGTATACGACAGACCTTATGACCATCCCTTTGGCAGGTTTCAAACTCGGCCAGATTCCTAATAGTCACAGCTGAATTTGAAGAAATAGATACCAGGAAGAATGGAACATCTGTACGAGACTTGACCCTTTAGATTGTGAATGTAACGAAAGTAAAGAAAACTAAGCCACAAACATTCAGGATATATTTTACCTGTTGTTGAGCACATGTTACGCCAATCATTACAAGCAGCCGTCACGGATTCTGCCTACAAGCACAACAATATCTTTGAAATCAAATTTATCATCTAAAAGAGCTAACCATAACACTGTCAAAATAATAAATATTTGGAGCACCTCATCCACGCTAAACCACTGAGCAGCCGGCTTCAGATCAACCACAGTGGCTGGAGGGTCAAGAATCAAAGCAGGGAAAGCAAACCAGTAATGAAAGCTCCACTTCTTCAAGTCGGCGAATGAAACGACAAGGAATCTTAAAAGAACACGGCTGTCCTCCTCAACTTTGCCTGAACGAATGTCCTCCCAGATCTGACAATTCACAAAAATGTAAAATGAGGTAGGTGTTCATCATTTAAAATCAGTACCACTCCGTTATGGAATGGAACTTTTTAAAAAAATCAAGGAAAATGTTTTTCCCGAATAATAAATAATTAATGAGACAAGAGTTAAAAAAAATTCATGGAGTAAAAAGATACCTTTTTTGCTTCGGCCCTTAGTAGGCTCTGTTTGTCAAGAGCCTGGAATCCCTCCAATGTGTTTGTATTGTAAATAATGCCAGGGATAGGACATCTATTCCTGTTCCCACGGCTTATTGTTGGTGTAAATGATTGTTCACTAGATTCCAGAGGTAAAGATTCAGCAAGAAGAGTTAAATGATTTGATACTTGATGATGTGAGCAAGGTGCATAAAAACCTGCCATGAGATCAGAAGCGAAAAATCCTGCATAGTTAGAATCATCAACAGGTGTTGCCTAGTTCTCAGAAATCAATTAGTGATCTGATTAATATTGCTACGCTGCCATTATAGTATCACAATTAAACACTAAATTTTCCACGCTGTCTGGTTTAAAGCCCCCATATCCAGCTCTTTTATGTTCAGTTATTTTCTCTTTAGATAAAATATTCAACTGCTTGACTCTTTAGGTCATCATCAGAGAAAATATGCTCACAGACAAACTCAAAGAAGGAGAAGATAAGGAATACCTCCAAAGCAACTTTAACATTCCATAAGACAGAACCAAAAATTGAATACAATAGGAACGTTTCTAGAAATCTGAATTCTAATCAATCTAATACAATTGCTAAAACGAATGCAATTAAAAACCTACTAATTACCAACACATGCTTGAAGATAAGTAACCTACGTGTAAGTGAAGCATACCCGTTATAGGAATAGGAGACTCGTCAATCCCCAGCTTGTTGAGCTTCAGTGATGATAACCTGTGCCAAAAACCCTCGTCCACCGCACTTTGAAAGGGTGCAAATTGAAGAATAGATTCTTTCCCTTGATCCACCATACTAGATAACATAAAAACCCTCAAATTCTCCGTCACTTATTGCGTTGAAAGATCCAATATGAATGAATTACAGTTTTTAGAGAGATTAGAACCCCTCGCAGAACAAGTTAAATTGTCATAAAGAACTGAGATTGAAACTCGTTGAAAACCGCTCCTCAACGCTGATTATGGACGATTGGGCAAAAATTCAACAAAGAGATCGGTGATTCGTACAAGTGTAGTAAAGCATCATGAACGTGAAAAGATTAGGGCACAAAATTGGGATTGGGGTAGGGGATTGGCCGACGTTGAAAATTGAAATTGTTAGAAGTTGCAGATAGAACGTTTTTAACGTAGGCATTACGACAATTGGCATAAATCAAATAATTGTTCGGAGTAATACGATTTTTTCAGGCAGGCTAAGCTTTTTTTTTTTAAGTTTTTTTGCTTTTTGTTTTTTTTTTAAGCCCGATACGTTCAATTCTAAATAAAAATAGTATGTGTTTAATAATATTAAGTAATTCCTTGGTATATAAGTAATTTTCCATATACTTAATCAGCAGAATTGATCTCTTAATTATTAAGATGCTAAATTGGTTGCAACAAATAGTGATATAATGACTCTTATATAAATTATAATCGAAGAATACCTTGAAAGATAAAATATTAAAATTTAAAACTAACATTTAAAAACAAAATGAATCCATTAATCCATTATAAAAATTCATTTCAACAGAGATAATATGAAACCAATTTACCACCACACTATAAAAAAAATAACTTTTTGTAACTCTTTTGGTATTGTATCACATACTTCTTTTTAATTCCTTTCTTGTTATAAAATATATATACATATATAAAAATAAACGCACATAATTATTATTTACGTGAGAAATGTGATTCATCACTTCAAATAAGCCTTACGGATTTATATCCAATATAGTTTTGAGAGAGAGATGGATTTGGATTTCAATGGCGATGTCCAGTGATGCCGAAATGTTGCAGCTTCCGGAGGTGTCTGCTTTTCGCCATCAAAGCCAACCTTTATGTTGCCGAAAAGCTCTTTGATCAGTGGCTTTCGCTTTGAAACCAATTTTTTTGGTTGTAAACTAACGTAGCTGCGAGAGAACTTTCACACAAGAAGATGGCAACTAGCAACCCTGAGAGCATGAAGGAGACACCTTCAGAAAGTCAACCGATAACTGTTACTACCTCTGCTGCAGCCTCCACCGCTCCCCCGCCGCAGACTCCAAGTCTAGGAGTCTATCGAACAGAACGTCCAGTGGAACCGCCGCACCCATACCGACCTTTTGAGAGGAAGGAAGATGAAGCGACCATTGGCAACCCCGAAGCGATATTCGCGTTGAAGGTCGATGGCCAGTTAGGAATTTCCTACGATGGAAAAGATACTGCCAGGATCCCAACCATCGTTAATGTTGATTTCGTTGCATTAAGGAACGCCACCTTTTACGTGCTGTCACAGGTCCTCGAGCAACATATTGGCGGCGTCAGCGAGTTGGATGTGAACTCCGTCGCTGTCATCAATTAGTTAGCAAATTGAGTTGTTGTTATGACCTACTTGAAGCTCCGTGGGACCAATTATTTGGATCAGCGTGTTTCAAACCGCTTCCGAAGAATGCCTAAGGTGCCTGCACCATTTGAGGTGCCCCTGGTTTATGTTCTTGCTATTTCACAGCTTGGCCAAATCAAAGTGAGTGGTTCGCCGAAAGAGATTTACCTCACCCCTGCAACTCCAGCTGATGCCGATCTGAGCTTTGGATGTCCCCAGAACTTTCCATGGTCCCCATACGCTTACAGCCGCGCCGTTGAATATGCATAGAAGTTAGGGATGCGCTTTACAAGCGTAGACCTGACAGTGAAGATGGGCTCAAGTTGGTGGCTTTACCATTCTTTGCCTTGGAATGCCCCTACCCTGGCATCAACCAACAAGGGGGTTTTTACAACCCAATCATCGACCTCGAGCCTATAGTAACCACTAGTTAATGTACGATGCTGCGTCGCCTGCCAGTCAATATAGCTTTGGACACTTACTTTGCTGTTGGTTATAAGAGTGATTTCGATTATAAGGTTGTTAATCAGTACATCTTTATGTAAGACATTAAGAATGACAATGGTGCCGCAATGTATTGTTAATTCGGAAGAACGAATGTATTTGCTTTTAAAGAAAAAAAAATATTATTTACAATTAGCTTTCTTCATTCCACAAAATGCACCGGATTTTATTGAGTGTTGCATATCAACTAGCACCACAGACTCGTTCGATATACACATTCATCAAACTTGATTTTTATTTCCATAGTTAATCTGCACTCCCCAAACTAATCTGAACTGTCTGCATAATATACATAATTATCAGGCCATCCTACATGCATTTCAACAGCATCTAGAATCTTCTCTGATGTTTGGATGTGTCGATGTTGGAATTAAATCTTTTCATTCAGATTTCTCTGTTTCCTGAATTTGGATTCCGGAACCAAAGCCCATGCTACCTTAGCAAGGCAATGTGACTGCTTCCTACTTCCACATTAACTTGCAGAGATAATAACATTGTGAGAACTCTCATGATGACGAGCATGAAGAATCCAAATAAGAAACCCGTTGCCTTTTCTGAGGATAAAATATTTGATGAGCATATTCTGCTGATGCAGTGACCTTATCAAGAATGTTACTCAAAGCCGCACGAACAGAACTCAAAATAAGTTCCTGAGCTGCAGCGTTGTCACTGTTCCCTTCTCCAGCGGTAGTAATTAAGAATACACTCTTCACACGACCTCCCAAGGTAGAGATCTCACACTTCAACAATTGTACAGGAAGATCATTGATAGCTTGTTTTACGTTAGACAACAGATCAGGCCGGTAGTCACAGCAAAGAGAAGCCCTCAGCAAGAAAGACCCATTGTCTGCGTTCTTCTCAAGTTTCTCAACTTCTACTTCATCAGCGTCCGTTGGGATGTGCAAACCTTCACTGGCTTCTGTTGCAGTTTTCTTCAAATGCTTCACTTCACTTATGACTTCAGCTAGTATTGTGGCTTTATCCATCTGGCAACCAACAATTGAGATAAAGAATTAAGATCAAACTAAAGGATGTGCCATAGCTGCATCTTTCAAACGAAAATAGCACATTCTGCACAGTAATTATTGCCAACAGAACGAATAGTTATTTTCACCTTCAATTTCCTTTGCTAATTAAAATAAGTTTGTCTAACTATAGGATCTCAAACTACCAAGAAAATGTTGAAAAGCAGCAGATAATTGAATAAGATTGTTAGCAGAATGATGAATAAATAAATGATATCTTAGCAGCGAGGAAAATGAAAATAGGTATGGGTAAATGTCCAAACTTCTCCAGCAAGCGTTGAATGGGTGCAAATTATGCAACATTTACCAGTTTGAGAAACTATAAGGGATACCATTGCATCGTATGAGGATGTAGAAACAGGAAACCCCTTTCCCTGTATGTTTTCTTTAGTATTTCTTACATTATTAATTCTGAAACTTGACAGAAGAAATTGGAAGAATTGTCTAGTTCATAAGCTGCAAAACCACAAACTCAAAATATCATTTCCAGATTTGGACAAAACATAGCCAAAAATGAAACAACCAGTATTTTCCTTAATATCCTTAAGCATAAACATACCATCCCACTGGCTTAGATTGCCCAAATACAATTAGAAAGTCAAATTGAAAAAGTCAGAGACCAGAAAGAATCAACTCCAATTCTGGCAGACTTAGCAAACTAAACAACTCGTTTGTCTTGTCCTACCTATGTAGTTTGAAACATAAACCAGGTGGCTTGTTCTATCAAGTCAACTTTTGCAACCATGATAAGATATGATGGCAACTTAACCTATATATTATACATTTGCAGGCTAAGCATAAATTATCTGTAAATGTCTATTGATGTTTTTTCACTCCAAACCACAATAATATATCACATCATTTATGTACAAACACGAATTCCAGTTGTATTGTAATGATACATGAGGAGAAACCCATTATTTATAATCACTGGAAAGTGACCCTGGGGATAAAGAGGATATCAATTCATAGCACATCAGCAGGCAGGTAACCTACCATCGAATCTCCAATTATAATCTTCTGCAGTCACATCAAACTACGTTGTGTAACAGCTTTGACCTTCGAAAATTAAGTAATTTTCAAACATTCAGAAGAAGACAATGACTATCCATTACATATTTTAGTTTACATGTTAACATTCTGAAAATATAACAGCCTTTTACTCTGCTAAGAGTTGTAGGAAAAGATGACCAAGGACATACTCGAATTGCGTATGCATTGAGAAAGCACACACTTGTCCTCGTGCATTAATCCCATGTCAACCAACATGACATACTTGGATAAACTTATCAGCATATTTGCCGCACTAAACTCACATCTATTACTAGAAGACAATTCCCGATTATGTAGTGAGCAGTATAATAAGTTCTGTTGCATGCAATTAGCCAGTAATGAGTGAGCGAAGTTGAATCTGAAATAGAACTTGCTTGATAAAATTCCATTTTGCAAATACATGTATTATGTTAAACTGCAAAATCTTGACTACAAATCCAAGGCCCAACAAAAAAATCCAAACTTCACAGTTGAATTTGGCTTTTTCCAGGATCACGGTTAGAATTGAGCAAAAATGTCATTCTTCAGTATGTGAAGTTCAATCTGTAAACCAAAATGACAAAAAAAAAGATAACTTTTGAAATACACATTTCTCATTAAGCGTAGAAATTGAATCATGTAGTATAAACAAGAATATATACCAATGGAGGAATGAGTTTTCAATTCTGTCAAGTAGATTTATGAGCAAAATCACATACACACACACACACACAGAGAGACCTGCACTAGAAAATTTTAGCGAGGGAAGAAACTTGATGAGCCCTATAACTAATAACCAGACCAACGAAGCAGCAAGAAAGAGAAACCAAGAAATGAAGTTAAAAACTCAAAAACCAAAAATTGTATCAATCTGCAGTGTATCCAAAAATCCACTCTTTAATTATCAGTGACAGGAACAAAAAGGGAGTTAGCAAAGCAGGCTTGAGAAGTATGGAGCTATTAGGCTGCCGAAATCACCCCAAATAGATATTCCTAAACTCCAAAGAACTTGTTCCACATTTTTACTGAATTACATGTAAATCAATTAACAAAAGAAGAGAAAACCAGTTCTTTTCCATGACAATAGCACACCTGAATATCAAACATAATGGTTATGCATCATCAGTACAAGCCAAAAATAATTACTGACCTTTTCATTGCTTGGTACAAGACCTCGGAGTGTGGCCAAATGTGCATTAATTCTCTCTCTCCGTCTCCTCTCTGCCTCACTATGGCTCTTCAAAGCAGCCATAGTCTTTGCCTCTGAAACCGCAATTTTCTTCCCCATTCTCCCTGAAGCCTTCACTAACTCCCCTTTCTCACCGTCCAACACCAATGACGGCTTAACAGACATCGACCACTCCCCCAAATTTCTGCAATCCCACTTAAGTTCCCAGACAACTGATTCACTAACTCGCCATTATCTGAATCAAAGTTTAAGATATATGGATTCTAAGAATATGTACTCAAACTCTCAATCCTGGCGTAATTACAGTATACGGATGCTGACTAATGTATATCAAAGACCAGAACGCCTGTGAGTATTTAGTCTATATTTCAAGGCATAATTTTCTTCAAATAGATATTATTTTATGTTTCAAGAAAGTTACCACAAAGCATGTGCACTTAAAAAGGATGCTTCGTATGTAAAATCACCCTCAAACTATTTCAAGAAAAACAAAAAAAAACAAGAAACTTCAGCCACCATTCAAAGGTTTTTGTGCGCTTGTATCCGTGTGAAATTAAAGTTCAATCCTTCAGAGTACCAAGAAAATCTAAATCTTGAACACCTTAAGCATAAATGCACATCTTCACACATACAAATTGAAAAAAAAATAAAATTGTGCCTGTGTTTGATTATGTGAGCAATCCAAGGCAATATCGAAGTAAATAAATTTAAGGGTCAAGGCCAGGAGGGCGAGTGGCGAGAGGAAACCAAAAAGAAAGCATTTTCGAGCGAATATTGAGACGGGCAACAGAAGGGATGATGGCAGTGATCAAGAATAGCATGGACATTATTTTCTTGAAGAGGCAGTGAATAAAGGACAAAAGTCGAATAGCGGCTGGTTTATGGAAAGAAGAGATTATCAGTGAGAAAAGATCCACATCTTTTTCTTTATGAATTCCTGCATTTCGAAAACTTTTTTAGTTTGAATGAATCTTTGACATCCTGTTGGAGAATTCGATGAATATACAAAACCCTATAAGAAGAAAGAGGAGAATATCTATGCGGCACTTTTATAAGTGTTTTGTGTGTGGACCGTGGATAGGTACAAATGCAAATGGTTCTTGAAAGACTTTTATCCGGCATTTGGGTGTTTCAGAATTCAGATAGAGAACTGAGCAGTAAACTAGAGATGCACAGTGTACTTATTTACTATGCTAGCGCCTACCAGTCATATAAATAGTGTAAAAAATTTAAGAAAAATAGGTCATTAAATTGTATTCATTTACAAATTACAAAGATGAGGCTGCGGCATGGAGATGTAAACTGAAAAGGGCTGAAAAATACCTAATGGCTGCCGCATGGGGCTTAAAACTTAAAAGGGCTGAAAAGTACCTAATAGATGTGCTAAACAGCATATAAATTATTATTGAAGATTAGTATGGTAGAAGTTTGAAGTTGGCTAGTTGTTTATGATGGACAGTTTTAGAGTTAAATTTTCCTTTTTTTTTTATTTTTTCTTAGTTTTGTATTTATATCTCATTGTCTTCTATGTGCTTGTGTTCCTCAAACATTATGGAGGAACAACTATATATTTAAATATGTCCAAATTTAGAAAGCCTTAATGTAAAAGATGTTCGAAATAATGGTTTATCAATTATTTTCACTATTGCAATATATAGTATGTGTGAACTAGAATCGAATGTTATCATTTAACCATTTTAGAACGTCTAACTTTCAAAGTCAATTTAAAATAAAATCAAGTAATATTATTTACTTAGCTTTCACTCTTGCTTTTTTTTTAACCCGTAATCTATTATTATGTTTAGATCTTAAAGAGGAAAAAAATACAAAATTTGACTTTTTTTTAAATAACTACTAAATATAGCCCATTTGACCTAACTTACGAACTAGGTCAAGTACTTACTCAATTGATGTCAGATTCCATGTAAGGCTAAGAGCAAAAATTAAATAGGCATTGAACCTTATTTTGAAAACACACCAAAATATTCTTTTCTCTCTGTATTTGTAGAATTCCTTTAATTAGGAAATTCTAAGTTGTGGGTAATTTAACCCAAGTTGTAATTTATTTGGAAGATTAGTGAAGCAGTTGCGGTGCCCGGAGACGTAGACAAAAGTTGGCCGAACTCCGTTATCAAATCTGGTGTGCTTTTTCCTTTTTGTCTTTTAATTTCGCATTTAGTATTTTGGTATTCTTTTGTTAATTGTTAGTATTCAATATTTACTTGCTTTGGGGTATTTGTCCGCTGTGCATAGTACTTTTAATAGTAGGTTCTGTATAAGGAGACTGGGTTTTAAGTGAGACCATTGTGACCCCTTCAGCCTTTCCTGGGAGCTTGCTATAATTAGTACTATTGTTGAGTATTTTATACTATCGATACCCCCAACAAGTGGTATCAGAGCCGAAGGTTCGGCCTAGGCTCGTTTGTTTTGATTGTAATATTGAATACTATTATTTGAGTTCGAAATGACTACTGAATCTTCCACAACCGGAGCATCAACCTCCTCGTCCATACCAGAAAGGATGGTAATGCCAAATGTTAGATTTTCGGTGGAGATATTTGATGGTACGGGTCATTTCGGCATGTGGCAAGGCGAGGTGCTGGATTGTCTATTTCAGCAAGGTTTAGACATCGCCATTGAAGAAAAGAAACCAAATGATGTTGAAGAAAAAGAGTGGAAAACATGTTGCTGATTATGATTCCTTACATGTTTTTTGGTTCTCTTGCTTACTATCATGTGAAGGAATCAAAATTAGAACAGAGAGCAAAGAAGGCATTGTTCATGGGAATCACCTCTGGCGTAAAGGGATACCGACTTTGGTGTCTCAAGTCGAAGAAAGTGCTGTTTAGCAGAGATGTTACCTTTGATGAACTTGCCATGCTGAAAAAAGTAACACGTGAAAAGACCGATAGTACTCCGCAACAGGTGGAGCATACACCAAAGCAGGTGGAGATAGAAGGAATACCAAAATTTCCAGCTAAGTGTGACAATCCAGTAACAGAGGATTTGTCAGATGAAGAAGAAGAAGTTCAGACCCAAGAATCGTTGGAGCAACCTGAACCAATTGCAATGAGAAGGCCTAGACGTGAAATTCACAAACCTGCTCGATTTGCAGATATGGTGGCGTATGCACTTCCAGTTGTAGATGATGATGTTCCATCCACTTTTCAAGATGCAGTTCGAAGTTCAGAAAGTGAGAAGTGGAAAGGTGCTATGGAGGAAGAGATGCAGTCTCTTCAGAAGAACAAGACTTGGAAGGTGACGCAACTACCAAAAGACAAGAAGGCAATTGGATGCAAATGGGTATTTGCAAAGAAAGAAGGATTTCCTGACAAGAATTATATGCGCTACAAGGCAAGATTAGTAGCTAAAGGCTACGCTCAGAAGGAAGGAATTGATTATAATGAGGTATTTTCTCCAGTTGTTAAACATTCTTCCATTAGAATTTTGTTGGCCTTGGCAGGGCAGTTGAATTTGGAGCTAGCTCAAATTGATGTGAAGACGGCATTCTTGCATGGTGATTTGGAAGAGGAAATCTACATGACTCAGCCAGAAGGATTCAAAGTTGCTGGGAAAGAAAATTGGGTTTGCAAGTTGAACAAATCGTTGTACGGATTGAAACAATCTCCGAGGCAATGGTACAAGCGATTTGATAAGTTTATGATGAGGCAGAAGTACACTCGAAGCAAATATGATCATTGTGTGTATTTACACAAGTTACAAGATGGATCTTTCATTTACTTACTTTTATATGTTGATGATATGTTGATTGCATCACAGAGCCAAATGGAGATTAACAAATTGAAGGCTCAATTGAATCAAGAGTTTGAAATGAAAGATCTAGGGAAAGCCAAGAAAATTCTCGGAATAGAGATAAGCAGGGACAGAACGAGAGGCAAGCTTTGTTTGACTCAAAAACAATATTTGAAAAAGGTACTACAGCGTTTTGGTATGACAGAAAACTCAAAACCTGTAAGTACACCACTTGCTCCTCATTTGAAGATTAATGCCCAGTTATCACCAAAGAATGATGAAGAACGAGAGTACATGGCCAAAGTCCCGTATGCTAATGCAGTTGGTAGCTTGATGTATGCAATGGTGTGTACGAGGCTTGACATTTCACAAGCAGTTGGAGTTGTGAGCAGGTATATGCATGATTCGGGTAAAGGTCATTGGCAAGCTGTGAAATGGATTCTACGGTATATTCTTAATACTGTAGATGTTGGTTTAGTTTTTGAGCAGGATGGTAAAATTGGTCAAAGTGTAGTTGGATATTGTGATTCTGACTATGCAGGTGATTTGGATAAGCGAAGGTCAACGACTGGATATTTGTTCACTTTTGTCAAAGCACCAGTCAGTTGGAAGTCTACTTTACAATCTACGGTTGCTTTGTCTACAACAGAGGCAGAGTATATGACGGTCACTGAAGCTGTAAAGGAAGCAATTTAGCTTCAAAGTTTGCTTGAATACTTAGGAGTTGGTCAGAAGCACATTACAGTGCATTGTGACAGTCAGAGCGCTATTCACTTAGCGAAAAATCAAGTCTTTCATGCAAGAACGAAGCACATTGATGTTCGCTATCACTTTGTACGGGAGATTCTTGAAAAAGGTAATATACATCTTCAGAAGATTCATACTACAGAGAATCCTGCAGATATGATGACTAAAGTTGTCACAACAGTCAAGTTTAAACATAGTTTAGACTTGACCAATATTCTACACATTTGAGATGGCGCCAAAAGGCGCATTTGGAGGCACTGCAGAAGACTACTTCATTTGCTCAGAAGACAAGAAATTTGAATTTCGAGTGGGATTGAGAATACGCAAAGGTGGAGATTTGTTGGTTTTTTGCTTATTTCTATCCCACATTGGTTGTATACCAAAGGGATTTGATTACTTAGCCTATAAATAGGCATTGAACCTTGTTTTGAAAACACACCAAAAATTTCTCTTCTCTCTATATTTGTAGAATTCCTTTAATTAGGAAATTCTAAGTTGTGGGTAATTTTACCCAAGTTGTAATTTGTTTGGGAGATTAGTGAAGCAGTTGCGGTGCCCGGAGACGTAGGCAAAAGTTGGCCGAACTCCGTTATCAAATCTGGTGTGCTTTTTCCTTTTTGTCTTTTAATTTCGCATTTAGTATTTTGGTATTCTTTTGTTAATTGTTAGTATTCAATATTTACTTGCTTTGGGGTATTTGTCCGCTGTGCATAGTACTTTTAATAGTAGGTTCTGTGTAAGGAGACTGGGTTTTAAGTGGAACCGTTGTGACCCCTCCAACCTTTCATGGGAGCTTGCTATAATTAGTATTATTGTTGTATATTTTATACTATCGATACCCCAACAATCAACCCTTTGAACACTTAATTAATCGGTTCTCGTCCAAATTCAATTTATCTAAACTCGAAGACTTAAGAGATAAGACCACTCACCATAAAGAAAAGGTAATTAACATATCCATATTCTTTAAAGCCATAAAACAATGATTACATGCTTTAATCCAAATACATGAAATCAATGATGGCTAGCGTTCTTGAAAAATTGTACCGCAAAGTGGAACTATTGGAATACAATGCACTCAAAATTATACTTGTCCAATCAAATCTTGAACTTGCTTTTATTTGAAGCTCCGCATGACTTAGATGAATTATATGCAGAACTGTTGAAACCAGGTGTAATATGATTTACATGACACCACGTGCTTATATGTTAAACTTTGCATCGGTTATTCCATCTTAAAATCATGCCATAACATCAAATATAATTTCTATAGTTTCATCCCTAGACAGTGGGGTAAGAAGCATCCATGGCAATACCACAAATGCCTTCCTTGGCAGATACACCTCTTTTCATCTTAATATACCCGTTGTCGCCCCAATTTGCACCCCATGAGTTCTTAACCAGCCAATATTTAGTGCCATCACTAGTTCTACCATATCCAACTGCTGTGACGCCATGATCAAGTGCAGTACCACAGCCTCCACTTAAGACACCACTCGCGTAAAACTGAAAACCAAAACCGGCAGCATCAATGGCGACTGACACAGGCTGGTGAGCTACAGAATGCAACAAGGCTTTCTCATTGTTGGCTGGCACATCTTCATATCCTGTTATCTTGGCTGCTGCCACCAACGCCTTCTTGGTGTTGCAAGTGTCATCCAAGCCCGTGTAAGGATAATTGGATTCTGTTGTAAGGCCTTTGTTTTGCATGATGAACTTGAAGGCATTGTCCATGATACCTCCACCGCAACCTTTATCTTCAGCTCTGTCACAGTCCATTAGCTCTTGCTCTGAGAGGGAGACTAACTTACCAGTTTTGATCTGATTGATGCCTTCCACAGCTGCCACAGCAGAAAATGCCCAACAGCTTCCTGAAAGTGTTACAGAATCTATTAACTTTAGCTATCTTGGGATAAAGTACTAAAATTCTTCCTGTGTATATGTGACCTCTGTTTTGTTATTGCATGGGTTGTGCACGTGCATTGATCATCAACAAATTGAGATTCAATTCATGCCAAACTTTTGTGAATCTTTTGTTAAACTGGAAAATGAATTTGAGCTGTTTTTGTTGCTTACCACATGTGAGCCCTTGGTCCTTAACAGGGGTAACTGCACCTTTCTTTCTCCAATCCATAGTTGCCGGCACAGCACTTACATTGGCGTACCTAAAATACTTGTGTTCTGAGGCAGACATCATTTTTGGGTTCTGCCTCTTATAACCATTATGTGAAGCTCGAAATTCTTCATCAGTCATGTCTGCAAAGGCATTCACACTAAGCTTGTACCCTTGGTCCGGACCTGCATTGAAAGCTTCTATCTTTCGCACATTATCCTCAAATATCTTAAAGCGTTTAATCTTTTCTTCTGCATCCTTGTAAAGGCGTCCATGCTGAGCCATCCATGTTTCATGTCTTTCCAACATGGATAGGTCAGAGAGTTGGCACGGTGATGCTTGGGAGATCAAAATCTTTGAGAAGAAAAGAAAGGCTACGCAAACGTATTGACAGTAGTTTACGAGAGCCATAGTTTTCAATATTGCTTAGGACAATCGAAATTGAATCTACTGGTGGATGCAATGCTTAAAACTTCATGTATTTCTGAAGTTTATATAGGCAAAACATTAGACAGAGACCTGTCATTCTGCGTGCCTTGCCAATTGTTCTGATTTAGACCCCTCCAGATAGAATACTATCTGTCAAATCAGTTATCCTATTTAAGCATGTATTTGGTTGCAGGGACAACACAATCAAAGAATAGAAACTCAATGCTCCATTAGTTTAAAAGATTCAAGAAAGGCGTCCTGGAAACAAGTTAAAGTCCCATACTTCAGTGAACTAACATGGATGCTTGAGCAAAGAATTGACAAGATTTTAACAATGTTTAAGTTCAATGATGATGCACGATTCCAATCTAATCTTTTAATTCTAGCCTTAAAATGTGGAATGGCTTGTAAGATTACTGAATGTTAACGTGATTGACAAAATAATCATAAACTGCAATAATCACAGTCTGTTGTACTGCTGTCACATTGATCATAGCTTATAGTAAAAGAAGGAACCTCCAGCCCTCCACTATATCATCAGATACCCATCTTTGTCAGATTACTACTCCTAAATGATGTAAATCCATCTACGTCTTTATTTTTTTTTCTTAGTGTCATTGTTGTATTCTTTTTCTTGAAATGCAATATTTTTCATTCCTGTAATCCCGCAAACAATTAATTGGCCTGGAAGAAAAAAAAAGGAAATGATCAAACGTGTATACATTAATACATATGAAAACGATCTCCAATCCAACTACAAGGTAAGACTGTGGTTCGGACAACCTGAGATGAAGTTGAAACATACAAGTAACTGTGCACAACATGAGAGAAAGAAATAAAATTCCATGGAGAAGTTGCATTTTTGCAGTGTCTCTCTCAATGAGAGCACCTTTAGTTCATTTAGAAAAACAAATAAAATACCCTTTTTCCTGAATTGATGTTTTGGACATCATCTGGTTTACTCGTCTTGATTTTGATTTGTTTCCAAAGCTTGCAACTTTTCCTGAGTTCGCTGCTAGCTTGCTTCTGTTTTATCACTTCTCGGCTCTTGGTCAAATCAAAAAAACATTTTTTGATAATGGTATCCCACTAACGAAAGATCTTGAAATTTCGCGGAATCTCGGAATTAATAGTTGCATTTTAGTTGAAATGATTCATCTGTGATGCTAATGTCGTACCCAATGGGCCGTAGAGCTAAGAGTTGGTGGTGGTTATTCTTAAAAGTATACATAAAATTATATGTCGTTATATCTCTGAGTTAATATTCAATAATTAATTATTAATAAAAAATAATCATAAATATAATACCCATACTTTTTTAATTTTAATTTTAATTTTAGTGAAATTCGAATTTAAAAGTTTATAATTTTAAAACTTTAACTTTATCATTTTGAATTAGACTGCATTAACATAATACAATACTCTATACACAAAGAATTGGAATTTTTTTTCATTTGTATCAACTTAAGAGCATTTCATTTTTTGTCAAAGAGAATCCTCATAAACCAGAATTGTTTGCCAACACCGAAGGAATTAAATCTATTTATGCTCCTTTGAATATATATATATATATAATTATTTTGTTTGATATTAAATATTTTTACTTTCCTTTGGGTAAAATTAATAATTTCCCATATACAGTCTATTTATTTATTTCAGAAAGATATCAATTGTGAAGGGATTTGGGCCCTGGGATATTGCCTCGACTTTGGGCCTTTACAAGTAGTTAGATTTGGGCCCAGCCCTCTTAGATTGTAAACTACGACGGCGTTTTACTTACACTAAATACCAGAGGCCGAGAATTCTGAGTTCGTGGGAAGGAAATCAATTTCATTTGCTCACAGAAAAACCCTCTCCAATCTGTTCTTGGTAAGCCCTTTTCTTCTTCCAATTACTCTTTTAGTATGATACATACAAATTTAATAGTGTATGGTGCCAGTATATATAGACGTCCAGTTAGATGTGAACAGAGAAATTTATAATTGCTCGGACTAAATCTTCAGAGCCGTAAACTTGTAATCATTCTGTTAAATGCTAGCTGGATGAAATTACACAATCTAAGTTTTGTTTACACTCTGTAATTGTTGATGGATTATGATTGATTGCAGGATTTTTTTGTAAGTTTGAAGAATTAGAGCCCAAACCTTCTTGGTACTGTATGAGTAATGTGTTTTCCTTCAGAAATTATAGTTTTGGGATAGTTTCTGTTATTGTCATTTTGGAGAGTAAGAATCTATACTTGGAAATGTGAATTCTTTTGCTACTTCAATTTGATGTGAAATGGCGTCTTTACTTTCTAACGGGTAAGGAGATTCTTGAATTGAATCAATAATTTCACTTTTAAAAACCCTTTTTTTATGCTACTATATTGTATACTTATGCAGCAATCTGTGTAAAATGAGAAATTTCTTGTCAGTTGCTCTCTCAGCAAAGAAGTATTGCTTGCTCGCTTTTAATGTCTTTAAGGGTCCTTATGCAGAATTCTCTTATGAGATCATATAGTAAATTTGACACTTAATTATATGATTTTGGTCCAACTCCATTAACGTTTTCTGAACGACCATGGCCCCTACTAGCTACATTTGCATGCATTCAACTTACTTTTTCTTTAGCTTCACTTGGTTTGTGGAAAATTAGGCATTTTATCGTCCTTCTCTCTCTCTCTCTCTCGCATAGAAAGGCACCACGAGGAAGGCTTTTCATTACTTGTGTCAGTCATATGGTAATTCTTTGTTTCATGTTTTCTGGTAGATTGGAGCATTCAACAGGCAATTACAATGGAAGCAACTCTGAATAACAATAATTCAGGGTCTGATCCAAAACTTCCAGTCATGTATCGCTGCAAGAAATGCCGTAGAATTGTTGCTACAGAAGAGCATGTTGTTTCCCATAACCGCGGAGAAGGACAAAAATGCTTCAAATGGAAGAAGAGAAATGCTGACACAGACATGGAGGCACCTGAATGCTCCTCTATTTTTGTGGAGCCCATGAAATGGATGCAAGCAGGTTAATTTAAAACTTAACGATCACATTCTCTTTACAATCATTTGGTATATCTTTCTCAGCAAAGTCCTTATTTAGCTGGTACTGTGTATTGGCAGTGGAAGAAGGTTGTGTAGAGGACAAGCTTCAATGTATCGGTTGCAAAGCCCGGTTGGGTTCCTTCAATTGGGCAGGCATGCAGTGCAGTTGTGGGACATGGATTAATCCTGCATTTCAGCTGCACAAGAGTCGTATAGATGAGTGCCGTGTTTAAGTTTCTATGTTCATCTCATCAGTTGACGATTAGACATCTGGGCGATCTGTAAATGCATTGACGGTATTTTAGCCATTTTACATGTGGCAATGTACAACGATAAAATGTCTTTTTGCCATTGTCTAACATAACTGTTTACTAGTTGACCTAACTGCACCGTTGCCTTCTGGTGTTCTATGACTGCTGGACGTGTTGTAGCTGTTAAATGAGGATGTTGATAGATGTTCATTTTCTCCAAAAGTTATGTTGGAGCTCTATCCATGTATTTATGAAGTATTTATGAAGTTGGCGTGAGCTGTAAAAAGTGCTCTAGATTTTTCTGTAGTCTGCGCTATTCTTTATGATTTCATCATCATCTGTAGATATGTGTTTCCATAAGGATGGATAACAGAGTTCTGAAGTATGATTAAGTTTCAGTTTTGCCTGCATCCTTGAATAAGGGTGGCTGCATGACTTCAACTCGGTAGAAGAGGGAATGAGCTATGCACAGGGGTGATTGCTGATCCGTCTTAATGCTGCCAAGCAACGACACAAAACAAAACAAAACAAAATAATAATAATAATAATTAATACCTGTTTTTCCAAGGAAAAAATAAATTAATCTTCTTGGTAATATTAGAAACAAAAAGGATATAATTATGTAATGTTAAATGTAACATGAAAACAAATGCTATTTTCTAGTAGTGTCTTAAAATATAAGTTATTTTGATGTGACATAACAAAATAAAATATAAGACTAAAAGATAAAATATTGTTTCTAAAATTGAAAAAAATGCATTTTTCTTAGAAAATGTACTACATTATTTATTTTCAGAAACTAATCTAAACATACTTTTATTCTTCATATATTATTAGATAAAAGTTTCAAAATGTACTCCAAAATATTTTTTTCTAAATAATTCCAAAAAAGTCGAGATATCTTGAAATTTATTGTTTTTAGGTTTATTGGAATAGTAATTTCGTTTTTAATTGAAATTTATATATATACACACACACACACACACATTATCCTGATTAATGGATCATAACCAGATAATTGTATTGTTCGATACTTACTGGGTTTTATAACATTGTTTCACTTCGAACCATATTTACAAGGTGGTTCCGGTGGGTTCAAGAGTTGGAACTCGAAACCTAAATAGCATATTGACCAACATTCACAAGTCAAAACCCTAGAGAAGCCATTACTATTAAGTTATTGATTTGTTCTCCAATTTCCATCCATACGACGTACACAAGATCTTACTTCTGCGTACTTTCGCCTGTCGGTATTTTTCTCGCTATTTTATGAGTTAAACCCATAATGAATTTTAGCGAATTTTAACAATTTAATTTCGAAAAACCTAACTTTGTCGTTGACAAAATATTGTACGCAGAATCTTGACGTTTGCCTAACGAGAAGATGGAAAATTCTCGCGCCTGTCAGAATTGCAGGAAGAAAACTCTAGTCCCCGACGATGTAACTGGCAATATGGTCTGCACATCATGCGGTGTCGTTCAAGATTTCGACAATTTTCAGGCGCATATTGGCGGCATTACTGGTGCCGCTGGTACTTATGTTCGTGTCGGCACTGTTGGCAGTGGCACTGTTCACAATTCCAAGGAAAACAAAATTTTTGAAGCCCAGAAATTGATTGAGGATTTTATGTTCAAACTAGGGCTTTCGGGTTCAAAATCTCATGAGGTTAAGCTTTTAATTGAGAAAATCACTAATGCAGAATATGGCCAGGGGAAGTGGTTTCCAGTTTTTGTTGGCGCTTGTGCGTATGTTGTGATGAGAAAGGATCAGAAGATGTTGCCAATTGTCGAAGTGGCAGATTTGGTTGGTTGTGATGCTTATGAATTAGGTCGGATGATTAGCCGGGTTGTTGATTTTATTGATTTGAAGTTGCCAGAGTTTGATATCGTGAATTCTTTTGAACGTGCGATCAAGAGGTGTCCAAGTTTTGGCGAGGTTCAAGAGGATGTGGTTCGGAGGATGTTGCAACAAGGGGTGTTTTTGGTGCAATGTTTGATCAAGTGGTTTGTGACCACGGGAAGGAAGCCTATGCCTGTGGTGGCTGCAGTCTTGGTTTTTGTCGGGGAAATGAATCAAGTACAGGTGAAGATTGAAGATGTGGCAAAAGAATTGCATGTAGCTGTTGCTACTTGTAGGCGAAGGTATAAGGAACTTCTGGAGAGGCTTGTGAAAGTTGCGCGAGTTTTGCCTTGGGGAAAAGATGTGACGGTGAAGAATATTTTGAAGAATGCTCCATGTATCATTCAATACATGGAGATGAAGTCGATGAACAAAAGTGGGAACAGACAGAGCTTTGAGCGTTTCCAGTATGATATGGAACAATTGGTTGGAGACTGTTTGAGGAAAGACATTGGATATGGATTTGATAGTTATACCATGGAAGATTGTAGCTCCCACTATTTTGAAGTGGACCATTCGTCAAATTTGAGCAGTGATTATCCAGAAAAATTCCAGATTTCTCCCGAATCTTTGGCCATGATGTATTCTAATTTCTTGGATGAAATTTCTTTAGTCAAGGCCGCTGCAGAGATTGGTATAGAGAATAAAAGGAAAAGGCGAAAAACTTTCGACCTTCAAGCATGTACAGATTGGTGGAAGGGCAAATCAGATTTGAGCAAAAAGCTTTTTCTGAAGCAGATATTGGAGAAGGATGTGGGATTGGATGCTATGCCCCCATCTTTTGATAAGGCATGCTTAGCTAAGGGAAAGAGGCAAGAAAAGATAAAAGCTGCCAAATTGCGTATTCAGAGGATTATGCATCGTAGAATTGCCAACTCTGGTTATAGTAATGATCTTTGTCTCTTTGAGCCTAAAAAATCCGAGAAGAAGAGAAAGAAAATGCATGTGGATATTGACTGGGAAGATCTCATCATTGAAACTCTCCTCCTTCATAATGTAAAGGAAGAGGAGATAGAGAATGGGCATTACAATGTTTTGTTGGCTTTGCATGTATTTGATGATGGCATTGCATGAATGATATCAGTGAGGTGCAGTGATGTTCATCCTCTAAACTGAAGCAGCTACTACATTATGTTGACATGAGTTTGGCAGAAGTATCTCTTTACCTAAAACTTTTACAAGCAAAAAGGTTGCTTTCTGTCATTCCTGTGAATTTATACCATATTGATTACTTGAAATGAGAGATTTTATATAGTCCATTTACTGCATACACGCTTGTTCTTGTCTTGTTCGTTCCCCTGACTTCAAAGAGCTCTCTTCTCCGCAGATAGCTCTTCTAGTTGGGTTGCACCTTTTTTTTTTCTCGGGTCTTGCTCCAAGTGGTAATAGGCTAATAGCTAATATTTAATATCTCCCTGATCACCAAACATAACTGCTACTCACTTTTGAGTTTAGAACCTTTGCTACTTACCAATTATTGCCAATTCATTTTGTGTAAAATGATGAGGTAATCTTTAAGGTGCTCTACTGGATGAGTCTCTCTTATTCCAATTTTCCACCTTTCTTAAGTGACTTCTTACTTTGCATGTTTAAATCATTTCTTCTTTTCTTCATTTTCTTTTTTTGGTTTTTCCTTTATTTAGTCTCCAAAATTTGTGGGAAGATCGCACTCAAACAATTCTACTTGGTAAATACAACAATTTCATTTTCCTCCTTTCTCTTTTTTTTTTTTTTTTTATTTATGTTTTCCCATCCTTCTTGTTCAATTCCCACGGTAGTGGAAAGAATTCAACCTATTCAACTAATTCAATATATATTCCAGATAATCCTAATTAAAAGGCATATAAGAACTTAATTTTTGCCATTAGGACCACATTTTTTAAACTTTTATGAGGGTAATTTGTTTTCACAAAAAAAAGCGTATTTCCCTTCATTCTTGTTTGGTTTCCCACGGTATGTGCGAAGAGCTCACTTGAATGTGACAATTCAAAACCCAAGAATTTTGCCGTAGTGCCTATTGTATTGTTTCTCTGTTATTCCAGTTTTTTTTTTTTTTCTTAAGATGCCTTTTAGTGTTGCCTTCCGTTTGTGTTACTGGAATACAGAGAAGGTATTTTAAAGTTCAGTAAGCAAATACCATGAAATTCTGAAAATCTGAAAGAGATGGAGAGTGACAGAAGATGCAAATTTTTGGGATTGCAGTAGTTCTTCTCGTTCTACAGGGCTACTCTACTACTTGGATGAGAAAATATGGGAGAAAATCAGAGCTAATGCAACTTAACCTATTACAGGAATTTGCATGACATTTTGCTTTCTCCCTTAACAGAAAGGTTTTTCAAGTAACATTTTTCTGAAAGATACAAGTGTTTTAAGAATCAGATTATTTCTCATTTCGCTTGGAGATAATTCATCTAATGCCCGAATTGTTCTTAGTTTTTGTTCTCTGGTTGATTTCTCAAATTTCCAAAATTTTGGACTTACAATAGAAAACCCTGACACAACATGATACATGATTTTATTGGATGTTTCGGGATTAAATAGGATAAATTGTAGGCATCAATTGTTGCTTTCACAAAGAGCGATAAGACTGTCAAACCTTTCCAGGGCAAACAGCAGTTTTTTTTATGTAATTCCCGAATATCATAAATTTTATTTCTCTCATTCCATGTAATAATATATTCCTATTACAAAAGTTCCTCAAAAAACAAATTTCTAGTTGATAGTTCTCTGAGTTCATGACACATACCAAACATTATTGAAATGACTCGAGATAATGTAGCCAAGCAAATAATTTAGAGTTTGGTTTCGAGTTATATATCCTCAACATTTTATCGTGATCTTTTATGCAAAATTAACTGAGGCAGGAGCGTGGCAACAAGAGACAGAAAGAAATTCCAACAAGGCGCTAGTTGAAGTTATGCTTCCATGAACTATTGCGGTTTAGCATGTCTTAGTTAACATCCGAAAACAGTTGGAAGAAAGCTTATCAGAAATTACTAAAGATCAACACACAAAATTCTTTTAGATTAAATAGAGCAGCGGCCATGGAAATGAATTCTGATTTTCAGTCTCATCCATAACTTGCACTTGCTGTGGATTTCCAGGGACTTTGCTACCCTTTCCATCAGATTCTAAGTGGAATGCAGATTCAATTCTATAAATACCTCGTGCCTTATGAATGGATTCATATCACTTCTCCTCATGTACCAAATACATTATACATTAACAATATTCCCATTCTCCAATACTCAGCTAGCAAGAATGGCCTTGACACCCTCTTGGATGCTTATTTTCGCTGCAATGCTAGTGTTGGGGATGTGGGCATCTCAAGCCACAGGCCGCACACTTCCTGATGCATTAATGACTGAGAGACATAAGACAGGGATGGAACAGTATGGACGTCCCTACAAAGCTGATGCAGAGAAGGCAAAGAGATCTAAAATATTCAAGGAGAATGTGGAGTACATTGAGTCTTTCAATGAAGCAGGGGCTCGGCCTTGCAAGCTTTCCATAGATCAATTTGCTGATTTGACTAACAGGAGTTTCAGGCATCTTGTAATAGATACGAAATCTTTTCTCATCCTAAATCATCTAAAATTTCATCATTTAGATATGTAAATGTGACAGCAGTTCATTCCATCATGGACTGGAGAAAGAAGGGAGCTGTTGCTGGTGTTTAGGACCAAGGCCAATGGGGTAAGTGAAAAAAGTTTTAGCCATCTAAATAAAATTTCAGTTTCATTCTTAGACAAGTTTTTAGCTTTCACCAGGGACCGAATTTTCATGAATAAAACATACAGGATGCTGCTGGGCATTCTCAGCTGGTGCAGCAACAGCAGGAATCAACCAGCTCAAAACAGGGAAACTGATTTCGTTATCCAAACAAGAACCTGTGGTTTGTGAGACAAGTGAAGATCAGGGCTGTATGGTCCCACGGACTATGCCTTTGAGTTCATTGTCAGAAATCATGGCCTCACAACTCAATAGAATTACCTGTATGAGGGAGTTGATGGCACCTGCATCACTAAGAAGGGGAATCCTCCCATGTTGCTAAGATTACAGGAACGAGGATGTTCCGGCCAACAGTGAGTCTGCATGAAAGCCGTGGCTAACCAACCGGTATCTGCAACCATTGATGCTGGTGGATCTGACTTCCAGTTCTACTCAAGTGGAGTTTTTACGGGAGTGTGTGGAACTGATCTAGGCCACGGCATCACTGTTGGTTATGGGAAAACTAATGATGTAACCAAGTATTGGTTGGTTAAGAATTCATGTCGAACTAGCTGGGGTGAGAATGGATGCAATAGAATGGAAAGGGACATTGATGCTGCGGAAGGCCTGTGTGGCGTTTCCATGCAAGTTTCTTATCCAACTGCTTAAAAAATTGTTGCAATTGTACAAGCTCCCCAAGTAGGAGTTCCTTGTTTCTATATATAGCGTGTCCATTGTTCTTGAATTATGTGCATGCTTATGCTGTGTCCTTATCCATTCATATAAATATGGACTTTATGAAAAATATGTAAAACAAGGGCCTGTTGTCAAGAGATGATATCAGATTATCAGATGCATGGATATATATAATTTTCCAATATAATTGTATGCCTAAAATACTGCATTATTTTAATATTCACTGAGGAAATTTTATGCCTCAAATACTGCATTATTTCAATATTCACTGAGGAAATTTCATGAGAACAAACATTCAAATGAAGATGAGAAACAAAGACATGGAGAACATCACTTCGAAGTTAACATGCCATGCAATTCCTTGATGTGCCCCGTGGATCATGGATAACTAGATAAGACTGATTTCATTACTGTCCTGGAGCAAAGGCCTCGACCGGGAAAGTCTTGGTGATGCCTGCAAGACTCTTGAAGTGAATCTTGCCGGTGGGTGGATCATCAAGTGCTATCTCACTTACTGGAGGCCACAGCATCAGCTCCTTGGCCTTCACTCCCTTGAGCTTCTTGATTCGCTTCTTCTCCACGTAGCCCGTTATATCTGTGTCATAACTCACAAGCTTGCTGATCATCTTGAAGTTATGCTCCACTTTTTCCTTTTGCTGGATCCACATGTAGCCTGTGCTCCTCACAAATCCCACTTCAATCACATCAGCCAGGGGGAGAAGCCCTTTCGGCAGTTCAAACACTTCAAGAAGGGCCATGGCCATTTTTAGCCCTTCCTCATGACCTGTCTTGACAATTCCTCCTTCCTTTTCTGCCATTGTCAATCTGAAGGGATTTTTTCGTTTCTTCTGTTCAGTGGTGAGATTGGTGGGGTTTTTAAGCATTTGCTTGATCAGAATTTATACTGAGGAAACATGCTGCAAGAAACAAAAATGCAATGGAGAAACCAACGTGATGAACTTTGTATTGTCCACTAAAACTAATACTCGAATAACAATGCTTAAGCTGGCCATCATTTTCATCTAAGTATAATCTTTCTCCATTTTTATTGTGTCCCATAACCTGAGACAGCGGTTTTGATTTTAAGCATATGGATTCACCACAATTAATGACAGTTCTTGCTCAAGAAAGAGAATCAACTTTATGCAAATGTCCAAAAATATATAAAATCCACTTTGATCTTGGGCCTCAAGTGTTAGAATAGGTTTGGTCCATTTTAAATTGGGCCAACAACGCACGACCCATGTTTATTGTCTGCAGATCGCAGTTTAGCGTTGGTGTGGAGGGAATTAAATTCAAAGCTTAAGGCTTTTAATTAATATTTTTATAGTTAATGAGTTGCAATTAGGATATTCCAGGTTGCTTTTTCAAAGAGCTTTGCATCTTGGTCTAGATGCACAACAACTTGCCTTAAAAACAAATTCATAAAATATATATAGTAACTATAAATTAAGTATTTAGCTACGTGACTGCCAAGGGAATTGGCTGGGGGGTCATTTTCGTGTAAATTACATTGCACTAATGCGCTTTAATTTTCTGCCTTGTTTAGTGTAAAGTAAACTTCACTTAATATTCGCATCATTTGTATCACGTCAGCGATGTTTGATTTAATTATTAAGAAAATTGACCATATTTCATGTCAAAGTCTTTCTTTATTTGCCAATGTTATGGTAGGGATTTGAAGTTATGTTATAATTAATTACTTGATCCACTAATCAATACATAGTTAGATTTCAAATTGTTTTATTATTAAGAAAGCCTAGCTTAATTCTTTCGTCAAATTAAGCATAAATGAAAAATAGATTGATCTGCTCGATTATTGAAAAAATTAGTCATTGCGACACAAATTATGTTATATACCGAAATTAACATCATTAATTCTAAAAAATTTACCAAATTATTTTTCGTGAAATTAATCCCCTTATTTTCCCTTTTTTTCTAGTATTGTAAAAAGGAAAAAAAAAAACATTAACAGTAGCATCCTGAAACAACTTTTTTTTGTACTTATTTTTTATTTACTAATAATTCATCAAAAGAAAAAATATGAGAACACAATATCGACAAAAAAAGAAAAGAAAAAATGACTAATCTGATCGGAGTTATCCAATTATCAACCAAAGCAATTTCAGTATAATTTCAGGCTGGGTCCTCCAGAGGAAGCAAGCTAAGGTGTATAAGAAAGCAGCGGGATAATAGTGGGCGGACCATTTGAATATTATATAATCTTTCAAATCGTTTTTCTTGCATGATTAATGTAACTTACTCTTTAATTCAATATCTGGTTTTTTATATTATAAATTCTAATATATTATTTTATTGCACTACATTAATTGTCGCAACTTATGTGTATTATTGATAAAAAGTTTGTAGATTAATCAATTTGTAATAGAAGATTTGTGTGATTAAAATATTAAATACAGGAAACCCGAGATATATATATATATATATATTAGGCATGTATATGTTGAAGGTTCATCACCAAAATCATCCTCACAACAGGATTGCTATTATTTTTGTTATTCCACACCTCAGATTTTCCAGGAAAACAACTACTCAAGATATTAAGCTCCTGTAAATTCTCAATATGACGGTTAGCTTTTCTTTCTTGAATCTCCAAGTGCCCGCTATATCTATATCTAATTATATATATATATATATATATATATAGCCATATATAACTAGTTTTGATTACTAATTTGCATAGAACAAACATGCATTTGTGTTGATGAATTTACATGCTTTTGTTTTCTGTCCTACTGTTGTTACCAAGTCGAGTCGTGTGTGGTACCGGAATGCATGGAAAGATGAAATGTAAACTTAATTTTTCTTGAAAAAGAAGAAGATGAAAGCAAAGTAGAACTCTGGAATGCATATAACAGGTTTGTAAACAAAGATTTTGGCTGCCAAGACAAAACTATTTTACATTATTGGGAAGATTTGAAGACATTTTTCCTTGATTTGCTTTCTGTTTGAGGTAATTAAGGTATATATTTATATAGAACTTCAATACTTTGAAGTAGTATCATGTTCAACAATGAAGAGAAAGAGAAGTTACTCAAGTGGCTGATATATGGAATTATATTGATGTAAAGTTGAATTTGTAATTTATATTGAAGATCTTGATGGTCGTGGACTGGTTGCGAATCCAGACTATAGAAATCTTTAACTTCAAAATTTCTGAACGCAGATTTTGTAGGCTGGTATTTGTGTTCTTTGTTCTAACTTACTGATGCTTATAAGAAAATTTCGCTTTTTTCCCTTGTAATTATATTCCCTGGATATCTGTAATTCACAGCAGAGACTGAAAAGAAAAGTATCAACAACAAGAACAAAGTGACTACTTCAAGAATTTGAAATAATTAGATTCTAACGAAGAATTTGGATTTAGAAAAAGCACTATTGATTCAACTTATGAAGAGGATCGTTTCGTTCTAAGGTTTTGTTTTTTGCAGCATAAGCAATATTGATTTGGATGCAAGTTTATACGCTATATCCCTGTTGTTTTATCAGTTTTATGACATGCGAAAATATTAAAATATTATGGTAGCCGTATTTGCTGCAGGTGCTGGTTTCCTACGTTACTCTGTTACTTGACACCATTGAGAAACTTGTTAAGGGCAAAAATGTGGTGGCATTTGGCAAAATAGTCTGTCAGATGTAAAACCATTAGTACAATTTCATGAATGAGAAGCGATACATGGATTGGGTTGGATTGGATAAGGATATCATAAATAATGTATATATGTTTGCCCCAGAGGACCTCATTATGAGAATTTTTCTGTTAGAAAACTTATTTAAAGGCATAAAATTGAAGAACCTACTATATCAACCTTTATGGGCCATTATGTTATCCAGTATCACAACAAAAAATTATCACAAAGTTTGTAATGCCTAAAATTATTAGATTGATAATGTTATTATTTATCAACTGGGCTACTGTAAATCTTACATCAGCATTGTTGTTTCAGATTGTGGAGATGAGAGTGCACATGGACTGTCCAGGATGTGAAAGCAAAGTAATGAAAGCTCTTTCCAAATTAGATGGTATGAAGGAATTCTTTCTTTCTCTGAGCATACTTGATTTTCTTTTGAATTACAGGGTATACACATCCTCAAAAGCAAAAATGGAATTGTAGAAAATTGTGTGGATTTTGCCCTTTTTCATTAATGGTGATTCTTTACTTAATATGTCCTGCTCAATTAGATTAATAGGGATTATCTCTAACTAATTTGAGCTGTGAAATGATTAGGAGTGGACGACATTGACATAGATATTAACAAGCAAAAAGTAACAGTCATGGGTTGGGCTGATCAGAATAAGGTTCTCAAAACTGTAAGGAAGACTGGGCGGAAGGCCGAGCTCTGGCCATTTCCCTACGAGCCGTTGTGCCACGACTACTACGGCCACTACTATGGGAGTCCGGCTAATTACTTCTATTCGGACCACAACTCTTGGTACGGCAGCCAAGCCAATTATTTCACGGCTGAGCCAGAATACTACAACCACTACTATGGAAGTCCGGCTAGTTACTTCTATTCGGACCACAACTCTGGGTACAGCAGCCCAGCTAAATATTTCACGGCTGAGCCAACCTCTACGTACAACTATCGTAAGCATGGGTACAATGGCCACGAACATGGCTACTATCAACAGCCACCATCCTCTGCTATCCTTGATGAACGGACCACCACCATGTTTAGTGATGACAATGCGACTGGTTGCTCTATAATGTGATCAAATGAAGAAAAAGCAACACTTTTCAGTGCACTTTATGCATGTATTGACTCAATGTATGATGTGGGTTTTGATTTGCAAAATAGGAAACAATTGCTTTGGTTGGGATTCCATCTCCATCGACCATCGTGTTCTTCATTTGCGTTGTCGCGAAACTTTAAGAGTAGATAATGCAACCTTAAATACCCCCAGTCATGATAATTTCAACAGATTTATTTCTCGCTTCTTCCCTTTGATGGGAGGATGAAACTATAACACAATATCAACCAAAAGTTATCTCTATCTATTGGTTAATTATATAAAACTCATGGTATGTTGATTCAGACCGTCATTCTTGTCTGTTATCCTCTGGGTTTAATTTGTAATATGGGAATTCGACATATATCGAGAGGAAAAAAAAAATGAAGTTAATTTAACTTCTGAGGAGAACAGAATTTTCTATCATACTGTCAATGTACAGCTACAAACTATGGCCAACATATGATGAAGAGTCTTGTTGCTTCTCTTGTTGCTTTATGGAGTCGGCAACATGAGCAACCACTCCTGCTCCCGCATTATTAAACCATTCATTTTTCACCTGTTTATGAAAAGGTAAGAATCAGATGATAATGAAGAATAAGCATAAAACACCATGACATATGAGAGATTTGCAGTTACTTTACATGAATATTGTGATGCGCAAAGAAGGGCCAGAATGCCGAGTGAAAGCTGACATCAACTTTCATCCATCCTAATCGTTGTAAACCATGTATCATTTCCTCTGTAATAGACAACTGTCATTTCCTGAACTGCTACAAGATAATGAGTCTTAAAAGAGTTAGCAGCTTCAGTCAACATTGAAATAATACCTTCCATAATCTCATGATATCCTATGGTATTCTGTGGGCTGGGTTCATTTTGAGCAGCCTCCTTTGCTTTGGCTGCCTCTGGAGGGAAATGCGGACTCTCAGACAAAACTGGCGGACAATACTCCACATCAACAATATGTTCATAGCCATCCAATGACCGACTAGGAGGCTGCGAGTTTCAAAATCAGAAATCTCACTAGAGTGACAGAAAACAAAGGTTTTACTAATTCTGCAGATCAAAATTAATGAGGAGCAAAAGATAGAGAAGAAAGAATGTGATCACAATATTAGGCGAATATTCCATGCACACTCTCTATGGTATGCTAACCTACAGTAACAAAAAGTCAACAATCCATTATTAATGTTAACACATTCATTAATTAGATATATGAAGATGTCTCGAACCCTATCCCCATTAAAACCGCCAGCAAAAATGAAAAGCAGTAACTCATAGTTTTCTGAACCAAAAATATCTCAAAAGAAAAAAAAAATCCACCAAGATATGAACTTGTCTCAAATTACAGGACCGTGGAACCATTTGTCAATGTGAAAGAAGCCAGAGACACTTTTGTATAGAATAGGACTTGGTCAACCAAAGTATAAATGAAGACTGAATAAGTAATATCTATGTCATCTAATCCAAATAGATATAATTTTGAACACATTCTAAATGCAGTCGAAATTATTGAAAAATAAATAAACTATAACAAAGATTTCCAATAACCATGATTGTACTAGTACTCCATTTTTCTTGAAACCAACCAAAGGAAAATGTTTTCCTTAGTGTTTTACTCAATGGAACCCAAGATCCAAATGGGGCCGGGAGTCTCAGCATAATATTTAAAATCCAATAAAGATTGCAAGAGCAGTAAACACACTCTATTGGTACAAAGTTCAACACCCTGCACACTGGACATGAACCACTTAAGGTCACCTTTCCAGATTCTTGCAGAAATGAACTTAAGAGTTGAATGTGAAAATCACTTGAATAGGCTATGGCGCTATGCCATCATGGCGGAAATGAAAAAAGCAAAAGAAAAGGTCTCACCAAGACTCACAATTCTTGAAACGTATCCACAACTAACACCAATGAAATGGATTGACTACAGTTCAGAAAATCCAAGCTATGATTGAACTTGAGTTACTGGATTCAAAGTCCAATCCTAGACACTAGGCATCTGTCTCCAGATTTTGAAGAAATGAAACTAAATATTAAAACAGGAAACATCATTTAAATAACTAATCCTATTCGGCCGAAATTAAAAAGAAAAGGTTCCACCGAGATTTGAACTCGGGTTACTGGATTCAGAGTCCAATGTCCTAACCGCTAGACCATGGAACCATTTGTTTCGTGCTAAAATAGAACAATTTTTTAACCTAAAAAAACCAAATATAAAGGTTCCACCAAGATTCAAACTTGGATCACTAGATTTCTCATTCTAGGTTCTTCATAGTAACAATTAGCCCATGGAACCATTTAATAGTATGAGATGGAACTAAATACTCTTAATTGAAAGAATGGTGTAGCTCGAAAATACTTTCTCTTCTCTGCCAAACCAGCATAAATAATGCTTCCCGTATATATACTCATCTCAAGTGGGGAAAGATAAGCAATACACTTAGATAAAGGCATACAAAAGATCTGTAAAATCCCGTGCCACTTGTTCAGATCTTGAGTGGATTTCTTGAGATATCAGGTCAGTCGCTATTTTCTTAGTATATTTCTTGCATACAGAGTGTTGCTCCCCAAATTCAGGTTTAGTAAAATTCTAGGACTTATCAATAAATGCTAAGCAGCAATGTAGTTTCTATATTGGAATGAGCCTAGAGTCGATAAATATATCCTAATGAAGGAAAACCTACACAAATTGGGGTCAATTCTGTACCTACACTGTTATACAGATGCTAAGAGAAGACAAAGGAGGTTCCACCGAGTTGAACTCGGGTTATTGGACCAGAGTCCAATGTCCTAACCGCTAGACCATGGAACCATATTTGAGATATGATTAACCATCAAGACTGTTTGGGGAAAGGAAACAACAATAATAGATGCCCGGGTTTTTTCTAGTTTTAAAAGCTGATGGAACATATCCTTAATTCGATATAGGCTGAAAATTAACGTTCCTCAAGATTTGGGTTCTAGTAACTGGATTGAAAGCCCAATGTCCTAACCAATACTCCAATATCCTAAATTTGCAACTGGATGAGAAGAAAATCATCAAGGAAAATCTTTTCCTTGTGTTTGGTTCCAAGATAAAGCATGAAAACTGAGCTTACAAGCACATTGAGGCAATATTTTTTACTATCACTTCTAGATAATCAACTATTTTGACTTTTATTTTTGTGAACCAACTACTCAATAAAAGATACTACTTGATTATAATGATCAAGTATTTTAAAAGAAGTTTTGATTGGAATTTTACATTGACAAGAGAAAGAGAGGAGAGGAATATCAATTTTGACATGTTTTCCTTCTCCCCACTCTATATGAAACTTAGAATCCAAATCGAAGCTATAATGAAAATTATTCATAAATAAGAGAGTGCTTCTGTTGGGTACATCATTCAATTCATAGTTAAATAAGCAAAAGGGAGATTAGTACAGTTATTGGATTCAAAGCACTAGGCCTAATGAAGTTTACTTTTAAGACTCTTATAGATAAAGGACATGACATTAATAATATGCGAAACATCAGTTTTCTCAGTGTGAAAACATATGCTCTATTCAGGACAAACAATTAAAAATTCCACTAAGATTTGAACTCAGGTTGCTGGATTCAGAGTCCATTGTCCTAACAACTAGATTATGGAACCATTATTGAGAAGAAATTACCTACTGAGACTATTTCTCAAGGAAATGAACATTTATTACATTCGTGGGGTTTCTTTCATTTGTAATGCTGAACAGCATGGGTTACTAATTTGCATAAGCACAAGTTCTGCTCAGATCCAAAAAACAAGCACAAAGTGAATGGGGCATAAACAAAAATTTAAGGACAGGTTGTTTTCGTTTCATCACTCACATACTTAATTGAATCTGCAAATCTTTCAAATAGTCCCTTTGTCCTGGTTTGAAAGCTCTTATTTGGGATTCCATGTATAATGTTCCATCTACTCAAATAGTAATATACATTCCAAAATATCCTTATTTGAAGTGATGTTGCGACTCGTAATATATTTCAACTGCTTATTGAGGGCAAAACTATAAAGATACACAAAAAGTTCATTTAAACTCCATGCCAAATCAAAGACCGAGGTGTTTATTCTGTGAAAGAATAACAAAGTCTCTTTTCACCTTCCCTCCAAGTCCATCATCCAGAAAGAAGCTAAATGGGAGTTTTCTGAGCATAAGGCTACACTTTAGTTGGCCAAGTCATCTTTTGAAGGAGCAAAAATAAAGTTTCCACCTAGACTTAAAACTCAGATTACTGTATTCAGAGCCAATGTCCTAATCCCAAGATCATACACTAAAACATCTCATTATTTAGCTTAGCATCTTTTAAAACTCAAGGTGTTTAAATGACATCAAAGTAGGTCACAGAAAGTAAAGAAAATTATCATCTCACACCCTTACTGATATCTTTGTTATTGCACAGCTCTTATTTAGTACTATCTTTCATAAGACTGTATCTCAGATGCTAGTTCTCATGTGCTAAGACGCCATTTTTCATCTAATTTTCACCCACATGCTTTTTTGCAACAAGGAGCTTCTTGCAAAAAGCTAAGGCCACCTCACATAAAGAACTGTCACACGATAAGCCAGAGAACTAAAAAGTTTAGGCCAGTGATTAGGTCTAAATCGAAACTCCTCCTCCAACGAAATGATAAGTTATTTTTAAACACAGAGCATTCATGGACATTATCAGGAGTTTATTCTGGAAATCTAGCTGAATATGATCAGACTACTTATTTTACATAAAATAGCTGAATTATTTCAATCAAAACCTTGCCATCAAAGTTTTAGTTATTAAAGTATATTTACAGCTGCAGACTAAAAAAAATATAATAGGCAACTAGTAGATAAGAAAATATGTAATTACCTGAACAAGTTCTGTTTCCCTTCGTATGGAGGATGTGCGCCAACCAACCATATCTGGATTGTGTTAAGAATCTATATATCAATGCCAATGCAACAGAGAAGAACCATTTCAACAGTAATTAACTCAGACATGTTTTGAGTGCCAACTTAAGGAGACTGAATATCAGGATACGGTCATAAGAGACATTAGCATAAAGAACCCGACATCTGAAAGTGCCAAGCGCAGATCTGCGACATAATAAGCTTCAAATAAAACACCAGACAAAAGTTGATTAAAGAACATATTAACAGGCTAACTGTACTCACATAAATTTTCCATCATCACAATCTGAGGTCATTTGTAATAAGAGAGGAGGTTTGTCAGGCTTGCCATCTGTAAGGAAGAGCTGACTGCCAGTTCGACCAGCAAAAATAGGGGCAACTGGAGCAGCAAGTTTCTCCAAGAAAGGCACGCCCAGAAGGAATGGAAGCTGAGTCATTGAAGAAAATTAACTGTCTGGAGGTCAGATTCCAAATGATCACCAATGACAACTAAGTGTTAATGGTAATATCTTTTAAGCCCATGATGCAAGCAACATTAGTCAAACGTTCAACACTGGGACAGGCCTGATAAGACCAGTGGATCATTAATCTGAAAATCAACAGAAAATGAATTTACTATGAGGGTGCATAGTCATTTCCTCTAAGTTTGGACCTTGGATTTTGGCCAGGAAAAATGTTAAAAACAAAGCACAAAGTAATATAATTTCATTAGTGTTTTCCTCTCTAAAATCCAAGGACCAAATATAGCCTTATCAAACTTCAGGAACAAAGAGGCAGAAAGAAAAGAATGGGAAAAGAAAAAAAAAGGATAAGAACTCGTAAAGAAAAAGTGAGAGAATCAATTTGATACGCATCGAGGATATATGATAATTCCAATCTTTCAGACGACACAGTTAGTCATATCTTGAATTCTACAGAAAGTACTCCCAACGTTCATCGGTTTTTTCCTTTTAGGTTAAAAACCTCTACATCGAATCATATGCAGTTAACATGAAGAGGGCTAAAACAAGCCATTTAATTTTAAATCCACGAAAAAGAACATACATGAAACATGAGTTGATATTACCATTAGCAAAATATACCTGCTTATTTCCTCTTACTCCAAGATGAGGCGTTGCCAGGGTAATAAAATTAATTGCTTCCAGCCCAGCAATCAAACCGTTATTTGAAGAGCATGAGGTTTCAAAATTTGTAGCAGAAGAGGCAGCTATATCATCAGGTTGATCAGAAGAGACATTAGGAGTGTACAAAACAGCAACTGCATATCTTGCAATTAATCCACCAAGAGAATGGGCCAAAAAGGATATCTTTTTTAAGCTCTCTGTCTTCTTCACAACCTGCATGACCTGTTCAAAGCAAACATTCGTGTAAAACCAATATAAAACATTTTAAAAGATTTACCTAATCCTTTGGAGAATCCATATCAGCACAAGGTCCAGACACCACACCAAATGGAAAGCAGAAAAAGACTTCTGCCCCAGGCATATGAAGTGGCAGCTCAAAGAAACCCAAACATTCATTGTTCACAATGTAAGGTACAATACTACATAATAAGACATGCACAAGCACAACCTCCCCAAAACTTACTTCATCAGCCAGTCGTTTACCAGCACCATCAATGCCAGTGAATGTCTTGGTGTACATATTGCATGAACTTGCTGCACATAATAAGCAAGTTAAAATCTTAAATAAACTTTTGGCAAAACTAATTATTACCACCAGCAAAAGGGTCCTTTGATCTCTGCCCAACACTGGGACTGACTTTACACAAAAAATAAAAAATAAAAATAAATAAATAAATAAAACACACACACACACCTCAGAGCAGATGCCTTTCTTTCCAATCTTTTGCGCAGAACAAGTAAACATATTTTGCATATACAATTCTAGTTCTCCTCCTAGCCAAGCCCCTCTACAGCCCCATCTTTCATAGAAAGTTTGTACTTTGATATTTGCATATTAACTCACCATTTGTATATCTTGTGCCAAACAGTAAGCTCACTACTGTCTATCCCAACAATAAAATTCCTAGATCCTCCCCACTACAATACAAGTGTCCAATTATCTAAAGGGGATGGGAAAGGCCAAAATCTATGAGACAGGCAAGGTATGCCTCCACTTATCATGTAAGATCACAAAAACATAGTAACACCACAAAATGGGATGTAGATCTTCATATTCTTTCCTTTTCTGCTACAGATCAGAATGGTCCCAATCTGAAAATGACCAATTGGAAGGGCAGAGCAAAAAAAGTTCAGATGATGTCTTAAAGGATATCTATAAAGGAAAGAAGGATACTAATGAATTAAAGAAAGACCAATAGATCTTTTGCCGACCTTCCCCCTAAATTGATCAAAAGAGAACGGAAGACTATGGCAGGCATCTCACATGTACCTCAGAGCAGACAAAGGATTTGCGACACCAAACCCTCAACCCCAAAACATCCCCATGAAACCCACTCTCTAAGAATTTGGCTTGACAAAGCAGTGCTACTGTTGTTGATTATTTTACATCCAGCAATTTAGAACTACTTTTTGTCACTCCATAACAAAATTCAGAGTAAGCTGATAAATCCGTATGTCAATTTTACAACACAATATCACACAGATCATAAGAATAGCATTGAAGTTCATGTTAGCCTAGTAAACATTATATGTTGACAATTTGCACAAAGAAAATACCATATATCAGGAATCTTTTTCCTAATCGCCTCTTCAACTCTGCTTCAAAATATGTCCAGTCACTTGGGCTGCAGTACATGGAAAACTTCAGTAAATCTCAATCATAATACAGATCAACAAGCACTGAAACAATGTGTTAAATTTTTTTGTTTACGTAACAATAAAAATTAAACAAGCTTTCTCTGAGAAAGAAAGTAGGATATGTAACAACACACACCGCTGGCATTTTCTTTTCCTTTGTTTCCACACTTGATAAATCTAATTTTCTTTATTTTCCTCAAGTGTAAACAATGTATAAATGCACAGAATCAAGGCATACGAATGCTCAAGAACCACATAGATTAAAATCAAGAAGGTAAAGGCATGTAAAACTGAGTTATACATTGAGTTGTATGCTTAGGTAAATAAACATAAACACAAAAGCTATACCAGAAAACTGAAAGCATGGAAAGGAAAAATGAAGAGCAATATGAATTGCCAGGATCATGACCATATCCTAGAGAATTCAATATGGAGGAGAAATCTTAGAAATCTACCCCTTGTCATCCAAACTCAAGGAAAAATGTACTACATTGGTCACAGCTTTTGACAGCTGCAACAGGTCGCACATGTTTGAAAACAACAACCAGATAAGGCAATCTAGGCAAAATACCTTATAGGAGGACAACATGAGACATTAGCTAGGTGTCAGTTTCCGTTCTTTGTTGTCTACACTTGTGCTGTGTCTTTTGACCATGCAAACTCTTTTTTAAGTTTTCTTGAGACCAAAATTGATTGCCTGATGAAACACAGAGTTGAGATTCGAAAGCAAGCAAAGAGAGAAATAGGATAGGCCCTTTTCTTTGGAATGATGAAGCATTTCTTCTTTTCTTTTTATTTCATATGGAGTACTATATTTCACACAATACTTCTACTTCTTCAATGAATGCAGCATTAGATTTAACCTCAACTTGACACTCACACCTGATACCCATGACTCAGACTAAAAATGGAATAGCATTTCTTCTGCAAATAATAAAAATCAAATTCAATACTATCAGCACCAAATGAAACACTAGATTTAACAAACAGAGATTTGAAAGGTGATATAAGAAAATCCCCAGAATTTTCTGGATGAAACTAGGTCTTACTGTTGAATGTTCAAATGCTATACATCAAGATTTACCTACATAACCAGAAGATGGTTCATAATTCAAGCATACTGATAAACTACAACGTTTAGACGGAGGAATAGAGAACTCTACTTAATGTCAAAGTTAATTCCCTGAATCTGAAATAGAGTCAATTAAGAAATTGTACCATGGTTCACTGGCGAAGTGTTTCCCATCAAACTAAATCACTGAAGGACTTTTTCATCTTTCTAATAATTATAAATCATTCAATGAGATCTGACCACTAACAACAGATTGACCATCAAACCAAGCAAAATAAAGGAAATAGGATGACCTTAAATGAAGTGAAAGACACAGGAAGCATGTATGGCCTCCTCTCACAGTATTCACTCTCTATATTTTTATCTACATTCTATTCTTCATTATACCAATTCTTCATTCAAAACCAGCATAATTCTTACCATTAATTGGAGAGGTCCACTTATATAAATTGTATTAAAGATGCGCTCGTAATTAAGGTCATTTCTATTTCTTTCATCCACATTTCCATTATACCAAGTCTTCATCCATATGGTCTACGAATAGGGCAAAGAATCTTATTTCCTTATTCCATGTACAAGAATATGAATACCTCCCCATGATGCCATGAACAAGAACAAGAAGATGATCGGGTTTATCCTCAACATTAATCGTGGCCCCCGGTGATGAAAGATTTCCTTGAGTAGTAGTCATGGTATGAGCTTTGAGGCTTTGGCGCTTCCAGATATTTTTTAAGCCTGCAAGGTGCAGGTAAACCCTCAGAGTGAAAATCAAGTAAGTATATGGTATCAGGTAGTAAAGTGCTGCATCCTAATGCAACTACATAGACGTGGAGCAGTACAGATACTGCTGATTATACAGCATGGATATACTTAAGTGATGTAATGCACCTTCAATACGTAGAATGTGCGCTGGGTATTCAATTAGATTGCTAGATGAAGTTTAAGCAAAGGGTTACCGTAACAACAGACTGATAAAATAAAAGCAAAGGGTTAACGCGACAACAGACTGATAAACTAAAATTTTGGTGCAAAGATTTTTGAATTACTAGGTCTCCCGTCTAAGGCTGCAAACAGCAATTCAGGATTCTGAGTGGTTGTTATACAGCCAAATCCTTTTGAGATCGACTGGAAATTGGTATGAGTATTAATAGTGGTGGGGAAAAAAGAATCCAGGTATGATTGTGTTAAATGAATGTCCGAAACAGAAAAATTAAGGAGAAAATCCACATTACACAAACTCACTGCAAACCTAAAGATTATCAAATACCTGCAGCACTAAACTTCATAATAAATCTTCAAATTACCAAGGAGGCGAAGAGAGAACTTGCCAGTCATAGGACCCACAATCTTTAAATTGCTATTTACAAAATTTACCCTTTTTTTAATCAATCAGACAAAAATTACAAAGAAGTTATGGAATTGATACTATCAAATATCTTAAAACCATAACACGCATATTTTCACAAAATTCTTGATTTTCGCTCAACTCATCGCACAGGATTCTACAAAACTAGTGATTTTTCACAACCAAAGTACAAGAAAAGTAAAAGGAATGAAGGTTTATCGCAAAAAAAAAAAGGTGGGTGGGGGGGCGCGAAATACCAAACTCCAGAGATTCCATAATTCCCTTGAATATAGATTTCAAAAGTGTGAAAATCTTGGCCATACTTCTTGTCCAGCATAATACAAGAAATTAGTTCCAACACATAAGTATCCGAAGAAAAATTGTGAAAGCCACCGTCAATGAGAAAAGAAAAAAGAGAGCGAGTGGTTACCGGAGAAAGTTAAGAAATTCCAGTTATGCCCTGGGCGACAGTGCGATGAATTAGGATAGGAAGAATAAGAAGAAGGGGAGCAAGAATTAGTAGAAGACGACGACGTCGGATTGTTGTGGTTCCGATGGCGAAGAATTCGAGAAGAACAAGGATAAAACAAAGGCGGGGAGGATGCCATTTGTCTGCTATTTATAGTAGTTAAAAAATAAGGCAGCAGATTCTAGAGAGCGATGGTTAGTCCTATAATATTTGAACATTGAAATGGCTAAGTCAGCATCTCTAAACCCCATACAGTTGGTTGTTCGCCTCCGCCCATACTCTACCGCCACGGAGGAGAAGTAGATTTTTACTTCTTTGTGTTTTTTTTGTCCTCTCTGCAGGACTGGTCGTGTAATAAATTATTTGAATTATTATTTTTTCTTGTAATAAAAAGATGATGGATTAGAGACCAATAATCCTCCATCATTATTATGATTTAGCCATAAATAATTTTTAAATAAAAGGCAAATTATTTACTACAATCCCATCAAAATACCAACTAAATTAAATTCCTCACAACTTTTTAATTAAATCACTTAAAAGATACAGAACCTAAAACTAATTATTGTTGGTTAGTGAAAACTCCAAAAAACTTCATTTTACAGTCCAATAAAGGACTTGATGCATTTTACAGAATGAGAAGACCCCGGACCCACCTAGTAATTGTCCAAGCCATACACACTTGACCAAAATTATATTGCCAAATCAGGTAATTCTAAGTTCCAATCTATCGTACAACTACTAGATCGAGGAGTACAACAAGTATTGTGGTGAATAGTATTCGAATACGTAGGTACAAGGCAGCGAAAAGAAAAAAAGGAATTTCAAATCACTGGTTTGAGTGCGTGGGAGAGAGATCCTTCTGCAGAAAAAAGCTGGAGCCAAATTAATTTTCAACCTCACAGAAATAATTGGCAATAGAAGCATATATGTGTATACGTATACCCACACAGCTCAGAAATCCTCGTGTGCGTATCCTCATTCCCCAGAGTTGAGAAAACTAAAGAAAGAAAAGTAAAGAGAAGACAGCAAAAGGGACAAGAGAAGAAAAATGGCAAGGCTCATGTTGCGATCCTCTTTGCTGGGCTCTCTGCTTGCTGTCTCTCCCCGCCATCGCCCACTCCTCAGCCCCTAAATTCTTCGTCCAAGGAGAGGTCTAGTGCGATGTCTGCCGTGCCAATTTCAGTATATTAATAGACTCAGTGAGCCTACGCCAGGCGCATAAACAATCACTTTCTTGAAATTCTTAATAATCTATATACGGATATGATGAATGAAGACGTGTTACAATACCACACACACACACACACACACATATATATATATATAATATAAATAATTCTATATGTATATATACAGGGGAGCGAAGGTGCAGAGGCGAGGAAGCGGGGAACATAACGTACAGCTTGGAGGGCGAAACCAACGACAATGGAGTACAGTTGGCTGTGGAAGGTGATCATGGGGAAGAACTATGCGAGGTGACGCTGGTGAAGAGCCGCAGGACTGACTGTGATGAGATCCCGGATGAGGGATGGGCTGAGAAGCCGTCCTCAAAAGTCACTCTCACCGTAAACAGTGGTTTCTATGATGAAACCCGCCATGCCAACCCGCTTGGCTTCACCAAGAAGGAGCCTTGCCGCAGGGTACAGAGCTTTTCAAGGAGCTCGATTTGGGCCAGGACTTTAGATCGTGTCTCTCCAATTTTTCTTTGAATTAGTTGATTCATTTACAAGTACGTTTTTTCTTTTTTTGGCATTCCTGTTATTCTTGTGGGTCTAAAGTTTAGGGTCTTTTGAGTTGATGGGCTTTTACAAAAGCACGTACCAAATCCAAGTTTGATTGTTTTAGGGTAGACTTAGCAAGTTTTATTTGTTGCGGGTCTATATATATGCACTTTCTTGTGCTGGGACTTGGAAGGATGTGATAAAAACCAGTTGTAGATTCTGAGAGAGATTAATTAATTGTATCTTTGATGAATGATACAATTTTTATTTGCAATTCACTACTTATTTCCAAATGAGTTAACAAATCTTGGAAATAAAACTGATTTATTTCCAAATAAGTATTCAATTTCCAACATTTTTAAAGCACCAGTATAAATACGAAATTCATGAACACTCAAATCTTGGAATATTATGAAACATCCTAGTATTTGGAGTTGGAGGAAACACGAAATGATGGAACATTTTTTAAATTCCTATTCCTCCTTTCTTCTTTTAATCTACTAAACCCTCATATGTTGTATAGTACATGTTATAAATCCATCAATTTTCAATTTTCACAATCTAAATTTAATAACTATCTTATCCCCCGAAATAATTTAGTTGTATTCCATGCCTGCAACCTTGTGACCTCTAATTTCATGTTGTTACAGTTGAATAACCAGACATTCTTGGTGTATAGATCATCAATCATCACACGGAACCCATGTCATTAGACCTTTTCATCATCACTAGATGGCTGAGGCTTACCAGTCATATACCTTCATAATTTCTTCTTGGTCTACGCTTTTGATTCTAATATCAACAGTATATTTTAGTTAAATTAATGGATTAAATATTAAATTATCAACTAGTACAGGGTGTATGTACAGCAAGAAGCTTAGGCAACTAGCAATTTTTTTTATTTTCTAATATTTTTTTCCTTGGAACTACAAGACAAACAGGAAGATCATTAACAACTTTGACTGTTGGGGGCGCATCTCCTCCTCTTGGCCGGAAAAAGATGCCCAAAAACGCCGTGCTCCGCCACTTGCCACTCCTCCATCCCGTTGAAATCCAACTGTTGCACGCCCGATGCATCAAACAAGCAGCCCTCCGACAACGCGGACAGGCCCCGGCACGGCGGCTTAGTTTTCCGGCGACCTGCACCGACGGGCACATTGCGTAGAGCCCCACCGGCTGTCCAGTACCTCTGGCAGCCCTTACAAAAGTGTCTAGGCTGATTAACATTGTAATTGTTAAAGTAACAAAACTTGGTTTCCATGCTTTTGCACCTCGGGCATGGAATGATCTTGTCTGGCCTCTTTTCCACCGCGACATCCACTTTCTTTGGTTCTTCATGATCATTGTTTGCTTGCGATCTTTCTTTTACTGAAATTGTAGCGCCAAACAACTTGATCCCTGATGAGTTGTTACTTTCTTGGACCTCAGCCATATTCGAGAGAGAGAGAGAGAGAGAGAGAGTATTAGGATTGATTATGCAGGAATTTTTGTGTTTGATGAAGAAGTATTATAGGGTGGTGATATATATATGTACAGATATATATACAAATATGAATATGTGCTTCACAAAAGCGAAAAGCGCACAAACGGCGGGGGTTGGGGTTGGGGGGTTGTCTTTATGTCTTAGAACAGAGTGGAAAAGTGCATTTGCATGGTTGATTTTGACGGAGGGGTCTTTGGAGAGGGGTTGGTGTGTGTGTGTGTGTGTGTTTGTGTGTATTTCAGACACATATATAGATGATATATATACATGGGATATGTACATGGACTAGGAAATAAAATAGAAAAGGGTGAAAGAGCAAAAAGTGCACACAAACTGTTAAGACATAAGATTCCATGTAAAAGGGAATTGAGATTTATACGAATTGAGAGCCGCCAGCACCAAAACAAACCCATGGCCCAATTAGGGGGTGGCCTGGTTTGAGTATAAAAGTTGATGTTGAACTTTTTGTCCACATCATTATCCACGTCATAATCTTGTCTAGTTTGAAAGTCTAAAAAGTGGGTTCCAGGCCAGGTAGGTTGAGTACAAAGTGTTCAAAAGTGGGAGCATAAAGATAAAGATTAAAGGGATAAAGCCCTAAAGTTGTTTTGATTTGATTAACATGAAATCCACTTGCATTTTATTTTATTTTTTTTTTTTAAATAATAGATTATCAAAAGATTGACAGATTATCTATAGTTGACATGTCATGGTCATGTGGTTTTCATTCGTAACAGTGAAGCTGTGGGAATATATTGAAAGAAAACTGAAAAAGGGACTCGGCATTGCTCGTCAATCATCCATTTTAATACGTTAAGTTTTGAAGAAAGGTCTGAGAAATTAAGGTAATTTATGTTAGGATATTAGTGATGTTAGAAGATGTGTAAAGTGTATGGTAATTTATGTAATTAATTGATTACCAGTAGTACTTGCAATCTAGTGGGAGTTCTTAATTTTCCAATCCAATTAAACTGACAAGCAATATATATTTTATTTATAGATTTAGTGGATGCTATATTAAATTGAGTATGCATTTTATCTTGTATATATAATTTTCCACATGTGGCGTGAATATTTAATGAATGCATATTTAATATGTATAATTAAATATAGCATCTGCACTATTAATTATAAATATAGGCAATAATAGTTACCACTTTTAATGGGTCAACACTCATTCATATTTCCAAGTCAACGGGCATATAATTATTGTTTTTGGCCAACTAGGTCTTTCTTTTTTTCTTTTTTCTTTTTTGCTCTTTCTTCTTTCTCGAATTGTCACTTTTATTTTGTAAAGACATTGCACACTATTATTCAAGTCTCTAAGTAATAGCCTACAAACAATCACTTAGAAATTGTTCTATTTATATTTTTATTAATTAATTATTAATAAGAATATACTAGTCTTCTTATTATTTAGTTTGTAAGCGTCACTATTTAAACTTCTTTTTTATTTTAAAGTACTTTCAAATTCAATTTTCTAACCATTGTAATAAAAACCCTAAAAAGCTTTTGTTTAATCATTTTTTTCTTCGTTTGATTCTGTAATTTATTTTTGCATCAAGTAATTTAACAGAAATCTCTATTTCCACTCGTGCTCCAGTGAAATTTATCGAGATTTGGGGTTAAACAGCCCAGTGGCTCATATTAACCATAGCCCCACCGTGGGGTGGGGGACGGGGTTTAAATGTTTTGATATTTGATCACTCAAACTTTTTGATGTGCTTGCTTTCTTTCCCCAGTTTCACGTGTAACTTTAGCTTTTGGTCCGAAACCAATGATAATAATTGAAGAACAGAAGAAGCACCAATGGCTCAAAATATATGTTTTTTAATGGAAAAAAGAGATCCAAAAAAGAGGTGAATAGATCCTTTGGAGCCTGATGCTTGTTTTGGTAATGGTAATGCTATTACTTTTGGCTACAACTCTTTTCTTTTTTAATTACTCTACTATAAATTTGTTCCTTCTTTAATTGTTACCTTTTTTAAAAAATTAAATAAAATATAACCTTTTTTGTATGGTCCGGGTGGCTCTCAGTTGCAAAATAGTAAATTGCAAAAGTGGAGTTTGATTATGGGATTACTTTAATAAAGGTCTCTTTATTTTTTATTAATTCTAAAAGTAGCCAATTTTCCAACACCTTTTTTCTTTTTTCTTTTTTTTTTTTCCATACGCAGTCTCCAGAGACCACCATTTTCCTTCTTTACTTGGAAAGATACATACTTTTACTTTAGGGATGACTTTAAAGAAGAAAATCTTGATTTTAAAATTAAATTCTTTTGAAAAAAGTTGTAACACGTTTAACTGCACCTAATTAAGATTATCGTAATTTTTTAACAATAATACGATTGCATTCTGACCATACTCCAAGTCCCTTATAGTGTAGTGATTTCTGGGGTTCAAATTTCTTCCCTCCCTGATTCGAACTTCTCAACAAAAACATATACAAAAAAAACACACGACTGCACTGTGCAAAACTTTGAGTTGCCAAAAAGACATATTTTTTACATTTTGTGATTGTTAAATGGCTAATTTAAAGTAGATTGACTGTTGGAAAAGGTGAATAGCCAAGTTGCTTGCTTATGTGTTTAATACTCAACTTGCTTACTTAATACTCCTGATAATTATTAAGAGAATTAAAGAAAGAAAGTCGCCCTTCTTTTTTTGATATAATAATTAAAATCAGAATTAATCAGAATTGCTGTATCTAATCTCTTTTTCCCAATTAATGCAAGCAGGAGACTTAGCACTCGGAGACCCTCCAAAGCACTGAAAGCATAAGCACATATAAAATCAACAGTACAAAGTGATTAATCTGTATAATATTATAAAGCTAAGAGTCAATCTATTCTAGATGCATGCAGATGCATCTTATTGTGCCATTATCTTTGTTCGCTTAATTTATTCTAATACTATGGACACTAAGGGAGGGACAAGTGGCTCATGGATTACGCAGTACAAATTAATCAATCCATAAATCGGGAAATGTTGGGGGGGGGGGGGGGGGGTGATATGATGGGGATTGGATATAATATGTGTATTTTCAAAGCTTGAAAATTGTAGGGACAGTTTATGTATAGATAAGATATGTAGTCTTTTTCGTTTGAATACAAACTAGATAATATTATAATGGTTCAAGGCTAAAGTCATGATTTTAAAATAAAAGATTGCATTTAAAGTGTATATTACTTTATTCAAATATGTGTTGGGTTTCTATTGCATCTCTCTCTCTCTCTCTCTCTCTACATAAACGAAAAGTTATGTGAGAAAATAAAGAAAAAATTCTCAAAATATCCAAGAATGGCCCATACCATTCACATTCTCACCCTTGTAACCCTTCGTTGACAAAAAAAATGTCTCTAATTTTCCTCCATACTTGCTTGACTTAAAGGATACAGCAGAAAATTTTCCTAGAAATCCACAACAGCAAATTCCACGACAAGTTGAAGCAAATTGATTATTTGAGGACGTTGAAAAGCCATATAAGAATTATGATAATTATTATTAAAAATAGAGTCATATAAGGAACACATCCATGCGCTTCCTTCTGCTGGCCTTTTTACACGAAAATCTGGTCGTGGAGTCCCTTGCACAAATCCAAAGCAAATGATTTGCGGAGTACATTTAAACGTAGCAATACCATGGTTCAAATGCCATTTCTTCGTTTCATTATTCGTGTTATTTCCAACATAGTTTTCTGTCCCAAGAGGTAAATTACGAATTCTTTTACGCCCTTCCTACCTTATGCAGTAGACCCAGACATGTTAATCCGTAAGAATTTAAACCCTTCTTGCTCGTGCAATAGGGTGGAATAATTCTCAGCGAAAAGAGAGAATGATTTTTCTCTATATTTGTGTAAATATTGTTTTTTTGAAGAGAATTAATGATGTTGAATGAGAGCAAATTCCAAATTAAGAGTTGACTAGCGTTTACAGTCAAGCATCACATTTAAGTTAACGGCCTCAAAGATCAGTAATTGCTGAAGGCCTCGTATTTTCACTAAATTTTCGCTAAAGTAATAATAGAATTGTTAAGATACACAAAAAAATCCCTAAAAGCTAATTACACACAGGAATTTTGGGTTATTCACAAATATATACCTGAGCATCGCCTAATCTGGAAAACAAAATTTACTGACACTTTCATGACAGGTCATAAATTAAGTGTCACTCCAGTTACCATCATCGTCTCCGTCATCACTTCCAACAGCCTGAATGGGCAACAGAGCAACAGACTGACATAGTGAATAGCAGAGAAAGGTAAGGTAACTTGTGCCTATGTATGGATTACCTCTTACTTTTTACTTGTTTTGAGAGAGAGAGAGAAAGAGAGATATACCTGGCGAATCGCATTGGCCTTCTCCAGAATTGCAGTGACTTGGACGTTGGAAGAGACCCCTGATGGCACAGTTGGTTTTGCTGGCACAGTTGGTCTGAGACTGAACGACTGAAGCCACAAACCAAAGATAAAAGCAAAGATCAGTGCTAATAGAGACAATGTAAACAACCATGCAGCTGGTTCACAAGTTATTCTGGCTCCATTGTGCCTCGTCATGTGGGGTGATGTAAAACTTATGCTTATAGTAATAGAGTTTAAGAAAATAGAGTCAATCTGAGACAACGAAATTTGTGAGCACAGAAATCCAAATCACCAACATTGACCAGCACATAGATGCATAATAACTTAAGAGGGTGAGCCATAATAAAATCCAATTTTGCAGAAAATAAACACAATGTAGGAAAAATTGAGGACTGAAAACAAGATTCAAATGGCAAATAGCACGCATCCTGCATATGAGATTAGACAGGATACGAAAGAATATGATTATTCCACTAAATCTATAGCGTATTTTTTAGGTAAACTAAGTGGTCAAGTAGTGAATCAAATTTTTTAGGTAAACTAAGTGGTCAAGTAGTGAATCAAATTAATAAGAAATAGAAGAAATGCAGCTACCGCTTTCCTACTTATCTCTATCTAGTATCTGTATGTGAGGTTCTAAAATTTGCTAACTAATAACATCTTAATGAAATAGCAACACAAAAGCTTAAAATAGCTCCAGTTACCAGTGACTCACTTTTGTTCTAATTTGGTGGAGAAAGTCATTTTCATCTATGTTCTTGCCCTGGTTAGCGTCTCTTCGTCCATTCGTCTTCTGTGAGCCAAATTGCTGTATACATAAATAGCATGATCATAAGATCTCATTCAACTTAAATAATTAAGTGAAAAGCAGAAAACAAGGAAGGAGATCGAAATATTAAACCTTGCTTTTCTGCTCATTTGTGGTCTCCAAAATTTGATCATGATCGAAGGGGGCTGGCTTAGGTAGCTGAGAAATTGTAGATGATGAATGCTTAAGATCAAATTCATATTTCGAGCCTTTAGGAATCACCTGACACCTGTCTTCTATATCATCCAGATGGGTCTTCATACCCCGCCACTGAACAGGAGGTAGAGGTGGAGGATCAGGAGTAGTCGCAAATTCTGGCTCCACAAGATCCTTTGAATTGGTATCGTTTCTTAGTTCTTCTTGGGAAGAGTGATTTAAGGTGTCCAAACCTTGAAAATAAAAAGACTGACAACAATAAGAATTTTGCATGCTATTTTCAACAAAAGGAAATTGAAGTCCACAGTTTTCATGGATATCTCCATGGCAAGTCGTCCCATTTTCCAGAACTGTTGAAACAGATTCTGTCAAAGAGATTCTTTGAAGGAATCATACAAGTCAGGGTCTTTACTACTGGGAGATCTGCCAGTTTCCCACTGCTCAGAATTTGATATAGACTGATGACTGTGACAATCATCTGATAAAGAAGGTGATGATCTACAGAATGTGTCATCATCTGAATCTGAACCAACATTGTGCTGAGTAATGGACACCTCAGGCACCAACTGAAATGAAGGAAAAATATCTCTGCTGCTCTCATCATTAGTGTTTTCATCAAGGAATTTTAATTTCAGCTTTGAAGTCTCAAAGCCATCTATTGGTTGGAATGATATTTTCATGTGCACAAGTGGAGGTGATGAAGAAGGCGACAGTATCAGAGATTCACCTCTAAAAAGATCTTTAGTTTGTCCAGAAAATGTTCGATATGCAAAGTTTTGATGATTTTTTTGCTCAAAAGCATTTGCATTGTGATAGCTAGCATGCCTGGAGTTTTCATCCCCACCGTGCAATAGTTTTTTGTTGGATCCAGTTTTAAGCAACCTATTGCTGAGTTCAACCATTCGGGATGAACTTCTGGTAGTTTCTGGATGCTTTCTGGCAGCTTGGAACTCTGAATTGTCAGGCAGAAAACTTCCAGATGCTGTTACACTGGCTCCAGTAGAATTGGCATTATTTGGGTAAAGTAAATCACTTGTTTTTCCAAGTTTGATGTCTAAATCAGCAGGAGAAATTTTCCAAATTGTCTTCCTAAATGATATGCCACTTTCTTCGTATTCCTGGCATGTGGAGCTATCCGTATTCAGACCCTCTTCAACATCTTTGAAGCTCTCTGTTTTATCTGGTTTTGGATCTTTATCACTGAGAACAACATGCTGACTAGAAGAACTGATTTTCCCATCTTTCTTGGACAAACAATCTTTAGGAAGATCATTTAATACACTGCCATCTGGTGGTTTTGATGGCTGGAGTCCTAGCAAGCCACCATTAGTCCAGAAGGTAACTGAAGTAACATTTGAAATTTCTGGTGTAGGTTTCTGAGACTCCGGACTGCTCCTTGTATCACCAATAATTGGCATCCCTGACCTATCGTCTCTGAAGTTAGATGATACTGTGCAGGAAACAGATTCTACATTCGTGCTATCGTTAATGTCACCATTCCCACTAGAATCAAGGCTCTGCACATTGCCTGGATTCAATGAGTCTCCAGCCCTTTGAGCTGATAGTAAAGCCTTATCCAATGGGGAGACGGAGTTGCTTTCATCCTTGGCCGGTACTCTACCAATAGAACAGCAAGCTGCAGAAGGGGATTTTGGAGACATGGATATGGGATTATGCCCACAACCACCATTGATAAGAGAACTGTTAGTCAAAATATTAGATTCAGAATTTGAAATTTGACATTCCAAATTATGTTTTATGAGCTCAGGCAGTCCATCCTCTGCTGCTTTCTCCTCCAACTTAGAGTAATGATCTACATCTTGCTTTCTTGTGCGGTCCATATCAGTTTCAGACTCTGGCTCACTGGTATTAAGTGCATCCATAAAATGATCTGTTTCAGTTTCAAAGTCATCAAGATGGATATCACCAGATTCGAATGTTGGCAAAGATTGATTACAATGCTGGACATCCATATTGTCAACAGTTCCAAAATTAACAGCATTATCACCCAGAGTTTCTAGGTCCAATTTTTGGGAAAATGATTCCAGATTTCTATCATGATCACCCTCCTGTGTCATGCCATCGTGATCATAATCCGGCACTGCAGGCTCACCTATAGCAGTCTTTTCATCCAACGTAACAAAATATGAACTACAGCCACCTTGCTCTTGTGTTAGATTGATCTGAATATCATCACATGGATCCGTAACTTTTTCCTCGAGAAAATTGTAATCTAGGTAATCACTGTCATGCCTCTTTACAGGAGAAGAAATGAAATCTCTAGATTCTTGTTCTTCTGGTTGCATTGAGTAACTCGGACGGAAATCATCTTTACTGTAGCCTGACCCATTTCTCAAATCCAAATTTGATTGTTCACTTAAATCTGATCTTCTTGTAGCATCATATGTGGACATTGGTTGAGAAGGCGAAGTATGCCCACCAACATTTAATTGAGTGAACTGCATTCTGCAATGTTCAAACATTTCAAATTAGTACGTATAACGTAAAATCACAGTGAATGTTCATATTGAACAACCCTATTCATATGTTCATTTCAGGTTTTCACCACCATTTTCCTTTTGTTACTTCTCATTTCCTGTTTCCAACTTCAGGACGAGCACAAATGGGATGTACCTGGCACTTTGGTAGGAAAATGATGCACCTCGTGATACTTCTCCATTCCAGGGGCACGACCTTCGTTTCTGCTCAAGTTTCAGCGCAGCTTAGTAGGATCACAGATAAGCAACTTTTGAAAAGGAAAAAATAAACAAAATGTCATAACACATATGAACTTTAGACAAGGATGGGCAACTAAGGGCTTTTGTATTTTGGGTTATTCTATTTTTATTTTTTATTTTTTTTATGTGTGCAATTAGATACCAATATAAGCTAATCATTGAATGTGGAATTCTTTTTTCATAACCAGGTCCTGTGAGACTTGAACCTGGACTTTCCCTTGCCTCCATATTGAATGACTAACATATTTGAAAAAGCTTAAGTTGTTACTTAGGAGATAAGATACTCAAGATTTAGTACACTTCTTGGCACCTTTCTTTCCCCATTTCTGAAAGAATTTATCAAATCACTTCTACCAAACCTAATATATATCTGGTGGAAACTCATTACCCAGTGAGAAATGGTATTAGGAATCCATTTTACCTTTAATTATTAATTAGAGATCCCCTAAAGCTCTGTCTCCATCATTTCATCTATATCCAGATTGTGAATTTCAAATATGGGTTCTTCAAAGTTTTGGATCCAGAGAAATTCATAATGAATGTTAATGCAGATACAGTTCAACTCTATCGAGGGGCTGCTGCTAAATTAAAATTTAACAACGCCTAGCAATGGAGAGAGCTATTAATTAGTGCAGTTCAAAAGTATACAGCAGACGCATTGTGTTCATGCCTTTCATGTAATGTTTTTAGGTGTAATACCTTAATCTTGTGCCCTTTCTTATCTTTTGAAACTTTCTCAGTACTTGCTTCACCAGATGCCGCTGATGCTCTCTTAAAGAAAGTTGGATCTGAATACCTTTTCAAGCAAGATCCAGGGCCACCAGGATCAAACCTGAAAGAAAAGCGTAAGCTTTATTTGCATGGCCAAGAACGAGGATTCGGATATTAATTTTAAGAGTTTCCGTACCTATCAAGCAAGTGTAAACGTGGAGGGCCACGACAATCTTCATAAGAATCCAAGATAAAGTTAGGCACATCACTATATACAAAATGATTCTTTTCACATCGGAGAGGAGAGTGCCAATTGGAACCTGAAATCGACTTTTCTTGTAAGGAAAAAAAATGATGGAACAGAAATGATGCACAAAGAGTACCCCGGCCATGCAACTCTAAAATGAAATTTGGACAAAGAGGCAGCTTGGTGTGCATGCCAGGAGGGGCGGATATGCAGTTGCTACAATCACTTACTGGAATTTAGGAGGGGTAAGGGTTATCAGAGTTGAACAAGTCAAAGCCATGATATTAACCATACCAGCTGTATAAGCGAAGTGTAAGTGGCTCCTTTGTGCCAGTACAGCCTTCTCAAGCGGAGAAAGTGCAGCTTCAATTCGTTGAACACGAGCCATCAACTTATGGCTTCTAGAAGTTGTTATCATCACTTCTTCCTGTAAGCCATGAAAAACTTCTGCTGCAAAACTACCAGATGCAGAGATGCTATTTCAGTTTAAATTGAGTGTCTCTGAAATTTTTTATGATGAAGATTGAAGCAAAGAGCACAACAAACACATTTATCCCTTTAGGGCCAACATGCGTTCTGCAGGATGTGTCTGCATTTTTGTGTGAGTCTGTTGTGCATGTGTCAATATGTACATAATCAGAGGGAAAAGATTTTTATGCAAGAAAGGCTAACCATATGACTAACCAATAATTCTTCTCAAATTGCTCACCATGTAGAACCATATTCCACGACAACATCAACCAACACAAAGAAGGGCCGAAGACATTGAAAGGAGAAGCCGAAGGAGAATAAAAACAGAGTGATATAAATAGTCTTTGGGTCCGTCAGATAGAGCAGCCTAAAATAAAAGTATTACTTTCATAGAAGTATGGCATGTAACATTCTTTCTTAGTTATGCTTTTTTGGCACAGAAAATTTAAGATTTAACATCAGTGTGGACCATTCATGTGGTCTTTTAACCAAATCATAGGTAGGTAACGTCGAGACATTATTATCTAAGAAGAAACATGTCAAAGAAGAGTGGTCTTATTTTAAGATCAAATCACTCTTAAGTGAACCAGATTGTGCTGCCCATGCTCTATGCCCATCTCTGGCAAGTGGCCAGCGTACAGCTGTAGGTAACCTCAGTCCTTGGTGACTGTGACTGTCTAAATTTTAAAATCAGGGGTTCAGTATTACTTAGCATGCAAAACTAGGGATTCCTTGGGGTTAAACTTAATGTAGACCCAAGCTTAGAAAAGGACCTAATTGTGTGAAGGACAAGAAGACAGAACAGAAATAAAAGTATGTGAGAAGTATTCACCTTCAGAAGATCCAGGTAACCTGCATATTAGCCAAGGAAGCTTTGCAGCTTGATGATAGTTGGAAAAAAAAAATCTAATTTCAAGAAATGAATCCACAGGTGTTGAATGAAATGTATAAACAGGCCAGGGAACAGAAAACATCCAGAGATTGCTTCATCTCTCACTTTTAAAGCAACTATGATTAGTTGTTTTCCCATATTTGATTTCTTTTCTGTTCCTCCCTCTCAGACCAATCAAAAACTAAACCCAAATCACTAAATCTCCTTCTGAGGCAATTAACACAAAGTTTAATTTGCAAAGTTTGATGTCCATGTACCATTCCACAAGGAAAAAGCTAATTCTAGTTAATTTCCAATTGTGATATGATTTGTGCAGCACAAAGACAACCCCCACCGCAGGGTATTATTTATGGTTATCCAAGTGCATAATTAGCCTCTTGAATAAGTGCATTGTATATGGATCAAAAAGGCATGCATATAGTGATTACTTTGGCCAGGGTGTTCATTCTTCTATCTCTTGTAACAGAAATAGAAAATTTACTATACTGCAATCAATTTATTGAGTGATTCAGTCTACTTTCATTCGTTCTTTTTAGGAATGAGCATTCGCATTTTCCTGGAGTTGTGCCAGTAACTTCCTCCCTTCCTATCCTTTTTGTCTGATGGAGACGTATACTATGACGTAATTTCATACGACAATGCCTGAACCATCTTTTCTCTCTTAGTACACTCAATTGTAATTTGTAACCTAAATTACTCTTAACTAAGAACTTTCAATATTCTAAAGCTAAATCTATCCATACTTGGCAAAAGATTACCAGCACACCGTACAACAGAGAGGAAAATGGATCAAAATTTCTTTTCCATATTCTACTAACTTCAGCAGAAACAATACAAGATTCAAACATGTAAAAATTCATTTCCAAGTTCAAGCAAATCTCACAACACTGCAAAGGATGTACCAACTTGCATCCAATACGCAAACAAAATTTCCAAATCAAACGGACTAGTGAACAAAACTACAAAATTTCCCAAAATTGAGGACTGAACTACGAAATATAACTCAAACCACCACCGAGATAAACTTCAAAATATCAACAAAAAAAGTTGAAATATAGAAACAGATAAAGAAAATTGTAGAAAAACTAACTCAGCGAGATCACCGAGCTGACGTAAGACTCCGACGAGGCCAGCGACGGCGACTCCTTCAAGAATCTCCTTCGGCTCTTCCTTGTTCGCCTCCCTGTACATCTCCGGTGCTCCGAGTCCGTACTCATTCCTCACCTCCACTCTCACCAACGGCATCGTTTTGACGCACAAAAACACAGAAACAAAAGGAATTCCAAGAGAATCTAAAGTTTTCTCTCTCTAGGAGTATGAGACTAGACTGCAGCAGAGAAATGAAGGAAATGCGCAATGAATGCTAGCGAGTAAATGAAGGAATGATGAGTGAGTCACAGAGAGAAAGAGCATACAAGTTAGAGAGAGAGAACATTAGGTAGGGGGATTGCAGCAGCTTAACTGCCGAGAGAGCGATCTATAGAGAGAGGGAAAGTGTAATCTGTATGTAAGGATGTGTAGTTATATACATATATATATATATATATATGTGTGTGTGTGTGTGTGTGTGTGTGTGTAGATAATATATCTGCAGTGTGTGTTGTATGTGAGCTAAATTAGCAGACGGAAGAAGACATTGCCAACTCTGCAAGCCATTCCTGGGGGAGCATTGTATGATGACAGTAAGAGTACAGTAGGATGAAAGTACGGAAATGGGCTTGGGGTATTGAATGAATTGACTATGGTCGGATTGGAAATGACTAAATTGACCATGCGACGGGAGTGCGGGGAAGTGTGGCTCCCATCGCAAATCAGAATTGTTTAATCCGCTGTGTAGGATTCGTCACGGCGCTAATATTTTTAGAATTTTCCAAATAAATTATAAATAAATTGAAAAAAAGGAGATAATTAAATTATTATATTCTTTTTGGTCTGCAATGGGGAACCAATCGAAGTTGGGGAAATTATTGCAATTAGCATGGTGCCATTTTACTTTTTGCTCATGCAACTTAATACTGAATTTTGGGTGGATTTTACTTTGCCCCGTCAATTATATATTTGGTGTGATTTTGCTCTTTTCAATAAAGAAATTATAATTAATTTTATCCCTCTATTCAATACATTTGTTAAATTTTGAAATTTTGAATTTTATTGGCATTAGATAATATAAAACAACTACTTTAAACTAGACAAACTATAAAATGAAACACATCAATACTTAATTTATTATATAAAAAATATTTTTTATTTAACCAATTATTTTATTTTTCATTATCATAAAAAATTATTAAATAATTCAAACCCCTAGCTCTTTTCCTTAGTGCAACTGTCCTATTCTTACCAAATTCAATTAAACATATGTAATCGTTTTACATTAATATATATCATTTAACTAAAATTGATGTGAAGTACTTAACTAATAGAAAATGTCAAAACAGGGCTAGGACAAAGAATGTGAATAAAACTAGGAAAGCTATGCTCCTTACATGCATATACATCAATAGAAAGAAACATAAATAATATCTATTTACTGCTCTTTCATCATTCGATATATATACATCAACAGAAAGAAAACTACGTGGATTAAGCAACAAACTACAAATACAAGATTGTTTCCATCACGATTTTAATCTCATTTTTTAAAACTATGCATTTATATGTAATTTTTAGTCAATTTCAAAATCTTAAATTTTAAATAATAATTGAGAACAAGAGAAATTGGAGTATTGAACTATGAGAGTAGTATAGTATACTTTTGATTGGGTATTGGTTGTTTGCCTAGCCTAGTCCTTAGCCTGGCGCCCGACCAGCTTCGAAGTCGAGACAAGCACCTAACAATGAAGTACTAAGCTTATAGATAGTATATTGGGAATGGTTATTATGATTAGCTGAAGTGCAAATTATATTGTAGGTAACAATAATTTTTCAAAATGATTTCGATTGCTTACCCTACAAATGGTACAATCATCCTTTTCAGTCAGCTCTGTAATCATTCTTATTCTTCTTCTTCTGGCGTCTAACGTCAAATATTCTTACTTGATGACAGAATATTTGTGAGTGTTTTTAGGACAAGCTGACCACCCCTCCGCAAGCCCCGTCTTCGGGCTTAGGAGACCTCGATTGCTTTCTCGAGGATCCCAATTTAGTACCCCACAACATGCAGCATTAGTTAACCATGTGTTAGTTTGGCTGGACAATTTTTATAACATATAATTTTTTTATGAGAACTTATAAAATATTAAAAATTATATCGATGTTTTGAAAATTGAAGTGAACCGATTGATTTAATTCGTTCAATTAAGAATCGAAGGTTAGTTCGCTTCGATTAGATATATATAACCGGATTTTTGTTGACCGATTTTTATTTTTTTATTTTTTTAAAAAATTTAAATTTGATATTTTGTTATATTTGTGTAGTTATTTGAATTTTATATTTTGTTAGATATTTTTTTAGGTAGTTATTTATTTAATTTTTTATATTTAAAATATATTACATAATAATTAGTTTATTATATTATTATTTTATATAATATAATAAAAAAATATAATTAATTTTCATTAAATCGATTCGATCGACGATTGAACAACTAATCGGTTTCAATATCGATTTGATCACCAGTCTGATTATGAAAACACTGAATTATATTAAAACTAAGTTTTTTAAAAATGTGGATAGAATACTAAAATCATATAGTTTATAAGATTTTCGTAACAATAATACTTAATGTTATAATTTGTTGCTCCATTTTAATCACTTTCAACTTGAATTAAATAGTCTAATTATTACGTTGTAATATGTAGAGAAAATTAAAAATTAACACAATAATTTTTAATATGTTTTGAATATCAAATATCCTACTTAAATTCATGTTAAAAATAAATAAATAATTCACTAATTAGAAACACTTACAAATATAATATTATGGCTTAAATAATAAAAGAGCTCTCTCTTTTCCCTCCTTCAAATCTGTGTTGCATTGATGCTAAGCTCTCAAAACTCGCAGAATCAACAAATGCCATAGACATCGATTTGTACAAGGTTGTCAGACACCAAATCTACTGGATTTTGTGAGATATGCTCAAAATATTTTCCATATCCTAATGGATTCTTCTATTCTTATCTCTAGGGCTCCTTTCCATATTAATGTGATCTCTTTTGCAACCTTTCATGTTTATGTTATCAAATCTGCACAGATTTACATAAACATAGTTAAATAATTTATCATTTAAATAATAAATTTTAATTAATACAGTGTGACAAGTCCATCACCTTTCACCATACTAGTCCATACATAAAATTTTCTACTTGATTTTGTTATAAATGCCAACCATATGCCAACCATGGACTTAACACTTAAATAAAGGGAGTTTGACTAGATCTTACAAAATAAGTTGGGTCTCATAATTGTTTTTTATAAAAGCTTATATTATTTAACATCTTATTTTGTAACTTATAAATTCATCATCTAAAATTTTTTATCCAACACTATAAGACAACATCTAAAAAAAAGTAAAAATAAAAAGTTAGAAGTTATAAAGTGGAATAATGGGATTATTGAGGGGCATGTAGTAAATTGAAGGGGAAAACAATGTTCTAAGAAAAACAAACAATTAAGTTGGCTAATGCACAATAGTAATTAACCATCGCTTTCAAATCTTAGTCACAAAAACGCATGATATATCGACAAAAAGGGCATTTACTTGTGATGGCACTGATTTTGGTGGTGGAAAATCAATCATGTCAAATTGAACTCCTGCCTGTTATTTTTTGGAGAAAACAAGAATTGTCCCTGGTGATCAAGTTGATTCTCCACTTTAATTATCTAAAGCCGAAAGCTTTTTCCAAGTAACTGTGGGCTTGTGATCAAGGTCCCTGTTTAAAATTCTCATAGCCACTTCTGTAGCATCAGATAATGCATTTTCCTCTTTTCACTGAAAACATTAGACTGAACAATCAAGACAAATAAAATTAGGCCCCCACATAGCTTATGGACTGTATAGAGTTAATTGAATTGTGTTACAACTAGCGATGGTTGATTTGTTGGCAAAGAGAACTTTGTCTTAATCATACGTAGTGAAAACCGCTAACATTTTTGTCTTCGACTTCTCTAATTATCTGCTTTTTGGGATTTGGCAAGTATTAGTGTTGGGTACCGGAAGCTTTTATCAGAAAGTCCCGTTTACTCGATGTATAAATCTTTTTATTTTTTGAAGCTGACATTAATCCCCTGAGTCATTTGAATCACTAAATCCAACAAAGCAAGAAGTCGAAACCAAGTGAAGTTAGTGTCAAGAACACAAAAATGTCATGATTTGATCAAGAATATATCTAAGTGATGTGGGTTGTCCTAATTCGTTGATAATAAAGTTATGTCAAGAATTCCTACCGAAAAATCGTCCTTCAACGATCAAGTTAGACCTTGAGTAAATAAATAATTCGCAAAAATTAAAAGCAATAAAATGTTAAATGAATTGAATATAACTCCAAATGAAGGAAAATGTGGTATTTATGGACGTTTAAGTGTTATGCTTTCGTTTAATATGATGTATATCTTAAATTTTTATACTTGGACCTTGACCTATTAGATTTGACATTTTTAAATAAATGAATATAGCTTATAATTGGGTTTAGATTTGTCAAAATCAACCAAGTGAAACTCAAAAGCCATTGCTAGCCCATCACAAATTTGAAAAAGACGTGAGCCGTTCCTTTGTCAAGTTCCTAGTTTTGGATAGGAATGTGACTATGAAGGATGAACACCTTCCTTCAATATTCATAACAAGTTGCATGATCAAAGAACATATCGATACAATGTCGTCTTCTCCATTTTTGCTTCCAATTGTAATCACATTCCTCACTTTGTCTATCTTTTCTAAAGCCATTGTTCCTCCTTCAAGAACGTCAATGAAGGTGACTTTGGCGAATACAGTGTTGAGTGTTGATTTTTTGCTTATTTCCATCTCACATTGGTTGTATACCAAAGGGATTGATTACTTAGCCTATAAATAGGCATTGAACCTTGTTTTGAAAATACACCAAAATATTCTCTTCTCTATATATTTGTAGAATTCCTTTAATTAGGAAATTCTAAGTTGTGGGTAATTTTACCCAAATTGTAATTTGTTCGGGAGATTAGTGAAGCAGTTGCGGTGCCCGGAGACGTAGGCAAAAGTTGGCCGAACTCCGTTATCAAATCTGGTGTGCTTTTTCCATTTTTGTCTTTTAATTTCGCATTTAGTATTTTGGTATTCTTTTGTTAATTGTTAGTATTCAATATTTACTTACTTTGGGGTATTTGTCCGCTGTGCATAGTACTTTTAATAGTAGGTTCTGTCTAAGGAGACTGGGTTTTAAGTGGGACCGTTGTGACCCCTCCAGCCTTTCTTGGAGTTTGCTATAATTAGTACTATTGTTGTGTATTTTATACTATCGATACCCCAACATTGAGTACTAAACATCGCTACTTTCCCATTTGCCCTTTGTTTCTATCATCCTAGGACTACGCATTGGGCACCCGAGATCCGAGTCCTTCATGCGATGGGTTTGGGACGCCAATTGTGGCAAGCCGGTGCGTGAAAACGCAACACTAACCTTCGGCGGTGATGGAAATTGGTCCTAGCCGATGTCGATGGGCGCGGTGGCATGGCAAACTAATACAGCGAACAAGGGTGTGGTTGGTCTGGACTTGCTTTCAAGTGGTAACTTGGTATTATGTGATAGCAAAGGTAATTTTGTTTGGCAAAGGTTTAATCATCCGACACACTTTTGGTGGGCCAAGCCTTAAAAGCCACGGGCGGCCCAACTAGGCTCGTGAGCCGGTCGTCCGTCAGAAAACCTTTTCAATGGGCCATACAGCTTTGTCATGGAGCAAAGGCATTGGGCTATGTATTACCAAAGCAAGAATGCCAAAAAGCCCTTGCTTTACTACAAATCAGATGAGTTTGGAGATGGCAAAGGTGCCTTGGCTTACCTTGTTTTCTATTGTGAAGCTGAGTACGCTTCAAATTACGCGTTTGAGCTAGGGTTTAGGTTCAATTTGAGCAACTCAGACAGTTTTGGGACACATACTATCCCGGCCCAAGTATAATAGCACTTACACCATGTTTAAAATTGACATTGATGGTAACCTAAGAATGTACACTCACGAAGATAATGTGGCTTGGGGTGCATGGGAAGTCACAAACGATGTGGACAGTTAGGAGTTTGCGACGAGGATCAATGAATTGCGTGCCCAAGGCCTCAAGGCTTGCTAGGGTGGAGCAAGGCTTGCACGCCACCAATGTTGCCACCGTGCAAGGATGGCACAAATGTGGACTATTACAAAGTTGATGGCGTTGAACATTACACTAGTGAATATAATGAAGGGGCTGGGCCCATGAATCTGGCCCAGTATAAAGATAAATGTAGCAAGGACTGCAAATGCTTGGGCCTCTTCTATAGGGTTGAGTCGTCTAAGTGCTTGTACTTTGGTTAAGGTCTCAAGCCCTTCTCATGTTGGGTTCATCAAGATCTCTAAGTAGATATGTTTTCGTTCATTTGGCAAGTTAATTTGAGTTTTTGTAATTGTTCTTGTTAATAAATCCCACGAGTTAAACCAAGGAACTTAGGATTAAAATATGGAAAAATGACGTAATGATACGTATACTCTCTTTTCCCAAACCTTTTTGTTTTTGGATGTCCAATAAAAGTCCGTTTTCTAAAATGATGATGCGATATTACTAAAATTTTAGTCGTTACTTTTAAGGTTAGTATTTTAAAAATATATAATTTTATTATTTTTTTTTTCAATTTTTATCTTGGGAGTTTAAAAAATGATAAAGATAAAGAGGGAAAGAATGTATGGAAAGAGAATAAACTGGGTATAATATAAATTATTGAAAGGAAGCACAATGAATATAGCGGGGCCTTCAACAAGAGTGGTGCACTGAAAGGCAATTGGAGAAGAGCGTGGGGCCAATCACGTGGAATGACAAGTCTTTTAATGTGACAATTAAAGCATTTGTAAGAAAGTGCGTCTTCTTCCATGTGTATTAGCAACAGTTCTTGTATTTCTTTCTCATTCATAAACATTAACATTATTCCTTTCTCCTTTACACTGACAGAGATATGATATATCATGCTGAAGAATTTCACGTTTTTTTTTCTTCTAATTTTTAAAATTTAAACTTTAAAAATCTTTCAGAAATTCACCAGTAATACGGGGTCATGCATGTTTTTATTGCATGTCCTTGTTATGTGTACTATTTTCTATGGTGTATGTATGCATATTCAATTCTTGCTATTTTAAAAAATATTATGAATTTTTTTATTTTAGCTTGTGTTTCATTATACATCTTAATTAATGAATATTAAATTGAAATTTAAAATAAAAGATCCGAACTCTCAAAAAATTGGTACCACTATGCATTATAATCCCAATTTTCCTTGTAATTTTTGGTGTGATTATTTTTGTCATGTTATTTAAATGTTAAAAAGATCTAGAGAATGTAGCTACTCACTGAATTTTGTAAGAGCAATAAGATAAACAAAGTAATTAGCGTCTTAAAATTAGAATTAAAGATATCAGATTTAAATTCTACAAACGGTTGATAAAGCAGGTAAATGAACAAATTGACTAATTATATTAGGCTGGTTGCTTATATTCCTCAATTCAACTTGCAATTAGGGTCCATGTATAAAATATTATTTATTTTTCATTTTGGTTAGATTTAAGGTGTACCAGACACCATTAAGAAAATGCAAATGAACATGGATTAAGGATGTAATTAACAATTTGTCTGATTTAATGAAGACATCGACCAACTAATACATCCAAAAGACAAATGCCAGAATAGAAAAAGAGACCGTACGGCAACGGCATGCCTTTTAAAAAAATGAACAGAAATTGGTTGGCCATATTACGAACCACATATATAAAGAAATAAATAGTAATAATAAGAATTGGGGGCCGCAGGAGCATAGGAGCTAACTTTAGGGGAAAAGGGAGAAAAAAATGTTGAAATTAATGAAAGCGACTGGGCAACTACCTACATCAAGAAACCTCATTTACAACCCAATTTTGGTACAACATCTGCTGGCAGCAATTAACTCTGAATCTTGAATTTTAGTAAAAATAAAAAATAAAAAATTGTTTGTTTGATTATTGAAAGAGAATAGGGAGGAATTGTTTGCCCAAAATTAATCAAGGTCTTTAATTAGTTTATACATGTATTTCATCTATATTTTTATATTTTTATGATATTTTATTTTAATTTGATATTTTATCTCTATTTTACTTTATCAATGCATATATATATTTAAAAAAATATTTTATATATTTGAGATGTAAGATATAAAATAAAATATCAATTTGTAATAAAAAATTCAACCGTATTTTCATAGTACTCCCCTAGTAAAGTTGTTGGAAGTTATTCACTGTTAATCCAATGCCCTTTTCTTTTCTTTTTACTTTTCCTCCACTAAAAATAGTAACTCCAAAGGACACGAAGAGGCTTTTTCAATTTTAAAGTTTCAGAAGGAAAATTTTAAAAAAAATTGTTTTTTTAATAAATTCTTAACATTTCTTAGATTCATTTTTTTTTGTTTTTTAATTTAATATATATATATATATATATATATATATATATATGTGTGTGTGTGTGTGTGTGTTTTGTTGTACGTTTGATCAAAAGTGTCCACAATTTGAACTGACAAATTTGTGCAGGATTGTACATAAACCACACGTGCAATAAATCTTCAATGTGAACATGTTTTCACTCAATTAAATTAGTTAACCAGAACCAAATATGGAACTTGTGTTCAGTTTTCTTTACATATAAATTGGTCAATTAACTTTTAAATTATATTTAGGGATGATATATTCTTTAGATTCTATCAAGTACTACAAGATAAGTTTATTAAAACATTTTCTGACTAAAATGATTATATGGATATCGATCATTAATTATTATATTATAAGTATCATTAACAGTTAATTACCAATCAACAATTAACTAATATTAAATTAGACTAACACCCACATTTGCAAAATTTAAACATAACTCTATAGTTTTGAGGCCACACTTTTGTCACTTATTCAATACTATAATTGTTTGAAAAAATTTTAAGGACCAAAAACGGAGATATCAAGCTGGTAGTATTAGAATGATGTTCCATAACTATTTGTTAATTTCAGAAAATATTTATTAAATCTTTTGCAAATTAATTTTAAAGGAATTAATTTTGTAAGAATTGATTTTAGCTAAAATATTGTAACAGTCAAATATTTCTGAAAATAGCTTTTGACATTTTTATCTCCTTAAATGTTCTACCAACTCCCTTTACGAAAGTATATTTTTGGTGTAGAAGAAACAGGCATTGTGTTTTGATTATTAAGTAATTACAAATTCAATTAATGTAAGAAAAGGAAAACAAAATTAAAAAATAAAATCTTGGCCCCACAACCACGTTTTCTGATTGGTTGCACGACCAAGGTTTAAGGACTACGGCCCACAAAGATCTCAACAAATTTGCATTCCATTATTTGATTAAAAGAAACCAAAACATCACTGTCATTGGAAAAAATAAAAAATAAAATTGTGAATCATCTCTAAATCAAAAATCGAAATAACAGCGACCCGCTCCAGAAATATTGAAATTTCTCATACCTATCTCAATCTTGAATTTTTTGAAATAAGTGGTGCTACAGAAGAGAGGCCAGAGGCTTTATTCCAATAACAAAACTCATCTTAGATTCGAGTTCTATTTATGTATATTATTTATTTATTCATTTCTGTTAATTCGAGATAATAATTATATTTAATTAATTTTAATATTTTTATTCAATAATTGATGTTATTGATCATTTCTAAAAAAGAAAGGGTTAGCAAATAAAATGACAATAAATCAAAGTATATTAGAGATTTTAAATTCTTTTCGTGGGCAAGTAGTAAGAAATGAAGGGCTAAAGAAGAGAAAAATAGATCCGACAAGGAAAATCTTGAAAAGGAATATATCAGTTTTGATAGTGCTTTGCTTTGGAATCAGTCTCTCATCTCATCAGGTGTTTCGCATTTTTTTTTTTCCATAAGTGGATTCCATCTTCTTCTCCACATATATATGCATATATATATATATATATGCACACACACACACACACACATACAAACATTGTAGTAATACTGCATTTTTCTATAGAAAATATGGTGCACAATAAGAATTGAAAATGAATAAATTGCCCCCAAAAATAGACTAAAAGAAATGATGATCCACGAAAAGATTCAAATTCTGTGGAGGTGAAGAACTAATTGAAAACTTGGACACGGATCAAATAATGAAAGGGCAACGTGATCGAAAGAATCGAAGAGAGGGCAACAAAAAGAGAAACAAAATATGAAAAAGGCAAAGTAATGAGACATGAGTATCTTATTGCAAGATTTTCTTTCACCTATATTTTTTCTATAAAAAAAATAAAAATACGATAGTTACATTATCTTATATTATTGAAATATAATTAATTTAAATACATTCAATAACTTAAATTAAAGTATAATATTATATCATTAAAGTACTATCAAAGTAAAGAAGGATACATATAAGTAGGAGTACTCGAACCCCTCAAGTGCACCACTTAATTAGACAAAACTTAATTAACACGTTAAATCTCTTTTTACGCACTACTGTATTTGAGATTTTATAGGAACAAACTAGAAAAAGAGTATGATGTCTATTAAGGATAAATTGGTGTGAGTGCTTATGATCAGAAATGGATGTAGTTTTTTAAATTATCTTTTTAAAGTGAATTAAGTGACATGTATTTATCGCTTTATATCATTAATCCATCATCTTCCTTTGTTTAAAAAATAATAATATCATTTTACTAATGCACTCTGATGCATTTAATTCAATTGATTTCTGCCATGAGAAGAGGAATATGTTATAATTCATATTGTGATTGAAAAATATAGCATTTCTCTTTTCAAAATATTATTGCAAATTAGTCTAAAATAATTAGAGAGACTTCTGAAGAACTTAGAGCATATTTTGAAATGTTCCCCGGTTTTCTGTGTTTTTTTTTTTTAGTCTGATGGTGCTGGAATTTGTGTAGTTTGTCAATAGGAATCTAATGTTCTGTCTTTTGTTACTTTGCAAATAATATTATGTGGATGGTATTGATCTGCCTTCTGTCATAAATTCCTTAATTGTTGATTATACCTATGTTTATACATAGCTAAAAATGAATATATTTCCAATTTTGTAAAGTATCAAAAAATGATTGTCTGGTTAACCCCTGAAAATTTATTGCTAAAAATCTGAAAAACTCAATATAATTATTGTAGTAATAACTAAAGGCTCTATCTAGAACTAGTTATACCATTTCATATATAGGAGAAAGTAACAAAACCAAAAAGACATGTTCAATTTTAAAAGATCAATCAATCACCATGCAACCTTAACATACTTTTTATTTGGTTTAAGATTTTTATAATAATGTTTTTATACAGGACATAGGCTTAATCTTGATTGAGTTCCATGAAGCCACATTTTCTCATGACTAGAATGCTTGCTAATGTCCATACAAAAGATTTACGAGTTGATTAACAGGCGACACAGTTAAAACACATTATTCTCACTTAAAAATGATAGCAACACCCCCCCCCCCCCCCCCCCTCCAACTATGGCAAAGTGAATGTATTTAGAGACATTTGCTAATGGATGGACCCATTGCAAACAAAATGTCCAACTTGAGAATTCTGGCTCCAATTGGATTGGATCCTCTGCGATTCTTGATTGATCATCTTTTTGCTCATAGGGTTTAATTCTTTCAGCCTTTCTCCTGAATCTGATTCATCCTTATGTTTTGTCTGGGAACATTTTCTGCAAAGTTTCCAAAACCCTAACCCAAATTAAAATTAATCAGAGCAAAGGAAAGGCAAAGAATTTGGAATATCTTAGTTGTTATCACATTCATAAATCAAGGAATTTATAAAAAAATTAAGTATTTTTTGCACCAAACGATAAGATTTATATTTTCTTAACATGGTACGATTCACACTTTTTGGTGTGGGATACAAACTGTGTATTCAATTTTTTATTTTTTTTTTGTATTTATATATGACTGACATTCTATATGTACATGGTGCAAATGTATTTAATTAAACTTTTCTTGAAGAAATAAATAGTTTTTGGTGCACCTAAGTGCTAATTTGGAAACCCAGACAGACCACATCAGTGCCATAATTCTCATTTAAATAAAAGATAATAAAGCCTAGGTACAATGCAAGTTACACAAGAATAAAATACTAAACAAAGATTAGTTGAATTAAATAGTATAATAAAGTAATCAGATAATCTCAAGGGCCCGCCATAAACCAGTATTGCAGTGCAACAAATGCAGGAATAGTCGTCCTATTTATTTACTTTTACAGACAGCGCGATGAGGTGAAAATCAATCATGTCCAATTTACCTGTAGAAAATTAGACAGTTCCACACGTACCTCAAACTTCATACGATGGGAATGTTAATTTCCATAATCATGTACGCATGTCATCGCATGCATGTACATGAATTCAAATGTACAACTGTATTTAGCTTAAAATTCTCAAATAGGCTGCTGAGTGGCACCACCACTTAAGCCATTTTCACATTCTTTATTTTAATTTTATGTTCCGTTTTATATTTTATATAGTATATTTGTATTATATATATAATTAATACATATAATACATATATTATATAAAATATAAAGTAAAACATCATATTAAAATAAAAAATTCGAAATAAAGCTTCCATAAGTTTTGGCTGGTTCGTGCAAATGAGACATCGACCAAATAAGTTAGAATCAGCATGTGGCATTAGTAAAATATAATAACTAATGTGATTAATGCTGGCGGCTTGAATAATATACCAAACTATTGAATATTTAAAGATTAAAAAAAATAGTCTTTCAAGATCGCATCTGATTTGAGTATAGGTTGACTCGGACGCTATTGCTTCTAGACAATGTTCACGCAAAATGATTTGATGATTAAAAAAGAGAGGCAGGATTTCAGCTAGCTCTAGGGATCAATTTGGGCAAAGAATTAACATAAACAGCAGCCACTTCTTTTATCAATCCCTCAAATCATAGCAAACTATCGTCATCAGTCAGTACTGCAAAAGAATGAGAACCCAAAAGAAAGAAATATTGCAATTGAGAAAGTCTAGATGTTACCGAATGATTTAGAGTTAAGATTTTTAATAATTTTTTAAATGAATTTAAAATTAATTTACAATTATGATATATTAACTGTTGATTACAAATTTGAAATTCATAATAACTTCAAACTATCAAATGTAATAATTTTTCAATCTAAACATAACCTGAAAAATTTTATGCAACTTAATTTAAATGAAGTTAGGAGCTTGTGACACTAAACGGTGAAGTGATGCTAGTTGCACCGACTCTAGAGTCACGGGGAATCATAAATTTGTAAATGGATGATGCTATAATGAAAAATCATAATTATTAAACTGATGATGCATATATATCATAATAATTATATTCAACATTAAAAATTTGAAAAGTCATCTTAGTGCATTTAAAAAGAGACGTTGAAAATTAATGCATGAGAGAGAGAGAAAAAAATAAAAATAAAGCAGGAACAAAAGCACCCTCATTGGGCCCATATCATGTCTACTCAATAGACTCTAGTATGTGATCATCTTTCTTCACCATTCCATTTCCAATATTTTCTTTCACCTTCTCTCTTTTTCCCTACTTTCTTTTCCAATTGCCAAAAACAACCATGAATTCTTCTGCAACAATCATGTCCAAGGATTCTGCTGATCAGGGCTCAGCAAGCAACCAGCCGCTGCCAGCCCCGCCGCTCAGCCGATACGAGTCTCAAAAGAGAAGGGATTGGAACACTTTCGGGCAGTACCTGAAAAACCAGAGGCCTCCAGTTTCACTGTCTCAGTGCAACTGTAACCATGTTCTTGAATTCCTTCGGTACCTGGACCAGTTCGGCAAAACCAAGGTTCACTTGCATGGTTGTGTGTTCTTCGGGCAGCCTGATCCTCCGGCGCCTTGCACCTGCCCGTTGAGGCAGGCTTGGGGCAGCCTTGATGCTTTAATTGGACGGCTCAGGGCGGCGTACGAAGAGCACGGTGGATCACCGGAGACAAACCCTTTTGGCAACGGCGCGATTCGAGTTTATCTGCGTGAAGTGAAGGATTGTCAGGCTAAGGCAAGAGGGATTCCATATAAGAAGAAGAAGAAGAGAAAAATCAATCATCCACTCAAGGCCCATGATGAGCTGATCAAGAATCCGAAGCAGCCCGCTTGAATCGCTGATGAGCTCTTTTGGAGGCAAAAGGAAAAAAATGGTAACTACTAACTTATGAATTTACAGTATAAAAGAAAATTTTTCTGGATGCATATAAGTATATGATTTCTTGCTTATAATTCTGTTGGTAACACCAAATTCAGCTTCATGATTCTTTGAAAGCGACAACTGATGAAAGAAACAGTTGGTTTGCATAAGTTTTTAGATTAAAACTTTGCTGAATAAATGGAGGGCAGAAACCTATTTCAGCAAGCTCATAATATATCTTTGGCCAGGACCACATGATCACAAGCACAATAGTATATTCAAGAATACTATACAATACCTATAAACCCTAGATCCACAAACCGAAAAACCCTAATTTTGAAAGGCACTTTTGGTGAACCAGGTAGAGTATTGAATATCGAGTAGAACTTTTACATCTGGGGATATGTTTTATTAGTTTTTTCTTTTTTTATAAAAAGAAAAATCTTCTTATGATACAGCTCATTTGAGTACTGATATAAGTCCTATGTTTCTCTCTCTCTCAAATCATGCAAAATACTGTGGATTTAAATAGTTTTCCTAATTTAATTCCGAACAACCTATTTCATTTTTCACTTGTTTTTGGCTGTTTTGGGATCCGGGACATGAATGACCTTACACCGTATCATCTTGTCAGTGGTTTTGCATGAATTAAGGTATATATGAATCTAAAACTACCTTGAAATCAAAAGACTTTGCATTGTGTCAGTGACCTTGGAAATTTGATCGTTCAAGGATTACTGTAAAAAATTTACAGTTCTTGTGTACTTCAATATCATCATGCCTCTCTAACTCCAAATAATTCAATTATGTCTTCCTAAAATTGTTAAACTTTCGCGACTATTAAAACACATGCCAATTTATTTTTTCCTCAATGATCTTCTTCATCTTCGCATGATACTACGTAGCTAGTATATTCTTCTCTATATATTTGATCCTATAAGATATGTTCCTCACTTTTTTGGTGGATTCCATGCTAAATTGAATTGTTTTTCCATATGGATATACTATGATAGGAAACTGATTTACTCATCCCAAAAAATCGAAAAACAAAACGAAGAAGAAGTAGAATATATATATATGTATGTATTTCCTGAATCAGATTTTTTTTTCAAATTTTCATGTTGTCATACTACTTGCAGTCATTTTGGATAACATCTAGGAAGATAAATGATACCTCAACTCAAAAGATAAAAACCTTAAAGGGTTAGTTGTTAGTTTGCCTTTTATAATATGTAGCGCATAACATAGGAAAATAGATTCATGCACATTGCTATTTATAGGCATTATGGATCCTCTAGGTTTCATTTGTATTTTTTCATTTATTTCATTTCATAGATACACACCAAATATATATAACAAATAAAATATTTATTTAAAACATATTTTGTACACTTTTCCTTTATTTATGATATGAAAGAAAAGATGAAACACTAATTTAGAATAAAAGATCTAAATTGATTTGTTGGTCCTGAGTGATTAATGCCATTTCAGTAATGTTGAAACAATTTACAACAAATGTACGGAGTCCGTTTCTCAGTTGCAACACGATGAGAGTGAAGTGCTCGTTGTAACGTTTGAGCCATTCATTAATCTTGTCGAAAACTTAGGCATTTTTATTATTGACATAGACTTATAAGTTGATAGCTCTAAGATATGATTATACTATTTCCACAAATTTTAATTGCTGAGAGATAATGATTCACTAATTCATTTGTCCTTGTCACTACAAGAAAAAGACTTTTTGTAATAAGATGTGAGTTTATAAAGTTAAAGTTGTCACTAATTATTTATATTAAGTGAAAATATTTTATTTATTATAATAGTATTTTTCATTATTGACAACTAGTAGTGATACTAATACATGACCAATGACAACAAAGATTGTCAGTGACTACATGTATCATCAATTATTATAATAATTTAAAATAATTCTTGCTACTGTTAAGTTTCTAAAACTTATTATTATGACAATATAAATGTTTATATAGTTACTTAATGCATTTTATTAGTGATAACTTTTCATTTTCATTTAACATTTTGTCATTAGTGTTTTTTTTTTCTTGTAGTGTGTTTGTGTGTACATTTGTGTTTTTTGTTTCTGAACATAATTAACAATTTCTTCTCACAAACAAAAAATATATGTTATAATTAATTTTAAAATGATTTGCTAAAAGATGAAAAAAGGTGAAGTTTACATAAACTAGATGATCCATGTTTATGCTTGCTTTATTTTGTCAACAACTTTTGTCAGCTATAGGAAAGAGTTTTTACATGAACCGCAGCTTTTCCCTTGTCCTCTGTATATAGGACTGCATAAAGTACATTTAAAACGGTAAAGTTCCATTTTCTAATGTAGCAAATATTGCTCCAAATAGAAAAGTAGTTTTGCTAATTGACAATCTCTAATTTGTGTCTAAGTCAAACAATGAACCTAGGAACGGACAACATGATCAACGTTTTTGTGTATAAGTAAAACAGTGGCCAATAATTCTCTAACTCGAATTTACTCTTCTAAAGGTAAGCAACAATCTTGTATTGTATGAGACAAATGTTTGAAAAGGCTGAACATATTCTGATGCAGAAAATTTCTAGAAATTAGTATCTAATCTTTTGTACTCACCCAATAATCCTTGTATAATACATTATAAGTTTTATTCAAACATACTCAGTGAGGGGAACAAATTAAGGATTGGAAGAATTGGCCTAGGCAAGAAAGATCAAGCAAAAAATAGTTAAAAAGTGAGGATTATGATTGAGATATGTGGAAAATGCAGGGCAAAGGTGGTTACAAATAGTAGTATGAGGATGATTAGGGCTAGTGCAAGGGTGGCTCAGCTGAAGGACGACACAAGAACATTGGGGAGAAGGAAAGGAAGAAGGTACTGAAGATGGAAAGGGAAGTAGGAAAGACGGAGATGGAGAACAGGAGAAGGTATCAAGAGTATGGGGTTAGAGAGAAATTAGATGGGGTTGGAGCTCAAAAAGAGGAGGTAGTAGATAAGGAAAATACATTTTATACATCAACACTTCAACCAAATTTTAGTTTTTCCTATGTTGTTGTAGGGTACATAGGAAAAAAGTTTAAAATTCTGTTGATCACAATGTGTATTGTCATCAATAATCAAAAATAATTTTACTACATCATATTTAGTAACTGTCAAACTTTAATTTAACCCTAGCATGCCATGTAGAATGATCAACATCTTGCTGAATCAGTGGCTTAATGCACATCAATTAACTGTTGTAGCATTTTGTATGAAGGAATTAAGGAAAATTGCTTCTTCTTTTTTTTAAGTTCCATAATTAATTTAGGGGTGTTGCAACGTTGATATCATACTTTTAAAAAAATATAAATTTAGTACATAAATTAGTTTTTTTTATTGTAAGTTTAGTTTTGACTTTAACTTTTTGATGACATGCGCCGTTAACTCACCAATCTAGAGGGAAGTTTAGGCAGACCTTCGTTTCTAAAGGGAAAATTACCTAGCTACTTCCATAAAAGCTGGTTTTGCAGCCAAAAAAGCTCATTTTGCAACTATTTTCACCTGCAAATCATCCAACAACAAAAAAAAAAACACTGAAAAATATCTTTATTAACGCAATCAAAAATAATTTATCACTGTGCAAAAGTTGATCGATTGAGAACTAAAAATCAAGGAAGAATACTTCACTCTTGTCAACTCATAACCATCACCAATCATGAAGTTAACGCAAAAGTAAAATCTTTTTCTTCGATTTTCATATGCTCAGAAAATTTTAAGTCGAACAACTTTCCCACAATGGTAAATCAATCTTTACCGTGTTTATGAAAGACATTTTTCTTGCAAGCTTATTGTTTTTCTTTTCTTTTTTTTTTGGATGATTTGCAATGAAAATAGTTGCAAAATGATTTTTTATACTGCAAAACCAGCTTTTATAGAGGTAGTTGGGTTATATTTTCCTTATGATGAATTTTGCAACAAAACAACTAACTTATTAGATTAAATTTAATTTTTTTTATGAAGCATGGAACCAAAGTTGTAACACCCCTAAAATATGGAATTAAAAAAGCAATTTTCCTAATGAATTACAAGTTTATTATATTTAAACTTATTAGCACTGTCAGAAAAATAATGTTGGTCTGGGCCATGTTTTATAAAGTGATCAACAAAATTCTAGTTTGTGATTGACCTTTTTTATGAATGATTAATGTTCACTTCAGAAAAATTCAAGTCTTCATTGATATAATTAGTGGCATGACAACTAGTTAATACACAATATATTATAAGAGGACACATTATTTTATACGCGTGTGTGTGGGTGTGTGTGTGTGTGTGTAAAATTAGCTAATTAGAAATTACTAATTGGATATAACTAGTTAATTAGTAGTTAGTTCTGGTGTAGTACAAAATTAGCCTACATCTTACTTCAATATGAAATAGTAAGTTTCATTCCAAGGTTTTTCAAGTGAAAATTCATTCCCTGGAATGACATTTCAAGCATGTAAAGTGAAAAGTTATTGTTTTGCTGGGTGGGTTGAAATTGTTTCTTGTTATTTACCCTCTTCTTCATTGTTTACTTACCTAAGAACAGTCTCACACTTTTACTTGAATAAGAACCTGCCAAATTTTTACCTAGCTGTGGTAATAACCAGTAGGGTTTTCACCATTTACAGAGGAAACAGTTAGAAGAGTTAGCACAAAAACAAGGTTGTTTTATAAGCACCAAAAAATTGTTGTTCAATATGCAAAAATACCTTTTTCTATTCAACATTATTAATCCACTATATCCATAAATTGTCTATTTAATTTCTTTGAAAAAACAAACTATCACTTGATATTTTTTGCAGGATTAAAAACTGAGCAAGTTGTATTGGATGGAGCAAGAAGGGTTACCGGAATTCATTCATGACGGCTTGAGAGTGTAGGCATACGGTAGTAAGATGAAAGTCTAGGTATGTAATAACCAGACAATATAGCAGTAGTTGGAGTTTGATGTAAAACTGCTAGAGGGGCTTTTTATATCTTACAGCTATAGATTATAGTAATATATATATATATAGATATATATAAATATATATATATGTTGTTGTTGTACTTCCTGTCACTGTAGTAAATGAGGTGACCCTAATTGAAAACCAGTAAAAATAATTTGATCAGTTGAATGGAGTTTAAATGAAATCGTTACTCCAAAATAGCTTATTAGTATGTATTTATCATGGCTTGGTGCAAAGTTACTATAATCCCTGAGCCTGGCCTGATTATGAGCGAGGCCATTTTGTTCTTCTAGTTGATATTTGCTGCATCGATCCCTGATAACCAGCTCTAATTCCATGTGGTATCATAGCTAGAAGATCACGGTGCGATTTTTATTTTTCATTATATTTTATTAATTTTAACTTGAATTGTCAAGTGTAATTTTGTCAAAAGAAAGCTTCAACTTTGTTCATTCTGTAAATTAAAATTAATGTGAAATTTTGTATGATTTTGGACGGTTTTAAAGTTTTACTTCATTTGCTTTAACGCTTAAATAAAAGAAGGTTTTCTTACACATATATTACTGCATGCTTCAGAATTTCATAAGTATAAAATGACTTCACTTAAAAGAGAATATAATTGTAGTCTTTTCTTTTCATGTTTGGGTGGATAATTTAATTATTTCAATTAGCATAAATCATTTTACAAGAGTTCAAATATACTATCCTTGAGGAGAAAAAGTAATGCATAGTCCAAAAGTACCTTAGTTTTGAAATTATTAAAATTAATGCCGCGAAATGGAATCGACTAAATTGCATTACAAAACCTTTTTTTCTAAATTTCAGCATAATAATAGAATAGTCAAAAAGCTTACTAATACATAAAGTTTTACCTGAAACCATTGAATTAGATTTGAGTACAGAAGTACTTCCAATAAACTTTCAAGAATGCCGAATTTGGTGAAAGCAAAGGCTAAGAAAAATTACTATAGAAAGAAATTTAATTATTTGCGAAGATGTAAACCAAATATTAAACTTAATCAAATTAAACTGAAACAGTTAAGAGTTAACTACTAAGTTAACTCAAACCCTCAGTACATTTAAGAGTTAACCATTAAAATTAAATATAAATTGATTTTAAAAACCTTAAATATACATATGTAGGCAGTGTCATTTAGTATATTTTGAAACAAAAACCACCCCCACATCATGCAAGGCAATGTGATTTTGAATGAATTTTTAAACTACAGCTAAATAGCAAATCAACAAAAATGATTTGATTTCGCAGAGTGAAGTTCAAATAATTTTTCAAATTTCATGGGCAACCTTAACCTCAGGTCTTAATTATACGTCTACTTGTCCCATGAGGGTGTCAGAAGTTAGAATGCTGGTTTTCATTATAGTGCACGCAATTGGGCTTTTCTAATTTCATCCTTAGACCAACAGTTTCGGGCTTCGACATCACTCAGTGAATGAACCCATTCACAGGCCCTGAAACGAAGATTTAGACGAGAAGAAAACACTACCTCTGCCCAACTGATTTTAATCATTTGTTTAGACAAGGATTTATTAACATAAGTTAAATAGACAATAAACCACTCTCTATATGAAGTTTGTCCAGAAGATATTTTATTTTACGAAAGATTTTCGTCCATTGCAACTTCAAATAGTAACGTCTAATATGATTTAAACAAACAAAGAACTCAAAAGGGTTTAAAAGACTATATGCATGTTTGAAAGAATTTTTGAAATAAAAATTTATTTTATAAAATAATTTTTTTAAAAAAATATTTATAAATATTATTAAATATTTGATAAAAATGTATTTTAATATCTATTTAGTAGAAGTAAAAAAAATAAATACAAAAATCATAATTTTGTATTTCTCTAAAATAAATTTTTGAAAAAATAATTTATTTTAAAAATATATTCAAAAATAATTATCAAACAAATAATTTTTTTATAAATAGACTTTTATATTTAAGAATTCATTTATAATGGAATTCCAAACAACCTCTAGTTAGTAAAAGAGAAGCGAACTAACTAAAGAAACAACCTATTATTACACATAAAAGCAGCAGTCTGCATTTAGCAATCAAAGAACGGAAAAATCACCATCAGAAACAATTACAAAAACCGCAAGTAGAAGCATAAAAGCAAATGAAGAAGAAATTAAAACTAAAAATAAGCAACCAATTACAATAAACACTAGATGACAATTGATATATTTACAGAAATCCTGCCATTGAAGAAAAAAAGGAAGCAAGACCAGAAACTGAAAATGGTCGGGCAGAAATCAGGCAGGAAGTCATGTAGCATGGAGATGCAGAATAAAGGATTATTGAAATAACTAGAGCAGGCCAATTGCCCAAACTTCAGAATTTGCTATTATTCAACTAAATGGCAACTAAAACTACAAGATATCATTCTCTCTAAAAGGTGGAAAGCCCCATACTATCACAAAATGAAATAAACTACAAGAAGTAAAACATCAGAAACTACACTCCAAATAGGTTACCAAACACCAAACGAAAAGAACAATGCGACCCAATCATCGAAAGGGCTAGTCAACGACATAAGATGGGTACAACTTAACACCACCACCACCATCTGATTATGTGTTTAGCTAAATGTGCATATGACGTTATATGAAAACGTATTCAAACACTAAACCAATGTTTCTCCGTTGAAAAAACGGGAAAGATTAATAATTCTAAAGAGGCCAAACATGGGAATTTGTTTGGCATAACACAGACATTGAAAGATGGAACCCACCGTTCTAAGTAATTCTCCGGTGATGAGTAAAAGATATAGACAGACAGCAGGAAGCCTAACAGTTCCCAAGGACATGAAATCTCTCCTCTGCTGAGAGATTAGCTATCCAAGTTCCTTTCAGGGGAAAAAGACATCTTCAACTATTAACAGGAAGAAATATAGGTCAAAACAGCATATGATTCTCGTGCCTCAACTCCTACATAGGATTCCATCAAGTTCGCTTCGGCATGGCTACCTATAAATATCTGCAGCATTGACAGGAAGTCACCAACTAAGAAATGACATTTGAAAATATAAGATGACTAAATAAGATGGAGAGGCGTAGAAACAACTAGATGTGTTCCTGAGAGTATGCAATTAGCCATTAGACCATTCATCGTGAGTTATTTTCACAACACATATCCAACTTTGGGTTCATAACAACCAGAGAGTAGCACCATAAAAATAACTATGAGGGCCAAGAGAAAAATAAATCGTATCAAAAGTAACTGGAAAACTCAACCTTAAACACACAAAATTTAAGCTGGGCCAAATTTCAACCAAAGTACCAAACTTGTGGTAGCCCCCTCCAATATGAAATATCACAAATATAAACAAAGAACAAATTTACAAGGAAATTGTCAACCTGCTCCAGCAACAAATTTACAATTCTTGTTTGGCACAAAGCAGCCTCTTTCTTCAAATTCTTTCATGATAAAGTAACAATGGCAACATTAATGAAAAGAACATGGATGATACTGCACAAGAATATAGACCAACTCCAATTACTTTCCAGGAAGTATTTATATTATCACAATTGCTAAACAATTAGGTTGCATAGCTTCCATTTAATTGTGAATAAATAGTCAATGCAGTAGAATTATCATGCGCTATACTGATGCATGCATATGATTGCAGTTACCAGCTAAACAGTATCCATTAGCCATCCAACCCCCACCCCCACCCCCAAATTATGCATTTCTACTCCATCAAACTGAAAATAACAAATGAACCACTTAGATCTCAATCAATCCATGATTTCTTTAGACTCCAACCACTTGTTTTAATGTTCAAGGGTTTAAACTTGAAATTGCAGTTCCCAATATGATGAGCCCTTTCCTTGTGAATCCCAATTCTCAAACACATTAGGGCTCACATAATAATATTCACTAACCAGAAATTTTATCCTCTAATATATAAGAAACATACGTGGGAACTAACCAGAATCAACATGGAAATCCGGGAAAATATACATAAGCCCTCTGTAGAGACAAATTTACACAGATAATCTTAAGTCAAACTGTCAAACTAGTTACCAATAAATTCCCCAAAAAATATGCAACTCTTTATGCATTTTAATGAATAGTTAACCAAGAAAAAAGCAATAATAAAATCAAAGGGCAAAAAATTGACAGAAAAATCATCAATACAATCACAAGATATCGCAATCATACCGTCAGAAGACCCAGATCGCTTGGCCTGCTTGATCTTCTCTAGCTGGACCTGAGTATCCATAAACAATTGCATCCTCTGAACCTCCAAATCTTTAGCAAACTGCATCCTCTGCTTTTCCAACTCCACCATTTGCTTCTGCTTCATACTCTCTACCTTCTCAAAAATCTCCCCAAACGTCTCTATAGCCTTGGCCAATCTCCTCATTCCTTCCTCCCCTACCTCTTCCTCCTCCACAGCCCTATCCTCGCTTCCCTCTGCTTCATCCCCCTCCAACTCTCCATCATCTTCTTCCGCTTCATCCTCAGCCGCAGCCGCTGCAGCCGCCATCGCTGAATAATTCTTCCTGAAGTACGACTCGTCCACGGCTGGCGACGACATCGGACGCTTCTGTGGCAAAATCACCGGCGTTACCATCGCGGGGGTTAGCGGTTTAGGGTAGGGTAACGGCACAGCGAACGGCGGCGAAGGCAGAGATAACGGCGGTGTAGATTGAGACGATGGGAGCGGCATAGCCGATGGGGACACTTTACTCTGATGTTTGTTGAAATTAGATCCGATCAAAAGTTCCAAACGAGAGAAAAACGGCCACGACGACGTTAAGGCTCCGTTAGACTCGGAGATCTTCGCCTTCTCGATCTTGTACTTCTTCTTAAGAGTATCGATCCGATTCTTGCATTGAACATCGGTGCGCCGAGTCTTCTTTGTATGGCCGTGGCGTGCGTTAACGGCATCAGCCACCTCCTGCCAATCCTTCTGACGGAGATTGCCCCGGTTGAGTTCCAAGTAACGTCGTCCCCAGGCGTCAACAAGCGTGGCTGTCGCCTCCTCCGTCCAACAGTCCTCACGGAAGGGAACTTGCCGTGACGGCGGCGCCTGAGGAGTCGACGATTCCGTCAAATCACCCATATATCAATATCCCTAACAATTCAACGGCAAAATTGCAAAAGAAAGAAAAGATGATGAGATGAAGAAGAAAAAGAGGTGATGGAGAGGCGGCGGTTGGCGAGTGCTCGTGGGGGAAGGATATGTATTGAAAAAAGAAGGGGAAGGGGATTGGGCTGACTGGGGAGAGGGTATCGCCGGGGGGCGCGCGTGGGGACGACGGTCACGCGATATCGGCAGCATTGTCATTGGTAATTGCATTACGTAACGTCTGGGGTTTGGTCACTGATTGTTACGATGATTGATTGGTGGATTTGGGTTCGTTGAATTAGGAGTTTTTATTATTATTTTTTTTAATATGATAAAGAAGATTACTAAGGTTTGGGCTCAGGAATTTCGGACGGAAGCGGATGGGCCGATGATAAGGAGCGTGGGTTTGGGAGGGGGGAACTGTCCGGTCATGGGATTGCCGTGTGCTTTAGAAATAGACGGTTTTGCCCTCGTCTGAAGTCAATTGTGCGCTTGACCCCCTGTCCGGACGGCCTACTCCAATCAAAGATTTCTGCTTAATCGTTGATTGTATTTATTATTTAGCTATTTCAAATTTCAATTTATTTGTTTTAAAAAGTCTTAATAAAACAACGTTCAAACAAATAAGTGATGTTATATTATTAACTTTAGTTTTTTTTTTCTTCAGGGAGGAAACTGTTCGTACTCTCCTTTTTTAAATTATTTTTTTCTATTTTATACAATGTTTCCAATTTATTGTTCATTTTTTAATGTCCTAAGATAAAACTACATTTGTTAAAATAGAAACTATTATACCAAAACCATCGTCTCATTAATTATATCACACCACTAACTTTTATTTTGATGCCTTGAGAACCATTTTATAAAGATTAAGATATACATTCACACTATGTTTTGTTTCATTCTCATCTCATGGGATTAAAATGCAATTTTTAAGTATGTTTTGGGGAAATTACATTTTTATTCACCAAAATATCTCCAAAATTCTTTTTTTCATCTTTATATATCTTTCAATCATTAAATCAATTCATATATATAGTTATATATATCAATCAATAGAAGATATATATATATCTTTCAATCCATATCATAATACAAATATGATTTTTTAACCATTATTTTAATATATAATAACAACATAAAACACTAGGAAAGTTTGATGTAGCACCAGTAATAAGGCAAAATCCTATATAAAAAAATATTTATAATAAAAAATGTTAATGGTTGATCCTAACGCAATTTTCATGAAAATATATCTCATCATTATGTTTCAATAATTCATTAAAACATATTTTTATTTTTCATACATTCTCAATTTTTGCCCCAAAGTGCATTTTATTATAATATCTTTTTCAAAACGTCCAAAATAATAACAAACATAGTCCTCATTTCTCAAACTTTCATTCGAACTCATTGCCAAATAAAATGGTACTCGTATTTTCAGAATAGTATGAGTATTCTTATCTAAGTCTTCTTCCCAAAATAAATGTAATGAAAATTAAAAACAGGGGTGAAGGGAATAACAAGAAAACATATTCAAAATCAGTACTCCTATGAATCTTATTCTATAATTTGTGATTTTAACATAATTATTGACTAGTAATTGCTTAATAGAAACTACTGTTACAAGAAAAAAGGGCATTTATATGAATATCAATCGGTATTAACAAGCAGGAGAAGTCGCCTAAGTGATTAGTGAAATATATTACATAAGATGTGAGAGGTGGAAAATATTCTAAAATTATCAATAATCTTACAAGTTCCATTTTAGAAGTTCATATTAGTTAATATATATTGTCTTAAAAGTTTCATGTAAAAAATTGGCAATCATGCTTGTTTCATGTTAGGACTGTAAAAAACTAGTTATCTATATTAGTGTTAATGTTATAGAGGCCCGTGCCTACATATAATTGAAAGAAATTATTTCAGTAAAATATATCTATGTTGATTTCAATTGTCACTACGAACTATTTGAGATATTGAAGTTGTTGTTTGTCATATATAATAATTAATGAATTCCGTTCAATTAATACATGTCGTTAATTTGTCTACAGAAAACAACCAGTTGGCTTCAACTTAGAGCGCGAATCTTTTCTATCCGACTAAAGAGCAAGACATGAGATTCTAATGTTGAAAAGGAGTCGGGAAATTTGAGGATGGAATGCCGGGTAATTTGCATTTTGCACCTTGTGAATACGACCGTTTGCCACATTGCACTGTCAAAAATCATAAATATGGTACTTTCCACTCCCAAAACAACAAACAAACAATTGGCGACCAAATTGCACCCTCAACATCTTTCGGCTTAAAATTCCATTGGAAAAACTTGTACATCTTATTTGAATATATTAGATTAGATATGCCCGTTTAGGAATCGTCGATTTCATAGTTTAAAAAAATTTCAACCCTCAATTTATTTATATATTTATTTAAAATTATAAATATTTGGCTCATTAGTTCAATTGGTTAGAATATTCTATTAATAATATGAAGGTTACAAGTTCAAAATTTGTATGGGATACTTTTATACTATTTTGGTAAAAAAATTAAAAATTAAAAAATAAAAATCGCTGGATCCGACCGAACAGTTCTGGCTCGTGGAGCACCGGGCCCAACTCGGCGGTTCATAGATTGGGTAAAATAGAACCATAACTGGTCCATAAGTTCACGGGCCGATTACGATTCTGATCCGTGAACCGTGGTCAACGAATTTTGACCCGTTGACCATTGTTCGGTTATGAGTCAGGTCGAGTTCGGACTCGACTCGTGATTGGGTCTACGATAGACAATATATCTAATATATTATGAATGAATATATAATAAAATATTTATCAACTATCCATACACTCAATAAATAATATATAAAGTGTAACATGTATTACTGCCAAAGAAAATTGTGCTTAATAAAGATTTGTAGAATCTTGATCCCGTAGTCCATTATTACTTCTCATTCATCACATAATGTGGGACTTCATTAATGTGTTGAATACCAATTGAGGTCTAATTACATACCAATTTTGAAACGATCAACTTTTGACAAAGATAGAATCCAATGTCATTGTATAGGCCCAGAGAGAAAGGGCCTAACATATACTTGATGCTCAGTACTTGGGCTTTTAAATCCATTTATTTAAACATTATCGGACTCTTAATAATCAAGACTTCTCTTCTAGCACGAGTGCGAATTATCATGTACTAACACGTATTCAACCATAATCCATGTCTATCTGCAGACAAAAAATTGATTGATCTAACCCGCGTAAGATCCAGATTTGATATCATTGATTCAAATATTATTCTATATCTCAATCAATTATTTTTTAAAATTATAATTTATATTCTGGATCTACATTATAAACAATTACACGAACTATAGCAAATGAACCTATTATTGTAATGCGATTTATTTTAGAAGTTGAATAAAAAATAATCAACAAGGTTTATTTGACATGACCTGGGTTCCAAACCTAATATTTGTCCATGTGTAAAGTCGGTAGCATTTAAGAGCACGAGATTGCTATTAGCGTCATTCCCCTAATATCCGAGGAAAGACAAAGGTTGCTACAGTATGCATTGCCAGCCATGTGGCATCCGGTGGCGTCTGCTGTTCTTTCAATGCCTTGTAGATATGATACCACGAATTCCTTCCCTCAAGCCTTTGTCCAAAAATATCAACTCCAATGATTCTTGTTTTTTTTTTCTTTTTTTTTTTTTATGATTTAAAATTTTAAAAATATATTTATTGTAATTATTTTCTTCCAAAATACAATTTGTTTTCAAACTTAGTCCTTTCATGAAGAAATTAACATAAAATAAATATATTTTTATTTCTAAACTTATATAATTAATATAAAAATATGACTAATTCACATATATTTTTATTGTTACAAAAAAAAAAAAAATGACTAATTCAAATATAAACCAAAAGATTTAGTGACAATATGGTAAAATAGGCATGCTATGCTAATTTAATAAATCGACCATCACCTTTAGTAACTTTTTCGCACGACTCTATTATTGTAAAGACGAATATGTAAAAGGGGTCCATGCAGAAATTCTGTTATAGCATTAAAGGAATAAAAGAAAGGTGGTCACGACTCTTGAGTCTTTGACATTATCGAGTAATATATTTTTCTCAAGAAAAACAGAATCAGTAATTAGAGTGAAGTTGAAGTTTTCCTTTTTCGTAATTTTTCTTTTTTTTTTTATTATTACAGGAGGTTGAGGATAAACTTTGCCGTCATTGTCTTGTGGTTCAAACTTGACATGACAAATTAAGGCACATGAAGTAGAAACCTACCTTTGTAGGACAGAGGGGGCCTAATCCGAGAAGCATATTCTCATTTTAAGCACATCCCGTGGTCCGGGGCCCCTCTCAATACCAAGGCCCTGCTTTTTAGTCAAGGGTAAGTTTCCAAATTTAAATTCTCTCTCTTTTTTTTTCATAAATAGTTCCCATAATTAGAGTTAGAAATAATGATCGATTATTTGGCTCAGTGGTGGTAAGTTGTTTTTGTCCCAATCGTATTGAATTTATATTTTCTTCTCACACAAAATTTTGATATCAATAATTATCGTACACAAATTTTGGGCATGATTTCGATTCTATAAATACATAACCTAAAAAATACCGTACCAAACCAGTCATATATTAAATATACAAAATTTCACTTGTTTATTCTGTATGTCTTTTTTATTATATAGCATTTATACCACTTATCAAATTCCAACTTATTAGTCTTACAAACTTTATCTAAAATTAGTAAGTCATAATGTTCTGGATTGTATTTGAATGAAATGATTTAAATTTAAGATAAGCATTTGATGAAAAAATTTCAAATGACTATATATAAGATAAATTTAAAATTTATTATAATTATTAAAAAATAATTTAAAATAGAGAATTAAAAATTTAAAATTTATTATATTATGAAATTATCCAAATAATATCAATTAATTTATTATTATGTATTTAAAATTTTTAACTTCAAATATATCAATGCAAATGAAATTGAAGTGGTTCACAATTCACCCTCTCACACTTTTTTTCGTCGTAGAGGGTATTATACGACGACTATTTGATGTGATTGTATTAAATTTTTATTGTCCTTTCTTTGATCTTTATTTGTCATTGTTAAGTTTAGTAGTTACCAAGTTCTGTAATATATAACATACATACAGTTATAATTGTCTAATTTTTTATTTTCCACTTTTCATTAAGATTGAATATAATCTTTCATTGGCTTAATTTGTTTATTTTCAACTGATTTAATCAATTTGTAGAGAGAGTAATTAGCTCTTAAGTGTGGGCAACTCTTTGTTTATACAAAATTCTACAAATAAAAATAATTTAATTGTAAAAACTAATTAAATTGCATCTATTTAATTTAAAATTCGTTAAAAAAGAGATTATAATTTAAGAGAGTATGCTTGAGCTAGTCAAAAACCAACCAGAATCGACAAAATTAGTTTTGTTTGATTAACTAGTTTTTTTTGTTTTTTTTTGTGTGTGTTTTCCAATTCTTTTTAAAAGGATTATTTTTTCAAATTTATCATCTATTATCTACAAAATGTTGTGATAAATGTAATTTATTTGCAGTTAGTTTTTGTTTTATTTTACAAGTCCAGATATATTTAGAAACAATTTAACTTTTGTTCCAAAATTTATACCCCCTTTTGTATATTTCGTACACAATCAACTAATACAATAGGTGAAAGTTATCCAAAACTTATACTTAAATTAAAATAGTAATCTATAATTAATTAGAGATTGAAAAATATATATAGAAACAATAAAAACCATAGTGTTTGATTTGGCTTTAATTAAATTGGGAGGTGAATTAATTGAAATGTAGAAAGACTATCCCGACATTAGCTAACTACAAGACTACCAAAGACAAAAGAAACAAGCGCAGAGCGGTGGAGGTCTTGCAGCCGTGGCACCTACGACGACTTCTGGTCAATGGGCCCATTCAATTACCATAGCAATTAATTCTGGCATTCTTAAAAGATATCTTAATCAGTAATATTTCATTTTGTCACGCCTAACATGCCAAACAAGGATGCTCATCAAATAATACCTTTGATATTTTTATTTATTTTTATTATAGAATTGAAGAAGGGCAAATATTTCTCATTTTTGGGGTTATTTGGTAATTAATCCTTTTAAAGAATTGAAGAGGGACAAATAATTCTCATTTTGTGTTATTTGATTCGTCAGTGCTGCCGCCTATAAAAAAAATTAACAAATATAAAAAAAATAATTTGTTCTTTTTTTTATTTTTCATATATTATTTCTAGTCGTTTTTCTCTCTCCTATAATCAGGCATACATAGTCTAATTTCATCAACCATTTCTACCCAAAAATTATTTTATTAATATTATTTTACAATCGTATATTCATATATATTTATATTTGTTAATTTTCATTCCATTCCTCTTTACCCATTATGTCATTGTGAATAGATGAACAACAAGTAAACCCAATTCTGATTTTAAATACTAGAATTCAAGATTCAAATTGCCAAGTGTTGCAGATTTGGCGATTCTAGTTAATATGTTTCAAGAAGATAACCAAAAAAAGGAAGGGTACGAGTGTAAAATTGACGACTCAACAGTATTTTCTCTGGCATTACCAACAGGATCCTGATGGATAAATTCGCGCCTTACAAGGTGTATCATAAACATTTCTGTTGCGATAACAATGCAATCATATCATCAAAACAATTTTAGTGTGGTTTATTGACTTTATGTATGTATGTATGTATGTATTATCTCAAGACCGTTATTGATAAATATGATGATGCCATTGTGAAGCAGCTTTATTGACATTGCAAAAACCAGGTATATCTAATCTAATCTATTGTTGTGTACACTGACACAGCAGGTAAAAGAGAGAGGGTCCGGTGACAGGTTGATGTAATATGTTGTTGAAATAGCATTGATGAACCAATAGATTAGATTCCAACAACTGTGCAAACTTCTTTTCAGGGGTCTGATGGGAGTTACTGGATGAGTAAGAATATGGGCTTCTTCTTACCCACCAAAAAAAAAAGCCTCAAACTTTCAAACTCAAATGTAATCACCTTTTTTATGATGCTATTGGCATCATGTCATTGAATCATCGTCTCTTTACCAAATGCTCAAAAGGACAATGCCCACTTGGTAGATGCAATTGCTACAAGTGCATTATTTTGTTGATGATGATCCAAACCATTGTGGGGGCAATTATTCCATCAACATCAAACATAACTTTTATAGTTTTCATTATTTATGTATAAATGGCATTTCCAAACAGTTTTCTTGATGAAGTTGCAAAGAATTAAAAGCCCATGCTTTTTATAAAGGTTTTTTTTTATGGAGCTGATGATTTCCATGATTGTGGCATAAGGGACTATAGTATATAATATGCATAAGGGTTAATGAAATAATATTTTTAATCTAAATCACCGAGCGAGCGACATATAACTTTGCCGGTGATATGTAATTTAAAAAATAATTAGAATTCAAAAATTTGAAATCTATATATTCTGAATTTAAATTTAAATTTATTATTCTGAATTTAAAATTTTTAATTTTATACCCATCAATAAATTTGATATTAATCCATCAATTTATAGACAACTATTTTAACCACCACCATAGGCCTTACAAATTTTGACATGAGCATTGCGATTACTGCCCGCCGAAGAGGCAGCTAGAACCAGGAAACATGGAAACTGAGTTTTTCTTTTCAACCATGAAATATGGGGGCGACACTTTTGTAGTATTTTTATCGTACTAATTGGTGGGTGGGGGTATGATAACATAAAAATCACCTCATCTTAGTTTATACAGGAAAAAAAAAAAACACAGACACACATATACAGAGGAAGAGAACACAATAACACTGAACAGTAGAAGTGGGATCATTTTCAATACCAGTCTCTCTTATCTGAGATAACTCCAGTGATTTCAATGCAACACAAACCGAAAAAAAAAATCTTTTTCTTTTGTTTTTGCTCTCATCCACATTACAAGATCACAGTCTCAACAAAAACTGTAATATTTTAAAAGGCTGCACAACTACTATGTGAAAGCACTTTTCCGGTGCCGGAGACCCTGCCACAGCCGACGCGATCGACATCCAAACAACAACAAAATTTAATTCTGATAGAAGAAATTATCTTTTTCCCTCATTGCTTAAATTCTTATATACAAATAAAGGATAAGAACCGGAAAAAAAAAAAAAAGAAGAAGTAATAACAAGAAGGTTACAGCCAATAAACACTAGTATTCAGTTTTGAAACCCTAGTGAATAATCTGATGAAGAACAAAAAAAATTACTCGCCATTAATTACGCTTCGGATGGCGTCTCAGAAATGCTCTCTAAGTGGGGTCTCCATACTCCGACGCGGCCTCGCCGCCGATCCCTCTGAGTTGAAACCTTTTCCGATAAAATCTCACTCAAATAACGATCGGAAATGAGTAGGTTCGTGACGGAGTTATTTCCGCCAGTCTTTGCAGTAGTGTTGTTATTATCAGATTCTTTCTTTTTCCTCTTGGTTGACAATCTTGATCGATTTTTTTCCGGCGCCGGGGGCAGGGGCATGAGAAAATAAATCTTGCCTCGTTGAAGTTCTGCGTCGGGAGGAACGACGACGATTTTTGGGCACACACCTTCGGCCGACGGCGATGAGGGCTTCTTTAAGACGTGTTTGGGGTGCAGTTTCATGATTTCTGCTGCTTTTACGGTGCCACTGATTTCTTCCACGCGGCCATTAGCATGCACTATTCGGATCACGTCGAGTGCCCCGCATGGAAGAATGCAAGAAATGCAGCATCTAATGGTGTTTTTCATGGCTGCAGCCAATTGATTGCTCCTTTTCTTGTTCAGCCCCTCTTATTTTACTCTCACGGAGAGACAGAGAGAGAGAGAGGAGACGAGAGAAGGGTTAAGAGGGGGAAAGAATGAAAATTTAAGGAGAGGAAGATAAAGAGAAGTTTCTTTTCTTTTGTTTTCTTTTCTTTGATTATATATTTGGGAAAAAGGGGAGAGAGAGAAAGGGAGGAGAGTGCCAGTGGGTATCAATCACCTCATTGAGTTTTTTGTGCAAAGGATGTTTTTATTATATGCTTTTGGACCTTCCTTTTTCACTTCTTCTTTTTTTGGGGGGGATTTTTTGTTTATTTTTATTTTTGCTTTTCTTTTCTTTTGTTTTGTTTTCTCACTTGCTTGGAATGAAATCCTGGCCATGATTTAATAATTGCACCTCATGTTGTACTTTGCCTTTTGGATCCATCATTCACCCCTTCCCATCCCTCCCCAACCTTCACTAAGTTCAATAATTTGGGTTGGGTGTGAGAGGTTGGAGGCTTATGGAGACACATGTTTGTCCATGATTGGTACGGCCAAGTCATCCAATTGGTATTGTGCTCGAGAACACGTGTTTGAATCAGGACGCGACACTTGTCAAGGCATGGTTGATTATACTTTGCTAGAGTAGGTGTGCAAACTTATAGTGTAGGGTCCTTGGTGAGAAGGGGGGTGAGGAAGCGTGGGGAAGTTCCATGGTAGATTGAGAGGGAGAGGGAGAGGGAGAGGGAGAGGGAGATGGAGGTTCCATAGAGCCTAGTGTGTGAAGAAGGGAAACAAATGAGACACATATTTTTTTCATTTCTTTTTTTTTTTTTTTTTTCACCCCTCTTATTTGGGGTTTGGAGATAGATCTTCTTTTGAGAGGATTTGTGATCTTTCAATATCCCCAAGCAAGATCATGTGGATTGTGGCTTTCATTGGAAAGTGAGGGATGATAGACTTCTTTTACTTGGTGGATTTAGGCTAAGTGCTTGCTTTGACTTATGTGAAGTTGGTTGTCCTATTAACCCAATATGGTGAAGTTGGTTACCCTATTAATCCAAGAAGAATTTCGAGCAAACGCATCTATGCATGAACCCAGTGATTAAATTAATTAGTACCAAACTAGTACATGAGTTATGTCAAATATTAAATGACGAAATTAAAATACATCCTTTCAAGAAAGAGGAAAATTCCCACCCTCATCATCCCAGTAGGCTGACAATTCTTTCACTTGATTTAGCAACAATATTCAAAATTTTCTTTGACTTGTAACTGTGTTTTATTTGTCTTTTCAACTTAACCTCACATAAAGAAATTCAAAAAGCAAGATGATGACACATAGAAAATGGTTCTTTTTGACAGATATCCAAAGAATCTTGTTAGATGACTTATTTGATGTGTATCAATCCAGTGGGCCAAGTACAAAATAAAAGTTGCTAGCAAGAGAAACTTAGGTTAAATGAAACTGTAATGAATTTTTATTAATATCCTGGTTAATTTCTGGCGAGTGTCTAATCAATTTTGGAGGACCCCATATCATTTAATGGTTGAGATGTGGATGTTAGTGGGCAACATGTGAAGGATGGAGGAGAGGGTCCATGTAGAGGGGTCGGGTCGTGCTCCAATCTAATCTACCTAAATCATGAAATCTAGACTAAGTAGTTTGAATGTGTACGTACTTGTGATCAACTTAAAGCATCTAAACCTTCCACACTAAATATCCAGTTAAAGAAAAATTTCAAGTGTAGGGAATTTCAGGGGATCATGGGATGTCTGATAGCTTCAATTATTGAACATCAGAGAGAGAGAGAGAGAGAGAGACAGAGGTGTGTTTGGATTTGCACAGAGGGTTGTGCTCTGCTCTGGGCAATCATCACCAAGAAGCAGTAACAAAAAGGGAATTTTACTGACACTTTCTCCCATCCACCTCTGCAAACTTTCAATTTTCTTTTTCTTGTTTTTTTTTTTTTTCAGAAATTTTTATCTGATAAATTTCTGTTTGGTTCTGTTGGCCGACTACACCAACTCTTTTGACCTGTTTTAGAGAAATAATTGGATCTTTTCTTATTTAAATAAAAAAAGGAAAAAGGAAAAAGGTTAAGCAAATACTTTAATATTTCGAAAATAAGAAGTGGAATCGAGTGCTTGAGGGCCATCTCTTGAAAAATTCGTTACTTAATATATGGGCTAGAATGATGCAATCATTTATTTTATAATAATGCACCCATTCTTTTATTCCTCATAAAGAAATTTTGTTTAATTAATTTCACAACAATACATTGAAATCAGTAAATCAGGTTTATTATAGATTTATATGCATGGCACGAAATTAATGAAAATTGTCTGAATTTTCACATGGGTAAAATGAACTTCACGAGAAGCACAAAAGGCATTGTGACTTTTCATGAAAATGGAGCACCCATGCACGTTAAAATAGTGCAATTTAGAATATCAAATCAAGCAAGGACCATGCGTGAAGGTACCGAGGTTAACTGAAATTCTGTGTATCTAGCCTTAACCTTATCATTTGATTATAAATTCAAGAATTCATGTATATATACAATGAATCTCGTTTTTCAGAATGTTAATTTGATTGTTTTTGGGCCTTTACTATTGAAATCCTCCTGAGCCCACACATTTTTTTATTGCTTATCTAGTGTGCTTGAATTATTAATTATTGCACGTGTAAATAATTTTGTTACTGTACACTCACCGTGTAGTAGCTGTCACAAAATTAAGAAACAAAGAAACAAAATGTCACATACAAGCGTAATTGACCTGAATTTTGGATATATTATTAAGAAAGACGATTTTGATGGTTCTAAAAATTATCAATGTTGATTGAGATAAATAGAGAAGGTGCTAATCCTAGAGTAACACTTATTCACAACATTGCTGATTAAAGTGGGGGGAATAGGCAAGAATTTAGTGACCTTAGCCCCTCGATAGCGCCATACCTTACTCTGCCCAACCTAGTATAGGGCTTGTCCATATTTGTTGTTTGATAGGATTGGGCTGGCCATGGACTACGACTATGTCTACCCAATCTAATATAGGACTTGTCCATATTGGTGTAGGGTAGGCTTTGTTTGGATAGTCTGAGCCTGTCAACGGGTGTCGTGTTATCCGGGTTACAATATTCTCCCAAAAAAAATAAAATCAGAAAACGGACCGCCAACCAGAACTATATATGTATTAGAATCATCTTAATATAGCAATTAGTGGTATCTAAAATAAACTAATTTAAAAATGAAGCATAATCCTTTTGTACGATAATTACACAGAGTTCAAATCCTGCTCGCTGGACACGGCGCATTACAAAACAACTATTCAATATGTGCATGGTTATTTCCTATGTTTGGTGTGGTTGGACCAATCCACGAGTTCAATTCTTTGTCCAAATCCAGTTGGTCTTCGACAAAGCGATTACGTAAAGCCCTAAGATGAAAATGTGGCTCTGTGGCCCAAGCTCGTATACAGATTAGAAGTTTCGCTTAGCTCATTTCCAGCCCACTACAAAGCCCAATTGCAGTCCAGCCCAATCCTTCTTAATAATGCTGCCAACAATAAAAAAAAAAATTGCAATTTTTTCTCTCTTCGACTCGGTCCGAACTGGAGGAAATTGGAGAGATATGATTCGAGTAATTAACTGCAACTCTCTCCGGTCACACCTTCCGAGATAATCCAATCCGCCACCATAAAACCCCAATCTCCGACAACACCGCCGCCACCGCGACATGCCAGTCTTTAAGACCCCCTTCAACGGATACTCCGTCAAATTCAGCCCATTCTACGAGAACCAGCTCGCAGTCGCTACCGCCCAAAACTTCGGCATACTTGGCAACGGCCGCCTCCACGTCCTCCAGCTCGGACCCACGATCGCAGAACGCGCGGCCTTCGACACCGCTGACGGCGTCTACGATCTCTGCTGGTCGGAATCCCACGACTCGCTCATCGTCGCAGCCGTCGCCGATGGCTCACTCAAGATCTACGACTCGTCCTTGCCGCCGGCCTCCAACCCCATCCGCTCGCTCCACGAGCACGCCCGTGAGTGTCACGGCGTCGACTTCAATACTGTCCGAAAGGACTCATTTTTGAGCGCATCGTGGGATGATACTGTGAAATTGTGGACTGTGGATCGGCCGGCGAGCGTAAGAACTTTTAAGGAGCACGCTTATTGTGTGTACTCCGCCGCGTGGAATCCTAGACATGCCGATGTTTTCGCTTCAGCTTCGGGGGATTGCACCACTCGCATTTGGGATGTGCGCGAACCAGGTTTGGTATTCTGACTGTAATATCCCTTCTCCATTATTTTATTTTTCTATTTTCTTTCTAGGTTAACTAATTGAAGCAGGTGATCTGTGTTGTGCTAGAGATTACAGAATTTAGGTTTGACTATGTTTAACTAGATGTACTGTTTCGTTTGGAGTAATTAAGCTTGTCTGATTTCGACATTGATCAATAAGTAAATTGATCTTCTTGGATAATTCATGTTTCTTAGGTAATTTGAATTGTTCAATGAATTTAATTGAGCTTAGAGATTTTGACAGACTAATAATATTGTTGAATCACAGATAGGAGTTAACTTCATGACAGATAAAGGCTTGCAAAAAGGTTCTTTTTTAACGAAAAACTTTTATGATCATAGCAATAGCATTCCCTTATTTTTACTGGTTTTGAAGGTGTTATGTCCATACATTTTGATGAGAATTTCTTCTTCAGGGTCTACCATGATTCTTCCTGCACATGAATTTGAAGTCCTCTCATGTGACTGGAATAAGTATGACGATTGCATCATTGCAACTGCATCGGTTGATAAATCGATTAAAGTTTGGGACGTGAGGAATTACAGAGTGCCGGTGGCTGTGCTTAATGGGCATGGTTATGCGGTGAGAAAGGTGAAGTTCTCTCCTCACAGGGGGAGTGTGATGGCATCTTGTTCTTATGATATGACGGTGTGTTTGTGGGATTATATGGTCGAGGATGCGCTTATTGGAAGGTATGATCACCACACAGAGTTTGCAGTTGGCGTTGATATGAGTGTGCTAGTCGAAGGGCTTTTGGCGAGTACTGGATGGGATGAGCTTGTTTATGTTTGGCAACATGGAACGGACCCGAGGGCACCTTGACGTGAGGAGTTCAACCTTTTCTTCTTGTTTTTGTTTGATTGTATAAAACAGGATTATAGAGTCTCATCATCATCATCACATTGTTTTAGTTGCTGTTAAATTTATTAGATTATTGTACTACCAAATATGATTGATTAAGAACAACTTGAGAAACTCAGATGTTGAATAACGCAACAGACCCGACAGGTTGAAATGGATGAAATTCCAGTTATACTTGAACACTGACTTTTCTCATTTGATTGTTGTTTAATGAATGTAATTCTGTTTTCGTGGTGAAATGAAATTTACACGGCTCCAAAGGAGTTGGCCCTTTTTTATTTTTACTTTGAGAAGCAAATGTTGTAGCAAATTTTTGTTTCGTAATTGTTTGAACAGATTTTAGAAAGGTGCACTGTGAACACCATTCCTCAAATCTTTAAACCAAGGAAAATCTTAATAGAGTCGTACTATGACCCAATTACCTAGTCCGTTTGATGAATTTATGGCTGGACAAGGTGCTTCAGAGTTATGGCTCTTGGAAGTAGAGCATTGTCTTTGTGCTCTTTCAGCATGACAGGTAGGTTGTGTTTGACGTTGGGAAGATGGTTCATCAGCGGCTTTGAAATTATGGTGGCCCTTGTCCGTGTGCAATTGAATTTGTGTTTTCCGAGGTTGAGGTTCGGACAATGAGAAATGTATTGCATGCAGACTTGAATAAGTTGTCCATCCGATCGGAAAGGTTAAAAGTTCCGAGTTTTAGAACATATTAAAAAAGATTTTTAAAGGAATAACCTTTTTTATTTGTTTTTTATTGCATCAATTTTATATGGTTTAAGAGTTTCTCTCAGCCATATTGAACCTGGCGGGGTTTTCATAATGTTATGGTCATTTAAAAATTTACATGTTTTGGCTGTGTATATTCCACAGTTTCTTGTTTCTCAGTAGCCCATTTCTATATTCCTAAAATATCGAATATATTCCATGCACGCACACATTCGAAAGGCGCATCACAGCCTTATGTAACCACTCTGATTAATGAATTCAGATAAAAGTTTTTGCTCAACTTCATCCCTTGGAATGGCATCTGATCAATAGTCTGTAATCTCTCCTAAGAAACTGATGATCCATGGTAAGAAGTTGCAGTGCGTTACTACTACAAAACCTGCCCATGTTTTCTAATTATTGATTCGTCATTTGCAATTCGAAGGGTAATGTATTTTCAAAAATAGAAAGAAAACCATATCAGCACAATAAGTATTCGCATTCTTGCAGGCGTGAGAGAACCTCCTGACAGCTAGGTCGTTCATCTGGTTCTGCCCAGCAATCTGGCCAAAAAAAAAAAAAAATTAAAATTAAAATAGCAAGCAACCAAATCAAACTTGGATTCTCAAAAACAGAATAGCACTAATAAGTCAATATCAGAACTTCATCTTTAAGGCATACCTGCTATTAGCTTGCCCAGAGGACCTTCGGGGATTTCTAGCCTCTGTCCATCATTGCCAACAGCATAAACTACCTGCTTGTCACACACAAAAGTACCACATTGAGATCCTTTGGCTTCGTTTTACTCGATTACCTTTTCTTTTTCCTATCCTTGCTGCTGCAAAATTTGGTAGTGATAGATCAAGGCTTACTTGAACTGATGGTATGCCTTCCCATGGTCTGTTGAGTGTGCAGAGCTCCCACATTATGACGCCTAGGCTGAAAATATCGCATTTCTCTGTGAAGGGCTCACTGCGAATAAGTTCTGGTGCCATCCATTCAGGTGTTCCAGCTGAAGAAGAAACCTTCATGGGCCTGGTGGTCAGAATCCGCGAAAGCCCAAAATCGCATATCTTAACTGTCCAATGCTTGTTCACAAGGCAATTTGCACTTTTCAGATCACGATGTACGATTTTCATTCGATGTATGCTCATTAGTCCCCTAAATGTTCAGCAGCAAGAAAGGTCAAAACAAACAAACATGAAACACGGAGTAAAGAATACAGCAGAAATAAAGAACTCTAGACCAACAATAAGCCCCCAGCTGTGATAGACACTGTAAATTTGCTAACATATTGTCTTCTGTGTGCAAGTGAAAATGTCTGCTCCTTTCCAATGAGGAGAGCCTGCCAATGATTCCCCACATTTGGCAGTTACCACTTGTCTCAGACAATTCTGTCATCTGTGCTCCATTCCATCAAAACCAAAAGTGAGATTATTTTTATTCATAGTTTTGGATCAACATGGCCACTCGCCATCACTTTGAAGAACCACAAACTTTATCTTCTTCACCTTACAGAAACTCAAATTTTCCCTCAAGTCATCTAAAGCAACAAAGTATTAGATACTAAGCTGCTTAATAGTTATGTACCTTGAAAAAAGTAAACTTTGACAACAATGAGAGTTAAAAATTCAATTTGAAGGATATGAACTTATGATACTGTAAGTTGGCAACCATTATAGCATGATCCTCATTATATTTGGAATCGATGCATCTAGACAAATTCATTCAACATATTCTATAGAAACAAACAATAGATTCTAGAATCAAAATCCAAACTAAACACGAACTTTATTGAAAACCCCGAACAGAATGCAAGCATAGGAACATGAGTCAGAATCCATCAACCATGCTACCATTTCATTGTCTTTTCAGGTTTTTATTCTTGCTTAGATCAACAAGGTTATGCCAATGTGCCAAAAGTTCTAAATACAAACAAAAAAGCATCAAATTTTGAAATCCAGTAATGCACCTGCATATATCACAAAGCATTTTGAGTCTCCTTTGCCAGCTAAGCTTCTTTTTCAGCCCACTTGCGTGGATTAAGTAATACAGTGATCCCATCTCCATATATTCAGTAACTAGGGAGAGCCGAGGAGGCATTGTACAAGCACCAAGGAATAATATAACTGCATGAAAGAGTATATGTGCTTTGGCTAACATACAATTTGACAACAGAGAAGAAACAGTGAAAAAAAACTAGAAAGTAGTAGTTGTTTAGGACAGTTTAAGTAGAAAGATTACCATTTGGGTGGCGAATGCGGCTGCAGGAGAGAAAAGAAATGATTAAATAATTTAAGATGTCACTTTCCCCTCACCAAGGATGATTGTTGAATTAAAATCTTTTTCACACCAAAACTAAAAGACCAAAGGACCAACTATATATTACCTCAAGATAGATATTTCATTGCAAAAATCTTCAATATTCTCAACAGTCAGATCTTGTTCCAGAAACACTTTGATCCCAACCTCTAATCCATTCCAGGAGCCACGAAAAACTTCCCCAAAGAATCCTAATTTACAAGGAAGAAAAAAGATGGTCTTCAACAAGGATGGAGAGGTAAATAGCTGGACAATATGATGAAATTAAATGTCAACTAGCAATTCTCGTCTTGAGAGCAAAAACTTCAATACATGATAAATTGAGTGGCAGCAGAATCAACAAAAAGATCATCACAATTTGCAAAAAGAATTAATGCAAATTATGACTTAAATACAATCAGAATTACAGTGGGGGCAGGTTTCTTCAGATTACATACCAAATGAAATTTTGTAATTCGAAAATGCCTAAGTAAAAGAATGTGTACTGAAATGAAAATTAATGTAAAAATAATTGAAGCTATAAATTTAGAAGCACGTCGGATCATATAGGAATGCAAATTTGGTAAGAAAACAAAAGTTACTTCTCTTATAGGTGTATAGAGGTAAAAGTTTCCTATCTGCCAGAATTTCTCCATTTAAAACTGAGTCCTATTTAAACCAATTTTAACAAATTAAATTGGAGAGAAAGGGGATGTTTAAATCAATTCTAGCAACTGTGAGAGGGAGAGCCTGGGTATAAATTAAAGCAAGGAATATCTGCACCATCTTTGTATGTAACATAAGAAAGAAAAGCAAAATGAACTGGAAAGACTTCAGTGGATTAGACCTACCATCTGAACCCTACTGCAGTAAAGATATTTGACCATACTGATCATTGACTATGTAAAACAACCAAAAGGAAATTCCACAGCAAATCATGCTTCACTAATTAAGAGACAACCAAGAACAACATACCAATTCCTACACGAGTTCCGATGGTTATCTCAGAAAAATCAATGTTCCATTCTTGGAAGGGTAACAATGGCTTGTTCAGGATCTTCGATGATTCAAGCACTTTATTAAATGTTGACATCATATCAGGACTCACAAAAATTTCTGTTGCCTCGCTATTAAGAGAAGCTTGATTGGCAAAATGTTGAGGAGATGAAGGCAATGAGATTGCCTTGTGAGAATTTATTTGTTTCAAGGGAAAATTATATGTCAAAGGTTTTTGACCATATATTCCATCATGGCCATCTGGACTGAATCTTGACACCTGGAAAACAGAAAATATAATACAAGAAATCCAACTAATAATAGAGAGATTCAAGACAAGAGTACCAGACACGTATTCTTATTCATGCAAAAAAGAAAGAAATTCATTATAGGTAAAAATGACAATAGATTTATCGAAAAAAACAAAGCCAAGCTTGATAAAGAAATAAAGCTATGATTAAAGCACAAAAAATTGATAGCATGCACAATTAATATTCTGAAGTGATTTTGGAAAAACCACAATTTATAACAGTTTGTGACACAAACAAAATTTTGAAACCTTGGGATTGTTCAAGCATACCCATGAACGATCTGGATGCCCAATTTTTAACAGATTCTTAGTTACCAAAAAAATGTTTAGACCCACATTAGAATATTAAATGCACAGGGGAACTTTTTGATAAATAAACAAGATGGGAAAAGCTCATCTCATATAAGAAAATATTCCAAGTAAATTTTGACTAAAAAAAAAAACAAAACAAAACAAAACAAGAAAACCAAAAAAAACACAAAACACAAAACAAAACACACACACACAAAAAAAAAAAAAAAAACAAAGACAAATACAAAAATAAAACATAAGAAAACAAAAGAAAAAGATTAATTATTTGTAACTAAAAACAAAAGCAAAACTTAGTGCCTGCAGAGAAATTGCTTTAATTTACTATTCCATCACCAACGAATTATTGGGTGGATTCCACATCATTGGTGTACAGAAAGAAGCAAAGAGAAGAGCATACACTTTCTTGAAGATCTGAGCTGTCATCTTTTTCACTTGTGGAAAAACTAAGAGTTGAATTTACTTGTTCCTCTGGAAGACAATTTCTCTTGAGAGTTTCATTCATTTCTCGAACAGCCCTACATTTAAATTTTCACAATCAAGTTAACATATGTTTCTGCCAAAAAAGCATCTTTAGCAAAACAGAAGGGTACAACTACCAAACATGCTTAGTAAAAGAAGATACTTATGCAGCCCAGGCTAATGAGGTTTCTAATGCAAAAAGCTGACAGCCCTTGCTACATCATATGATTCATGTGAACAACTAATAGGATCGACCTTCACTCAAGAGGAATGAAATAATTTGGCATCAAATACTCACAAATAAAAGTACTGAAATTTTAAATATGTGCAAAGTTATCAAATTTTACATTGTCAATACAATAAAGACATTCAAACATTTAAATACTAAGTTTCATGCATTTCTAGTCTAAGAGGCCTCCAACCGAATTTCACAAAAAGAGAAACAGATAACATTGATTGTTTTAATATTATCAGACACGTGAAATGAAAATTTAAATCCGAAAGAACATAAAGGATGAAGTAGTGGAAACATACAGAAAGAGTGAACCACCTTACGGCATCATCACCAATCTCAGGAATCATGCTGATACAGCGCCGTCTTCTCCTACGAGCTTCTACTGGAGATGCACCAGCGGACCTTCAATTTTGGAGTTAATAGCTTGAGAGGCAAAAACAGCATTACAAAACATATTTCTTAACTGCTATAAAAAACAGAAAAGAGAGATTGAGGAAAAGGTTGGTAGAAAAGCAATCTGAGCAACAAAGGATATTTTTCTTTATAGTGCTAAGAAATAACGGGAGATAAGGATGTCAAATTGAATTTTAAGACAAGTGTTTATTGAGGTGACAGTTGATAATGCTTCACCAATTTAAACAGTTCCTTTGATGTTATGAAGCCTATTAATAAAGATAACTGAATCCTATTCATAAAGATCAAAACAGTACAATTACAACAAAACTTCCCAAATAAACGCCTTGTGGTCTTAATGAGTACAGAAATTAAAATAAGTAAATTGCAGAGCACATAAAAGATATGCATTATTACACAAATATTGCAAAATGATTTTATTGCCTATTTTGACAAGCAATATTAAAAATGCTGAAGACTATTAAAAAAAAGGAAGCTAAAACCTTGATGCATTAATATCATTGTTGTACTCTCGGAACGAATGCCTGCCACCTCCAAGCAGAGATCTCCCATGCCCACGAAAGAAAGGATGCTCAGGACTGGAAAAAAGATGAAAAAAATTTGAAGTCCAAAGGAAAAAACTGAAAAATAAAAATCTAGAAAGGAAAAAAAAAAAAAAGCAGCATTTCATTTATGGCAAAATTGACAAGGAAAAAACACAACACATGAGCTCAATCATGAAGAGAAATCTAGCAAGAAACAGTTATATACAACAGATGGAGGAATCTAAAGAGGTAGAAACATTTTAAATTGAAATTTAAGGGAAAACCTTGCAACTACAGTGGCTTGAAAGAACAAAGAATCGAAATAAGTTTCTCCAGAAAGAAAAGCACAATAAGTGAAACTTTAGTGACTTGCACAAATAAAAATTACTACACCTTTAGCTTATGCACATACTAAGATGAGTTGGTACATAACAAAGTTAACTGGAAAATTTAGGATGCAAGATGAGATAGAAGTTGGGTGAAAGGTGTGTTTCCTATTAAACTTTTGCAGAGGAAATTACAGGAAAACTATGTGAAATTCCTCACATATTGCAACATCAGCCACTAAAAAAAAAAATCGTATCATAAAATTATTTTATTCTTAAAGTGATATATAGGAATAGAACAAAATCAAGCTGATTTAGAGAAATAACAAAGAAAATCAAGACAGAGTGACCCCCCACCCCCTGCATTGTATGTAATCCACAAGCAACGTGCAACATGTTAAAGATCTGCATCTGATTTCCTGTATATTACAGTATTCAATATTTCACCCAACTAAAATGAAGCAGCTCACGTTTTCTCGAACAGAGAGTAGTCCGTCAAAGGTATCCCAATTAAGCTCATCACCCTCTTGCATCAAAGTTAATAATGTAGGTTACAAACGTGAAAAGTTCAGAGGTGTTCAGAAATCTAGTGCAATATTTTTGTCAACTCTAACTGCTGATAGGGTTTGACTAACTTCGAGTAAAGGAACTTTCAGCAAAATATCATTGAGTTAATCTCCATTTCTTAACATATAAAAGCACTTACAATGCAATATTACCAAGCCGTAAAGATAAAGTGCATACCAGAAGTTGGAAAAGGAAAGCATTAAATAAGAGGTACTTAAATGACACGATATGTGAGACTAGATATCCATCCTTAATCAGAAACTGAAGCCCACACTTTCGCCATAAGCACTTCTGTCAAAATTTCAACACCTCTTGCATTTGGAGGAAAAGGAAAAAAAAAAGTTTGTTCAGTTAACAAAAGTTACAAAACCTTGAACTTGCTGTCCTTTGTTCAGCTATGACTTTCTTCCGGCTACGCCGCCAAAATGAATTTGCCACATTTGGTTCACTGTGTGATAATCTGAATAAAAACAGTTTTTTAGTAGCCTTACCCAAAAAATTACCTTAACCAAAAAAAAGTATTTTAGTAGGATTACTACACAGGAAAAATTCTTTCATGCAGCACACATCTTTTTCTCTATGAAAACTTAAATGCACATGCAAATAAAAAGGATCAAAACACAGAACAGCCGTTCAAACATATTTTCATTTTCAAACAAGAATTCAAGATGAGAAATTCCTCTAGTCCAATCAATGTTTGAAAGTGAAACTTGGATTGCTATATAAATCTCCCCAAAGATGAACCACAACGCTCATAAGCCAAGACTACAACATTACACTGGTAGCAGACGCTTCTAGGAAAGAAACAAATGCTAGGCCTGAGACTGGGTTAAAAGTAAATAAATAAACTGTCATTTCAAAAACTAAAACTATATGGATCCAGGATATAGGTTTTTACCCTTCAACTTCTGTTTGGTCTGAAAAGCCACACAGAGGACTGTTTGGTTCAATGGGTGAATCATAAGAGTCATTCTCTGCAGAATCACTCTCACCAGCAGAGAGATGAGAGAGAAAGACTGCCTTCGCTGAGCATGGTACCAACTTGCCAGGATTACGTGCAAGATCAACCAAAAGTTCTACAGAATTCAAAACAACTATGACAGACATGTGCTTATATGTATCTGTTCGCTCCATTACTCCTTCTCTAGGTAAACCCTGAGAAAAAGGGACAAAGGCAAAAAGAAACATCTTCAGATGGTTATGTAATTAGAAGCAACATCAATTATGGCAAACAGCTAGGCAGATGAGCAGTTGACAATTGATAGTATGACCAAAAAGAGCTCAATATGTAACTCTAATGAAGATGGCACCTTACCACCATAAGCATACTTTCCAGTCCAACAATATCAGCAAGAACTTTGAATAAGATAGCCCTCGAATGGCAAGAGCCATGCTTTATGTGGCCCAGCATATGGATACCTTGATTATCCAATGCATGAGAGACTTCTTCAAGTGCACCTTTCACATGATCGGATTCCAACTTTGGTCTTTTGAAGAAATCGCAGACCTATAATGGTGGCAATTAGATATAAATTAAAAACATGTATTTCATGAAGGCACAAAAATTGTTAAATGTACCTTATTTGTCAGTAGTTTTCCTTTATGTAGAACATTACTTGTTAAGCATTTTGAAACTGCTTATTCCATACTTTAACTCAAACTTAAATAATTCCACTAGCAATCATGCCTGTGATGATAAATGCATCCCCCACAAGAAAACTAGAAGATGGGGTAAAGACTTGAAGAAGATGGAAAAGAATGAACACTTTACATGATTTAGTATGACTCCTATTTCTAGACACCTCTAAACAAAAACATTTTGTAAAGAAACTAAAGCGAGGATCACAAGTGCTAAACTTGTGATAAACTGTATTAGAGTCCTACATAAGCAACTGCCACTTGGACAAAGCCCAGTCAGCAGACACATACATACACACACAAAAGACAAAACTAGTACCACATATTACTTGTAATTTTTGACATTCAAGTAGAAGGTATAAACACACTAAATAAATAAAGTTAGCTTTAAATTTCAGCACTCAGAAATTAATATATTTCTCTCTTGTCCCAGGGAAAAAAGAAAGCAAGAAAAGTAAAGAGGGTAAGCATCCAACAAGACCCGCTTGATGGCACCCAAGCCATGTGCCTTTATTATCACATATCACTTGGGAATAATCTTTTTGAGATTAATCATCCTTTTTAATAGTTGACAGATGACCTCAATCTAGCATCACTAAACCAGCTTCAGTTGGAGACCTCTTCATTATAAATTAATCATGTCATAATTCTGTAGATGAGGGTAATGGGGATCCACTACTTTCAGTAAATCATTTACAGATGCATCAAAGTGATACATATGTTAAGTCTCAGTTTAAACTTTGCCTTGAAGGATTTAAATCATGGGCTTAAATTCAGGAAGCTTATTCTAAATTATCGAGACCTAGCTCACCAGCAATCCAATAATGCTAGATTTTTACACTAGGTAGGAACCACTTTACACTAGAACTAGAATTTTCAATTGAAAACTGAAGAGAAAACTAGAAACAGTAAGTTCAACGAGGCAACCTTCCTCACCCCTTCTATTTTTTGGGAAAAGAAATACCTTTAAGAAGCAAGAAAGAAATATATGCACCACTTGATATGAATGACTACAAATAAAGGAGTATGCGATATACACACCAATCCCGCTATCTTCTTGATCATGGCAGCAGGATTTGAATTCAGTCCCTTCACCAAAGTGATAGCAAGCTGCTTTAACATGGAAAGCTTCTTATCTTTACGTGTATCAACGAGAATAACATTGGGCCTGAGCCCCTCCGCATCCAAAGCGTGGAGCTCATCTATAGAGGGAATAGTATCAAAAAGCTCCTTAAATCTTCTTTCCTACAAAATATGAAGCATTATACAGCAACAGAATTTGCCACCTATGAACTAGGCCGTAAGTTTACTACATTAGAGACTAACTTACTTCATGCAACGGGGTGTTGGTTTACGAATTTAAATTACCAATTTAAGAAGAAGGTAATGCCTGATTCAGAAGAGAAAGAAATCATGCCATGAGCAGTAAATTTTGGACAGTATGAAACAGCAGAAATCTCCCTAATGGAAAAAAAAAAAGGACCCTTGCCACCTAATAGGAAAAGAATGAGTGTAAATGATGTTTTCATTATGTTCAATATGGAAGTTCCAAAAATGTAAGCTACTACGGCATTCCTTCGTTAACGTAGTCCAGAATCAACAAGGATTCATAGAACAAATGGATGTACAGCTAGGGCTGCGGTGGGGAGAAAAACGTCAGCCCTCAGAAGGCAGTTTGCAAGTCTAATAACAAGTGCAATGCTAACACCGAAAGCTTCCACTTTTATATTTCTATTGAGCACTATGCTTGCCAAAGAATCCTGGAAACCTTAAGACTACATATCCACAAGTTATAAAGAAAAGAAGATAACAGACCAAAATTCTAGCAAAGTGATGAGATTTTAAAGAAGATATTACATTAATAACTTAGATATTCGGCAATCAAAAAACTAAAGAATTCAGAAGTAGTTTTGGAAAAACTTCATTACTGAATGGGTCCTGCTTGGCAATTTTCCATATATCATAGACGTGGGTGCTGGGCTGCACTTTTTCAGAGGCAGTGTGGATGCCTAGCAGCAGTACTGAGAAACTAACTTCGTTTTCAATAAGTCTTATAAATTATTGGCTCGAGCATAATAGTTTGATAAAAAAACAGACTCTTCAATGAAATTCGCTGCAAACAGATCGAGTAGCGATGAGATTGGGCTTGTAGCACCCAGAGGTGCCCCAGAAATCCCAAAGACTCTCAGGAGTCTGTATGAGACTTCCCAAATGGTTTTTTCCTTCTTAATTGTTACAAAATTGCATATAGCTTTTCAATAAAATTATAGAAAAGAAAAGAAATTTGAATACAAACTCTAGGTATCACACCAAAAATCATTTCAGACACTGGTTAATTCACTTGCTCATAAAATTGAGACAATGTGATCTACACTAGTTAATAACAATCAGATAGAAAAGAATAAAAGTAGATTAAAAAAAGAAAAAAGAGTAAAAATAAACCAATTCTAAGCAACAAGCCTTCCATTGCCCATCCGCTTTTCTTGTTTGATAGATTTGTGCAATTAGAGCAGAAAACACTAGTTATTAATAATCAGGACTAATAAGGAACTATAGCATATCCGAACATTTGTAGCCACACTTACAGGATTGACAAAATAGAAGCCATCAGGGATTGGTTCAGCTAGCTTTCCAGTGTCCCACAAAGTCTGTGATGCTATTTGAAATGCTAGACTCCCAAAGTCATGCTGATCTCTTGATCCTTTAGAACTTGAGGTTTCATCTGAAGAAACCAGAGAAATTGACCGCAGTTTCTCAATAAGACCTGACGGCCACCACTGGGTATTATTACCTGGTGCTTCCACCAGCCTAGTATCGTCCTTTGTGTCCTCCATATCTTCTCAAACTCAAAATACAATATCATGTTTGGTAACTTATAACATGCATAAGAGTCATAGCCAAAACAAACTCCGCTCCGAGAAAGGCTCACAAACAGCTTCCCCTACAATCTGAATATAAAACAGAATCTGCAACTTGACAAGGATGAAAGAGTAAGCATATTCAGACTGCAAGAAATGCTTTTGGTTGTGGCTTTTGTTTTCATGTGTTTCAAAACATTCTTTACCAATTAGCATATTTGAAAAAAACAAGTAAATAAGGTTTTGTATGATCCAGAAAAATGGAGTGGAAAGAACATGAAATATAATTGAATTTTTTTTTTCACGGTTACCTAATTTTGACCCCACAGAATTTTTGAAATTCAGGAAATCAAATTTAAATTTAAAAGAGAATCTTGTTAGAAACAAACAGCAACAAAATGTGAAAAAAAAGCAAATTTTCCTGGCGGATATTCCTGAGATCTCAATAGTTAATGTATGTCACTTCTTTTATCTTTTGATAAATTAAAGCTAGCCAAATCCATGCATCTTCATAAAAAATAGCATGAGGTGACGAAGATACACCATATATTATTCCAAAACCAGAAACCCTCATGATAATCAAGCAGGCTCTGCACACACTCCAAATTCAGATTTGAGGTTGGCCCCTTCTAAGAGAGGGGATCAGTGTCAAAAATCCCATGACACACAGTTTGGCTGCGGAAAACGCAGGCTACTTCTCCAACAATGTGAATAAAGGCTTTGGTCTCTCCAGACTCCAAACCCAAAAAAGAAAGAAACAATAACAAAAGGTCTAATTTAATTCGCTTCTTGATCAATTAAAAAGTCAATTTTAATAAGGGCTGAAAAGGGAAGAGGCTAAAAAGGGGAAAAACTCATTCTTGTGAAGAAATCAAGAACCTAATTCACTACAGAAACTTCATTCAATCTGAAGAACAATTCTTGATTTCATTAAAGAAACCAATCAACCAATAAGAAATAAAAGACATTGCAGGTCGCTAATTAAAAGAAAAGAAGAACATAACGATAGCAGAGTTACCACAACAAACTCTTTCACTGCGAAAAGGAAGGGCTACTTCTCCAACTTGTGGGTAATCCATTGGTTCTATGACGTTCTAATTCAATCCAATTCTTGATCAACAAAACCAATAATTAAAGGAAAGATGAAAAAATACACCAAAGATGGGGAACTTCCATTTATACTTCTCAAGAAATCAACAACCCAAATTCAGTATAGACACTTGTTTCGCTCCTTTGCCGATTTAATTCCAAGAAACCGATCAAAAACAAACCTTCCTTAACCATTCACTCCAAGAAACATGAAAAGAGAAACAAGAAACCAATCAAATGGTACTTCCTTAACGATTTCACGTCGAGAAACATGAAAACAATAACAAGAAACCAATCAACGCTAAGGCATGTAGGCATTGCCATTCAATAAAAAATTGAAAGAAAAGAAACAATAGTATACAATGATAATGTAGAATTACCGGAAGATCCGAGGACGTAAATCTTAGAATGGTTCTTGGAGGTATGGCATCTGAATCTGAGTGAGTGGCATTAACTCTACTTCTACGTTTGCGTTTATTAAAGAACAAATAAGAAGAGTTGATATCGCCCCATTATATAAATATATAAATATATAAATATATATATACACACACACACACTAGACGCCAACGACTTTGGACGCGCCTCAGTTTGATATTTCTAATTTCCAGTTTGTCCCTCAGTTTATTCCTTTGTAATTTTATTATCCTATTCCTTTACACTTGACGTAGTTTAATTTTCATAAAATTATAGATTTCAGATTAATTATCTATTAATTACTATATTATACCAACTTTAACCTGATTTTTCATGTGTGTATTTTGGATCGGTAATGTGATAAAAAAATAATTACATATTTTTTCAGAATAAATTACATTCACACCATTTGAATTTATGTCTCCGTACACAAAATTCCTACTATTTTAGGAAAAAAAATGTTTATACATGTATTGGTGTAATTTCAACCCTCTAAACATTTCAAAATGGAATACTTTTTACTCATACACCGCATCATACATTCAATATAACATAAATTTTAACTTAAAATTTGATATATGTAATTAATGACTATAACATTTTTAGTTACTTTCAAGTATGAATCATTTTGGTATAAATCATTTTGGGATGATTATCCCGGTAATAGTAAGAGAAATTGATGTATAATAAAATGTGGAAAAGCCCAAATTAAAATAAATTATATCGTATTTATTTACGAAATTTGAAATAATCATAATTTAAATTTGAAATAAGTTACACGGCAATTTAATATGCACGAGCACGTATTTGTGAGTCGAAGCTAAAGGCCTAGTAATCAATATTACATCAGTTTTACACTGATAATTTGAGTGTTTCTATTAATTTTCAAGCAAGATTTAAGATATTTTCACATATTTTGTCGGTGTTTTATAGGGAATAGAAAGATAAGACAATTTGTTAGTAAATTGAAGAAAAATTATTGGAGAATATGAGTAAATGGACCCTCGGCGCAATTCTATCGAAGTTCAGACATAAAAAACTAAAAAATTGGATCTCAAGCACGTCTGTAGGGTGATCGGACGCCAAACAAAGTATTTGGCGCTTAGACGCCGATTGCAGAATGAACGAACAGAGAGTTTGGCGCTTAAGCACCATTATTTGACGCTTAGGCATCGATTGCAACTGAGGCAGATAGAACATATGGCGCCTAGGAGCCGTTACTTGGCGCTTAGGCGCTAAATGACGCAGATTTTTAAAAGTGTGATTTTTGGACTCATATGTTCACATCATTTTGGAAAAACTATAAAAGTCAACTCTTAATAAGACTTTAAATCATTTTGGGACTTAAAAAAAAATTTGAAAAACTAAAGGAGAGGAAAGAGGAAGGCCTGAGAACCAAGTTGGGAGTTTCATATTTGAAAATTTTAGATGTTTTTTTCTTCCCTTATTCTTATGATTTAGCTTTTATCATGTATGCAAATTTATCCATGGATTTGATAGACATGATTATGGACTAATTTATTTTTATAGGGTTTTGATATAATCTAATTAGAATGATTTGAATTTATCTTTTTAATTCAATTGAATATTTATTTGATTTAGTTAAAGTTTTCTATATAATTCTTAATATTTTCAATTACTTGGCCATTAATTGAATGTTTTGATAATCATATTGATTTGGAATGTGATATATATGTTTAGTTTTATATGTAAAAAATCATAAATTACATATAAAATAGGAATATACTTACATGATTTGTGTAGTATTAATTGAGATACATAAAGTTAAATAATTTATTAATTATTTAATTCACATAAGAATATAGTGGGTTAGCAATTAGTAAAAATTTTATTAGACCTTAGGAGATGTTATTGAATAATTGAAGGATTTTCAACTATCAACTATGAAAATAAATTGAAATCGATGTAATTGAGCGTTCAAATTCGATTAATTATGGTGAAATCATAAATTCTTGATTTTTAAGTTAAAAAAATTAATATTAATTTACTTTTGCACATTAATTTAATATTTTTTTAATTTGTATTAACCACCACTTTGATTTGATTGTTTAAATAAAATTAAAATTACTCAAATTCAATATTTATTAATTTAACAGTTCTCATGAAAATAATATTCTATTTATCTATTTTATTATTTTTTTACAATGGCGTACGCTTGCTACGTGAAAATCCGAACAATCAACTCAATATTCCATTGTTTTGGCCCATATTTGGCCATTTTACTATTTTAAGTCATTTTTGTGTAATTTTTTATTTATTTCTTTTTGTAGCTGCCTTTTTGGCCTAATATCCAGCCAATTTGCTTTCTCATACAATAGTATATATTTTTACAAAGCTTCGTGATTTTCTGGGTTAACTTTTAAAGGTCCCAATTCTACTTCCATTGAAATACTTGTCGGCACTCTTTCAGCTACTACTATGCCCAAGTTCATCATCCTAAAAATTCCAAAAAACACATTCTAAATCTCACTGTACTAAATCTAAGCAACTACTCGATTAACTTTATATTGAAATTAGATATACCATTTCAAGATTATTCATCATGAAAAGTAGTGTCTTAATAATTTTTGTAAAAAGATTATAATTTTGAACTCGTTGACAATAGTAGTTTGCAAATTGATGGAGGAATTACAATATGCCTAACAAGTTGGTTAGACTATGACAAAAAAGAGGCTGTCCTTTAACAATAATTATATATAATTCTAAAATTACTCATTATTAAGATGGTAGTCCAATTAATTTGTAGTAATTTACAAATTGATATATAAATTTTAATATACCTAATATATTGATCGAACTATGATAATTAGGTTGCCATCAGAGCAATAATTATATACAATTCAATTTAAATATATAAAAATTATGATCGAATTCGAATTTATTTAGAGAGCGAACAAGATGGAAAAACGTCATCTCTGGAATAAAAATAAAATTTGAATTCAAATTTATTTCGAGGACGAATAAGATGGACAAGCGTCCCCTCCCATGACTAATTGTGCAAAGCATAGTGGATGAAGTAGCAGTAAATTGAAGAATTTCAAATCAGAGAAAATTACAACGCTCTAAAGAGGGCCAAGATTAATAATTCACATCGAGTTGGGTCCCAGTTCAGTGGCAAGCAGCAGTAAGGAAGCAGAGGCTGCATAATGCTCGACACTCCTCGTGATCTCACGTGACATTAAACCTCCTCTGGTTTCGAGATCACAACTTAGCTAATAATTTCCTTCAGTGTAATTTCATCACGTATAAATGTCTGTATTGGCGGCACGTGTCCCAGGTGGTTTCCATGCTCATGGTCCACACCTATTTTGTCATACCATAAAACTGTCAATTCCACATTAAAGATAATCATACAAAACAATTAATAATTATTAATTAAGTGCTTAAATGACAGGATTTTTGAGTGGAGACACATAACTATTGATATCTTATTATATTATATTATATACATTTCAATTTTAGAAATATAATAGTAACTACTGTGCTACAAAATGGCAAATTTCCATTCAAATCAATTGACAAACCAAAAGATCTCCACCGTGCAGTCACGCGTAGATGCATGCCACAATTCCGCATGCAGTGTGATCTATATTTATGAATTTTTAGAAAATTATACTTCTTTTCTTTCATATTATATTCAATATAGAGTTTTTGATTAAAATTAAAATAATTATTATTATTTTTATAATATTTATTTACAAGATTGAGTTGAGGTACAAATATTGGATCCCAAATTTCAGTATCATTATGATTACTGTGAATTGTAGCCCCAAAAATATATAAATTCATAATTTTCTACTTTCCTTGTACTGGTTGCGATTATTCAATTCAACATCTCCAAACCCGACCCCACACTTAAGAATCCGTGCAACTATTCCATTAAACGACAAAATTGAAGTTTTAAGACACAGTCACACAGCTCCCGACCCCTGCATCCAACTCCTAACGAGAAAAATTTGTTCCCAATTTGCAGATAAATCCAAATTTCAGCCGCCATATAATAAATCAAACGTAACGCACCAAATTTTAGCAAAAGTGAGAATTTAGGAAAAAAATGTTAAAAATGGTGCACAAAGACAAAACCAATCCCATCACAGAGAGAATGATTTCTCTTCACCACACTCACAATCCCAAACCAAATCAATGTACTTCATCCATGGTACAAAAGGTTAATGCCCCGCTTCCTCTAGTTTGGTCGATACTGCGTCGTTTCGATCAGCCACAGGTGTACAAGAAATTCGTCAGGAAGTGCACCATGCTGGTGGGCAGCGGCGGCGTTGGGAGCGTAAGGGAGGTGGCGCTCGTCTCCGGCATGCCGGGGAAAGTGAGCCGGGAGAGGTTGGACAGGCTCGACGATGACATGCATGTGATGATTTATACTATGATTGACGGGGATCAGCGGCTGGACAATTATCAGTCCACTACCACCGCGCATGAGGAGGATGGCGGTGGCGGAACGGTGGTTATCGAGTCGTACGTGGTGGATGTGCCGGAGGGAAATAGTGAGGAAGAGACTCGCATTTTTGTTGATACCGTTTTAGGGTATAATCTTCGTTCTTTGGCTAATGTTACTGAGAAGTTGGCTTGTAATTAGGTTTAAATATCCTCAATATATATATATATATATATATATATATATATATATATACCCGGAATTAAAGATCTTCTTCTTCTCCTTTTTTCGATTTGAAAGAAAATTAAAGTGTAAATTTCTATTTAAATTTAATTATAAAAATTAATAGATACTAATATTTCTAGGTGATGGATTTTGGTGAGAATTTGTGCAAATTTTCAAACTAAAGTTGCATGTATTTTTCGTCGCTCGTCATCCCGTGGTTGGTTTCGTCCAACATTCATCGTAATTATCACATCCAGCAAGAAAAAATTTAAAAGAAACGAGAAAAAGACAAGTGAGAAAACCAAATTTTCAAAGAAGAAAAACAAGTGGTTAGTTTGGAGATTGCTTTTGTCTGTTTCGTAGAAAGAAATTTTGAGCAGAAAATAGCAAAATGAAAAGATAAGAACTAAAGCCGCATGCAGTTAAGTAGCTAGGTTGCTAAGGAAGCTTGTTAAGTTTCAAGATTTTGAGAACTTGTTCGAGTCTTATTAAAATTGTGTGTATTTATCATTTTTATAATATTATTTATTGAAAGTTAATTTATAATTTATCAATATTTAAATATTATGATATATTTGATTATTTCGCTCAATAATTTTTTATCATTTTAATCAATTTGATCGGACAACGTGAGGACCGTACAAATTAAATACGTTTTTTTCAATTGAAAATGTAGAAATTTGGATTTTTTGTTGTAATTTTATATTATATTTTGTATTACATATAACACATTCATGTTATTTGTAAAAAATATTTTTTAAAATATACACTTAAAATTAATTATATTTATATAGTATATATGTTATATATAATAATATAAATTTGTAATGGAAATCAAAATAGAATTGGAGTATGTGAATTTCCGATTTACTTCGTTATCCTCTCCAAAATTTTAATTGATGTAAAATAAAAAATAAGAAAGAAATTTGGAATGATTTTTTCTTGTAACGTGTGATAAACTCTAAACCTCGTTAACCCCATAATTTGGCTTTAATCTGCTTCTGTTCCCAATGCTGTGTATTCCGGCTGGCACGTTGAAGCTGAAGAACGAACACATGACACACGTGGCTTCCACCTGTACTCGGAGAGCTACTGTACTGCCACGTCATATATACAGGGTCCCCCTCCAGGTATAACTTTGTCATTTCTCTAACTTGACCCGGATTAAAATCTCAAACCTATGTTTGAACTTTATTTTAGTAAAAATAACGTTAAGAAAAATTCAAATAAAATATCAAATTCAACTTCGTTACACCGAGTAAATAAATTGCTTGATCTTATTTTTAAGTATATATTCCCCACTAAGAGCTAAGAGATTTTTTCCTTTCAACTGATTTTTGAATTCAAAATTTCTTTATATTTTAATTCAAATAAATTAATAGGAAAAAATATATTTAAAATGCTATAAACATACTAGTTGTTTGTGTATTAACGTAAAAGACACATGCCACATATTTGATAGGACTTGAACCATGGCTTCATTCTCAACTTTACCGTTATGCTAAGACTTTATTAGCAAAAATCAAACTTCTTTATATACTCAAACATATAAAATTTAACGAATTAAATCGAGCTAAATAACATATTATTAAAATTTAATTTGAATTTATTATCAAATTTTAAATAATTATTATTTAATTATTAAATAAATTAAATTTGAACAAATTTTAACAAAATCAAACATATATCAAGGTTAAAACAAATTTCAAACCTTATCAAATACAAAAAAAAAATATCTTATAAATTATGAACCTCACCACGAGGAGAGGGTAAAATAAAGCCTAACTCCCAGGCAAGCCCAAGCAAACCCTTTACTAAATTTAGCGTACACTTCCGTTTTTAAGCTTAATTATCCTTTTCAGCCATGGCGGCGTACGCATTCAAGTCCCAAAATTGCCCAAAAATTCAAAATAAAGAGACCCTAGATAAAATTCAACAGCAAACCACCGCGCAGGAGAAAATGGAAACTCTGTACCACAACCACGCGCTCTCCCCAAACCAGTGCACCTCAAAAGTTAGTCAAATGATCGACGCGCCGCTCCCTCTTGTTTGGTCCATGGTAAGACAATTTGACAGCCCACAAGCCTACAAGCAGTTCGTGAAGAGCTGCGACCTGAGCTCCGGATACGGCGGCGCCGGCAGCGTAAGGGAGCTGACGTTGGTGTCTGGCTTGCCGGGGGAAAGGAGCACCGAGAGGCTTGACCGCCTTGATGATGAATTGCATGTGATGGTATTTAGTATTATTGATGGTGATCATAAGCTTGTGAATTATAAGTCTACCACTACTTTACATGACAATGACGCTGGGAAAGGCGGCAGGACGGTGGTGATAGAATCGTACGTGGTGGATATTCCGGCGGACAGTTGTAGGGATGATACCTGTTTGTTTGCTGATACAATAATCGGGTTTAATCTTAAATCCCTGGCAAAGATCTCCGAGAAAATGGCGTCCGATAAAGTTGCATAAATCCTGTAACATTTCCAGGGCTTTTGTAGCTTTTCTTTTTGTTTGTTTTCTCTCTCTCTGGGGCTGGGGCGGGGTGGTGTGGCGTGGCGGTGCCGGGGGTGGTGGTGTTTAGTTTTTCAGGCTTTTATGAGTTTTTGGCTTTTACTTCTTTTCTAGATAACGGACTGCAACATTTACTGACGGGCCTGTAGACTTGGGAATTAATTTCGTAATATGCAAAATACAGTACATATACATATACGTATACATTACTCTTGAAATATCACATTATCAAAGTGTTCCCTGGACCAGATTTCTTGAATTTCTTCAGTTGTGACGCAAATCTGGCTCACTTTTAAGAGTTAGGATCCTAGAAGAAAAGATGATGAAAAAGTAATATTATATATATATATATATGTGTGTGTGTGTGTGTGTGTGTTTATGGAGGTTATTTGCATCCATTTTTTTTCAAGTTGAGAGTTTTTTGAGGAGATTTTGACAAAAAGCACTCCTATAATACTATTTGGTCAATAACTATACAATTGAAAAAAATACGTAACTTTGAAAATACTAATTGGTAATTATTTTCATATCACAATTTTTTTTTTGAAGAATTTAGTTCTGATTTAAAGAGTATAAATTGATTTTTCTAAAATAGTGATTATGGTTTTTATAATTATAAATAATTAATTTCAAATGCATATTTTCCTAGTGAAAGAGACCTAAATTTAATTACAAAGGCCATCTTTCACATTCCAATATAATAAATCCTATAAAAAATCAAAAGGGTTTATTTTTTCAAATGCATTATTTTTCACAAATAATTACTAAAATGTATTTTATACATTATTGAACTTTATAATTTAAATTTGGGTGTCACAATTTTTTTTCAAAACTAATTTTAAACTCTCGCTAAATAAATGTTTTTGATACATATAAAAGTTAACTTATACGTTTTTTTTATTATATATGGTTTAAAATTTAATTATAATAGTTTTCTTATTATTAAAAATTTATGCATATCAAAGATTAAGTTTTCTTAATATGCATTATTATTTTTTCTTATATTAAAATTAGTATATTCTCTTTATTTATTGAAGATGGTAAAATTTAATTCGACCTCACTTTTGTTTTAAAATATTCATTTTAAAATTAATTTTGGAAAAGTAATTTCATACATAAAAGTGAATCTATATTGTTTATATTGTTGAATATAACCTTAAATTAAAATTTTGGTCACTCATTTTTTAAAAAACTATATAATATTTTATCATATATTAAATTAAGATATTGTGTATAACTAAAAAAAATTCAAAGCTTAAATTTTGATTCCTCACTTTAGATATTTGTATTTTCGAAAATGACTCTCAATTAATTTTTTTAAAAATAATAAATTATTTTCATGTATATTAGGTTAGGGGATTTTGGGCTTCAATACAAATTTTGTTTAAAACTTCTGGCCCAAAGTGCTAATGGATAGGTATTTATCAAAAAATATATTATCAGAAGAGGTGGATGCCCAAAACAAAAATTTCGGGATAATGAATGCAATAACCCACATATATGAATTTACCCTAATTAAAGGGTCATAATATTTGGGCTTTTAAGCTAGTTGAACTACGTTTGTAGCCCATCTGGAAGTGGGCCTACGGGTGCCCAAACGGTACAGACATCCAATTCAAAAGAGAAATATGTATTGAAATTAGTAACCCATCCCCCAACTCCACCCATCACCCAATAAAAAAATATATAAAATAAAATAAAATTATATATATATATATATATATATTGACTATGATATACGGGTATGGATAAGGTGATATGGGTGTGATATTGGGAAAAAATTTTAGGATATAATACGGAAGAAATTCAACTATTAATATTGTATATATAATATTTTAATACACAAAAGGAACCTATAATAGTAATTAAATATATCAAAATTCAAGCAAACATGCAATGCTAAACATGTATAAATTCAAACACGCTTTAATTTAAAAATAAAATATGGATAAAAGAATATAGTATTTAACATAATCATCTTTCAAGTTGTAAAATGCATATAACATTTAAAACTACATGACAATTAGAAGCAATAGCCAATAAGAATTGTTTACTACGGGATTGTCCTCTACGAATTGCCGGAAAAAAGATGAGATTTGTGGAGTGGAATTGTAGAACGAAACTTAGGGAAAATTGAAAAAATGAAAAAAGAAAAAGTTGTGGATAGAAAGATATATTTGGGAAAATTACTATGGTATGTAAATCACTAGGTTGTAAAATGTGAACTGAATTTATTTATTTTTATCTCAATTTTTCACTCCTTAAACTCTGAAAAATTGCAAAAATATTCCTTCACATATTAAGTATGTGGGACAAGCCCTCTACCCTTATTTTGACATTTGTGTCTAAATTTTTTTATTTTATTTAGATTTTTTAACACGTTGTAGTACATATGTCCAACCGTAACATATCAGTTTCAATTCCTTACCACAATATTTTCGAAGGCCAGTTTCGAAATTATCTGCACTTAAGGACACTTTCATCAAAAAAGTGAATTCTTCTTTTGCCAATATAATTATAAAAAGTTAATTTTTCAAGAATTTTTAACTAAATTTATTATAAATTTTGATTTTCTATTAGTACAGCGCTAACGCTTCGTTATATATCTTGCTGGAAGTAATTTTTATCCCATTGATAATGAGTGGGACTAAATAATTCCATGGGGTATTTATGATTTTTAAATAATGTTGATTGCTAAATTGTTTTTCATAATAAAAGTGTCAAGGTCTTACCAGCAAACCAACCAAACAGTTGGAGGAATAATAATTCCAACTATATATTATCACAGGGCCAGGGGATTGAATAGTAGTGTAGTTAGAGGTAGTCATAGCCGTTGACTAAACTAGCCGTAACTTATGGGATTTTTATACTTCAATTCAATTTTGATTTGACTAATCCTGCTTCACTTTTGCAGCGGCAGGGACCCGGGAACTCGTTATACTTTCCTTTCCTCCATTTTTTATTTTTATTTTTTGCAACAATGTTCCTTATTTGGTAAAATATTTTGCAATAATATTTTTATGAGACTTGCTAAATTTTTTATAATTCACTATAAAAAAATAAAAATAAAAATCTAGGAGTTTAGTAGCACTTTTCAATTTATCCTTGTTCACGAAAAAAATGGATCTTTATTCATTTGGGTCTTGATATATAGTAAAATACTATATTTTCACTTAAACTTAGTCATTCTTTCAAGCAATAATTATAGAGTAATTTCCATTTTAAATAGTTGTACAACGTACCAATTAGTTTAGCTAGTTAATTTATTGTGTTTTCAATATTTTTTTTTTATTGTTTGGATTAGAAGAAACCTTTTCAAGACATAGACAAATTTTCAGTATAAATAGAAATTGCAGGAACATATGCCTCGGATTGCTTTGACAACATAAATAGCCTAAAGAGGAACGCCAAATAATTTTGAAAGGGGACGGGACGATACACTGTATATGATTTATGTCTTTATTTTGTATTTAAAAATATAATAGTGACAAAAACCTAATAAATATTTTTAAGATAATTATATAGACACTCGTTGAAGTCTGATTATATTAATATTTTTTTTTTATTTTGTATAATTACGCTGACATTAGTCATGTTTTCATTACGAATTCCATCCTCGTCGTTTGGGCTGGAATTTCGAAAATAGAATTGGGACATCTGAATTTTATGTTGACAAATTTTATAGACAAAAAAACCCTCTGTATAATACCCATATATCTCATGGGTGTTGATGTGATATAATTTTAGCTTCAACTAATCTTTTTGCATTATTTAAATTTTTTATTTTCATTTACTACCTTCTCTTCTTCTAATCTAACTCTTTAAATATTTTGACAAACTTATCCTGTTAATTCTTTAATAATTTTGATGTTACCAAATTTTTAAATTTTAGCATTTGTTATGTAATTTAAACATTATTTAAACTTTTATAATTAAATTGACTAAATATTCATTATAGCACTTAAAAATTTAGTCAAATTAATAAACTTATCATAGCAATCGAGCTATTCTTCAAAGATGAAGTGAGTAATCTTTAACTAATCAAATACTTAATTATACTTAGTACCCATCGAAATAGCTTAATTATGATTAAATACCTAAATAATACTAAGAAAATGCTGAAATTGAGTAATTCCTATTCTTATCCAAGCAACATTACGAAAGATGCGACCCGTGGATTTTGGGTTAATGAAGTCCGAATAGGACATAATTGTCCTCAACAAGAAAATAAATTTGTTGATTGACAGTCAACAATGGCAGACAAGTAAAGTCATTTTCGGCAATGTTTTATGGATACTCAAAATCTCACATGCAAGCAGAAAGCAGACATTCTTACTTTATGTCCATTTCTTTATTTTTTCAAAGGATTATTAGGGCACACTTTACTATTAATAAGGTAAAAGGTTAGAAAGTAAAAAAAAAAAGGAAAAGTAAAAACCTTCTCTTTGGGGTTGGGGGGGGGGGGGGGGGTTGAAAAGGTTAAAAATATGTTTGTGTGTCTATATATATGTATGTATTAAGGAGAATGATCAAATATATTATTCAATACAATAAAATTTAAAAAATTAATATGTAATCATATAAATAGAAGAAATAGGAGGCAACTGACTTTATAGACGAACGACAAATCAGGAGCACTAGTTTTGTCTTAGGTATGCTCACAATTTATTGTTGGTGACTTTAAAACTGATTGACAACACCAAAATGATCAGACACTTGATTTCAATTATATGTTTATTTGTTTATTGTTTCATTGTTTGTTTGTTTTCGGGTAGGCCCTTCTTATCTCTGTAATTTTTTTTTTCACAAAATTACTTGGAAGCTTAATGCATTGATTTAGGAAATAATTTTAAAAAAATTTGAGCAAAAAATAATTACAGTTGTGGCATCATGTAGATGTGGGTTTATTTAAAGTTTTTTTCCCTTCACTTCACCGTTGAATCTTATATAATAAATGTCAAAATCTTGAAATACTAAGTGCCATTTAATCATATATTGCTATAAAAAAAAGTCATTGCCTTGGCATTTAAAAAATTAAAAAATTGTATTTCTTAATGAATAACCAAAAATGAAATGGATAATTTCTTTATGGTGTAAAAATTGCAAAGAGAAAATGGGAAGGAGAGTGTCATAATGAAAGAACGGTCCCCCGTTTGGCCCATTAAATTATCTTGAGAAGTAAACAAATATAATGGGCGCGAAGTAAAGGCGGTTGGGTTTTATAACTGTCGTTGTACTCCAACGGTATGTCCGTGACATATGTCTCCGACAAAACAAGTGCCTAACGAAGGGGAAGGGCTGGAAATATAATTATTATAAATCAAGAATTTGGCTCTTCACTTTTTTGGAATTTCAGCCCCACCACGTTACAAAATCCACATGCATTCAGTCAGTCAGTAATCAGCGCTCCTCGGCTACTACTAAATACTCATGACTTAAAAAGCACAAGCAAGCACTCCTCATAGGCCTTTTCATCTCTCTCTTCCCCCCCTCTCTCTTGCCTTTTCTCCTCTTGTTTTGCCACCATTCGCGGGAAGAAATTCCAAATCCCAGAACTCAGCATTGCTCTTTCTTTCTCAGGTACCAAAAGAAATGCCTTAAATTTTGCCTATTTTGTGTTTTCTTGGATTGTTTTCGGGATTTTTATGATTTTTTTGGGTGTAATTTACAACCCATCTTGAGTTCTTGGCATATGATAAGACTGTGTTAGTGGGGTTTAAATATTAGCCATTCTTGACTATAGATTTTCTAGATTTGTTTCTATTCTAGTTGGGGGAATTGGGGGGGTGGGGGTGGGGGTGGGGGTGGTTTTGGAGACTGCTGTCAATAAGTTCTTGGAAATCTCATTATGTATTTTTTGGTCCGAATTGGATTGGCTTGACTTGTTTTTGATTTTTTTCAGATTTTGTTTTCATGGGGTAGTTACAAAAGGTTATTGCGTAAATTTGATGGTATCAAGAAATCAAGCACAAAGATTTTTTTCCTTTTCTGCTCAGATTTTCTTAATTCTTGGATGCACTATGACTAATACCTACTAATTCTGGAAACAATCATCCTTTTAAAAGGAGAAGTAACAAAGAGAAGGATGCCTGGCAACAGATCACTGATGAGTTCTGTTCTAGTATTCATGGTGGATTAAATAAGATTTTACTTGGTTGGTGAGTAAAGGTTGGAGAAGTAAATGCTTTATCAGTACTTAGTCTTCATTGCCGTAAAATATTGAAGGTTTGATTCAGTCCTTAGGTTTCTTTCTTTTGTCATCATTGATGAATGTTTTTGCTGATTAAGTTGAAAAATTAAGCAAGGATATGTGAGTTTTTCTGATTCATCTGTCTGCCTGCTTGTGAGAAATCTCTTCCTTGAACAATCTAAGCCCTTTACCCTGATTGTTGATTATGTGACACGTGTGTGTTTAGATATTGGTATCAATATTAATGTGTAGTGAAAATAATTTACAACATTAGAGTATATCATATATGCTGGGAAGGAAGGAATTTTCTATGCTTGGCTGTTCTCTGTATCCCTGTGTTTCCCTCCCTCTCTCGCTTTCTCCCCATAAACTGCAGTAAAATATCTTAAACTTAAACTTTTCCTGAAAAGAGCTTATTTTTTCAACAGTGCTCTGTCTAATTTTGAAGCAGAAAGAACAACCTTTATTTCGCTCTTCCCCACATAAAATATTTCAGCAACTAATCATTTATAGTGATAATTAAAACTATATTCCCAGTCATCTGATGTTCAATTTTTTCCCCTTGCAGTTCCTTGTTCGTCGATATTACCCATCCATGTAAACTCTACTAATTTAGGTCTTTTCTGTTGGTTTGTTGTGCTTTTAAGTCACAGGGGCAGAAACAGAATACTGATAGATAAGATACCCAATGGAGAAAAGGCAACTAAATTTTAATGCACCACTTCTATCTGCAAGGAGATTTTCATCACCCTCAAACTCTACCGAGCTAGTAAAACGGAAGGTGCTAGAAAAGCCACTACCCTGCAGACAGCAATCTCTCCCAGTGAACAAATCTGACTGGGAATACGAGGAGGTGACCAAACCAGCTGCCGTGCCATTTCACTGGGAACAAATCCCTGGAAGACCTAAAGGTGAAGTGGAAAGCCATGTGCATACTCCAGAGGAACCTTCAAATACACCGAGACTCCCTCCAGGGAGGGTATCAGATGCCATTAGGCGCAATTCAGGTGAAACTCCAAGGCTTCCTCCTGGACGGGTATCAGGTCCCTCGAGATACAGTTCTGGGGAAAGATCGAATGATCAGAACATTTACCGGCCCCAAGTTGAAGCATTTTCCTTCAGTGATCATGCTAGTCTTTTGGAGAAATTGAATGAGAGTTTAAATTGTAAAGATGAATCGGATTCAGAAAGTGGAGATGATGCATATTCAGATGCACTTGACACACTTTCACTTACCGAATCATGGTCCTTGAACTACAGTGTGAGTGGCCTAAGTGGCTATCATAGTTCAGGTGTGAAGCCATCTGGAACCTTTTGTATTGACACACAAACTAGAGATTTTATGATGAATAGGTTCTTACCAGCGGCCAAGGCTGTTGTTTTGGAAACACCACAATATGTTGTGAAGAAGCCACCAGTACTCAATGAGCAACCGAAGCAGGTGAAGAAGATGGTTTCTGGGGAAATAAAGCCCTCACTCAAGCAATATGGTTCAGATGCAGTGCCATATTACAGTCACTGTATAGATAATTTGGAAAGTGAAGATGAAGATCAGGAGTGCATTGTTCCTGTTAAAAAGTCAGGGAAGGCTTGGGGAATTCTCCCTCGATTTTGTGTGAAGAATTCTTTGTGCCTCTTAAATCCACTGCCGGCAATGAAATCAAAAACCCGCACTCCAACACCTTCAACTGAAGTCAGAAGATTGACAAGAAATGCGCACAGTGGACCCCTTGACAAGGTAATTTTCAAACAGTCTTTTTATTTTTGAACTGATACTGACTGAATATATTTTCATTAATTGTTGACCTCTTGAATCCATGCAGAATGCTTGTCATGTGCCTCATAAGAAAAAATTCCATTCTGGATTGCTATCTCGGGATCTGCCAGGAATTGAGAATAAGTTAACTAACGATTCCAACCAGTTTTTGAACTCCCGTGACTCTTATAAATCAGGAGAGTCTCCGTTAAGGCGTTACCGAAGCGGTAGCATATCTCCTTATCGAAATGAATCTCCAAAGTCTGCATTTCGTGAAGGAGTGGGGTTTCTTGGCGTACCCAAGCAAGTTGAGAATTTCAATGCTAATAAGATTGCTTCATCACGCAAATTGTTTAAGGCCCTTCAAGATGTATCGAGGAATCAAATAAATGAAAGAGGATCAGGTCCAACAGGGGATGCTGTGGAGAAAACAGTGTACGTAGATTTTGTAAATAAAACAGATCTTCCCAGTTCAAAGTTGTCTTGCACCAAAGCTGATGGACTTGTTGATTTCTTTGGTGAGCGATCGGAAGTTTTTGCTGGCAGCAGGCAGATGGAAGACAATTATGCTGTTAAATCTGATCAAGACACCTCAAGCCTGAATATATTGGAGGAAGGGAAAAATCTAAGTTCTAAATATGGATCAACTGATAAGGTTCTACCTTCTGCTTGCGCACCCAAGCTCGGGTATGTTGCCGACGGAATGGAGGATGCTAAAATGAATCAAAGTCTTGATCAAGAATCCAGTACCTTGGAATGCACTGAAGTGCTTCCTGATGTAAAATATGGGATAGAAGAACAGAAATTAGAATCAGATAATAGAAGAGAGTCTGATCCTCCTTCAAAATCTCCTTTACCTCCACCATTACCAAAATCTCCTTCTGAATCTTGGCTTTGGCGTACCCTGCCTTCCATTTCTTTGGGGAATCCATTTGCTCATTCACGTCGAAGCAGCCATCTTCCCTCTAAGAAGCAAGGTCAGAAAGGTTCAGCTACTGATACCAAATGGGAGACTATTGTCAAAACTTCTAACTTACGGCATGATCATGTCCGCTATTCAGAGGTAACTTTATCTTGTCATCTGAACATTACACTCTATCTGGATGAGTTTTTTCCTTTGTTTTTCTCTCTTTTTTCTGATCTTATACATTTCCCCTTTGAATTTTTCCAGGAACTTATACCTCATGCATCCCATCGAGAAAGCAAATTTTAGTAAACGATAAATCGCTTGAGAGTTTATGATGATCTATTCTTGGGAATGTCTTGTTTTCCTCCACTCGCAGATTTGCAAGATCTTCCAGCATCACTAATTTTACAGTTATCTTTTTCCACTTTTGAGGAAATATGATACAACATGATGAGATTTGAACAGCAAAGATACAGTTTTTCAGTTCCTTTTTTTCCCATTTGGTGCTGTAGTTCGGGTGAACTTTGGCATTGGAGTTTGCACACATACACTAGGACTTTTTCAGAAATATGGTTCCACATCATATATAGAAGAAAAAGTCTAGATTACTGAACCAATGACTATTCATGATTCCATAGTTGAATCAATTCTTTACTGGTTCTTAATTAGAGGAATGTTATGGTAAAATTTCGTTTGAAACGATGTGATAGAAAGCAGGAAGCATGGTATGGAAATTGCTTGATGAAATGTTGTTAATGCTTACTGAAGAATAGTCTGTTCTTCATGCAGTTTCTTAGGGCCCTCATCGTTATTAGACCTGACAAGAATATTGCAGCTCAACAAGTGTTTTTCTCGTGATCTGCCTAAAAAATATGCTGCCTGCTTATAAATATTCAGTCTGTGCAAGTGTCTATTTCTCTTGGTCTTTATGTCCTATTTTGATTCTTCTTTTTCGAACAATGTCATTCAACTGAATGTACCTACGCAGAAATCAATTTTGTATAGAATAAAGCCCAAATTCAATAGGATCGGGTGAGGTTCAAATCCAACCCACCCTTCCACACAATTTTGGCCCCAATTCTATAAGATCACTATTTTACATTGTTTCTCTTATATTTCCATAACAATAAGAACTGCAATTCTTGTTTCTTAATCATTACATCCCTTTTGTTCATTAACGTTACCAACAATTCTCTTCAACAAGAAGGAAAAAGACATGGGTCCAGGAACAAGAAAAATTTCGCTTATGACTCATAATTATGAACCCTGCCTCGCATATGCCCAAGGAGATTTTGGAAAAATTATCTCCAATTAAAAAGTGAGTCTTGTACTAAAATTATTGAAGCACATAGAATAAATGAACAAAAGCTTAATTTTGTCAGGTATGACATACAAGAAGTGGCCTTAATTCTTATTATGCAATTGGATGGTTTCACTAGGTTAGTGGTCCAACAAGTTGGGTCGGGTTAGGTTGATTTTTTTATGTCTAGCCAGCATGAACTTGACAGGAAGCTTGTAATAAATGGCTTGAATTTTCTTGGCAATTAGGGCCGGTGGGGCTTCTCATTAGTTAGTCTTTGGGCAATTACGTGAGATTGAGCAACAATGGCTCTTGTGTCCACATAAAGGTGGGATGCCACCAACCGTTTGATAGAGTGACATTACTCTCTATTAAGGTCCTGAATTCAAACTCAGTTTTTCCAATGCTCATCCCCTTGCACTCTTAAGAAACAAAAAAAGAAACAAGACTCGAGAGTGATTCCTTGGGGTTGTTGTTGAAGCTGATGGAGTTGTTTATGCTTGTTTCCATGACTTTGATGAGTGAACGAGAAGATGAAAAAGTGAGTGTGGTTACTTGTCTTTTCGTTCTTAAGATATGCAATTTCAAAATGAAAAAATGAGAAAATATAATTTTAGAGAAAAAAAAAATGAGTTTTAAAAGTATGTTTGAATATGAAGTAACAATGTAATGATTACAGTGAAATGTCTTTTTTATAAAAAGATGTTTGGGTGTAAATATAATTTTGAAAAGTAAAAAAGTATATTGTGAAAGTTTTTTAAGAAAACTTACAATAAATACTTGTTTGTGGAAAAAAACATCTTGAAATTAAAGAGATGATTGTTCGATTTGGACTAATAAAGGACACGCTCAACTTCTAAGAACAGTAGTAGGGAGGAGGTTGCCAACGATAATGGTGGAAAGGCCATGGCCATGACCATGGGTGAAGTAATTTCCTTGGTCGAGCTGAGGGCAAAGTTGTCAAATTATTTATTTTGTTCTGGCATTAGGATAATTCCTCTGTCACTATCATTAGCCAACAAGCTTTAAAATTTGCTTGTGGTTGGATTTTAAGCAGGAGGACGAAAAGATAAAGTTGGGCGTCAAAAGTAAGCCCAATTTGAAATAAACCAATTCAGAAATCCAACAGTACTAGCGGTGTACTTGTGGGCCTGTGGGCTATGGCCCTATATGCAACCGGTCCGGGAACCATTAATGGTGGTAGTTTGTTAGAGGGCAAAAATGTCTCAAACAGCACGGTAATATAGAAGCGGCGGACAGCATTGTACAAATAGGCTAATACCCTCTTACTTTTAAATTTTCTATTTTTATTTTTTTTAAGACATTTCAAATCAAGACTTAATTTATTTATTTATTTTTTTCAAAATACTCTTGCAATTAAATAATGATAGAAAATCATTATTTTCAACTAATATTTTTAAGAATAATTATATAAAATATGCACAGGAATTTTATTTTTTAATTCTTATATGCATCTTAAGAAGTTAAAATAGATAAAAATGAGATGAGGAGTAGGTTGATAATCAGAACACACACTTAATTATAATTAATGATGATGGAGGGGCCCGACTTGGTCTCGCTTTTTTTTCCTCTCATCATAAAAGAATAAAAGAAAGATTAAAAATCATCTAGGCCGTCCCATTTAGCGCTAGACAGTTTATTAGTCAATGTGTGGAAGATTTACATTGATTCTAACATAAATCAAATACTCTATAATTATCATATAATTTATTTGATGTGACTAAATTAAATTTAGAAAAAAAAAAAGTTCTACAATGAAAATGCATTTTAACTTGGCACTGTATTCATGTTTAAATAATGAGAAAGACGAATCCAGGTAAATTCAAGACATGCATTCACGAATCACGAGGACGACGTTTGGGGTTTCTGGGTGGATTTTAGGTGCTTTTTTAATTGTCCAGTCCAAATCATAATGAAAGCTCAATTAATATTATTTATTAATGGGGTCGGGTTAATGATACATTTAATATTATCATAAATAGACTGGTAGCCCTGTACAATATATATTCTTTTTTATGAAATCTATCCTTCCCATATGATTGCAATAATATGTTAGGCATGCAGCAGGTAGACCCAACAGTTTCCTCATCACTTGTTAAAGATTCCATTATTGTGTGGTATATTTCCAACCATATATGCAAATTTTTTTTATTTTTTTATTTTTAAATTTGAATTGTGAAATATAAAAAAATAAAAAAATAAAGTAGGATTCAAACATAAAATAATTTTATGTTTGTTTTATCTAATCTCATAGTTAATAATCCCATCTTCTTCGTGTGATTGAGAACTACTTCTAATTTTTGACTAATTGACATCAGGGATGTAGTCTACCTCATTCACTTTGATGATCATACTCTGAAAACAATCTCTCCTTGCCGTCATTTGCTGTTTGCACATGGCAAACATGGGTTCTAACAACCCTCACCAACCCAACACAGAAAAAAAGACAGTAAAACAAAACCAAATTCCATTCGAGACCAATTCAAAAGAAGGTGATTGCAGTCCTAATAATGCACCAAGTTCAGCCAGTCAATCCACGATGAATATATTCGTAATATGAAGTATATGTTTTTCCATCAAAAACAAATTTGGCAGCGTCTATGTTAACATACAAAAGTGCAGACAACTTAAAACAGAAATAATAAAGAAAATAATAGTACAACAAGAACTTATATATTCTAATGTATTTCTAATGACCAAGTACTTACAAGATCTCACTCCTATGCTCTCAAGCATACACGGTCAGATCTCAAGTACTCGGCCTCTTGTCTGAATGCTAGAATTAACAAAGTGTGAGTATATGTGGAAAATTAATCAATCTTTACTTTTCTAGGTTGCAGTTGATGAATGTGGGGTGAAAGCAAGAGAAAGCTTTGTGTTAATATCTGAGTCCCCGCCTTTAGTGCAACCCTTCTGATCGTTGTTGCTGCTTAGGCTGAGGCTCAAACTCAGTTGCAAATCAGCAGGAAACCAGTCTTTACAATTGATCTTCTTATCCTCATTCATCTGTAAATTTAACATCAGCAGATATAGTTACCATCAGTGATATGGAAAATATAGTTAATTGGAAGTGCATTTATTTGCTAATTTTGGAAGTTAAGTTGTTACTTGAAGCCTCAAGGGATGCTCAAGATTAAATGGCTCAGAGTTATGTGATATGATGCTTGATTTCTGTTGATTAGTCCTGGTGCTGTCAATAGAAACATTCCAGCAAGATTGTGGTCTTGAATTTTGGGAAACAGCACTTGACCAAATGTTGGACATGGGCATTTCTCTCTCTTTAAATTGGTTTGGGATCAGTTCTCGCGGAGGCCATCTTCTTCCTTCAAGAAATTGTTTAGGCCTGAGCGGACCATTATGGTACCTTTCTTGCATGGCATGAATACGGTTTGGAATGGACTGCTTCTCCAGAGTTCCGACATCTGAAATTATAAGTCCGGAATGAAGCCTGACTTTGGGTTCTTGATGATAAGAAGACCACTGCTGATATCTGTATCCATAAAAAATAAGAGTATAGGATCATGTCTCAGGCACTTTGTTTTTCTGGATAATTTATTGATCTCTGGTGATCAATAATAACACTTACTTGGAAGACACAGATTTGATCTCATAGGGATGATGAGATTTTGGGTTTTGTGAAAAGTTCATCTTGCAATCGCCCTGATTCGAATTCCTTGCAAAAACAATGCCACCATTCTCTAATCTCAACTGATGAAAAGGGCTGCATTTCTGGTAAGTAGTTGCAGAAAGGTAGTTTCCCCCTTGAATGTAAAGCCTATTTGCTTGACCTATTACTGTCACATGGAATTAATGAAGCATAATGTGACTCAGTACTTTGTAACTCATCACAACAGCGATGAATATGTATAACATGCCATTACTTTTGTTTTCTTGGTTGTGGAACTATACATGCCATTTTCTTGAGGTAAACATGTTATTATTCCTCTTCGATCGAATATCACTATATCAAGTGATGGATTGACTTTAAAGTATTTAGGAAACTTTCCACGATTAAATCATGTAGAACTTAATAAGGAAAACAGGTTTTCTGAACAATGTACCTCTTCCGGATTCATCGAGTTTCTTACTTCTATACATCTGAAACCAATAAAGAATCATCAGCAAACAGAAGTAAAAGACACACTAATACATTAGTTCGAATTCTTGTTTCAATTTAATATTTTTTATCTGGTAGTCAACATCATAAATGCATATCAAATATATAAAATATTTACTTAAATATCATGAATTACATATACTTTGATATGTATTGTAAAGTTGAATTTGAGACGAAACACAAATAAAAGATATAAAGTGAATACAACAGAACTCAGTGTTAAACTTGTGTACCTGTAGGTGACTTTTGACATGAGAGATGCTAATTCCTCTCACATTCATCAATTGAAGCACTGCTTTAGGAGTGGCTCCTGGGAAATGCCAAATAGTTTAATTAGAAGAATAAGCATGAGTTTGACAGATAAATCAAGAGTTTTACTGTCTTTTTATAGACATTGAAGTTGCGTTTTTACAGTAATTAGTGGCAGCACTTACTTTCTTGGCCACCTAGTCTCTCAATAGCATGAACAAACGAGAGATGGAGGTCAGGAGTCCACCGAAGCCTTGGCATTTTGGATCGAACATATTGGCGAACTGCAGTCTTCTTCTCCTTTCCTTCTGCTGACTTTGAGCTATCGTCCGATCTCTCGTCTTTTGTTTGTTCCCCATCCTGAATGCTGATGCCTGAAACCTCATTAATGGGATCTTCAACCACATTGCTGGCGGCTTCTTCATTCAAGTCGATCGACGAATCATTATCTGAAGAATCTGATAACATGTTTTCTGCCGGTTCAGCATTCTCTCCTCCACTAATCATGTTCTCATCAGCCATGGCCTACCCTTATGTCTCTATACTATCTCACTGTACATAGTTTTCTTCCTTGTTAATTAGAACCTGCAGGTGTGAATTATATAAGAATTTAAATGATCACATGATTACAGTAAATAAAGGGCATAAGATTTAAATGCAAATTTCTTTGGGAAGGAGTGTGCAACCAATTAGCTGGATTATACTAAATGCTTAATGTTGCACTAAACTTCATGATTTCCAATTAAGATGGTTGGGATGCAGTGAATAAGATCAGATTGGTGGCTTCCTAATAATGTTATTACTAAAAGAGAACGAGAATGTTTGTTAGGACTTAATTATTTTTAAGAAATCAGAAAATGGATAGAATTACAGAAATATAGGCAAATAATAGGAGAAAAAAAACAAAAAAAAACAAAAACTGAAAGGAGCAGTATTTAAAAGGGTGTGTTAAGTTAACCAAACATATAACCAGAAAGAAAATAGTTAATACAATCAAACAAAAGTTTTGAAATTTAAGTATAAGTAATCATTAATTAAAACTTCTTGATGAGGCATCAGACTTTCACTTTAACAAACTAGGGCTGGTTAAGAGTTCTATCAGAAACCATGTGAGATTATATAGATAATTATGGATTGTTTCTTCTTCGGCCGAAAATCGAGTTGTCACTATAAGAATTTATTAGCAAGGACTATATACCTGTTTCCTTATCATATATGCACAGGCTGTTGATTATTTAACTAATGCATGTAATCTTTCAACCACTGGAGTATGGGCTTTTACTGCTGTTCCTAAATGATTGTTGAATGCACTAAGTCTGTGGAGGCATTTATTAGTAATTCCTGATATTAATTGTTTCATTCAGCTTCATATGTATGTAAGGAAGTAGTTTTGATTTAAGAACTCCAAATGGGCAAATTCTAAGAACTGGCATGGCAGGTATAGACAGTTGGTAAGAAGAATTGATAGTGAATCGCGGAAATCATAGTAAAAAACACAAGAAATTTGATGATACAGATTGACTTAAGAAGAATTGATAGTGAATCGGGGAAATCATAGTGAAAAACACAAGAAATTTGATGATACAGATTGAATTGACTTAAATCAACCCTCACCCCACCTTGTGAAAAAAAAAAAGGGAATGAAAATAAAATTGAGAAAAAAAAAAAAAGAAAAACTAGAAGATTGATATTGTTCCTAACAAAAGCTTTCCATCTCCTCATAAGATGAAAAATTAAGAGGTACTGATATATTGACAAAAAAAAATTAAAAAAATCAAGTTTATTATGAATATCTAAGTTCATATTCCCTAATTGAACTATAGGCTTTTGATCCTCTTTATTGTAAATAGTTTCCCAAAAATATGATAGAGCGCCATGGCCAAGTATATCCACACAAAAACCCTAAAAAGGAGATGGAAAATGCGCCTGGAAAGTTGACATGCACCTCACAAGAAATTAAGCATGTATAACCGTGTATCCTAAAAGGACTGATCCTAAAGATAAATTCCCAAACCCTACACTCTATAAATCATTTTCTTAATCCGGTTTATGAAGCTCCAATGGAAAGAAGTTCTGGTTTAAGTTAAAGAAAGAGGAAAACATCAAACTGAACTAACTACTCAAGAGAGTTAGCTCAATCAAACTGCGAGAGAGACAGCCAAAGGAATTAAGATTTCAAGAATTAATGAAAACCAACTTAAAAAAGAAACAAAATCAAGGGCCGTGATAAAGTGAAGGTCTAGGAAAAGATACAAAAAATGGTTTCTATGGAGAAAACAGTGATAGTTTCCATCCCAGATACAAAACCTGAAGATATATTCAAGCCTTTCGAATCGGTCTTCAGTTTCAAATACTTGCATCAGATGATGATCGTCGTTTCTCAGCTTCCATCGATCCCTGCTGTGCTCAATCAGACAATCAGTTGATGTTTCAAAAAAGAAAAAAGAAAAGAAAAAGGGAGTCCTAAATGAACAAAAATAATGGGAAACTGCGATCAAGATGATGGGAAGAGAAAAAAGAGAACCCGGGGGTGGGGGGTTGATGGAGAAGAAGAATACTACCGTTTGTTTCTGAATGTTGAGAGTTTAAGTTTCATTCAACCATGGAATTAAATTCCAAAGCGACTATTCGTCATAATTTGAGATTTTTACCTAGACTTTCATGCAAGGGTTGTACTTTCTTAATGAGAAAAAAATGAAAATTCAACGATGGTCGAGCAATCCACTTGTTCTCTTATGTAATAATGCAATAATTCTTGAATTATAGATACAGATGAGTCTGGTCCCATTTGGCTGTTGAATATCATGTGACTTTCCATAAAACAAACTTCTTTTTTACCTTCTTTAAAATCCTTCCTCTGACAGTTGTCCTAGTAAAAATCTCTCTCCCCTCTCATGTGATTATCTTAATTGTTTGTTGATCTCTGCTAGTGACTCTTCTAACTTTATCTATCATTAAAAAAATCATCCTTTTGGGCATTATATGCTTGCCAAGAAATCATTTTGAAAAAGGATTCCCTATCAACCTGCTTATCCTACCTAAACCATGACTTTCTTTCTCCATAATATGAATCCAATTTTCTGTCCCCATGTCTTTTTTTTTTCTTTTTTTGTTAGGGTTCGTACCAGGATTAAAAGATATATTTATTTTAAACATATGACAAAGTTATGAATGGAGAAAATAAAAGCAACACAAGATTTACAAAATTTACATGGTTCGACTAATAATAAACTTATATCCACAGGCGAGAAGAAGCTATTTTACTAAAATAGAGAATAAAGGAACGAAAAATACAAGAATAGAGATAACCATATCCAATCAAAACAAGAAAATCAATCCACAAGTGCCCTCATAACATTCTCTAAGGCTCCTTATGAATTGATTAATTTGAAATTAAGGATTTCAAATCCATAATAACTAATTCAGTGAATTTGTTTAGATAATCTTATCATACAATGAATTTTAAATTTTTGAACTCCTATTTAAATTATTTTTTTAACTTATTATTGTGAATTTCAAATTCATCTTATAAGAAGTCAATTAAAATCCCTATCTCAAATCTTTCCTTCAAATCCAGATTTTTCTATCCAAATGCAACCTAAACAACTCTTCACATATTCTCTACGAAATCTCTCAAGTTGTGGGCTCTTAGGTTCAACAAATGAAGAAAATGATACATGTATTTATAGAGTTAACCAAGCATACACGCAACCTTCATGGCCATTAGCAACACTTACTTCAACTGTAAGCATCTTCAGCTCCAAGAATGCATGGTAATGAAGTGGTGGCACACAATCTGTTTTCATATAGCAAACGTGGCTTCTCAATTGCCAAGCAAATATGATAATTCCATGCATTACAATTCATCCACCAAACAGTTATTAAGCTCTTCAATTTTACAACTATGCATGATTAATTGTGACCCTGTCATTTTCATACAAAGAAACCCATCACCTAAGAAAATGTAGTTGGTGACTGGGCATTTAGACAATGCATTTTTGTCCACTTAATTCAAATCAGAGCACTGCAGGCGCACAAATGCAAATATTTCCAATTTGTTGTGTCTTATTAATGGTACTTCAAGAATGAACATTTTCAGTGGAATTTGATGCATTGTTGATGGAATCTAGTATCAATACTTGGTCCATTTTGGTGGGAATTTTAGTGTTCAGATATGGGGCGTCGACCATTTCTTGTACGTTTGTGTCTGTGTTATGGACATCTAATCAATTTGAGTGCACTCATATGTTGCAATTAGCTATTAGCATACTAGGTACGGATACTCCCGACTCCTTCAGTAATATTGGATATTCAGATTTAACAACAAATATGGACCGATCTTTCATTATTATATATATCTCCTGTATTAACATGTTACGGTCACGTTTCTTGATATAATTTGTATTTCTGATAAAAATGAACAAAACAAATATATTTTTAAAATTTTGAAAAGTAAAAATTGAAAAGTTTCCCTCTGAAAATAAAAAGAAATAACCCCTTAGTTTACTGACATTGGACTGGCCACTTAAATTCAATATATTGACTAATTAAAAAATGTTTTGTTTCAATTATCTCTTGGAAAGAAGAGCACCAAGTATTCAAAGAAGTTGGTGACACTAAAGGACACCCGCAACTTGCTCTTCTTGAGTTGTTATATCTGCCGTGTTCACACACACACACACACATATATGTATATATATGGATATATTAATACAATCGATTTTGGATGATTCTGAGGCAGACATGGAGAGCATTTTATTTTAATGAGAGAAGTCTGACACAGAACTGTGCAACAGTATGAATTTGGGAGTCATGGGACTTTAAAAACTTGAACATTCTTTCACTATAAAAAGCTTGAAAATAAGCATTTCGAAACCCTACACGCCTAAAATAAAAATATGCTTTCTTGTCTTCTCGTTTGCATGGAGAGTTGACATTCTCCTAATTTAGGTCATACGAATCTTTCAAGGAATTGATTCTTAAAAAAACTTATAATTTTCATGGATGTAGACATTCAACCTAGCTTATGTAGATACTAACTAATATAATTAACTAATAATCTAAAAGCCATCGACCGTCTTCCAAGGTTTATTTTAACAGTGATTGACATGAGAATGCCTATGTATATATTTGGTCTTAAACAAAGGTCGTATAATTCTGCTTCTCATGTCACTTTTTGACTTGTAATTATAACAGTTTTCCCTATGAATTTAATGTGTTTAAAAATAATTACATTCTAATCAAGATTTGTTTAAACATGATTAATTTAATGTATATTTCTAATATCGAGGCCATTTAATTATAGATGTGGAAACCTTAATAGAGATAAACTAGCCCTTTAATTTTGGGCCCCTACCCTGGGTACCGTACACGTCTGTATACAGAAAACTGAAGTTCTGACCAGCGAGCTCTCACCGGCCTACTGAAATGATAAAGTAATTATATCAATTTAATATTTAAGTAAAAATAGTATTATAATGTCATTATTTTGGGGAATTCTTGCATCCAAACGAGACAACGCTGTGGAGGGCAGAGAACAAAGAAAAGCTGCATCATGAGTTGTACTGCTGGCTTAACTGATTTCATTTAAGTTTAACTACACTGTTAAATTTGAATAGGAAAATGTATACAAATATATACTTTAACATCTTACTAATATTTGTGAATATTTTATCAATATTATTAATATTTATAGTACTTACCACTGAATTAATTGGATTTGACCAAATCCGATTTAAACAAGATTTTATCCTATATAGATATTTAATTTGTCACGCATAAGTTAGGAGCAAAGTGCCCATTCAACCAAATTGTATTATACAATTTTAACGTGACATTAATCAACACAAAATACAAGCTAACCTCAGAATTCAATAATTCAAAGACCAAAGAATTTATAGTGTATATATCAAGAATATGGACATTAATATTACAATATTGTTTGATGTCAAACTTTTAGTCGTAAACAAACACTAAATTGTCAGTGATGTAGAAATGCCGGATCAAAATTTTCAAATGTCGGTCTGGCCTTCGTTGTCATGAAATAAAATAATTTTTGTTTGACCAGTGTTCCTTCCATGCATGCATCCATTCAAATGTTCTATTTAATCTCCATTATTCCATCCAATACTCACTGGATATCACCATGCTTGTCACCTCAGCTTCACAACTATATATCTATGTTGCCTGCCTATTTATACAAATTGCTACATTTTAGTGAAACGGTTAAATATATTATAATATAAATGATGATTTACTTGATTTGATTGTGACAATCAGGGACAGAGTTAGGGGCGGGTGCGGGGATCGCTCCTTTTCAACTTCATAAAATTTTTAAATTAGTATAAATTTTATATATAAATTATTATATTTTAAAATTTATTTTTTCTGAAAAAATAAAAATATCTCTTTATCTATTATTTTTTTAAAAAAATAAATCCCACCTCGGTATCAATTTTCTACCTCGGATGAAAACCCAACATATTTTGAATGTCTGAATTGCAAAAAATCAAATTAATATATTTTTCTTCGCCAAGAAAAATTTAAAAGCACATTAAGTCGTTAATCTCTATTCAAGCATTCAAAGGTTGAAAAGTTTAGTCTATAAATCTTCAATCCTTTTACAGTTTCTGCGTCTATTAATTTGTTTGATTAAGTGGTTGATCTTATGAATTATAGAAACTGATTGTTCAACTGTAACTATTATTGCACCATAACGACTGGCTGCTGGAACCAATTTCCTTCTTTTATTGGTAGGATGCCTTGTTGTGAATTATACGGCATCGTTTGACTCGAGTGCCAACTTTGAAATTTCCTTTCTGCTTATGGGGAAATGTGAAGATATTGATTTGATTTGTACTTAATAGGGTTATGGACATTAGATATATTCAAGATAGAACTTCATATCATTTGAACTCATTAATATACATTCATATGTATCGTTTGGATACATACATACGTACGCAGTTATATATATGTGCCTATATATATATATATATATACACACACACTTCGTTCCACTCCAATAATTTTATTTGACTTGACATAAAGTTTGGATAAAACTTAAAAAAAAAAATTTTTTCTTTTTGGTTTCTTAATACTCTTTTACCAGTTGTAATGCTGCGTCATTACTTTTTAACTGAGAGAATTTCTTTTATTTTATTTAAAAAATAGAATCTCATTTTAGACATCACACACAAAAAAATATATATATAATTTGATATAGATGGAAGTATTTATATTGTGTGAAACGATATCTCAATATAAATAACTAAATATAATGGACAATTCTCTAATAGCAAATTAATATAAAAATAAATTAAAATTAGTAAAAAAAAAAAAAAAATTAAGCATATATTCACACTTTAGTTGAAGGAATTAATAGGCTTAAGGTTATTTTCTTATAATCCTCCTTAATCTTTTACAATGAAATCAGTGTGAAGAATAAAATTTTTTGAAGGAAAATCTCTTCTCTCTTACGTTACATGGATCGGCCCAGACATTTTGCCACAATGTGCTAAGGCCCTTTTAAAATTTTCCCATAGCTGAGCCCATTAGCTCAGTTCCATGTCCTTTCAAATCCATAATGGACCCAAATCCAAGTCACCGTTATAAGAACCCAAAATTCAAGCGAGATCAGATCCAATCCGGTTACAACACAAATTTCACTTCATCAGTTTGTTTATTTGAGCAACCCATATATATTATATATATATATATATATATTAAGCATATTGATTATAGGCCTTCTTAAATATAAACTTATAATTCAGAAAAATTATGGATTCAGTATTTTGTTACCAAGGTGATTTATCACCAAAATAAAATAAAATAAGAACATCGCTTTAACTTGAATTAGTATTGGTTGTTAATTTATAAAGTATTAGCAATAACTTATATATTTGTATAGCTGTTTCTTTTTAGCGAAGTCAATGTGAAAATTTTCAAAAAATAAGAGAAATTTATTCACCAAAAAGAAAAAAGAAAAAAAAGTGGATTTAAATAAAGTATAAATTGCTGGAAGAGGGCAAAGGGGGCAGAGAGGCAGGCACGCAGCAAAATCTTATGCAGGAGAGAGGGAGTGGGACCCAGTCAACGAATGCGAAAGCGCGTCCGATTACTTCGGATGTGGGGGCCCGCACCACCACTCCTTCGGAAAACCCGCGGACAACTTGCCGGCGGTTAACCGTTTACCGGTTTTCACCAGATCTTCCACGGGCCCTACTCAAGACAATTAAAAAAAAAGGTTTAAAAACCATTTCCTTCATTGTAAATTAGGAAAACTGGAAATTTAATCATAACAAATAGATATATTAAGAGGGAAAATTACGAAAAATTAAAAAAAATCAGAGTTTTGTGGGTGTGGCGTCCGGTGGTGTGGGGTGGTAAGGGAGAGAGAGTGAAAGAAGAAAAATTTCTTTTTTTAGAGAGAGAAAACAAGTGAGAGAGAGAGAGAGAGAGATTTTTTTTCCCCATTCCCCCTCTTTCAGAGAAAGATGGTCGAGGGGAGTTTTCACCTCTGAGATCATCCTGAAAAGGGCCATCTAGAAAATCACGCAAAATTTCTTCTGTGTCATATTAACATAGTAATTATCAATTGTTTTTTATCAATATTGTTCTGCTAGTTGCCATTTTGAGTGTCGAACCACAATTTTCCCACCTAATCATCGTCATAATTTTCAACATCATCAACCTTTTCGACCCTCTGCATTCTTTCTTGAAAACAATTTGTACACAGAATCTTGAAAAGGAATACGAATTACCCTTTCTACCCCAGAATTATAAGGCAATTAAAGAACATTGTGTTATAATTGACTGCCCTCTTGTCTCTCCTTCTCTGGTGAGTTTTACTCTGCATGTCTTTACATTTCATGCCCTTTTGCTTTTCCCTTGGATTGCTTGTTCCCAAGGTTATTCTTTTGGAACGTCTCTTTTTTTTTTTTCTTTCCTTTTTTCCCCTTTTTCTTATGATTCTATAGAGGGTTGTCAAATAAGCTTGTTTTTTGTGCGATTTCATTCTTATTCAAAAACCAAGGTGGTTTTCTGTTACTTTATTCTTTTTTACATTTTCAGCTAAGGGTCGAATCGTGGAGATAGTACATTCAGCCGGGTTATGCAGTTCTTCATGAAAAGCGTGGTGTTATAGAGAAATTAGAGCTGGTTGAAGATGAGAGACCCCAATTTTGTTAATAGATTCAAGAGTGCTAATATAGATTCTTTTACTTTCTACGTAGTTTGTGCCTAGTAGTAGATTTGTGTATGTACAGTTTTCTTGATTTGGTGAGCTGAAGAAATTGTTGGTGTGGTTGTATTGGTGTTTTGTCCGAGTAATTCTACATTGCTCGGAGGGTTATTTTGAACTATAAAGCTGGCCTGGTATAGAGTCCTGGCTGTTGGCGGAAACTGCTTCCACCAATGCGACGAATGGTTCCGCCAGCAATGGGGGGTAGATGGACCGCTTGTGGGATGCAGTTGTCTTGTTTCGCGCTTTTGATTCTTGTTTTGGAAATTCATGGATGCTGGTCGCTCAATTCTGAAGGTAATGAGGGATTCCTTGACATAAAAATTCAGTCTTGAAGTGTTTGGGATGTTGTGCAGTACTTGACTTGATAAAAATGGAAATGCAGGATTGGCACTGTTTCAATTCCGAGCAAAGGTGGCCTTTGAACCATCTGGAGTTTTAGCAAATTGGAATCCTAATGACTGTGACCCGTGCATGTGGTCAGGTGTTGACTGTCAGGACGGTAAAGTGGTTATGCTGTAAGTCCCATTATATACTCTTCTCAATTAGCATTAAGAATGTCTCAGGGGTTTTTATTGCCTAACTTCAATACAAGGACAATGCTTCTCCTTATCGTCCTTGGAACCACGATCAGTACCATTCGAGTATTTGATATTCTAAATCTCAGGCCCAAGTGCTATATATGACATATCTAAGTTTGATGGACAAATTTGTATATTCCCTAACTCATAAACTTTTGTATCTTGTACAGAAATCTCAATGGACATGATTTGGAGGGAGTTTTGGCACCAGAGCTTGGAAATCTTACTCATTTAAGATTTCTGTGAGTATCAACTTTGTTTCTGTGCACTGGTTAGCAGATATTTACAATTTATGACTAATAGGATTTTCCTGCATTTATGAAGAATCCAGTTACCACATTTAAGAAACCTTTGATTCGCCTACCATCACATTTTTCAGTAGATATGCGATGTCTTAAATTTCTCTAAAATGTCTATTAATTCTGATACAATTCATAATTAAATACAATTCTCTTATGTTTTACTCTCATATATGCTTGTGTTATGGCTGCCATTGTTGTGAATTCAGAAGCATAGATCTACTTCAGTGGCCGTTCATTTTCACACTTTGTTGTAAACTACATGACCTGTTAAATTTATCATTTCTAGTCTTTCAATTAATTGTTCTGACTGTAATTATATGCTTCTACTGTAAAAATCATTTTATATTCTTGTTGCTTTTCAATATTTTGTGAATATCCTTGGTTAATGTCTTCTTATTTTGTTGCAAGTGACCTATCCAAGAACCATCTTTCTGGCACGATACCTCCACAGTTTGGACAGCTTACAACGCTGGAAGTATTGGACTTGAGGGATAATAACTTGGGTGGAACAGTTCCTGCAGAATTAGGAGGCTTGCATTCCCTAAAACGCTTGTAAGTAAAAACTACTGACGTCATTATATGTTTGTGTTGCTTAATTAAATATTATTTAGCTCGGCTGATATATATGTTTCGTTCTAGGTTGCTCTGTAATAACAGATTCGAAGGAAGCATTCCTGGGGAGATTGAGAAGCTTAGTTTGCTAACTGATTTGCAGTTCAATGATATCCTTACAACTGCTGCTACTGCTAGAATTGGCTGCGTAAATAGAAAATTTGGGCACTGGTAAGATATTCCTAACTTCAGTGTCCTGCTAACCAGTGTTTTCATGATCGGACCGGTGACCAAATCGGTCTTGTTAACGATTAACGGTTTAACCGGCCGGACCGGTTCAACTAGCGGTTTGACCGATCTAATGAAAATTGATTATATTTTTTTATTATATTATGTAAAATGATAATATAATAAGATTAATTGATATGTAATACATTTTCAATGTAAAAAAAATAAATAACTACCTAAAAAACATCTTACAAAACACAAAATCCAAATAATCATATAAATATAACAAAATATCAAATTTAATTTTTTTTTTAAATAAAAAATTAAAAAAATTAAAAAAAAAAAACGGTCAAATCGTTTTGACCGATTTTGGCCGGTTTGATCGGTCAAACTGGAAATCCGATTTTGTACCCTTAACCAGACCAGACCGACCTCCAATTCCCAGTCGAACCGCCCGGACCGATCCGGTTTTCAAAACAATGCTGCTAACGCATGCTGGTCCTAATTATTTCAATTCTCATCACCTACGATACATAATATTCCCTGGTTTTTCCATGGCTATACTGACAAACTGTCTGCTTGATGCTTTCAGCACTTAATTCTTTCCTATACACATACAAGTACAATATTGTTTAGACTCTTAATGTTATCTTGCCAGATGAATACATTAGTACTTACAAACGGGGATATTTAGTAGCTCTGCCATGTGGTGTTCTATTGTATCTATGTGCTCTGAATTTGCTTTTCTTACTTGTCTCACATACTGCAACCTTTATATTCCTAGTATACATGTCTTCTCGCGCATGAATATCAAAATTCAAATCACTTATTTCAGTTGACTAATTTACTATTTTGGGATGTCCCTCCTGAGCTAACTTAAATAGCGAGTGCCTTCAATGCAACCAGTTTCTTGGTCAATTCTTCTGGTTACCGCAGATTTTTGTTGCTCATGTCCAGTCGTACTTTTGTTTTCTCTGGCAGACAGTGATGACTGGCTATCTGTCAAACCAATTGTACTTAATACTTGTCTCATATTTAATTGATCTCTTACTGTTCCACTACTCATTGAGAAGCAAATATGGCATTTGCCATTTTTTTGGTGCCCTTTATAATATGATGCATGTCTTGAGCAGCATCTGGCAGGGTGTTTTAAAACAATCGAAGAAATCGGATACCTTCTGGGTTCCAATTAAATGGAGCATAACTCATTACCTCAAACTGCTCCCACAGTAAGCAATCATAATTGTACTCGCTTGTTCTATTTGTCATCTTCATCCTATTTGCATTTTATTCATGAAAATGTATCGCCTTTTGTGAAGGTTCACGTTTGGAAGTGAATTGTCACACAATCATGCTGATGACAGTTGCAGTAATCTAACAGGTGAGTGACAATATTATTCTTATTTTTTTAATTTCTTAAATTGATGATGCCCCGTTGATATGGCTTTGACAAATACATTTTTTATTGCATTTGCTAGATTCACCTGAGCCAGGTGTGATCCGGAACATCCACAATCAAGTTAATAATGTACGCCGCATACTAGTTGAAGAGTCCAGTAACCTTGTTGCAGTCCCTCCCAACGTTGGGGCCCCAGCCCCATCGGAAACTGTCATTTATCTTCCAAGCAGAAGTAGTGGGTCTTTTCCTGCTATACCAAATAGGAAGAAATTATCTCCTGCTCCTGTGCCCTTACCTCCTTCAGGTCAAGAGAATATGCCTCATGACAACACTTATCCTGGTGCTGTCGGTCAACCAAATTATAAACAGTCATCGGCTGTTGGAAATTCTGGGAATTCATTGAAGCTTATAATTGGAATATCAAGTGCAGCTTTTCTGCTAATTATTGCGGCAGTTATATTAGTCATCTGCAGAAGCAGAGCAGCTAGAACAATTGGTCCTTGGAAGACTGGATTGAGCGGGCAGTTGCAGAAAGCTTTTGTTACAGGTATGCTTTCCATATGTGATAACTTTAACTATCAATATATAAAGATCTGGGCCTGATTGTTGAATAGTTCTATTTAGTTGGAAATATTTTTAAAACATTGTTCGTTAATCTATTTAGTTTAGTTAGCCATATGTATGCCAGATATAATTCAAGGTATGTTATAATTGCCTGGGTATTGATTTTTATCTGAATGTAACATGAATCGAGCAACCTAAAGAAAAGAAGACATGGATGATAGTTGCAGAGAAACATGTAATATTGCTGAAATTGAATGTTGACTGAGGTGAAAAGGATTACTTCCCATAAATTTCTCAAGGACATTGGAGGCAGGATTTTAAACCATATAAAAGAATTATATAATAGTCACTTCAAAGCCTTAAAAATTGCTTTAAAGCCATCTGAATGACAATGTCTCGGCTGTTTTTTTTTTTTTTGTTATAAGCTCTGTGTTGCCATATTTTTGTTTATTATTTTAAAGCATGTGCTTCATTTGTAGGGGTCCCTAAGTTGAACAGAGCTGAGCTAGAAACTGCATGTGAGGATTTCAGCAATATCATTTTTACCCGTGATGGTGTGGCCACTTTGTACAAGGGAACTCTATCCAGTGGAGTAGAGATTGCTGTTGTTTCAACTGCAATAGGTTCTGTAAATGAATGGTCAAAACGTGCAGAATTGACATTCAGGAAGAAGGTTAGATGATAATTTTCCATGTTGCAAGGTTTATCATTGATAAACTGCGATCATCTCCAAATGATGTTGTCCTAAATTATTCATTTTTACTACTACAACAGATTGATAGCTTGTCGCGAGTGAATCACAAGAATTTCGTTAATCTTATTGGATACTGCGAGGAAGATGAACCTTTCACTAGGATGATGGTTTTCGAGTATGCTCCAAATGGCACTCTATTTGAGCATCTGCATGGTAAATTTTGTTGGTGATAAAAGTTTGTGAGCCAGTCATCTTTTGATACATAGTGCCGTGTTTTGTTTTTTTTTGTCAAAATTGTAAAGAGGTTGAATATTTTCTTTGTTTATTCAGTTAAAGAACTAGAACACCTTGACTGGAATGCAAGGATGAGGATAATCATGGGGACTGCTTATTGCCTTCAGTACATGCACGATCTCAATCCACCATTGGCACATGTCAAATTGACTTCCAAAGAAATATTTTTGACAGATGATTATGCTGCTAAAGTAGGCTTCTTTTTCTGAATCAATGCTTATGCTATGTATCATTCATGCAATAATAGGGACAAGCTAGGATAAATGTAGCTAATTCAGTTTTTAACAGAGGAAAATTTCACTTTTGCAGATCGCTGATGTAAGTTTCTGGGCAGAACTCGTAGCCAAGTCAAAGAATCCTGCAGAAAATGAGTCGGAGCATTCTGAACTGCCCCCACTTGCTGATGTGGAAACAAATATTCACAGTTTCGGGATCCTGTTGCTTGAAATAATTTCTGGAAAGCTCCCTTACTCAGAAGAGCACGGGAAACTTGTAAACTGGGTATCTATTACTGAATGTTTAATATATGCCTTGAGTAGCCATATGTCGAAAGTTTTTATAATGATGATTACTTGAACTGTTGTTAGGCTGCTCAGTACTTGAATGATAAGAGGACCATCAGCCACTTGATTGATCCAACTTTGAAGTCATTTAAAGATAACGAGCTTGATATCGTGTGTGAGGTAATCCGGAGTTGCATTCAACAAGATGCAAGGAAAAGACCTTTCATGAAGGAAGTCATTCAGAAATTGAGACAAGCCCTCGATATATCGCCTGATGCAGCAACTCCAAGACTTTCTCCTCTTTGGTGGGCTGAACTTGAGATCTTATCAGCAGAGGCAGCTTGATTTGATCGCATGCCCGTAATGTAAGTCAATTATATCTCATTTTACTACATACGAGTGGATACAATACCCCTTGCTTTGCTTCAACAAGCACTAAAAGAATATTTGTAACTATCTTTTTCTTTAATTAGTATGTCATTCTCATAATGCCTAATTATTTTATTCTTCTACAATTTTTTGTTACCTTGAGACCATGTGTGCTATGATCAAATATTGAACATATGTGCTTTTGTGATTGCTATTTATGTAAAAATCAATGATGAAGAGCAGAATCATAGGAGCCTTTGAAATTTTCCTGTCCTTTTGCATTGGTTTATTGAACTACTTGCAGCTTGCACACACTAATTCACATACTTGTTTTAAGGTAAGTACAATAGAGGGAGATGTGATGAAGGTACAAGGTGAAAATTTTGTTGTGCCGGATCATATCAAAGACCTATATCATCGTGCCTTAGAGGATCACAAGTGTAGCAAGGCCTTCAATCTCATGAAAGATATGTATGGCTTAAGGCAGACACAAAAAGCTTTTAGAAATCGATGATTTTCTAAGAGTGTTTTGGCTAAGTTTCTGCCTTTTGTAAGATGTTAAATTTTATTTTGAAATACTTTCTTCTTCTTTCGTGGTTCATACTATTCTATTCTGCATTATAAACGTCTTGAAGAGGATTGGCTTATGCTTCTTCCCTGAATACCTAGTAGGCTACGGGCGATGGGTTGTGCAGTTTAGCTCACAAGATGATGTTTAATTTCTTGAAGCTGTTACTACTTTCCCACCACAAAGGGATTTGCGTGTGACAAGGATCCTGATTTTTGGTTCGACTAGTAAATTTTTTGAATCTTAGATTGCATTTTCTGAGTACTTGAGGGTTTTATCTTTAATGTGAATTTGATGTTGGATATATTGGTGATTCTGGTTGATGGCTCATTAATCAATCTTGTTTTTTTTTTTTTACTGTTTCCAATCAATTATGCATTGAATTTTTCGATTATTATTAGATTTGCATATTAAAAATTCTACCATGGGAGGTTTTAAATTTGATAATATATGACTATAGTATTGAACTTAAAAACATATTTGAATTAGCTGAAAAAAAGATTACTGGTATTAGAACTGAAAACCTAATGGAGAGAATTTCAGACCTCAAAATCAGCAAAACCCTCTACAATCCAAGTAGATCTGCAATTGGCGATTTGAATAGTTTATCAGACTGGTTTGGGTTCAACTAATTTAGAACAGCAAACTTTATGGGTTAAAGAATTAGCAAAAATCCGTTCTAAAAACAAACAACCCAACGGCAATATTCGGATTATGCGTTTCTTTTTTAATGAATAAAATTAGCAAATTCCATTCTGAAAACAAACCAATATGCCCAATATGTAATTATTTTTTTTAATAGAATGGAACTGGCGCATAAGAGGAACGATAAGTATAGCAATCTTGTTTGTTGTAATTTATAAAATATTCAAATTTAATTGTAATTATATACGTCTCCATTCTTTTAAAATGTACAAGTTAAATTATATTTACGGGTGAAAGGGTGATTGACCACCACATGTCCTCAATGCATTTAGACAAACTTAAAAAAATATTATATTTGATGATATATATTAAATATATATCTCATTATAGATTTATAAAATGAAAATGCACGCTCAAATAATAAATTATCAACTCCTTGTTTTCTGCAAACATGACGTACTATATGCTCTCTCAAATCTTATGAAGTATTCATGTTTAGATAGAGGGACGTCATTTTCTGCTCTACCTCATTGCAAAATTCAATCACATTTATTTTAAATACCGTAACATCTACTACGACTGGTATCCAAAGGATACACATACTCCTTTGTCCAATTAAATATTATTTTTGTATGTGTAATTAAGAACGGTGGAATGAAAACATTATTTTAGGTGAAGATGCACTATTAAAAAATTCTTGAAAAAGAAAATAGAGTACAATTGTGTATACTATTAAGAAAAACACATAATAAAAAATTTGATAGTTTGACTACTACTAGTTAGTTAGTAAATGTCTACACGAAGATTCTTATATTGCCGCCGTACCGATAAAATTTGTAATAGAAAATACATAATAATTATGTATAATCTTGCCTTGTTTTTGAGTTTTCACAAGTAATCCCCCAACCCAGTTGGGTCCATGAATTGAAATTCCCTGCATTATTGAAAGCTAAAAATTACAAAAGCAACATGCATATACCCATTACATAACAAAGGAAGTAGCAGCTGGCTGGGGTAGGCAGTAGGCACACCACCCCTCTTCTTACATTCTAAATCTTACAAATGTGTCATTTTAGTGTCACACAATTTTGAATATCATTACAACATTTATCTCTCTTTTTCCCCCATTTCCTCATCTGGATTTGGAGCATTGACGTAGCAACTAAGAAATCCACGCACTGCATGGGAGTCAACACATCCAACACCCCTTTCAACGTCTTCAGCCTCACACAATCAGCCATTTTCATCACTTTCTCCAACCCACCCAACAACCCTTTCACCGCCACTTCAACCAACCCATTCACCTGACTCACCGCCGCCGAGTCGCCTTTCTTCTTCGCTAGGCTCTCCAGCCTCGCCAGCTCCACCATTTTCCTGTCCGCCATCGCCACTTGCTGCCTCTCCATCTCCCTCTCCACCCTCTCCTCCTCCACCTTTATCTTCGCTTTCAAAGCCTCAATCTTCTTCACCTGCTCCTCAGTCATGCCGGCTAGGCTCGCACCACCAGCCTGCCACGGAGCCTTCCTCAGAGACTCCACAAGCCGAAAAGCCATCGACGGCTTCCACCCTGTGATCCATAGATACGCATTCTCAAGAGGGCTCAACCAAAGTGGGGTGAAAAAGGCCAGCACATCTTCATGGGCCGCAGCCCATTTGAATGTGTAGTACTCCTTGTGGTGGGCCGTGAGTTTATTATACATAGCCTCGCAGGCTGCATCTTGAGAATGATCTCTCGACACCACAAGGAGGAGACGAAGATGACCTTCAAGTTGGCCCATCCATCTCTCATAGAAATCCGAGAACTTTTCTTCAACTTGGATTTTCATTTTCACTATTCAGAGAAAGATTGCGACTAAATTAGCGAGGTGGGGTCAATTATCATATACCCGAGCACAACATATATATGCAAAGGGAGTGGGGCTATATAACATATATATAAAGAGGCACACACACAGTAAGGGTGTAAGTGCGTGTACAGATGTAGAATGAGGGGTTCAGCCACGCTGCAAGGGTAGGGGGTTTGTATGGGAAATGCGGTGGCTTACGCGGCCGCAGCAACTGAACCCAACCTTTCAATCACGTGAAGGGTTGCCCCGTCTGGGAATGGATGCATTAGCGACTAGTACATATGTAAGATTCATTGTACCTTTTGACTGAGATGAAGAGGCAAAGTACATGCATGTAGAATACCACCTGGTGGTGCAATACCCTTGGGAACGTGTCAAGAGGAGAACCAATGAGGTTCCCACGTGGAGAATATTTGCATCTTCTTCATGCCTCACAGCAGTCCTTCTCAGGTGCCTGTTTGTGAAACTTGATGATCTAATAATGATATTATTATATAGTATAGGTGTATTTCCTTCTCAACTATGTCCTCTGCACAATACCACTTGTGCTCGTGTTTTGCGGTTAAATTCTTGCAAACCAGTGTACTGTCCGGATGAAGTCATGTATACGATTTTTTATGCGTAAGTTTTGTGAAACCTTAAAACCAACAAACATTGTTGAAGTGGGAAGGAAGGAAGGAAGGGCGGGGGTGGGTGGGTGGTGGGTTTGGGGGTAGATTGTATCAGGAAAACTATATAGTTGATTAAATTATATTAAATATAAATAAAATTTATAATAAAAAATTATTGCCTTATTTCCCCTTCATGCATCGTTTTCTAAATTTTTTGTAAATAAATTCAACGTATCATGTGCTTTCAATTGTACTCTTCAATTTCCCTTGACCGGATTCATGCTTTTGCCTCGTGTTTCAAACACTTTTCTTTTTTTTACTATTTAAGACATCAAGATTATTTTTTCTTTATCTATTTTTAACAAAAATATCATTTTTTTTTTCATTTTGACACCCATAACCATTAATTTCAAACCCACACACTAATTTAGTTGGAATGAGATTCAAATTATTGATATATGATATGACTTTTCAGTAATTTTAAAATACTTAAAAATCCACTAATTAATTAAATAATAACTTCTTTTTCTATAATAGGACTCACAATAAATTATCCTCATATAATCTAACTGATAAGATATATAGAAAATAATATGACCTATCAATTATTACTCTTGCATATGTTATTTTCATTTATTAGAGTCAATATTTCTACACTATGTCCAAACATATTTTGTTTTCACACAAATTAAAACTAATTCAAAAATAAAAATACACTTGAAAGCATTGAAAAAGAAAAAGAGAAACGAAAATGGAACCAAACAAGCCCTTTCTTTTCCCCCTTTTTGGTATCAACAAACAGGTTCGTTTAGAAACATATTTTTTTTCATAGTTTGAGCTTATACCTAGATTTTTTAACATCAAACATATTTTTCTCGCTAGATGATCGCCTCTCTTTAATTTTCCACTTTCCACCATGTGTATAATTGTGGGTTTGGTGCTAGTTTTCTTTATCTTGTGCAAGAAAATGGAGCGACTCATGGACCAAGGTTTTAAAAGGTAGCCCACCAAAAAGACGGCCCAAGGCCGAATTCTTTTTGTCATGCAGAACAGAATACAGCGCTCGACTCCAGTCAAAATTACATGTATTTGGGGCTGGAGATTGTATTCTAGGTTTTTTGAAATTTGTGATCTGGATTTAATGGTAACATTCTTCTTGCAGTCCTGTGAAACTATCCAAGTTCTCTGTCATACGATTTTAGCTTGAACTAAAGTTAGTGACTTATTATGTAAGTAACGATGGTTAATATTCTGCTGCTTTAAAATTCATATAATTTTGTAGAATCTTGGGTATTTATCCAAGTATGCATGTTTTGATTGCATAGTTTCTCAAGATTTTGCCTGGTATTTTTTGGGAATATGAAGATTTGCGAAGTTCTTTGGATTGGATTACCGTATATGTAAATGAAATGAGTCGATAGTCCCCTTCTTGATATAACTGATCGTAAGGCTTGAGTGTTTCTGTGTCAAGATTTAGGATTCCATTGTGTTCCTTTTTGTTTTCCTTTCGGAAATACGTGAATTGTTGTTCGAATATGATTTTCAATCCTTTGTAATTAAATTTTGAAATGATGTGCCTTTCTTTCGCCAGGGTTTATGGTTTTCTTGCAAGTAATTGCATATTGCTGTTATAGTGTTGATTTTTAATCCTTTTCGAAATATGGGTCTTTATTATTAATTTGTCTCTGCATCTGTGCTATTATAGGCGGAATAATCCCAAATTTTATTCATCCTGTTCATAATCAATGGACAACAGTTCTCTTTGTGGTACATCCCTCTCTGAGGGAAAAAATTCAGAAGCTATATGTAATAGTAGTACTTCTTTGAGAGATCAGAGTTCAATAGACAAGCTAGGCACTGGCTTGTCAGGCAAGCTAAAGATCAATGATGGGAACCGAACAAACAATAGAAATGATGTGCAGAAAATTCCTGTAGAGGGATATTACATTGAGGAGGAGGAAGAGGAGGAGGATTTTTCAGAAGAAGAATTGTTGGCCCAGATGGGCTACGCGAAATTTGAACCCAAAAGAGATATAATAAAGGAGCCTGAAAGGCAATATTGTGATGAGGAAGAGTTATCAGAAGAATCAATACTGGCGCAAATGGGCTATCTAAAGAATGAACCCAAACATGAACGAATTACTACACCAAAGGCTGATTTAAATCTTGTTTCTGCTTTTAAAGGGAGTCGCAATAAAGAAGGCAAGCCAGCTAAGGAATGCCGGGTTTCATGGGCGCCGGATGTGCATGATCCATCTCCTACATCTGCTGAACATTTTGCACCAAGCAAGACTGAGAGGCATAAGAGTGAGCAGAAGGTGAAGGGTGCAGCTGGGAAAAATAGGCAAAAGGGTGGTGGCAAATGGGCTGGAGCAAGTGAAGACGGAGGAGGTGGAGGCAAGGGGAGTAGAGGTGGAGGTAGCAAAGGAAGTGTAGGAGGCGGAAGCAAGGCAGCAGGAAAAGACAAGGATAAGAAACAGGTTGATAAGAAACAGGCTAATAAGTATGGTGGCAGTGCTAGAAAGTATTCCGATTATGGTGAGTATTAACATATTTAGACTTGGGGAGGATGTTGCCGTTGTTATCTCTTTTAGAGTCAGATGTAACTGGACATCCTTAATCTCTATAAAATCAGGTAAATAGACATTAACTTCTGACTAGTAAAAAGTTGGCCCGTTTTGCTCTCACATAGTTCTGATCGCTTTGTGGTGTCACATTGGGTCTTTAAAATTATCTTAATTTCCACAACCTGTATGACCTTTATTCGGCTGCTTGTTGACAAGTCTAATTGCTACTTCAGCTTATTTGAACGATGCTTTCAGACCCCCAACAATTAACATTACAAAGTTGAGACTTGAGATCCTAAAGCACGAAAGAAATTCTAGAGGCTTGTTGCTTGATGTCGTTAATATAGAGTGCAAGGTATCACTCTGGATTTCTCACATTCTTGTTTTTCCTTGGTTGATTTGTACTGGATTACAATCTCCAGATGTTTTATTTTTTATGTTATAAATGCAATTCATGGTAAAGATCATTTTTAGTTGATAATTCTAATCAAAGTCTGACATATCTGATTTATAGTTATATAAATGTAGATCCGATCACGGTTCACGAACTGCCGGTTCCTATTTGGAACCGCCGGTTCCATGGTTTGGGATTTTCCGACCCTTAACCTAGGCCGGTTATGGTCCGGGTTCTAGAATCGTAGGGCCGGTTCCGACCTTTTTTTTTTTTTTGTAAATTTTTGAACTTAAATTTGTAAAAAATATTATTAATTTTTTAACTTAATGAAAAAAAAATAGCTAAAATTTAAACATATGATCAAAAACAAAAGCGACTAAATTAATTTTTGAAATTTTTTAAAAATACTTTTCTCATTTACATTGTATTGATAAAACACAATTTACTAAATTTTGATTTTCAGAATTAATGTTATAATATAAAATCGATACAATATTACAATAATTTAATAATATTAAATGAGAAGTTGGGGAATAAATACTAGATAATTGTAAGATAGTATTATTAAATATTTTTAAAATATTATAAATTTACTTATTATTAAGACAATTGTAAAGTAGCATCATTATATTATTTTTAAAACTTACTTATTATTAAGATGAAATGAATAATGTTTAAATATATGATTTGATTTGTAACTTGTCATATGTAAAACTAATTAATTACTTTTAAAAAGTGGTACAAGATCAATTGTATTGATTTTAAAAAACAAGACAATCAAATTTGAGATAACAAAAAAATCATGACATTGTTTATAGGACAAATAGAGTAGTAGTAAGTTACAAAGTACTCTTTATACACTTATTCAAAATTATAGAGTTATGATCTATTAGTTTAGTTGGTTTGAGTGTATGTTAATAACATGAATTTCAGGTTCAAACAGACTCTATTTTTTAGGTATATTAACAAAATTATTTTAGTTTATTAAAAAAAATTAAAATATGGAATCACAGGCCGGTTATGGATCGAGCAAATTTCAATCCGACCCGTGGTCTGATCTATGTAAAGGTTTAGTTTTCGCACATACTCATCTTCTATAATGATGTGTGAGGTTGGTTCTAGAAATCTGCTTTCTTCTGGTTGAATTCTTTACTCTAGAAGCTTTCCCTTTGTCACTTTTGATTATAATGGAGAATCACGCCATGAATATTTACATGACCAACCTACAACTCTCTAATGGTGAACTTATATAATTAGTACTTAATTCTATTAACTATGTTGGGGTTCTTCGATGATGAACATGGTATGTTGGTCTGAATCCATCCACAACCTTGGATCAAGGGGCGGGCCAATGTTGGTCCAATTTTGTTTGTCAATTGATTTGTGAAGGAGACAAAATCGATTAGCGAGCTTTAAACGAGGGAAAAGTCCAAGATAAATTGATGATGCAAAATTAGATTCTGACAACCTTAAGAGAACTAAATGAAGAACATGGAACAATGGAGACTCTGTGACGACTCACAGGACCATATACAGACGAATGATCACGTTTAGAATATATTATCCTTAAAGTTTCACTCTAACGGTTCTCATTATTACGAAAAAAGAAGATTAATGAATCCAGACGGGGAAAAGAGAAGGGTCAAGAAAAAGGGCAGATTGGCTTGTCCGCTGTAATTCAGGACTGAAAAGGCGTTTGATTGAAGATTTTGTCTTCTTCTACACGGATATGGACAACAGAGAGAACAGAAATCAGAGTGCACCATGCCTGTCGCATTACAAACTTACTAAATTTGTCCAATATTGTATCCTTCTGATTTACACTTCATCCGACACGATTATAGCGCTTATAAATGATGATAACTATTGACAGAGTCAAGTCGAAAGTGTGTGTGAATTTTCCACCAGTACTATATACTAATGGCAACAAGTGATCAAAGCAAGGAAGTCTGTATCTACCAGGAGTGGATGAAACTCCAAGAAGAAGAACTCTCTGAACTCAAACAAGCCATTAACGGGTGCACCAGCGATGCTGAACTGAGCCAATTGATCGAGAAGATCATGAACCATTTCCAAGACTACGTACAAAACCGAAGCCTCAACGCACGAGTAGACGTCTCGCCCTATTTCGCACCCACCTGGTGCACCTCGCTCGGAAGATCGGTCATGTGGATCGGAGGCTGCAGGCCCTCTTCGTATATCCGACTAATTTACGCTCTCTGCGGCCTGAAAATTGAGCCCGAACTCGCTGAGTTCCTCCGCGGCGCAAGTATCGGGAATTTGGGGGAGTTCTCAGGGAGGCAAATCTCCATGGTGGACGAGTTACAGAAAAAAACGATAACAGAAGAGAGGAAGCTGTCATCCCGGATGGCGGGTTTGCAAGAGGACGTTTTGGACCACCCGCTGGCGTCAATCGCTGTGGAATCGAGCGGCAGGAGCTGTGGATCGAGAGGCGACGTGGACGAGGCGCTGGGTGAGCATGGCAGGGCAATGATAGGAATTTTGGAGGCTGATCAGTTGAGGCTGAACACGTTGAGGGAGATCATAAGGACACTTACACCACCACAGGCGGTGAATTTTCTAGCGGCAGGGAAGAAGCTTCAGCTTTGCATGCAGGATTGGGGGAGGAAGATAGATCTTGATCATGGTAGAAACTAATTACAGAAACAGAATATATAGTCGTTTCATTAGGAGAATATCAAAGATAATATATATTATTAGTTTAGTTTCCTTGTTTAGTATTTTCTTAGTTGATTAGGGTTCCTTGATGTGTAAAACCTCTATATATTGTACCTTTTAATGAATGGAAATTTCCGTTGTTGTCTATGATTATTAATTTAATCCAGAGTAATTTATATGAGCTAGTTTAGAGTAATTCAGTATAGTTTGTCCAACATCAATTTGTAATTTTGAAAAACATTTCAGTTGGAATATATCCACATGTAATTCAAATCATAAAATTAAAGAATCACTTGTCACTCATTCCATCTCGTTAGCTAATTTTGTACATGGCTATGTGTCACCATTCAATCAATTCATGTGTTTCTTTTTAATTAAATAGATTGAAAAAAAAATATTAAAAATTTAATAAAAAAATAATAATTTTTTTTATATAAAAAATTATATCGTGTGGACCAAACAAGCTCAAGCCCAGTTCAGCCGAGTCGGCCGACCATTCGTGTGTGTAGATTTTTGGTACATACTTATAAGGATGTAGGTCTCCCCCTTAAAAAATTTTGGTATTTCTTTGCGGCCCAAACTCAAATATCCAATTTGAGGTAAATAAATTGAATAAACTTTAACACATTTTTGAATAGTGACTTCTCACATTTCTATATTTCAACAAATAATGATTTTAAGTGGATTATTTTATACATTAATTTTTCATTCACTCAAAATTAATTTTAAAAAATTAAATATATTAAACTCATCTATCTAGCATGCAGCTTAGATTACATTTAACCAATTTAATTCTATTTATAATTAAATAAAACTCACTTAATTATTAGTTCATAACCAATTTCTAACAATTAATTGGCCAATTAGGTAGAATTGGAAGTAATTTCAATTTGAAAATATTTTTTAAAATGTATTATATAAATTTAGAAACGAAATCAGCAAAGGATATTTTGTTTCTAATTTCTTGAATTTTGAAACTACATTTTACTTACCCACGAAAATATGCATTGCTGAATAATTATATTTTTAATATTTAGAATATATTAGTGTCGAATTTTGATACGGAATTATTCCTTGCTCATCAGCAGCAACGAATCCTTTGTAACCAACGACAGACTCCTTATTTTAACAGCGACCGAATTATTCCTTATTCAATATTTTTCGAAGTCCCCATACTACAAAAACATAACCAGGCTTAATGCTTACATAAATGTAACCAACAATGACTACTTATCTTTATTAACCTCTGTGACGTGGAGTCCACGCTTGTTTCTGTTTCTTTCGACGAATGAAGAATTTATTTATTTTTCCAAATTGAAAGATATCGTTAAGGCAATATCCAACTGATACTTTGTCCTAGCAATCCTAGTCGCCCAACGAAATGTCCAAAAGTGAAGTGCCAGAGTCTTTACAAGGTTTTTCACATGCCTAGTAGTCTGCATAGAACAAACAAGCCCCTTTGGTACGCTGTAAATTGTTGAAAAAATATCCTCAAAAGTAGTGGTTCACATTTCACACAGTTATTGGATGATCCCATACGTCAATGGGTCCTCCAGCTGTTGGAATACTATTGTAAAGGTATTAAATTCCACCAATAAAAAGGAAGAAAGAAACATCCAATCCTTCCCCTACTTCCTAACATACATGCATACATACCTATATATGTATATATACGTGTATGTATATATGTATGACAAAATACACAGAAACATATATGGTGCAAACAGAAGAAGGTATATAGTGCATCCAACCTTAGTACAAGCACCATCAACCTAGATTTAGATAACATATGTTTTTGAATTGAGAAGTTTTAGTCATTCTGCAGTCATCTGAATTCAAAAGAATTTTTTTTTTTAAAAAAAGAACAGAAAATAATAGAAAAGGGGGCTAATACTAACATACAAAAACAGTATTTCTCTTAGCGGCATCCAAAAAAATGCCTCCTGATATTCGGAAAAAGAACCAACACGACATCAAGAAACTAGTAGATATAAAACAGAATACATACACAAACACAATAAATCTATTGGTCAATCCATGTCTTAAGAGCTTATGCAAAAAAATCTTTGCAGCAAACCAAAACTATACAATTATCTTTCCTCTCTAAGTATAGCTCAAAACTCCCAATAAAGCAGCTTGAAGATGCATAAACTATATCTTGGACCACAGTACTTAAAAGAGTTCAAACAGCCAGATCCATTCCGGCGGATAATGCAATACCGCAATTTACCAAGATCCGTAGCATCATGTTAATTTCACCTCAAAGATCGCATAACTTCAGTAATCTAACGAAATTTAAAGTTCAAGCAGGTGATGTCCCTCAATGCTACATCTTTGATTACAACAAAACTGGCAGCCACATAGTAAGGACCTAAAACTAACATGCTTCAGGTTATTCCCAGATCAAGAAGCCACGTGAAGAAGCACAATCTCACTGAAGTCATGTCTATGGCATGCTATACCACAAGAGGTATGCACATATGTCAACTTCAAAAAAGTTGCACAAATATTGGACATAATTAATAAACGCATGATACCAGGACAGCCGATCATGAATTACAAGAAAATTCCATTTTTTATTTACATAAGTTAAAAGAAAAAAATAAAATTGGTCTTCATTTTTAAGGTGCTATGCAGTTCTAATGGTTATGAGCTGATTAAATCGTTTGCTTCATCTACTCTTAGAGACCTACAGAGAAATGCAAAATAGGTCCTTTCTCGTACATTTAAGGCTAGTAGTGGCACTTTCTCTGAAGCTCAATAGAAATGGAAGGCCTTCTGAAACAAGATATCTAAATAAAGTATGTGAGAGGAAGGAGTGAGCTGGTGGAGGAAGAGGGAGAGAACCAATTTTATCTTACTACAGATACAGCTGTTAGCTCTCCATGGCATCCAGTACCATAACAAAGAGTCAGCTTATATAAGGTGAAAAGTCTTTCCATTGGATCACCATATGAAGGACAATCCAAGCATATTTGTAGCCAGTATAGATTGAAGAAACAACTTGAATAAACACTGAATTTTGGCATCTCTGTACATGATTGAGTAAAAATGGGTAAAAGGTTTTCTCCATGTTTAGGACCCTTTCTGAAAGGGTAATTACTCAAAATGCAAAACTTGCAAAGGGACAGAAAAGGCAAATTTTGTCCACACAATTCAGAGCATCCATGTAATGAACCATAATGTTATCCAGCACTTTTCTGCATCCCAAATATGACTTCTTTGATTTCACATAAAAAGTCAAAAGTTGGAACATCTGGTATAAATACAGCAGCATATGCAAGAACTCTACATGCATTAAAACAACTACCAGGATTGTTGTATGTCTCCAAGAGTGGAACAGAAAATAAAAAATTCAGCTTCTCAGACCATGAACCTGGAATTCCTTGGCATTAAAATAAATAGAAACAATGGCATTGGCAAAGAGGAGTATAAGTTTATCACGTATAATCCCTGACGCCAATCTTGCCTCATAATAGACGAGTCGCTTTAAATTTGATCCAACCAATTTTGGTTAGTCCCCTTGAAGTTGTGCTTCTATTTCCACTCAAAAGATTGATATTTATATTTTCCGAGCAGTAAAGCCCCATCAGTGTCCTATTTAACTCACAACCTAGTAAAAGCAAAGGGATCTTCAAAAAGCGAATACTGTCTAGAACTTCAATGGCCTTATATTGCTTTACTAGAAACATTGGCCCTTATGCAGTACGCAATTCAGAAACACATAGTATAGGAAGTTGAGAATTTGATTACCATTGAAATGCACAGTTCGTTCATTTGGTAATAGAGCCTCACACTAAATATTAATAATTAATAAGGTAAATCTATCTAGTTACTAACCCCCAGAAATCAAAAGGATAAAATTCATGAAGGAGCTAACAATAGTACAACCGTGTATTCATTCTCCAGAGGGTTTTACAGGATTTACTTCAACACAAAGAGGAATTAACCACAAAGGATGAGGTTACATTTGAGCTTCAAACTAACTAGCAGAGTGAGAGGTATGTCCGGGGAAGAAAAACAGAAGAAAAAAAAAAAAGCATAGCAATTATCAGGCAGAAGACACCAAGTGTTTAAAAAGAAGGAAATTTTAGGGCATACTCTTTTCCCTTCTTTATCTCTCTATTCAGTGTCCGAAGGCAGGTAAGAAGAATCAGCAACATTTCCCATCATAAGGCTTTGCAATCCAGGCTTCAATTCACGGTCACAGAATTCCTCGTATTCGACTCTATCCCCTCCTTTCTTCCTCACCTCAACCACTCTCAACAACGGTGTCAATTCAAATATCTCAGCTGCAATCGTCAAAGGTCCCTTCACACCATCCCTTGATCCCTCCAGACTCACTCTGCAATCCTTTTTCCTAACTGTAAAACTCACAACCTTGGCAATTTCCTCCAACTTTGATATGATGTTCGACACTGGGGCCCCTGAAACAAACCTTGCCCCCCCATCTGCCCCTTCCTCAAATAACCCTGACAAATCAAAACCACGGGAAAATGAGATGATATCAAACGCATTCAAGCTAGCAGGCCTAGGAAGACTTATGATCTTCCTTCTGGTCTCCATCTCAGACTCTGATTCAGACAACGAATGATCGGATAAAGAATCGACATCAGCATTCACATCATCATTAACACTACACAATTTGTCATCCTCAATATAAAATTTCACATGCTTAAACCCCTTTTTGAACCATTTATTATTCATGATCTCCGGAATTGTGATCCTGGTCTCAGGATTCGTGTCGAGCAAACGTGTCAAAAATCGAATCAATTCAGGGGAAAACCACCTGGGACACCTAAATTCACCTTTATAAATCTTCTTATACATAGCCATGACATTTTGATCATGGAATGGCAAGTACCCCGCCATCAAAACAAACAGTATCACGCCACAGCTCCAAATATCAACCTTGGCCGCATCATACCCCTTCCTCGCCAACACCTCCGGCGCCACATAGGCCGGTGTCCCACAAAAGGTATGAAAAAGACCATCCTGCTTAATCTGCTCAGATATAGCACTCAAGCCGAAATCCGACACTTTAAGGTTCCCATCTTCATCAAGCAATATATTTTCTGGTTTCAAATCACGATGGTAGACGCCGCGTGCGTGGCAGAACGCCACCGCGGAAATCAGTTGCTGGATATACTTTCTAGCAACTTCCTCCTTAAGCCTGCCCTTAGCAACCTTGTTGAACAGCTCACCACCCTTTACGTATTCCATGACAAAGAAGATTTTAGACTTTGTTGCCATAACCTCAAACAATTGCACAATGTTTGGATGGCGAACTCTCCTCAAAATCGAGATCTCGCGCTTGATGTGGGCTATTAAGCCTACTTTCAAGATCTTCTCTTTATCAATCACCTTAATCGCCACGCTCTCCCCGGTTTTCACGTTCCTCGCGTGATATACCTTGGCAAATGTTCCATGCCCAAGGAGTTTTCCGATTTCGTATCGGCCTAATAAAAGGCCCTTGATCTCTTTCTGTTTCGCAACATTCGCTGCAGTGGTGGTTGTAGCGGTGGTGGCGGCCATGGATTTATCGTCAAAACAGAGAGTGAAATTTTGAATCAAAATTTCAAGCCCTCTTAATATAGGCGGTGGGGGTGTGGAAGGGGTGGCTCTGCCATTGGGTTTGAGCTGTTGTTTCCGTGTGTTTTTGCCCTTTCATTCATTCATCATTGTGAGGTCTATAAAAAGTTGAATATGAATGGAATTTTCGTATTTTAAAAGTTTTAATTTAACGGCGTTTTGACGTTGGGACTAAAATTTAAAACAAAAATGAAAAGGGGAATTAATAGTAATATTTTAAAAGTTTTGATGCGGCCCTCACAGCTGGACGATTGCGTGATCAGCGTTAACACGGGCTCTTCACCCTTCTTGATTGTAACGGCCGTCTAAACACAAAAAAAGAAGGGGTTGAATGCGGACGGGAACACGGTTGGACATTAGCAGGAGCCAATGAATTATAACGTGACTGAATCAGTTTTTTAAAAATCTGTGATTCATCTTGATTTAAAATATAAGAAATTAAAAAAAAAAAAATATATATATATATATATATATATATATATATGTGTGTCGTAATATTTTGGTGTGTACGTGGTAGCTGTGGAGGAGTAGCTGAGATGAGATGTAGGTGAAGACTGATGGCAAATTTCAACTACAAAATAAGAAAAATGGTTAATGGGTGATGAGTCATCAGTTTGCTGACGTGTACTTTGTGACTCATATGAATGCGAGTTCAACAGGTGTACACACCGTTGAAGTTAGCAAGGTTGACATTCCAAAATAAAATATTTAAGTAATGTTGGTTTCTTCTTGATTTCAAAATGAAATTAAATGTTTAAATATTTTTTCTTTCAAATTATATATTCATGTTCATAAATATTTTAAAAGAAACTTAATTATTACTATACATATACATATTTTAATTATTATATATTTGTATATGTAACTAGTCTAATTATTATATACATTTAAAATCAGTTTATAAGAATATATAATTAGATCATCTAGTTATTATATAAATTTAAATAATAATATAAGTTAATAATATAACATCATTAACCAAATAAAATCTTATAAAACATGATATTTATAATAAAAATTATGTCCCTAAAAAATAAAATCAAACATAGTTTACATTTTTTGATATATTTTCTAAAAGTATATTTTCTTAAAATATATTTCCTAAAATACTCAAAATTAAACCAAATAAAGCCATATATTTCCTTTCGACAAGATATAATATAGTTGAAAAAATTTAGGGCTTTAAAGAATTCGTAGAAGGGCTTCAAACTTACCAAGCTAACTATAACATTATTGTTATATATAATAAAAAACTATAACATTATTGTTCTTTTCCTATTTTTATGACTTTCTAAATTTCTTGTTCTATTTTATTCCCTTTGAGTGCTAAATTTGAAGTAATAATTTTTTTTTTCTTATTTGTTACTATCATGTATTAACATGCAAAAAAATTATGCACGAAAATTGATCAATTATATTATCCAACACATTAAAATGATCAAAATTAATTAAATATAATTAATAATTTTGAATCAAATTATGCACCTAAAGAAACTAATATTTTCAAATTAAACACACACCCACACACATGCAAGACTTAAATAAAAGAGGTCTTACGTTATCAAATATTAGAGTCTCAACTTTAGGAATTGACCAAAACTTGTACCACCCAAATTGAGAAGTGTGATTGAAAAAGATGATTATTTAATTACCCTCAATTTTTGCTAACCCATTAATGGTGAGTCAAGATAAGATTTTTCTCATAAAAAGTCCTTCCCATTTATCAAGACTTGGAATCTGGATAAACTTTAACTAGTTTGGGACAAGTAAACTCCAGTCAATTTTCTGCAAGCCCAAAGTTGGATTTCAACATTGGAGATTGCACCAGTTAAACGATTTAGGATGAATTTCAAAAAGACTTTTTTTTATTTATTTTTTTAAATAAAAATATTAACCATTTCTTAATGTTAGAAATGTAGAAAGTATCAATAAATATCAATTCTTTATTTTATTTTATTTTATTTTTGCCTTTTTGGAATGTCAACCGTTGAATTAACAGAACCACCGACATTTAAACAACATATTGAGTGATGATTAAAATTAATGGATTAGGTTTTGTATATTAAAATTAAAAGACAACCGCGTACATTTCATAGATGGAGATGAGGCGGCGACAGGTCAACGGTCATCCTAATGGACGGTGCTGATTCATAGACACGTAAACCTTGAAAGCAGTACTATTTTTCTTCTGCATTTGTTAATTGAACTCCATGTTATAAATAAAGTGCACTCGTTTATGGAGTGCCCGCGCGGAAAGAGGAGGTGTCGGGGTCGGTAGCCAGATGAAGCAGCATCAAATTTCATGATGCACTCCTTGCTAGGCCACCAACGCCCATACGTGTTACTTAAATATCTACACATGCCAGAATTGTTTATTACGTAATATTTTTTTTGCAAAATTATACAAAATTCATGTGAACCAATTTGTTAAGAAATCATCTTAGAATATTAAACAATTGGATCAAGGATTATTACGTGGTTGACGTGGATACTAAATATCGTCAGTCAAAATATTTATTTTTAAAAATAAAATCGAGTTCGACCCTGATTGAAACTTGATTTTCTAACCCCAAAATGTGATCATTATATATTAATTAAAATTTATAAATAATTCCTCTAATTCTTGCATTTAAGGTATGTATTTATTATATCATTCAGGATATATTTGAATTTCTTCTTTATTTAATTTTAAAATTTTAATTTTATTATCGAAAAGTTACAATTGAATTGAGAGCCACCCATCTAATTTCTGCTCAGTGAATAGAAATTAGAGATCTAAAAGGTCTTGGGATCTCAACTTGGTGCCAACTGGGTTCGAAGTCGTGAAAGTGAGGTCAACTTTTATGTCAGATCAAGTGGTTCTAGTTTGAGAGGATAAGACATGGCCTACACACAACCACCTCACCAAGCAATACAACAATTATTTTTTGCCGCTGCTCGAGTTCGAGTACTAGTGTTAGGTAGAAATTTATAATTAAATATTTTGAATTTAAATTTCATACATCATTCAATATTTGTTCGTTTCATCGAACTTATCTAATTTAATTTATATTTTTGTATAATTTATAAATTATTGTACAAAAACAAGATTTACCCAATACACACCTTCTAATAATGACCACGGGTTCCTCGTCGTTATAAAAAAAATTATTATTTTGAATTGTTTCAGAATAATTTTTTATGAAAGATATGGTTTCAATATTCATTATTAATTTTTTCATTAATATCCTAATATGTCACAACTTTTGCCATTCAGCAGCTCTTTTTGCATACAGACTTATATACTTATTTGTTTATATATTTCTATTTAATTATATATAGATTACCGACCCCTTTAAATTGAATCGCATAAAACATAAGATACTGTCCCTTTACGTACATAATCAGACTGACTTAAATCTACAATAGCTAAAGGTATTACCTCGAAATTCAAAGTTAGGCCGAGCTATGACTTTTTGGATGAAAAGAAATTAGATTAGGTGTGTGTACGCAATTCTTTCATTTTCTTTTTAACTTGCCATCATTCACACTACTTATGAAAAGATTTTAAGTGTGTGTGTGTGTGTGTGTGTGTGTGTGTGTGTGTGTGTGGAGGGATTCCTGTCAATGGACCATTCATTGGGTTTTGGGTTGTCAAGGAAAGGCCCACTAAGAAATATTGCCCATTTAATTTAAGAAATTAAAGGCCTTCTCAAATGTGGTTGATCAAGTAGTGACAAATACTTAGGTTTGGGACTTTGGGCTCGGACTGCAAGCAAACTGTTTTGGGCTTCCTGATCCATATCAGATTTTGGAAATGATGTGCGGCATCTTCTCTTACACTCTTTTTGGGGAAAAAAGAAAAAGAAAAAAAAAAGTGCTATGAACATATAATGGAGCCACTAGTGTTTCTTACGTATAATCATTTTTAGTTTCTTGATAATTTTTTCTTATTTTAACTAATTATAGGGCAAATAATTAATTACAGACAAGGGGCTGTGATGAACCTTAACAGAATCACATAGTAATTAATATTTATTTAATAATATATCCAGGCGATTTTTCTTTTATATCAAGCGTAGAGAATTGCTAGTAACCATGATTATATTGTTTTAATATTGGAGAAAAGTCAAATCCAGCAATTGTAGTATAAAGTCAACGAATTATATTTTCTTCAATAATCGTGGTCATTATTCATTTTTATAGCTCAAAATCGCATTACTCAGTAGCACCTCCATCAGTAGAAGAATATGAGTTTCAAAAATTCAAACATAGTATGAAGGAAACACGCTGCAGTGGCTAGTACTTGAGAGGGCTGGAATATCAAAACCTAGTTGTCATTCTTCTTGGAATTTTTGGTTGGATTACATGGGGTTAGGTAAAGCCATGACCAAATCCAACCCAGAAAAATGCTTTAAAATCCAATTTATTTATTCATAAAAAGAAGAATTAAGCCGATAATCACGTTTCAAGGCGGATGGGATGACCAAATCCAGATACGAATTATGGAGCAAGTCGCCAGCTAGTGTCCAAATCCACTTTAACTTTCAAGTAAATCATTTGATGGCCCATGGAATTAATTAAAATGTATAAAAATGCTGAACATTTCAGAAAATAAATTAAAATAAACCTCACTAAAAAAAGAGATTAATGTTGCATTTGGACGTAGTGATTTAAATTCTAGTAAAGGATTTGGATTCAGTTATTAGGTGGATTTAGAAAAAATTGCTCAAAATGAATATTCATTTTTTTAAAATCTACAGTAATTTACATTTCTTCATACAAACTGAATAAATTTATTATTATAATTTAAAATTATTAACTATCAAAATTTTAATTTCAAATCCAACTTAAAAATAGATTAATATTTTTTGTTAAAAGATGAGCGAAAAGTTATGTGAAAAATGACTTGGAATTTAGGTCAAGATTTGCATGAATTGTATGTAACCCATCATTGTCAGTTTAATTTTAATTCCATGTGAATATTCTCTATGTCCAAATTGTCATTAACTCTAATCGCATCGACATAATGCGCATCGCTTTCGTTGTCAACAAGGTTATAAAGGACTAACTAAAAATAATTTCTTTATTAAATATATGTTGAATATTGTTGGGGAGTTATATCAAAAAGCTAATTTTAAATAGGGGGGGTTCCAATTTGCAACATATGAAGAATTTCTAACATGCATTGCCATTTACAGGGCGAGTCTTTAGTTTACCTTTTGAACTTGAGCAATGGTCAATTTCATTCAAATTTGTCCCATATATATATATAATGTGTATAGTACATATAAATACACATATATATCATAAATTAACATAAAAGAGTAGACTTTAGTAAGTAGTCATATAATTTGAATATAAACATAAGTCATATAATACATTTAAATTTTATAATATTCTAAAATAAAAGGGTACACATTAATAGAATTTGTGAATTACCATAATTTTTTTGAATATATTTGAATACCAATTAAATATTAGTGGAATAAATTGGACAATAAAATAATGTTCAGTAAACTTTTTCACCGCCAAAACCCAGTAGCCCACAATATAATTGTTCTTTTTTCCAGTGGTTCTGTTTATTCTTCACCGTGTTGTGTATTGACTAGTTGACAAGGCATAATCAGGAAGCGAGTAGTATAGTATATAGATATATCTCTCTCCTCTCTCTCTCTCTCTCTCTCTCTGTGACAGAGCAATGGGAATTGGGAACTGAAGAGCACTGAAAGCGCCAGATTTTGAAACAGAGCATCACACCATGAGAATCCTCTTCAAATTCATGCTTCTCATTTCACTTGTCTTTCTAGCAGAATCATCATCAACGTGCAATAGCTCAGACCAAGCCCTTCTCGCCAAGGCATTCGCCTCTGTTTCCGGCTTCAACATTTCTTGGTTCTTCAACAACTCTCAAGCCAACTGTTCGAGCCCTCCAATCTCGGAAATACAACTCTCATCAAGAAATCTCAGTGGCACAATCTCATGGAAATTCCTTAAAAACATGGCGCAGCTTCGCACAATAGATCTCTCCAACAATTCTTTGACGGGCTCTGTTTCTCCTTTATTATGGTTTCTTCCCAGCCTCGCTGAAATCAACCTGTCCAAGAACCGGCTCGGTGGTGCAGTTGGGCTTCCTAAACCGGGGTTGTTGAAATCTTCACCGGTGCGAAAGATTAATCTTTCCTTTAATAGGTTCAAGAACTTCACTTATCTTTCGGATTTTCCTAATCTTAACTTTCTTAATCTTTCGCATAATGATTTCCAAGCTGTGTTTCCTTTTTGGTTTACCAACCTAACTAATCTTGAATCTCTTGACATTTCTGGGTGTAATGTTTCTGGGAATTTAAAGCCAATTTCTGGTCTTCAACTCTTGAAATATCTAGATATTTCACGCAATCACTTCACTGGTAATTTCCCTGCTGATTTCCCACCATTAGATAGCCTCAAGTTCTTGAACATCTCCTTCAATAACTTCTCGGGTTTTTTGGACTCAAAAAAGGTCCAAAAATTTGGTAATTCCGCTTTTGTTCATGCTGGCAATCTCATCACTCGGAATAACACTGCCACCGCACCTGACTTACACGTGAAACCTCATCCACCCCCTCCACTCCACAAACCACCGCCAAAAGACACAGAAAGAAATCTCAACCCCATCAAGAATAAGAAACCCAAATCAAAAACCAGAAAAACCTTAATCTTAGTCACATCACTAGCATCATCCTTCCTAGTCCTGGCGATCGGTGTTTTCACATATTGCATGTACAAGAAGAGAAAAACAGCTAGACAAAACAAATGGTCCATCTCAAAGCCAATCCAAATCCCATTCAGAATAGAAAAATCCGGCCCGTTTTCATTCGAAACAGAATCCGGGTCCTCTTGGATAGCTGATATCAAAGAGCCCACTTCAGCTCCAGTAGTGATGTTTGAGAAGCCATTGATGAACCTCACATTCAAGGACCTGATTGCTGCCACGTCACACTTCGGGAAAGAATCCCTCCTCGCCGAGGGAAGGTGTGGGCCCCTATACCGAGCCGTGCTGCCAGGTGACCTCCACGTGGCAATTAAGGTCCTGGAAAATGCTAGGGGGCTCAGCCATGATGATGCTGTGGCCATGTTTGAAGACTTTTCCAGGCTCAAACACCCCAATTTGCTACCGGTTTCTGGCTATTGCATTGCTGGTATGTGTGCTTGTCTTATACATGATTTAACATTTTTTGGAGCTACCATATTTAATGGGTTCACGTGAAGTGTGGGTTCTGAGACAATGCCAATACAGATATGTTGCAGTAGGGATATCAGATATGATTACAACTAGTGATAGGTTTTCGTGATAGCGAGCTTGGAAGGTAGTGCAAGATTCATTTTTGAACTGCTGTAAAAAATTTACTGAGTGCTTCGTGGCTCATGTCATTCGAAAGTCAAATGTGGAGATTTAGGAATATTGGGATTTGAATCGAAGAGTTTGAGGTTAATTTCCTTCCTAGTACTGTAGCAGGAAGTATGTATGTCTGTGTAAGTGTTAATGTGATTTAATGTGCGAGTAAGCTTAGAAACAGGTACCCTTTGTTATACTCCAGATTCTAGCTATTATTCGAAAAATTTGTTACAATGAATTTAAGATTGCCTCTAGCAATTTCTGAATTTTGATAAGAAGTTGAGTAGATATTTTGCAATCAATAACCTTTGACAGGGACGCGACATTGAATGAATGAAACATCAAACTTGAATGAGAGAATTAATTAGGTTGATTGTTCCCATCTGTGCAGGTAAAGAAAAGTTGGTGTTGTACGAGTTTATGGCCAATGGTGACCTCCATCGGTGGCTGCATGAACTCCCAACAGGGGCGCCCAATGTGGAAGACTGGAGCACCGACACGTGGGAGATCCAAAACGGGTCCCATAGCACTTCGCCTGAGAAGATGGAATGGCACACGCGCCACCGCATTGCCGTCGGGGTCGCTCGCGGACTTGCCTATCTACACCACGCCCGGTCCAAGCCCGTTGTGCACGGGCATTTAGTACCATCAAATATCTTATTGGCGGACGATTTCGAGCCGCGGATCACTGATTTTGCACTGAGTCAGGATCGAGTTGGTAGCTCCACCGAGGACGACGTGTACAACTTTGGTGTAGTTTTGGTGGAATTGTTGACTGGCCAATCAAGTTCGTGCGAGACTATTGATTGGGTGAGGAGGTTAGTGAAGGATGGAGAAGGGGCAAATGCACTCGACTCGAGGCTGAGAGGTGGTGGTGACTCGGTGAGTGAGATGGTGGAGTGCCTCCGAGTTGGGTACTTGTGCACGGCGGAGGCACCGGGGAAGAGGCCCACAATGCAACAAGTTTTGGGTTTGCTAAAAGATATACATCCTTCTAGATAAGATACAATTAAACTAGGAGTGTTTTAATTTTTTAGATTTGAATTAGTAATGTTTTAATCTTGAGAATTGAACTCGTTCAACTAAATTCCTAATAAGTGTATTCAAGTTGCATAAAAAAATATTTATAATTCCATTTTTAAAGCTACAATCATTGTGTGAGTCTGCAGCGCTAGGTTAACCAAGTGCGCTGCAAACATGATGAGAAATAGGCATGACTATTTGCACTTTATAAGTTTTTCTACTACTTTCAGATGTACGTCTGCCTTTTACTTTTTGATAAATTTGTAATTATTGTATAGAAAAAAAAATTCTATATTATTTTAATGTTTCATATCATATTTTATTTTGTAAATGCACCTTAAATGTGCAGTTAAAAAAATATTTTATAAATTTATTATGAAATATGAGATAAACTCTTAAAAAAAGAAGAAAAAGGCAAGGGGGAAGGGGGGGGGGGAGGAATGGGAAGGGTATGGAGGGGGTGTGTCTTTAAGGTGGATCGGACAAGGCAGAAATTCCCCACTTTATCATCACTTGTCTCTTGTATATATATGAATGAGGTTGTTTTAACATCATCTACTCCTTTGCATCTCTTTTCTTCGTCATTTATTTCTTTTCCTTTGTTTGCTTGCTCTTTTTTGTTTATATATGTAGCTTTAACCCTTTGAATTTATAATATTCCCTGTAATTTTTTTCAAAGCTGGATAAAAGCGATATTCCATTGCATTAAAGTGCATAAGGACAATCTTTAGCAAAGAGTTTGGGTCAATACAGAATATTTAGGAAGTGGGCCATTTCTTTCTTGTTTTTTTTTTTTTTTTTTTTTTTGTTTTAAGAGAAGGGACCATTCATCATGTCTTATATGCTCTTTTACTTGTTGGATTCCCATTTCTATACATTTCATGTATGGTTAAGGTAGCAGTCAATTTGTTGGCGCAGGACTATAAGTTTTACTAGGGCACAATACTCTCTACTGCGTCTGCCAGTTAATATTGTGCACAATTTAACACCTTTTTTCTTTTTTCTTTTTTCAAATTTTTTTTAGTTACAGTTGAAAGAATGATTGGAGAGAAAAAAATAATGTCAGTTCCCAATTCAGCCTTCTTTGGTGGTGTCTCGCTTTTGGGGTTTTATGTACTTTCCTCCTTTAGTAGTTATCTTCTTTCTTCCTTTGCATTCAAATTACGGGGAAGATAATGGAGAAAAGCAAACGACCAATAAAACTTTTGTATTATGAAAAAATAACCGAGTTTTCAGATTTGATCCTTAAAAAATCATTCATTATACCTATTCTGAAAACGTGTTAGAAACATACTAATACATAGATGACTAGAGAAACATTAAGGCTTTGTTTGGTTCAAATTTTCGAAACGTTTTCCTTCTCCAAGAGGAAAATGTATTTGGGAATTTGAGGAAATGTATTTTTATTTTTTAAAATATTTATTAATCATTAGTTTAATTAAATAGTTATATATTTTATTATACTTCCATGAATTATAATAAAAATAATATTAATAAGATAAAATATTTTTCACTAATCATAATAAAAATAATAATAACAAGACATATATAGTTAAAAATCCCAAAATATATTATATTATTTTTTTCAATAATACATTCAAACACATTCTCATTACCGACACGTTATCTAATCTCATTACTCAAAATGCATTTCCTAGAATGTTTTAATTAAAATACCAAAATAACACCAAAAAATGCCTAACGCTATCTTTGGTTTTATTTCCACCCAATCAACATCATTGTATGAAGACGAAAACGTGTTTGTCATTTGAATTTTTCATAAATTGTATTTTTTTTCTCCCAAAATATCAATAATTCATTATAATATTTAAATAAATATATACTCTACTATATTGATAATAATTATAACAAAACAACATTAGTAAGAAATCTATAATACTATCACAATAACACAATATTAACAAAATATTTATAATTAAAAATATTTACAGTTAAAAATATATTTTAAAATATATCACATTATTTTTCGCAATAAAAATACTAAATACATTTTTATTTTCTATACATTCTCCCAACTCACTACTGAACATACATTCTCCAAAAATATTTTATATCAAAAACGGTCAAAAATATTATCAAATATAAACTAAAAATATATTTTTCGAAAACACTCTTAATTGAAAACGGTAAAAAAAACATTACCAAACATAACGTAAATGTCCCAATAATTATTGTAATGATATAAGGTTCCTATTTACTAATCAATTTTCAATCAAACCCTCCTACAAATGCTTAGAAAATAATTGACGCGTAGTTTTGAACTAGGTCCTCTATTCCAATTAACAACACAACAAACTAGAATTGGAAAAAATGAGCAGAAGTTTTGTGCATGACTACTACGTGTGGAAAAAAAACATGAAAAAAAAGGAGATAGCGATATACGTGATTAGAACGATGAAAAGCATAAAGTTATCGTGCCGTGTGGGAATTATATTAACAAAAATTCTGTTCATCAGTCATGACAAGTAAACCCTCTGCCTCTCTCCTTTATCATTACCAAATCTGATTTGATTTCCGTTGCTGTTGTAATGGTCAACATTGCAGATTCAATTACCCAAATAATTATAGCAGATGCAGTCAAAATAATTTTAATTAAGTTTCTGATTAAATGTTTTTAATTATTTGATTTATATAATTTCCAAACTCAACATATGAAACAAAATATATAACATATGTTGTGTTTTATAAACATAGGAACGAATATAATGTTCCTTACCCCTTGGCCAAATCCCAACTTGTTCAATGTTCTACTCTGCATCTCCATCAAACCAAACAACCCAAACTTTTTTTTTTTTTTTTTTTTTAAAATAATGAGGATATTAATTGTTCCCAAATTTCTTTTAAATAACTCGAACCTATTTTATCTCGTCCAAAAAACTCAAATTGTCAATCAAGATACCAAAAAATAGGGTACCCGCGTAATCGATCACGTGGATGGTGTCGTGACATAAAAGAAGCTAATTTTCACTTACTAGTCCTCCAGAGAATCCCTCAAGAATTTTTGAAAATTTTTGGGGGAAAATTTCTGAAATAAATTTGGCATGCGGCAAAAGACTTAATGAGTTAAGCTTTTAGGTCAAATTAAATTGAAATTGTGAATATATTAGACTAAGGTGAATTATATATATGTATATATAAATTGATTTAGCCCAAATTAAACTTAAACGAGCTTTATGAATTTGGACTTTTGTGGTGATTGGGCCGATGAGTCTGGTACGAGGCAGGTTGGTGGGCGTGACCGTGACGACCATGAGTTCAACAAAATTTATGAACAATTATTTTGTGTAATAGCTCTATACAACAACTTCAGCCAATTCGATCAATTTTAACAAGACAATACATTCATCAGCAGATTCATCCGTCTTGACAATGCATGTACCTTCATGCATATGGAGTGTTTTTATCATTACTACATGATTTATTACAATTTAAAACTTGATTGGTGTGCTTCACTAAAGGGGATGTTCAAAATATTTTTTCCTAAATCCACATAAAAATTTGTCATAAGTAAATTGCATACAATTGCGGATTTTAATTAAAAATTATTCGACAGAACTATCTTATTAGATATACTCTTTTTTATAATTGAAAAGATGGGTTTATTGGTATCTTTGATAAAATTTAGCTTGCCAAGTATCTTCTATCACAGATTGACATTGTTACACTACTCCCAATCTTGTCACTTTTCTTTCCTCTTTCAAGTTTCAATGGTATCACTTTCTCTCTTTCTTTCTTTCTTTCTTTCTTTTTTTTTTTTTTCCATTTCCAATCACATTCGTTGTATTTGTTGTTGTTTCCAGCCATTTTCAGAAGAGTATTTTGGAATATTAAGAATCTCAATAGTACTAACGAAAAATGCGTAAACAATGAAAATTTGTTTGGTACTTCGCTTTGAAAAAAAAAATTATTTATTTTAAGAGATATTTTCATTATAAATATTTTATTAATATTATTTTATTATAATTAATTGTGATATAATAAGATATATATTTATTTAAATATTATAATGAATTATTAATATTTTGAGAAAATAAAAATATTATTTTAAAAATATAAGAGTAACAAAACATATTTTCATCTCCAAAAAAAGAAAATGGATAGAGGAAATGAAATTAAACATAGCGATTATCTTTTTTGGCTAATTGAATTTACTTACTTATTCATTTTTATGAGTCAAAATAAAGTCAAAAAATAATGAAATTTCTTACTATAAGAAAAGATAATTATATTTTTAATTTTGTATGTTTAAAAATTATGCATATGCACAACATGCAATATTATTGAGAAAGTAAGATATACTTCTCCATTAGGCGCATTAACAATTGAAAAAAACGATTTTATCTCCCTAAAAGTCGTAACACCTCATCGGTCCTGCAGGACGTTTGCCTTCACTCCAATTTCTTGCAGTGCTGTTCATTGAACGAGGAAATAAAAGTGACTTTGGTCATTAGCATCGCATTAGTCTTGTTTAGAAATTATCCAACCGACTTCTATTCAAATTGGAAAGAATAGGAGACTATAAGAAGGAGGGAAAGGGTAACACTGGACCTGTACTACTGAACAGTTCTCTTTCTTATTCGCGAACGCTCGTACAAAAACCCTCGCTTTCAGATTTCAAATCCAAACCCTAATATTCTGCAAATTCTGAATTTTGTTTCTCAGTTCTAGACTCTTAATCGCATCCATTATAAAAGACCGTTTGGATTGGAATAAAGAAAAAAAGATTAGGAAAAAAAAACCCTTGATTAGGGTTTCAGTTTGGGAGAATGGCATCGGAGAAGAAAGCGTCGGAGGGCATAGCGTTGCTTTCCATGTACGGAGATGAGGACGATGAAATGGAAGACCTCGATGAAGAGGAAGAAAATCGTCAAGAAGAAGATATTCCCCCTCCCGCGTCGGATGCCATTACCGTGAAAGATAACGATGGTGTTAGTGATTACGGCAATGAAAATATGCCGCGGCAACAGGAAGAGAGAGGTTTGAGTGATAATTATATTCCTAGTAAGACCCTTAATTATGGTACTTCTTCGGCATCTGCAACTCCACAGCTAGCTCTCTTTTCACCTCTGCAGCAGCAACAACAACAACAACCCGTTGGTTTGGATTTCAATTCTATCCAGACTAAAAAGAATCGAATGCCTATTGTGGATTATGGGCATGAAGAGGGCGCAATGTCTCCGGAAGCTGAGGTTTGCATGTTATTTCTTTCGCACCTAAATTTGTGGAATTTCCGTTCTACTTTTCTTTTTCATATTGTTTGATATATTGATTGGTAATTGTAGGAAGGTGAAATCCTGGCGACTGGTCGAGTGATGTATGGGGAGCAGCTTCAATCTAGTGATGGTATGTGAGGCTTTCAATTTGGGTCATTGCTATCTTATATGGCTTCTATATTCATCTGGATTTCCTAGCATAATTTGCTTGAGAACTAAATGTAACTTTCAGAATACTGGTATGATAGAAAATGAATGTGATAATTCTTTACAAAATAGAACTCTTCAAAATAGAGGGTTGTTTAGGTAAGGATAGAGAACTGATAATTTTGAATGGTTAACAGTCTCTAAAATTGATCTTTCGATGCATTGCCACTGTTGTTTTGTTCTTCTTGTTCATTTTTATTACCTTTTATCGCATTGAAATCCATCTTTGGGTGTGTACCCACATGTTTTTTCCTATAGTGCATGTATTGAGCTTCTTAAAATGTAAGATGCTATGTTGTTTTTTGCATGTGAATTCATTGGTACTTAAGAAAAAGAAAGACAGAGAATATGTAACAACTGGTGCAGTTCAAGTTCATTCAGAATATCATTTATTATGTATTACTGATCATGAAATTGGAAGAGTCAAGTTTGCATTGATATTCTTGCAAGCTAGAAAAGAACTTTTTCGGAAGCTGCTGAGAGGTTCTTTCAACTGTATTTGTACTGATTGCCTGTGCTTTAGGTGAGTCCCGAGAAAAGGAATCACCTGGAATAGCCTGGTTCCCTACACCTAGCACTCAAGCAACACCCCCTCAATCATTGGGGCCAATTGATCAGCCTGAATCAGATGCCATGAATTATGCTGTAAATGAATCAGAATCTGCAGGGACTGAGGATGCTGTTATGGTTTCTGTTGAAGAGCAAAAAGATGTTGATCCATTGGACAAGTTTCTTCCCCGCCTTCCAAGGCCAAATGCTCGGAAGAACTGCAAGTAAGGCCTTCTCCCTACTGGAAGAACTACTCTATTATATTTCTGCTTCAGCTGAAGTGGAACCTAATGCAAAGTGTTTATATGGTGTAAACTTTGCCCTATTTGTTAAGGTACATAATTTAAAGTTCAGAAATACGGGAAACTCTGAAATGATCAAATTTCTCTTTGTGCTTGAGTGGTCAACTACATGATTGGATGTTGATATCTCCCATTACTTTTTGTCAGTTGCTCCAAAAAAGTGTTCACCACAGCCAAAAGTAGATTAGCTGTGTATTCTGCACAATGGCATGGACTTATGGCTGAGTTGCAGAGGCCTGCATGAGCGTGAGTGTGAGCATGAGCATTAGCATGTGATTTCATTGTACAAGAGCTTTGCTAATATGTGTGCCTGTATGTCTGTGCATTTAGTAAAGCTACCTAAAGGATATTTTCTGTTAATTGATTGTATCAACATAAAAGGCAAGTCTTAGTGATTGTTAATTGAAGCATGAAAAGTAAATAAATGTTAATGAGACATGGCAAAGGTATGCGTTGGTGGAGCAGCAGTTGTTCTAAATTCCAGCCAGTGACCAAGGTTTAAATATTTGCTGTTTGAATTTCTAGGTATGAGGTGATTGGCTGTGATTGCGGAATGATCTTCTGGTTGGTTAATCACAGAAATATGCACATTCCTCGCATCTGGTTGGTTAATCTTCTAAGTCCATTATTTGCAAACTTGGTGCAAGTTTTCTCCAGACTTGCTTAAGAAAATCTGAAGTACCATGCGGACCGCTCCTGCATCTTCAATATTGTGCTATGGAGCACATATGCACCCAATGTACAAATTAGGACATCTAAGAGAGGACTCGAGGGGGAAAGGGGACATAGTTGATATAATTGCTCTATTTAACAATGTAGATTTTTTCTCATTTTTAATATATATTCTGGAATAGATTGTTTTTTTCTTGCTATGAAATCTTTCTTGCTCAACTTTTCCTCGTATCCGTTTGATTTTTCTGTTTTGTTCTGTTGCTCTAGGAGAAGATAATCAAGTTTCTTGCACTGAAGAAGACTACTGGAAGAAGTTTCAATGCAGAGGTGCGGAATAGAAAGGAATATCGAAACCCTGACTTCTTGCTGCATGCTGTGACTTACCAAGATATTGATCAGATAGGATCTTGCTTCAGTAAAGATGTCTTTGACCCTCATGGATATGACAAAAATGACTTCTATGATGAAATAGGTTTGACCCATTTCTAGTGTAGTTGGATTTTGTTTAATTGTGTTCTAGTGGTTAATTTGTCTATTTATGTTGTTATGAGACTTGCAAATTGAACAATGTTGTGGTCATTTCTTAAGAGTGTTTGGATTAGTCAAAACATTGTATGAGATGTTCGATAGCTTATAGAAGACAGTGTTCAGTAAAAACTTTTTAAGAAAAAGAATTACGAGCTTTACAAAATTAGATGTGAAGTTTGAGACCCCAACTTAGTCTTTAAGCTCAGCAGACAGCCAGACACTCTCTTAGTATCACCATCTTCTTTCACATATCCAATTGGTGCCTCCCTTTTTCCTAAATGGGTAGGAGTAGATTGGTATTAAGTGCAAGCGTTATTAGAGAATTCATGCTACAGTACATATTATAGAGACTCACATGTATTAGAACAGATGCACGTGAATTTGATCTTATTTCTCAAAATTCAGGACGGAATGGAGGGATGAAAATGCCCATTCTCCATGAAATCAGCCTCAGGTTTTCAGTGAATTACAAGGTGTTGGACCTGACAATAGATAAATTCCGTGGAAAATTGCAAGGTTGAAACTAAAAATAGAAGTATATAGTTTTCTATAAATGCGAGTAAGACAAAACATGGTGGTACTTATAGAGTATGTAAAAACTTTGGGGGTGTTAGAAGAAGAATTTCTGTTATTGATTGTGGCAGCTGCTTCTGTTATCATACGCAGCGATCCATGATCAGCAATCAGACATCCTTCTGGTGAATACTTTTAGTGCTTGAATGAGTTTCACTGAGATCAGGATTATCTCTTCCATTTCCTGTATTTTATATCTCCCTTTGTTCCTCCCTCAGCCAAAAGTTGTGGTTTTGCATCTGCATTACATGTGGTGATGTCCGCATGGGTGCCTAGAGTGAAGACTATTCTGTGCGAGACAGGTGTCTTTGTTTCTTTGAGTGGTTATTTTCTTCTCTGATGTATTTTTTCTTCCTCCTTTGTGGGCGATAAATGCATCTATAGAATCACTCTGAATCATGAGTCAAAGTGATCATCGATGATATTAAGTGATGAGAAGATAGCTAAACATAGTATGTCTCAATTATGGAAGGATCCTTTTTTCTTCACTCTCTGCTCGTATTAAGTGTGTAGCACTTGATTTGTGAACAAATCAATTTGTTATCAAATTAAAAAGAAAAACAAATGGGCTTGAGAGTTTTTGGTGCCTTCATATCATCTTTTTTTTTTCCCTTTTTTGGTTGTGCAAGTAGAAGCTGACATGAGGCGGGAAATGGAAAGGAGGGAGCAAGAAAGGAAGAAAAATCAAAAGTTAGATTTTGCTTCTGGAGGAATACAGCCAGGAATTGTTGTTCCTACACCGAAAATCAGCATGCCAACTCCAGGTGCTTAAATAACTCATCAGCCCGTTACTTTAGTCAAATTCCTTTAAATGGTATAGATTTTTAAAATTTGTCTATGGTATTCTTTTCTTAATCTGTTGGTTGTTTGTTCTGCAGGATTGACTGCTGTGGCTGGTGGAGTGTTAAATGTAACACCAGCTACTTCAGATGTTACAGCTCGGGATGGTAGACAGAACAAAAAGTCAAAGTGGGATAAGGTTCATTTACTTGCACATGGTTTGCAGCTCTGGAAAAGAAGTATGAGTTTGAGATAATTGCCTCAAATGTTTTTGGTTTCAGGTGGATGTTGATCAAAGGAATTCTCTGGCCGCTGGAGGGCAGGAAAATCTGTCCGCTGTTGGTGCTCATGCAGCACTTCTGTCTGCTGCTAAAGCTGGTAGTGGATACTCTGCTTTTGCGTAAGTTTTGTATTAGGGTTTTCTCATCCTTGTTAGTTTATCTTCCATTTATCTTAAAATGGTGTTTCCATTTTGCCGCCTCTTTGGTGAAATGAGGTTAAAAATTGTGTCTGCTACATGATCCCATCCTCTGGTTGCCTTTAGTCTGGCTGTGTATAGGTACTTGGGAGCTAAAAATACATGTAGGATGTCCCACATAACATATCTGAATCATGTTTAAATATTTGGTTTTTGGATGTTTACATAAGTCAAATTTGTATCATGACAGGCAACAGAGGAGAAAAGAGGCAGAAGATAAGCGATCTAGTGATAAGAGGTTGGAGAGAAGATCATAGGGTTGGCCTTTTGATGATAAACCTTGACATCCATAGAAGCATAGCCATTGACATGAGGATGGAAGGAGTGGCTATTGCAGAGATTTTTGAGCTTGTATCCTGTGTTCAGGACTTACATTGTATACATGGCCATGAATGAAGTTTATTTAGATAACAACATTCTACCTTTTGATTCTTTTAGCAACCAAACTTTTCTTGTTGATGATAGGTACTTTAAATTGTTCACTAATGTTCATCCACATATAGCGAAATGCTTGATATTGTATTTTGTTAATGGAAGATGTTTGGTCATTTTTTCCTTTCTCTGGAACAACAATGCAGGAGATTGTTTTCCAGGAACTTGCACGGGTAATGCTTTGAATAGCAAAAATTTATGAAATTAATGGCCTTGGCTGCTTCATTTTCATAGATGTAGCTGCTCGATGCATGTTGTCTCTGTATTTTGAGTAGTGGGTTCCCTGTGTTTTACACGTCATGAATTGTAATATTGAACTTTTTCTCATGGTCTTATTTCCGTCCTGTGTCCCTGTATGCAGTCAAAAAAATCATTGGTGATATCAAACAAACCCTCCAGCTGAAAGGAATTCTTCTTTTCATAAGCAGAGTCAGAACAGCAAGATCTTTTTCCACACATTGTAAAGGTGCCGCCCATATCTTATACCTCTTTATTTATCCTTACCATTCAATATTTCTTCTCCCCAATACTTTTTAGTCAGCGTCGAAGGACATAATCATTCTGTCCCCAGCTTCCTCATCATTAATCAGCATTAAGTATTGTACCATCTGATCATTTACGAGCCATAATGTCTCTGCTGATGACGACCCAATTTTTCTTGATGATTGCATACTGAGATTCCTTATGATGAACTCCTCTAGCGGCGCCTTTGTGTCTGTATTATTCTAAATTTCCATTTCTTATTTATTGGACTAATACATGTTTCTAACCTTGTTCTGTCAATACTAAAAGTGGTATCGTTGCTAACGGCAATGCCAATTCTTATCTTCTTCATGATCTCTGCTACCGGCCCCACTTTTATAATTTTTTTGGCTAGGTTATGGTTGAATCATACTGTCTTAGGTAATGATCCCCACCCCATAGTCAATCAACTTGTACTTAATTTATTTGAGAGCACATCTTGTAATGTTGCCGTCTTTTTACTGTGCCAGTCGAATGTTAATCATCTGTAGGATTGTTTCAACTTTACTGTATGCTGATAAAGTGTTTACTTTAATCATATATGTTTTGGTATAATCCCAATTTTTATTTTTAATGGGTAACTTCATAGTTCGTGAACGCGCAGGATTAAATATGTGCTCAAAGGCCTTTAACTTTTCTCTCCTTTTCATTGTGGTATGTGCTATAGGATTATTTTCTTGATCATGATATAGAGGATGGAAGGTGTAATTTTACAGTGTTGGGATGATATTATTTTGCTGAAGAAGCGACCCAGTTTATTGGTATATGTAACAGTTCGTAATAGGAGAACGAAGAACATGTTTGTTTGATAGTTGGGCATTGCATGCATGCATTTGTTAATATACTTTGTGTTTAGTGACGGACAATCATAATTAATTATATGATACATATATAATTGTGATTGCATAAGATTTTTCGGGACCTTATTAAGAATTATAAATATTTTTATCTTTCGTACACGTGTTATTGTATGCCCAAAAATGGACACAAGATGTTATCTTTTTTATTATTATTTAAGTGGAGTTGTAATTTATTAAATTATAAAATATAATAAGCTACCTTATTACAGATATTCAAGAGAAAAGTCTTATCTATACCCATTCTGGTCAAATCTAAACAACAAAATTGTAGGTGTACTTCGAGTCGATTTTTTTTTTTAAAAATATTTTTAATCTAGTGACTTTCGACTTTAGTTAGAGCATTATGTTGATGACCAGTTCGCTGTTTACATTTTTTTTTCTTTTTTAATAATGTGAGCGAGTTAAACACATTATTATATTAACATATCAATCAACATAAGCACTCAATAGCTAAATAAATACGACGGATAATGTTGTATCAATATTTCCACACAAAAAAACTAACATAAAATTAAATAAATAATCAGTAATTGTAGTGGGACTGAAAGCCAAAATATCATAATTGAGAAAATAAAACGGTAAATTCATGACATTGCCAGTTTTACCACTTTTGGCAGCTGTTCTTTCCATTTTCAATTTCCAAATCACAAGTGGAACAGCAAAATGCAATTGGTGGTCATTTTGAATGTTTGTTGTGTTAGGTTAGCTGTTGGGGGGAAGATGGACAGACACGAGGTTTAAATGCATGAATTTCGCTTCTGTCTGCAGCCAAAATGGAGAGTAGAGAGGCTCGAATATCAAGGCTGCTTTGTCTTTGCACTTCAAGAGAGACGTTGCTATTGTTACTGCTCTTTCACACGTCGGATACCCTGTAATCAAATCGAAAATGCAGTGAACATGTTAAAACCAAGATAAGTAAAAATACTACTAAATAAAAGAATCTTTTCAACTTTGGGCTCTGACAAGGTATATTCCATGATTTATCTTTTAACCATTTATAATTTTTTTTTCGTGCTGTTAAGGTTTCAAAACCTTGTAGTTTCAATTTTTAGAGATGAGCCGCAGGAAAAAATATTACATTTAGTCTAGTTCAATGAAAAATATAAACAAAATAGTTTTTCTTTTGCTTGATATGATTCTTAAAGCTAATGCATACACGAATTCAGTACCATTTTAAGTGAAATGAGTCCTTTATTTGTACCAAAAAAATAGAAGTTTAATTTAGACGACATAATGTAGTAATTTTAAGTTTTGAATAGTGGAGTCTTCCTCACATTATTTTATGTATGAATATTATGATGCAATAACAAATTTCTGTGACGCAAACTAAAGAGATTAACCTAATCCAATTATTTTCTTTTCATTTCGGTTAATTATACATGACTCAAACAAAAATACTGTTTACAAGTAATAGGTTGGCAAACACATATTCAATAATTATGGCACTATAAGATGATTTTGTTTTGTAATGGAATTATTGACTTATTATTTTTCACTTGAAAAAAACAAAAAAAAAAAAAAAGGTGAAAAATGCCCATCTCTTTCCTTTTCTTTTTCCAGGTATGTTTAAAATCTTCCGAGTCTCAAAATTTACAAGAAGTAGAGAGAAAAAAAAATTAAATAGGCCTCAGAAAGTACAGCCCAGAAAGACAGGGTCCAACGGTAACATCTGGTTTGGTAGTTCCTTCAGGGGCAAACTTGGAATTAAGTAGAAGTTAACGGTCCATTCAGTATCCAAAAAAGCAACAAAGAAAGCAAATCAAGAACTCGTCTGTGCAAAAAGCTTGAGAGTGGGCTGCAAGTGCGCGCACACACTCTCTCTAAATCTTTCCCACCGCCTATATATTCATATATATACAATATTTCAGTCCAATCACATTGACTCTCTCTCTCTCTCTGTTACCTTTTTCTACTTTTCTTTTTCTATATTCAATTCTCTTTTTGCTTTTTCACTTTCTATCGAGTTGAGTAACTCATAGCCCATTACTCTGAACCAAGGCTTGTTTGTTTTGCAAGGAAATTAATTGATTTTGGTGAATTCCCTTTTGGAAATTTGAGAGAAAGAAGGAAAGGTGGTGAAGTGAAGTGAGTTTTTTTAGTAATGGCTGCTCCAAAACCAGAGGAAATAAGTCATCCTCCCATGGACCAACTTCAAGGCTTAGAGTATTGCATTGATTCTAATCCTTCTTGGGGTATTCTACTAATTCTTGATCTTTGCGTTGGTTCCACAGTCTGTGTATTCATGAGTAGGTTTCTTGTTTGATTTATGCATGTGAAAACAGGGGAGGCAATAGCACTTGGATTTCAACATTACGTTTTGGCATTAGGGACTGCAGTGATGATTCCTTCATTTCTTGTTCCGTTGATGGGCGGAACAGACGTAAGCCAAGTGTCATCACTTAATTTTACTTATTTTGTTGATTTCTTGATTTGTTAAGATTCTTGATCAGGAACGTACACATTCTTGACTTCTTAGGATTGTGAATCTTCGGGCTGTGGGGTTTAAATCAAGCTGGGGGACATATAAGATGATATGGCTAATGTTTTTGAATAATTTTACTTTTGATGTTTGCTAAAGGATGATAAAGTGAGAGTAGTTCAGACTTTGCTATTTGTTGGAGGGATAAACACACTGCTGCAAACATTGTTTGGAACCAGATTGCCTACTGTTATTGGAGGGTCATGGGCGTTCATGGTCCCTATAATTTCAATAATTCATGACTCATCCTTGGAAAGAATTCCAGACCCTCATGTGGTATGTGGTATTCCTGTTAGTTTCTTCTTTATGCTTGGTAGTTATGATTAGCATATGAATTTGTTTTATTGCCTTGTCTTAGAAAATTCAACGTACCTAGAATATCTGTATGATTTGCTTCAACTATAAGTAGGGCCAAATATCATCTGCATTGACCAGGTAATCTAAATGTGCATCTTTTTCAATGCTGGATGAGTTTAGTACTGTCAGTAGTAATGGTACTTTCATGAAATGTGATATGGCATGAACAACATTTTTAATGGAACAATGTATATTGGAGGTCATGGTATACAATCAATTCTTTCTCACTACCCCCTAATAAATGACGATTGTGGTGCTAAAATGAATCTTGGAAATTTATTTCAAGAAGCCCAAGATGCATTCTTCACTTATTAATATAATCTCATGTTAAATGTAGAAAGTTCTTTATTTAAGTTTTAAGTAAACAATGTGTAAATACAATTTAAATGTCTCCCATCTTTCTGGACTTGTTAATTGATAATCTCTACAAATGACTAATGGAGGACTATTTTCCACTTGTAGAGATTTCTGAATACAATGCGAGCCATACAAGGTGCACTAATAGTAGCATCAAGCTTGCAGATTATTTTGGGCTACAGTCAGCTGTGGGCTATATGTTCCAGGTATAGTTTTTGCTGAGATATAGCATTCACTTGAACATTATGCAAGCAGCACACTGTTACTTTTGTGAATTAATTGAAAAAAAGCATTTTTCTTCAGGTTTTTCAGTCCACTTGGGATGGTTCCAGTAATTTCTCTAGTGGGTTTTGGTCTGTTGGATAGAGGCTTCCCAGTGGTATGTTGAATATTCAGTTCTAAATGCTGAATATATTAGTTCATGTTCATCTCAGGAGCATGCTTAGTATATGCAATCATTGGCTTCAACTGAATATATGTTTCTGATGCATTATTGTCAGGTTGGGCGATGTGTGGAAATTGGCATTCCAATGTTCATCTTATTTGTTGCCTTCTCCCAGGTGGGGTGTTATTAATCTTAGATATCTCCGAGATCACCAAAAGTAGCTTAGTAAAGGAGTTTTGAATTTGCCAATACATAAATAGCACAAAAATGTGTGGATAACATCAATTAGAAGTTCAACCATATATTGCCACACTACACTGTTAAAAAGTTTTGGTTGGACAGAAATCTGGCATATACTCATTTGCAATATGCAGTTGGAAAAGGAAGGCAGTGAAGATAAAACGAAACATGAATATATTGATTGCAGTTATGTTGGTAAAATTGCATTAATAGTGGTCGTTACAAGATAAAACGAAACATGAAACTCATATGCAAGTCTATTTTTTATAATCCTGAGATATTTACAGTGAATATATTGCTGTGCTGTGTTAAGACTATCAAGCAAGTGTTGTTGAAAGTGCTTCTTGCCGAATAATTTGCATGTAAACAAATTCATTTTATAAGTCTGTAGCCAAAAAATTTCTAATTATTTTTAAGTTATTTATTTTTTGAGCCCTATATTGTTGTTTAAATAATACTTTCTAATTCATGCAACTCCAAATGGCCTTCATATTGATGCTAGGTTAACAATTAGTGTCTCTAGACGCTTCCCATTTTAGAAACTATGTCTATGTGAGTTATGTTGTTGTCTTACTTTTATTTTTCTTACACAGTACTTGAAGCACTTCCAAACAAAACAGATCCCTGTATTGGAGCGATTTGCGTTTCTCATTTCTGTCACTGTTATATGGGCTTATGCACACCTCCTGACAGCTAGCGGAGCATACAAGCATCACCCAGATTTAACCCAAAGAAACTGTCGCACTGATAAAGCAAACCTCATTTCTTCTGCACCATGGTTAGTGTATCAATAAACTTGTTCTAAAGTGAATCAACATATTTGCATGTATATTTTTATGTCTATGAAGGTATTTATTCTCACAGTTCTGAACATTACATAACAAAAATGAGCACTCATATTTGCCTCTAAAATTACTTAACAGGATCAAAATCCCATACCCACTTCAGTGGGGGGCACCTACATTTGATGCTGGCCATGCATTTGGAATGATGTCTGCTGTACTAGTCTCCTTGATTGAGGTAAAAGTCTAGGTTTTGGAAAAAATTATAAATTAATTTACAGATCAATGTATAGCAAAAGGTCTTTGTTTTGTGCAGTCAACTGGAGCATATAAGGCGGCATCTCGTTTGGCAAGTGCCACACCACCTCCTGCTCATGTTCTTAGCCGTGGAATAGGGTGGCAGGTCTGTAATTAAAAGGACTCTGAATTATGTTTCATTGGAAAATCTTGGTGCACACGTCCCATTCCAATTATTTTTATACACTGCCATAAATTACATGTTCGCTGGGGAATGTCTGTATGATAGCTTGGTTGTAAATCCCTAGTAATCCTAACTGGATCCGGAGTGTATCCGATGACCAAGTTATATCAGCTCAGCAGCTGGACAGAAATAATGCCTTCAGAATTTTTTTTAATATAACTGTCATAAGAAATGATTTGTACTTTTAATGTACAGGGCATTGGAATCCTGTTGGATGGATTGTTTGGTACCGTTACTGGATCGACAGTTTCAGTGTAAGTATTTTGGCTGACTTTACTGCTTCAGCCACAATGGATCATATGGGATTTACGTCTCTAACTTATTTTTATATAAATCAGGGAAAATATTGGTCTTCTTGGAAGCACTCGAGTTGGCAGTCGACGGGTAATCCAAATTTCAGCTGGTTTCATGATCTTCTTCTCAATTTTGGGTAAGTAATACTGTCATGCATCTCAAGAATACAGTATTTATTGATTAAAATTGTACTATATATTATACCTTTTCATTTGTGTAGGGAAATTTGGAGCATTATTTGCATCAATACCTTTCACAATATTTGCAGCTGTATATTGCGTTATGTTCGGTCTTGTTGGTGGGTATTTCTGTCTTACTTTGCGATATGCTTTTTCATTGTTCATCTCTCTATTTCCCTTGTATGATTGTTTATCACTATTTCCAGCTTCGGTGGGGTTGTCGTTTTTACAATTCACAAACATGAACTCAATGAGGAACCTCTTCATCACGGGTGTGTCCCTCTTCCTCGGTTTGTCCATCCCTGAGTACTTCAGGGAATACACTAGTGCTGCTCTTCATGGTCCTGCACATACCAAGGCTGGATGGGTAAGTTACATTCTCATCATAAAACAATAAACATATGGAATCAGGGATGCATAAAGTCTGATGAAGGAATGATCATGGGACAAGTTCTGCAATATGTTCTGCATACATCCCTCTTTTATTTGAGTTTACTATCTCAGGAACTTGATCAAAAACTTCAAATGACTATTTATTCTGTTTCCTTGCATTCTATCCACAGTTCAACGATTTCCTCAACACCATATTTTTGTCTTCCCCGACCGTTGCCTTAATTGTTGCTGTATTCTTGGACAACACACTTGACTATAAGGACAGTGCTAGGGACCGGGGAATGCCATGGTGGGTCAAGTTCAGAACATTCAAAGGAGACAGCCGAAATGAAGAGTTTTACACTCTTCCTTTCAATCTCAACAGATTCTTCCCTCCATCATGATGTAACATCATCATTCTAGAAGGGCAAATTTGAAAGAGGAAAGTCATCCAGGTGCTGAAAAAGGATTATGTTGAATACCATCCTGATTAAGAGAAGAATGAGCTTTGAGTCCACATGTTTTGACGCATCAGTGGATTGACAGATTAGCCTCCTCTGTCATTATTTTTTCATTTGTTTGAATTGATCTGGTTTGGGTTATTCAAGTTTAATCCAATGAACGGCTTTTTTGTGTGTACTTAAGTGGTCGAGCCTTCAATTTTTCCCATGATCTGGGAATCATGTGTGGCTTTCTACATACCTTTTTTTTGTAAATGCGCGGCAGATAGTAGAAGACCACAGCAAATCTGGTTAACCTTACGCGAAGCAGAATCTCATAATCATTCCCAAAAAGAAAAGAAAAAAAAAAGAAAGAAAGAAAGAAAAGAACAAAAGAAGAAGAATAAGAAGAAGAAAAGAAATGAAAGAAATGAAAAGAATCTTATAATTCCATTTATTACCTCCAAAGTGAAAACAAATATACAAGAAGTAATTTGACTCCCAACAAACCAAGGCTGCAACTCATTAGCAGAGAGGCACAATTTGCTTCTCGATGGATCACTAGGCTGACTTTGGAATCTGATATCAGAAAAAGGATACGTGCAAGGAAATAACGCTCTCAGAGAAGAAAATGCAAAGAAAGACACTATTGATGCTTGCACATGCACTCTTTGCATCTTGGCTGGCGATAAATGCTTCTGCCAGAACCCCTAATATGCACTCTTTGACCTTCCTCAATCATCTTCCTTATTCTATTCTCAAAACTATGCCACCTGATAGTGCTATTTTCTTGCAAGATTGCTGCCAGCCTCTTCTTGCTTGGCCTCAATGTGGGAGCATTTCCTCCACCATAATACGTTCGGAAACCAGACACTAGGGATGAAAGCTGGCTCCCAGAGTCCGTCATGGCAAATACATCAGAAGCAGCACAAGCGATGAAGTCTAAAGCTGCAAGCTGCATCAACAAGATTTTCTCTTCTTACATCAATAAAATAAATATCTTGCAGTAGTGTAATGTTATATATTAAGTAGACACGAGCAAGATACGCTACAGGTTTGTTTAAGAATGGGTGTCAATGGGAACTATGACCATGCTAGTTATTAATGAATTTCTATGTAATTATTATCTCTTCAATTCTTTTGAATTTCTACTGTACTCCGATGACATAAAGCATGAATAAGTAGCATGTTTCCTCTCAACTCTGTACAAGAAAGACCAAATGCTTGAATTTTTATTTTTTTAGCTGCTGCACAAGTCACCTCTCTTCTCCTCTGCTATGGCATGTTTCAAACTCTTAGTATCAGGCGATCGTTGTTTGATGTTGATTGTGAAATAAAATTTATAATGATACACCATATAACTATATAAAGATGCTTTTGACCAGTACCTGTATATGCTGCTACTCATAAATAGCTGCACTAAATAACTGAAAAGGACCTGGTAAAAGCCTAATTACCTGAGAAGAAAAATTCCTAAAAGGTGCCAGTTCACTTGGTGAGAGGAGATCCTCTTTTGTTACCAGATTGGGGTAGAGACTAATTAGAGGACCCATCCTTGATTTTCCTCCATAAATTTCGGACCCAGCAAGATAAATGTAAGTTCCACGGTCAAATCCAAGACCAGCCAGAACAAGTGCTGCTTCTTCGGGTGTCAAAGGACATCTTCCCATCTTTCTCAATTCTGTGGGAGAAAGGGGTCTGCCAGCCATTAAATCAACAGAGGGGCAATCAAGAAAATTAATTATGTCAGTAGACGCATGATCAGAAAATGAAGCTAAACAATTGAACTTCGACATTTCAGGTACCATACTTCATTTTCTTCAAGCGCTCAAGGACCAGAGGAAAATGCTCTTCTCTGTAAGCTTGAAGTTCCCTTCTCTCATTTTCACCACCTCCAAAATGACACATAGAATAGGCCACCATATCAACTTCAAACCTCAAATGCAAAGCAAGATATTTGGAAGGGCTTGCTATCGTAACATGCTCTCTAGGAGGGACACTTGATATGAAGCTTCCAAGAAGCTGTTTTTCTAACATGCTCCTTCCAGTGCCATATTTCCTTATCCTCTTAACCAATAAGGAACCAATTTTCTGAATTTTTGGTACAAATTTTAAGGCGTGGAAGTTACATTTGCATCTAAGTTTCTGCAAAACAATTATATCTGAGCTAAACAAGTGAAAACTGGTAATGAAACATCATAGATACAATCTCAATGTAAAAAAAAACTGAAAAAGGACACGAGAGGCTTCTGCTCTGCCTTTCAAATGATATCTAGCAAGCCAAGAATCAATGAAGGTTATTATGAAGTCCTACATCAAACCCATTGGAAACTGCTGTAATGAATCAATCACGTGGACGGACAAAACATGACAATGGACATGATGGTTACGTTACAATGGGCTTTTGATAAAAAGAATTAGCATCTTACAGATTGATGATTGATGGGACTGCAAAATGATTGTACCACAGTTCAATACTCACTTTTCTCTGTGTAGTACAAAAAACAGAGTGCCATTTTTAATGTCTTATATGCATATTTTGACTTGATTGGATATGCAAATTTCAAGGTATAGCTGAAAAGGTTAATATGAAGTCAAAAAAATCACTAAACTCATCATTGGACAACAAATGAATACATGCTTCAGAATAAAGCAGGGGCTAGAAAACTGTTTGAAACACTTCATTTGGTAAGCATCAAGCAATACATGCAGATGGTTTATATGATATATCTAAACAAAGTATAATGTGTATAAAGTCAGAACCCAAAATTTGAAGGTAAATCTCTGAGGGAATGAGTCAATTTCAGGTGCATTGATGTCATACAAATGCCCTTTACCTGAAGATCAGAAGGCATTCGTTCAAAGCCAAGTCGATTGCCAAATCCAAGGAAATGGACAATTTCATTTCGCAACAGAATAGGAAATATATTCTTTATATATTCATCAGGTGTTGCCTCCTTTGCAAGGTCTGCATCTGTTACCTGAAGAGCAGTATGAGAGGCCTTAGATATTGTTCTGCAAAAGCAGTTCTTAGTCCAAAATTAAATAGGCAACATACTAGACTACCAATGGCCTCCAGATCTATTGATTTCAGATGAGAAGGGAGCTCCTTTACGATATTGATATCATCCTTTAGTATGTTCATAAAAGTCTCCTCTTGATAAATATCACTGAACTGGCTGCAATCAAAAAGGATCAGAAAGTCAACTATTCTGAAAACAACAATGACTGAGTGCCTGGGAAAGATTAAATACTTTAACAAGCTAAAATACAGAACCCACGTCACAACATAACTTGACAATTAAAGGTACATCAAAATTTTTATTCTTGATTATATGAATGTACAGCGGAGAGTCAGTGGCAATATCTTGAACCCATATGTAAAGTTATTAGGTAGTGATGATTGATGTAGAACACCCTATACATCCTATTCACATGATCCATGGATGTTGTCTATGTTACTCCTTGATCTGATGTATTCTGAGAGCTGTTCAAAATTGATCAGACAGCGCTAGCTAGAAAATCTAAGATGCAGAAAATAGGGCTATGACCTCTTAGATCAATCTATTCGATCAGATTTGGATTTCAGACTTGTATTGGCTTGGTGGACTCTGCCCATTCTTCCTGAGAACTGGTATCACAGCCACAGCTATAAATTATACCAAGCAGAGCCCTCTTCTTAGTGATAGACTGAACCTCTCAATCCCGATACAAGTACATATGCTACTCAAGTGTGTGGTAGACAATACATTCGTTCAGAATTGATTTCAAAATACTAGGTAACTTCCCATAATGGGATGGACGCTGCAGGAATTTCCAGTCTTTATGGGTTCACAGAAGTGATCTTAATTTTTTTATTTTATTTTATTTTTTTAAAAAAATGAACCAGCGAACTCACCTATGAAAAACTCCACATGCTCCTAGTGAATTATAAATGGGAATGGTTGTTTGAAAAGTTGGTATTAGCAATTCGGGGGAATGTAAATATGGTGATCCAAAAAAATCTTTTCTTGATAATTCATAAGGAAAATAGTTGTTACGAGAAGATTGGTAACAATTGTAAGCACTTCAGATTTTTAAGAAGTTCTTCGTTCGCATGAAAACATAGTTTTACCAGTCAAAACTATTGATAGCTATTGATACAGTGGCTGAAGAAGCCTATCCCTGTCTTACTACATTTCTCACTAAGTAGCAAATTGAGATCTCAAGCTTGAATTCATTGATTTACATACTAGGTAACATTAAGATAGATTCGTTAGATAGAAGACAAGGTACTCCACATAAGGTATGAACAGAAACTAATGGACTAATATAAAAGAATGGACCCTCATCTTCTAGTATCAACACCTTAGTCAAACTGAGATTTAAATACTAGTACATTTAAGTCTTCAGCTTCCATCAGGTACTATTATAATTCATTGTAGTATTGCACGTAGTGGAAATTGGGAAACACATTTATCTCTTAATCTTATAGTTTAAAAAATAGCCAACTAAAGATTACGACGGGCATATGTGTAGAAATGTAGCCGCAAAATCTTATTTCCTCCTTTCGGATACTTATCATAAAGCAAATTAATTATCATTCTTCCTCTATGAAAAACAGTCTCAAGTGACAGATATTGTCACACTGTAATCACTTCGCCAGTTATAGAAGTTATAATTTTCAACACTAATAAAATATGCAATGATGTATTGATTACACACAAAGTCATAGCAAGAGAGTAAAATAATGAAGCTAAATCATATCTAAATGGAGAAACTAACAAGTCCATAGTCACCTGGGATCCTTCCATACGTTGCTATAAAGAAATTTGGGAATTACTAATGTTGCATTTAGTAGAGATGCTACAGCAACAGCATTACAGACCTGCATATAGCAACCAGAGCTAGATTTTTATCGTACAAGATTTACAATGAAGAAAAAAGAATATTTTAGGAAATAAAAACAAATTAGTGGAAGATACAACAGGGCTAAGAAAATTACAACTGCCAAATATTCCCCAGTTATTTATCCTTCTCCCCCAGTATCACAATATCATAACAATGCAAAGACAGAAACAACATAAAAAGTAGTCTACAATTATGGAATACATTCCTCAGGTGCAGAGAAATGCAGTTTACATACAAATTTAAAGACATAGAAAAGCATCTATTTACTGATGCACAAAATCAGCATTTGCTGCTTAAGTTTCATGTGTCTGCATTGATAACTTTCCATCAACTAATCCACCAACCATAACATAGTTATGTAATCTGAAAAACTTTCCTTTTCTGGATATATTTGTCTGTGAATATTCACATGATGAAACTTCGTAGTCTCATAAAAATTCAACACATACTTCTCGTGCTAGCATGCTTTCATGATGCTGAATTTTTCTAGCATAGCCTTGTATGGATCATCTCTAAAGGCTGACCTGGTGATTATGTGAATAAATTTGCTTCCTTCTTGACTCTAAAGTTCTGTAACCTCACTCACTGGTTTGTGTGAACTGCTTTACTTCACACAAGCCATAGTTGCCGCAGAGTTTCATGTTATATCATTTCACAGATAAGTCTTTTTCATAAACAATCTCAAATAACTGGGATCAGTGTAAGGATCTAACATCATCATAATTGAGCTATCTGTCTACAGAAGATTCATTGCTAAAACCCAAGATTTACTGTCTGGATCAACTATCTCAGCAACAGATGCCCCATTTGTAATCTGACTATTTTTTTCTACATGGAAGAATGAAACACTTTTTGCAATATGATGCAGATACAAGGCAGAATTTGACTTTTTGGTCCCAAGACAAATTTTAATGAACTTCAAATGGTGAGTTTTGCGATACCTAGAACAGAAAAGACTAATTCAACAAAAGTTAACCCAATACAGAATCCACATAAGCCTCTCGCTCAAAAGTTTTGACAAAAGTGATGGCAAGTGAATAAAATTATGCAATTGTCTTAGCCCAATTGAGCTTTAAGATCAACAAACCACATCCGAATACAGAGATTATCAAATCTCTATAAGTAAAAAAAGAAAAAAACTACTTCAAAAATTAGCAAGGAAATAAAGAGGATTAAAAGGAATGCTTACAGCAACTCGCTGTTGATTTAGTCCTCCATTTGCACTGACCAAAATGTACCCAGTGTGGTTGTTCACTGTCCCTGCCCTGACAATTATAAATGGTTAAACAAGTCCCAAAGAATCACCTACTGCCAAATATGTCAGAGTTGTATGCAAGCAATTACCAAGAAGTTCAATCATAGACAAAAGACACGTACCTTTTGACCTTCTTATCTGCACAGGGTTTCCAGATAGATGCCTGTGGATATGTTTCCTTCCAAAACTTTGACACTTTTTGCTCTAGATTTCTCTGTAACATAAGTACATCAAACTTATATTTGAGGTTTCTACGAAAATATTATGAGTGATACTTCCTTGGTTTTGAATCAGACCTCTGCATGCGAAACAGAAGCCATATGTAACAGTTGAGAATACATCACCAGACTTTTTTCTTGGTCATCATATGCAGTGTTTCTTCCCTGCAGGCAAGCAAGGAAAAATACATCAGCCAACATAATGTTGACATTACAGACTGACTGCTTATCAGAAACAAGACATGCACCTGCTGGCCGATATTACACATGCTGATCTCATGCAGTCATATTAGATCTAAGAATAGTCATAAAAACAGTAGAAAACATGTTTATCACCACATACTAAGAAATCATATTCATAACAAAAAAGATTTATAGAGATTAGATGGAACAAACCACCTATTGTCATTGGACAGATGACTGAATTTTAAATATGCATTATTGACATATAATATAGACATGGCTATAAGAATCAAAGTGAGCTACAATGTTAAAACCTACAAATATGATATTAGCATCAAGCATTATATGAAAATAATGCGTAATATAAACAAATTAAGTATCATGAAATTAATCTTGATTAATGCTACTCAATACTAAATAAAGTTGCGCAGGAACGTATCAAATCCAATAGACACAGAAAATATCTGGTACTTACTGCTAGAAATAAAAATGAATTGCTATGAGTACTCATATCTGTTCAACAATGTATTGAGTTGTACCTTTGGTGCATATGCTCTTCTTGGAGCTGGACTATTCTTGAGAAATGTCGGATCAAAAAGGCAAAACATCAACGAATCTAACAGAAAAAAGAAACCCATCAACATGAATGTGAATATAATAGACCTCATATGCCTACGAAGCCACCATATATGCCTTTTACCAGCACAAACTCCTTTACAAGCACTGTTCTTTACACTATCATTCTTAAACCCTTTGGCCAATATAGCTTTGTCCCAATTATAGTCTCCTCCAGTCACCCTCCTACCTAGAGAAGGATCACCATTTTGTAGCATCTCAGTGCATCTCAATTGATACTCCTTCAACCCGGAGAACGCATCAAAACTTAAAGAACCAGGACGAGGGCTTTTTGGAGACCCTTGCTTTCCCATTTCTTCAAAAATTGGGTGTTTCACTTGTAAAGTTTCAACTGCTGCAAATTAGGCCGCTAGGATCACACTTCTCTTATTCCACCACCGCCCATTGGTTCCAAGAAGCTGCCACCCAAGAACTACTCTTAGGACGCACTATCTGGATTAAAGTCCTTATGAGCCTTAATTCCCGAACAGCCACCTCGTCTCTTTACATTTTGTGTTTTGTTTTTCGTTTTTTAAAATTTTTGTGCCTATGGCTGTATATTTATTCCATGCGTGTGTGACGGTATTTTCATTACACTCTGACTCGACAAGCTTGGGCAAAATTAGAAGTTGGGTGGGAAAGTGGAGCAAGAAAATTAGATAAACCAGAAACATCAAAGAATAAGCATGGATTGCAAGTGAAGTTAAAGTTGGTGACTGTTACGTTATGCACATCAACATCTAAAACATATAATGCACTTGTAAAATGAGTCAACTAACATTGAAATGCAAGTGAATAAATTTGAACACTGACCTTATGTTCTGTATTATATATGATACAGGCGATGAATCACATCGGCAACAACAACCCTCTACCAAACAGGGTTCTTTGCTTTTCTATGCTTTCTGTTCAAGAATTCGAATGGGTTTGAGTGATGAGAGGAAGAGAGAAAGAGAACCTTGAACTTGAAGCGGCCAATGGAAAGAAGAGTTGTAGTATATGCACAGATATGACATGTTTTTCGCGGGCCCCTTTTTAACCGACTCAACTGCCGAGCCGTTTGGTATTCTTGATTTTCCTTTCCTCTATTTCTTTGAAAATCAAGAATCCCGGCACAAGAATTTACCGTTGCCCGAGCACACATATGCATCCAAAAATAATTTACAATCCGGTAAAAAATAGTAAGTTTTCATCCTTGGAAATTTCTCTGGTTGGTCAAGGGGTATGATCTGGCTAGAAATCAGACAGGTTGACGTGTCAAGATCTTCCAAGGAACAAGGTCATGATCAATGTAAAAAATGCGAGGCATTTTAGGTCGGTCGGATATGACAATATAAAAATACGTCTTTATTCTGATATGACCATATAAAAATATACGTGTTTTAAATTCTCAATTTATATCTACGAATAGAGCAGTTTTTTGGAACTTTCTGATAATTTGTATCTGCAGAAATAAGAGTTGTTCCAGATATATATAACATAGTGTAATTCCATTTTACATAAATGCTTCAGCACTGTCAACTGTTTTAGAATAACAAATCTGAAAACAAATTATGAGTTTGCTTGCGGCTTTAAAAGAACTGATTTCTGATTTTCTGCAGAGTTGCCAGAGCATCTTTCATATTAGTCCTCTCTCCAGGCAATTCAGCAGAGCAATCGAGAGCCAACTTCATGATTAATGATATACAATCCAAATTTTTCATGAAGCTTTCGTCCCCGGGATTAAGCAAAGTGGCGTCTACCAAATGAGACAATGAATGGGGATACGAATCGTTTATCCAACCCCTTAGGCTCAAATCTCCGGCGAACAGATCGTCAGTAGGCCTCTTTCTCGTGAATGTTTCTATCAACATAATGCCGAAACTGTAAACATCGCATCTTGTAGAAACTAGCCCTTCCGATCCATACTCTACATACAACATAAATATCATTAGAAGAATCAATGTCCTCATGCACACTTACAAAAGGCTTTCAAGAAATAGAAAACTATGCACGATAAAACGGATGAGAAACCCAAAAAACAAGAAGTTCGCAGAAAGCAGGAAGCCTAACCTGGTGCAATGTATCCAAATGTTGCTAGAGTCTTGGTTTGTGCTACAGTGTCCTCTGCATTTACTAGCTTTGCTATGCCAAAGTCACTTACATGCGCGACCATGCTTTCGTCTAGAAGGACATTGCTAGGCTTTAGATCACAGTGTACAACAGGTGTTGTGTAGCCATGGTGTAGATACTCGATCGCAGATGCCACATCTATCATTATGCTTAACCTTTGTAAAAGATTTAACAGTTCATTGTGCGAGTACAACCACTTCTCCAGGCTCCCATTTGGCATGTATTCAAGTATCAGGGCTCTAAAATCTATGTTGGAGCAACTGCTGATGACTTTGGTCAGATTACGGTGGCGAAGGTTGCGTAGCACTTCACATTCTGTATCAAAGCTCTTGAAGGCTCCTTCGATCTGCAAATTAAATACCTTTACAGCTACAAGTGTCCCATCTGTAAAAACCCCTTTGTAAACAGAACCAAAGCTTCCAATGCCTAGCAAGTTGGATTCACTAAAGTCATCAGTTGCTCTTTCAAGGTCGTGGTATCTAATCCTGTCTAGCATTACTGCAGGAAACAAATCTATCTGACTGGGAACTGTATTTTTCCTTCGACGTTTTATGAGAAGAAAGGAAACTGTCAAGGCAAAAATTGAGATCACAATGGCCAATGATATCAGTAAAACGCGAAGAACTGCCTTTTGCCTCGACTTATGGTGGCCATCAGGATGGCATGCTGGAACCTGCAACCTAGGAGGACCACAGAGTGCATCATTTGAAATAAAGGATTGGTAGTTGAAATATGCAAAAGGCCCTCCATTAGGAATTTCTCCTGTCAGCTTATTAAATGAAAGATTGAGATACTGGAGATGTTGAAGTGCCTCCATTGATTTTGGGATCACGCCCGTGAGATTATTATGAGACAGATCCAATCTTTCCAAACTTAACAATTTGCTGACTGAATCAGGAATAGGTCCTTGCAATCTATTATCGGCCAAGGACAGATTGATCAAGTTATTCAGGCCAACAATTGTGCTAGGAATACCACCTGATAACTCATTCAAAGACAAGTCAATTGAAGTTACTGCCTCCAAATTTCCTATTTCTACGGGTAGCTGGCCACTTAAGAAATTTGAGAATAAGTTGAACTTGAGGAGATCTGTGAGGCCTCCTATGGTTGGAGAGATGCTAGAATTTAATTCATTGGAATCAAGATTAAGATATCTTAAGGCAGTAATGTTCCCCAAGCATGCTGGCACTGGACCATAAAGCTTATTCTTGCTCAATGTGAGCTCCCCTAAATAGAGTAGATGACAGATATCATCTGGGATAGGTCCACTAAACTTGTTGCCTATGAGGCTCAACACTTGTAGATTCTTCAAACCTTTGATTGTGGCGGGAATGAACCCTGCCAAACCATTGTTATCCATGTATAAGGATGCCAAATTACTAAGATTACCAATTTCATTTGGAATGCTTCCCTTGATTCCAGAGTTACTCGCGTCGATTTGTTCAAGGCTAGAAGAGAAATTACCTATTGAATCTGGAAGGTAGCCGCTGAAGGAGTTATTCTGAATCCACATTACTCTTAGGCGCCTGCAGCTAGTCAAAGAGGTGAGGAAACTCATCTCTGAAGATTCGGAGGTGAAGTCATTTTCCCCTAGGTTTAAAAAGTCTAGAAACATCAACTCCCCTAAAGAGTTGGGAATGGGACCAGTTAACTTGTTAGCGACCAAGCTTAAACGGGTGAGACTGGAAGCATTTGAAATGGAATCTGGTATAGGACCAGTGAGGTTGTTCTGTCCCAGCAATATTGCTCCAAGGTTAGGTAGCCCTTGGCCCATGGTTGATGGAAGACTTCCAATGATGTGATTTTCTCGAACTGACAGGGTTTTCAAAGTTGAGATATTGAAGATGGTAGCAGGAATATGACCTGTTAAGTAATTTGTTCCAAGAACTAGAATCTCCAGATTCAAAAGATTGCCAATTTCTGAAGGTATTTCGCCTGCCATAATATGCATACTACAATTAGAAAGTCCCTGAAAAGATGGAAATGCTTTGACAAAAGATCTTCAAAATTAATAAGCACCAGTAAGACTTAAAAGGAAGTTTGAAATATTCTCTTTGGCCAATAATATTTCATTAAGCCCTGCTATGATCATTACGGTTGTCACAAGTCCATTGTGGTTGATTGAAATAAGGTGTGCTAACATCGTATGCTTCTGGTACGTTTCAACATTCTCATTGGCTGGCTTCTATAAGGCAAAACAGGCGAAAACAAGCTAAATTCTGTTTTTGATCAATAATGACCTGTTTCCGTCATCAATCTTATTCTAACTGTGTACCCAGAAGACAAATATACCTTGCATCTTGTACAACACATTATACTGAGAACCCATAAATAAATTAGTTGTTTCTGTGGTTATAAGAATCAAATGTGTACAGCACCTGTAAACATGTTTGCATCCATGTATAACTCCACCAGTGAAGAACAATTGCCCAATTCTCGTGGAATGCTTCCAGCCAATTGATTTTGTCCAATATAAAGTCCCTGTAATGCAGGAAGGTGCAAGCATATCTCCACAGGCAAATTATCTGTTAGGTTATTTTGTCCAAGATAAAGCCATTGCAGAGTGGATATGTTATAAATGAAAGACGGTATTGGCCCACGGAGGCCAACTTCATCCAAGGTCAAGAACTCCAAACTAGAAAGGTTGCCAATCTCTGCTGGAATTTCACCTGCATAGCCATGTACCAGGGAACTGAATGTTTCATAGAATTTAGTTGCACAGACTTCAATATTCCAGTTCCTCAATTAGACAGGTGTGATACAGTGTACATAAGCATATTATTTAGATAGGACCGTTGTTTTTAGCTCAGGCCTTAAGATGCAAATTTTCAGCCGTGACGAAATAAAATGGAGCTCTCTCAACGAAGAAAGTTTCGTTAATTAAAGTTGAAACATATGCCAGAAGCCTGTGGTTGATCTCACTAGGAAGCAGAGTCCTGTAAAAACTGCATATAATATTTGAAAATGGCTATGGAGAAAGAAGAGAAGCACACTAAATACCTTTCAAGTTGTTGTCCCCAAGATACAGATCCACTAGCATAGATAAATTCCCAATCTGTTTTGGTACTGGTCCAGTAAATTGGTTAAATTGAAGCAACAGAGTTTGAAGCTGTGAGCATTCATCTACAGTTGATGGAATCTGGCCATATAACTCGTTTGAATACACAGAAAAATACTTGAGGTTCCGTACATGTCTGCACATATTTGCTGGAAGATTACCAGAGAGGCTGTTAGAAGTGAAATCAACTTTTTCCAGCGTCGAGATGTTGAAGATGCTAGCTGGTATGGAGCCAGAAAGCTGATTTTCTCTTAGCCTCAAACTCTTTAGGCTACCAAGAATTCCAATCTCCACAGGGATCATCCCTTCTAGCGAATTATACATCAAGCTCAATGTCTCTAGCTTAGATATGTTAGACAGAGATGGTGGGATTGACCCTGTGAAACTGCAATTATCAAGAAGCAGATGTTGAAGATTATGCAACGACTCAAACGATGATGGGATTTGCCCACTTAATCTATTGAAGCTAAAACTGATGAACCTCAGCCTTTTCAACTTAGCCAACTCCACTGGCAAATTTCCACGGAACTTATTGCCACTCATGTCAAGAGAAACTAGAAAAGAGAGATTTCCCAATTCCGGAGGAATTATGCCTGAAAGATCCATGTTGGAAACATTTATGGCCGCGACTCTTTGGTGACGGAAGCTGCAAGTGATTCCAATCCAGCTGCAAATAGGAGTATCAGAAGACCAGTTTCTTGCCAAAATATTGCCCGGTTCCTGCTCGAATTGTGATTTGAAAACAAGCAGTGCCGATTGATCAGTTGTTATGTTGAGCATGTTTAAGGCTAAGCAAGACATGAAGAAGTGCAAAGACCATGGAATGAAAAGAAGCAAGCTACTTTTATCCATTATTCAGTGGCAATTAAAGGATAGACTATACAATCCAGAGCAAAATATGTCTCTTCAAATCTGCAGATTTTACACTTTATTGAAGCAATCTTGTGTAATCTTTATGTTGTTTGATATAAGAAACAAGAATAGAGAGAAGAGAAAGCTTTTGTATTTTGTTGTACGTTCTAAAACAAGTTTTATTTGTAAACGGGCTAGGTAAGAATGAAGTTGGTGACTAGACTAAAGCCTAAACTACATGGGAATGTGATTACAAACCACAATGATTAAGGGATATGCGATCTCAAATCAACGACAGCTATACATATCACTATCATTAATGGTCAACTATGTTATATTCTAACATTTTATATGTAAGTTTAATAGCACTTGAGGAATAAACAGTGCACGAGATCTGTGTACAGTTAGGTCAAGAACGTTGTAGTAATTAACCTATGATCATTCACTTTCTAAATTAAGTTGAAAAATAAGAACCAGCGCACAGAATTTTGGTTGTTATACAATATCAACCTAGTGGAAGGAAAACGAAGCCCATTTCCTTCCGACAGTGTTTTGCCTTTTTGACTAACTTGGTTTTGTTTATAGTCCTTACAAAGAAGATAAGTAAATGGGTTCAACTTCATTCTATGCCTTACCATTCATTTTAATTCAGATAAACCTAGGGGCAGCATGGCACAGTTTGGAAACAAGAGTTAGATAGATTAACAGCGAACAGGAGAGGATCACAATTCACAAGTAACTATAATTACCTGCAAGGGCGACATACGACTGTTGTCCAAATTCAGAATCGCTGATACTATTTCTTCATCTTATAAAATTAGGACAGTTTAATTGTCCCCCCACCCCCAACCCCCACCAAAAAAAAAAGGGACAATTTTTCTGAACTTTTCATTCTAAAAGCGTTGGACAATGCTTTCAACGTTTTTTCTTTTTTTTTTTTAAAAAAAAAGATGAAATGAAGGCATTGTTTCCAAATTGCCTACACTTTTGTTCTTTTTCAAAAAAAGAAAAAGAAAAACAGAGAGAGAAAGTTTTAACTATGTAAATGCTTCAGGATATTTTTGTAAAACTTACTATTTTATGGTATTTTGTATATAACTTGTTACATATAATACATATTTTTGTTGAAAAATCTTGTAGTAATGATGTGTAGGAGTCATTAGCGGATATCCTAAGGAATATTTATCGTCTGAACTCAATCTTTGTACAGAAATTACATGGAAAAAATGTACTGGTATGCAAGAAGTGCTTCTTGAATGAAGTCTTTCAGAAATTGTTTATGATTGATCAAGTCAACGATAGACAATGGCCCAACAGGAGTGGAAGGCCAGTTCTGAATTCTGTCCTGTCTGTTAAGAGTAGTGGAAAAAGGATTTAAAGGATAACAAACGTACGTCCACAATGCCTCGAGGTCATTGGTGAATTATCGAGCATATTATTTTTCTTGAATTAGGACTTGTTTCTGTGTTCAGTTCTCCTTGGATGTATCTCACGATCATAAACCTCTGGTCCAGAGTCAACCCTGTTTTCAGGAACAAAAACTTTTACTCTGCGATAGCCACTGTTTTTCATCAGAAATTCCAAGGTGATGAATAGTAAAGAAGCCTACTGTGAATTCCTACCCTTGAAAATCAAAGGGTGGCTTGACCTCATTTTTTGCTGAAGTCTATCACAATGGTTCAAAGTCAGCATTTCACACATTAAGCTGTCAATTAGTCAAAAATGGTAGATGCCTGAAGACAAGATGTAGTGTTCGAGCTCAATTTTCCATCTTCCTGTCATTTGGCTGCAAACTCTGATCACTATTTTCTTGATTGACTACATCATGACGAACAGGTAGAAATCAAGAAATTTTAGTCTTGCACTGAATTCATGGAAGGCAAAGAATTTTTTGCCCAGCAATTACGGTTGTGAGCAAGAAATGAATTTCAAAGAACGAATTTTAAGAAAAGACCATGATGTTTCATGTATCAGTTGTTGAATTCGCTATAATCACATATCTATACTAATTGAAAAATTAAATTTTTTATCAAAAATAAATTTAACCCTTTTATTCGAAAGTGATTTTAACAATCGCGCTTATTTAAATGAATATATAAATAAATATAAAATTAAATTATACGTTTCGTGCACTCCGATTGTTGTAGGAATGAAACAATCAATTGTTTATCCTGAACTATCAGAACTCGCAGAGATCCAATTGTCTCACCTCTATCAGATCCACGATGCGGAAGAGCAACACCAATTAAAATGATTCATTATTATCTTTTTAATTGTTTACTAACCGAAATATATTTTCAAAAACAATAAAGATTGATTTTTTAAATTTTTGAAACAATAATATGAAAAGAATAATAAGAAACTGATTTTTTTTTCTTTTTTTTTTCTTGAAGAGTAAAAATAGAAGACTTTAAACAAAATAATTATTGCTCAAAATTTTTTTTATAACACAAATTTCGTTGTCTGTAAAATTAACAAATAAGAAAAATTGTACAAATAAAATTTTATTGAATTAAATAAATAAAGTGGTTACAATCTCTATAATTCCTCTGATTCTTCTCTTCAAGAATAATGTTTTCTGGGATTTGAACTTTTGGAGGTGCAATCGCCAATTTAATTTTCTCCAAAATAAATTTCGTTATTCAATAACATTAATTCGAGGGTTTAACACTTTAATTTCAAATTAAAACATTAAAACTTCAAAAATGTAGACTTCTTGGATTTGAAAATTTATCGGTGGATCGACTCTTCGATCTCCTTCAATGTGGATTTAATTTTCAATAACGTTAATTCGAAAGTTTAACAACTTAATCTCGAATTAAAACGTTATTATTTGAACGAACTCCGCACTGAACGCTTTGATTGTCACTTTGAACACCGTGGATTTTCTTGAATTTTGACCGTCTTGATTGAGAAAATTTCCTCCAATACCTTTTTTGCTTGAATCTTTTTTTCACCACTTATGTTGTTTACTGGGCGTGCAAAGTTATTACTGGACAACAACTTATGTTGTCCCACTGGGCGTGCCAGAAATTTGTAACAAAGTTGTTACTGGACAACAACTTATGTTGTCCCACTAGACGTGCCAGAAATTTGTAATACAAATTTCGTTGTCTGTAAAATTAACAAATAAGAAAAATTGTATAAATAAAATTTTATTGAATTAAATTGATAAAGTGGTTACAATCTCTATAATTTCTCTAATTCTTCTCTTCAAGAACAATGTATTCAGAGATTTGAACTTTTGGAGATCAATCCAAAAATTCAAATCCCAGAAGACATTATTTTTGAAGAGAAGAATCAGAAGAATTATAGAGATTATAACCACTTTATCTATTTAATTCAATAAAATTTTATTTGTACAATTTTTCTTATTTGTTAATTTTATAAACAACGAAATTTGTAGCATTTTAATTCGAGATTAAGTTGTTAAATTCTCGAATTAACATTATTAAAGATTAAATCCACATTGAAGGAGATCGAAGAGTCGATCCACCGATAAATATTCAAATCCAAGAAGTCTATATTCTTGAAGTTTTAAAATTTTAATTCGAGATTAAGGTGTTAAACACTCGAATTAATGTTATTGAAGGACGAAATCCATTTCGGAGGAGATCAAATTGGCGACTGCACCTTCAAAAGTTCAAATCCCAGAAGACATTATTTTTGAAAAGAAGAAGAAGACGAATTATAGAGATTATAACCACTTTATCTATTTAATTCAATATAGAAGAGTTTAAAGAAAATAATTTTTACTCATTTTTTTTAATTAATTATGTAATTTTCATCCCTAATATATATAGGGCTGAAAATTTTAATCCTTTTCCAACTTTTGGAAAGTTTTTCAATTTTGAAATATTTCAAAACTTTAACTTGGAAGGATTCTAAATCTTTCAAGAACTCTTCTCTTTTCTCTTTTCTATTGTATATGAACTAATTTGAAACTACATTAATCATCAAAATTGTCTACATATATTGTTGATATTAATTTGAACTTTTCAAATAATATCAAGATAAATATATATCATATATATATATACTATAATTATATTTATACATAAATTAAATCTTAATGGCCTATTTTATCCCATAAAATTGGTCACTATATTTATTTATCTATAAATATGTTAATTAAATAAATCATATTTATTTAATTTATTCTTTTCAGATTTTAGTGCGCTTCTTAAGTGATTCACATTTATTTTGAGTTTGAACCCAAAAATTCCCAAATTAATTCAATTGATTTAATCTCAATTTAATTAATCCAATTGATTAATTCAATTTTTTTCAATTGGTCTTCCTAATCAAATTAAATTCAATTAAATAATCTAATTAGTTAATTGAATAATTTAATTTAACCATTAAATTAAATAAAACTCTTAATTAATTAATTAATCAGTATTAATTAATTAATTTCCAACAATTGGATAAAATCTAAAATTAGAAATGTTATTTTTCATAAAAATGTGTGACCCTTTTAGATTCACTACTAAACTAGTAGTGAGTTTGCAACATTTGTAACTTATGAATAATAATTATTCTAATTAATTAATTCAATTAATTAATCCGCTTGGAATCAACTTTTTAATTCCAAAAACCTCACTATCCATGAAAACACCTAACAAGTAATCATGTCAAACTAGTTTTAGATGAAATAGCGAGTAAACCTATTTCAGTTGCGAGAACTATACACGTACGGTCCTTTCGACAGCTAATCTCCTGATTGAATCTAAACCATAAATTATAAGTCAAAACCCTAAATGATTAAATAACTATGATCCCATTTCAAGTTCCAATGATTTTTGATGAATCACAATTCATACTGCATTGGGTAATATTTTTGAATCACGAACTATAAAAACACAGGAGATTCTCTTGTTTAAAAAAGACAAGTGTCGAATTCTATGTTAGTTACTAATAAACATTCATGTACACTAGTGCAACACCCAACATACCCCTTTTGTGACTGTCAAACAATCAGAAGATATATCAAAGTGCAGCAGGATGCACACAAGGCTACCATCGTGTCTCAAATTTGAGTACTAGTCGTATACTATCGCAACACAAAAATTCTTATTTCGACGGGCAAAGCCTCCAACTAAGAATTTCTTGCGGGCCATATTCGGTGAACTTGTTCGTCTTTACGCTAATGCCAATGGAATGTGACTTTCTCGTCTCACGAGCATGCATTATATGTACGAGTTTTAATGAGGTATTTGATGTTCCATCTAAAAAAACTCTCGATTCGAAACTTATTTAAAACCAAAGTCTTAAAGGCATGTTCCATGATCGCTATCATATGCGCGACCATACCCTATAACTAAATTTGGTTTAAAAACTTTATTTAATATGCAGAAATATAAAAATGCAAGATATAAGATAAAAAAAATACCTTTTTAATAATATAATTTTCAATAAAATTATTTTTATAAAAGTAAAAGAGTATAATACACCCAATTTAATTAGTGCATTGGACATCCTACTCTAACACCAGCATAGTTAGCTAGAACATGAAATTTGATCTTTCTCATTGCTGCTAAGATATCTTTCGTGTTCATTCTTTCACCAGGATAATCGGCTGAGCAATTCAAAGCCAACAGTATGATGGGTGATATGCATTCTAGCTTTTCATAGTAAGTTGGCATCAATTGAATATGTAAGAAATATTAAATTGGATTAATGAATCCTGTAAAATCTATCTCCACGTAGTTTGAAGTTAAATTTTGATAGGAGTAATTTTTAGTTGTAAAAAAGACCACCAACCACCACTTTAACTTCTCCCCATATTTCTCACTTTGAAAAGCGGAGAAAACTGCATTTTTGTATTTTTTTCTAGAATATATCATAAGAAATAAAATAGAAAAAAATGCTGTTATTATGCAATTTTTGAAAAAAAATTCAAGACATAATTTGGGGTCAATTTATATTTGAATTGTAAATTAAAATCATTTTCGTCTGTGATCGAATTTAAACGAAAATAAAACTTCAAATATGTGAGAAATATTAATGAATAAATCATAGCAAAAAAATTCGAATTGTGAACTTGTCTTATGTTTATTATGTTTAATTTCCTATATCCAACTCTTGAGGTTCAAATGTCCAGAAAACATTTTATAGTTCGGCCTTGTTCTTGTAAAAGTTTCCATCAACATTATGCCATAGCTGTACACATCGTACCTTGTCGATACCAAAACTTCCCCAGGCTACCGTTAGGCATATAGTCGAGCACCAAGGCTTTAAATTCAAGGTTAGGGCAACTGCTGATCAATTTTTGTCAGATTCCGATGGCGAAGGTTGCCTAGTACTTAGCCAAATTGAAGACCTTTACATCTACAGAAGTAGCATCTGAAAAGTTCGCTCTGTAAACAGAACCCTGAACTCCATGAGCCAAGCAAACTGCTCTCATCAACGTACTGGTTGGACTTGAAATTTGTTGGTAAGGACTCTTCGAGATGTGACAATGGCTAATACATCAGATTGAGATGGGCTTTTTCTTCTTCGTAGTCTCATTGATATATACAGAAAAACTGAAGCAAGAAATGTTGATACAAATACAATCGCCACTGCAACAAGCACCAATAGGAGCAGTTTTCTCCTTCTGGACCTACGCGAAGAAGAGCGGCAACAAGGTGGGATATGCAGCCGAGGAGTACAGCAAAAGCTATTCATTTGACATAAAAGATTGATGAGAGAAGTTCTCAAAAGGGTCCTCCATTTGGAATTCCTCGCCTTAATCTGTTAAAAAATACATTTAAAAATTTCAAAAGTTGCAGTACCTCTGATGACTTGGGAAGCATACCCGAAAATTGAATCCCCATTGGTTTTTGGAACATGGGGATTCTATTGAATAAGGAATGGAAAAATCATTTTCAGTAAGCGTTACATTTTAGTGAGGAAAATACGAAAAAAATATTTAAAAAATTAAAGTACAAAGTTACACACGTTATAAGATTTGTATAATGATTTTTGGGTTTTTCTCATTCCTGACTTATACACAAGGTTTATAGGTCTTATTGAAAAATTAGGATACATTTTAATGCCGCTTTCAGATTATGTTATAATTTAGTTAATGTAGATTTTTTACTTATTAGATCAAATACTAACTTATTCGTGTACACATATATATATGTATATATATATATATATTAAAATTTGCATTTATTTCAGCAAAACAAATACTAACTTATATTTATAGTTTTTAATTTTGCAATTTCTTTACATGCCAATTTCAGTTGATCTTTGTTTTCATGAACTCAAATGTATTATAGTTAAAAGTTTATTGTTTTTTATAATTTTTTTAACACATGTATTGTATATGTGTATGTATCGATAATTTGTTTAATTTAACAAAATAAGATCGGTATGGCATAGGTCCATTATTAAGCCTAGATCACTTGCCAAATTAGTCCAAGCCCATGTATCATAAAGGCCCATACAAAAGCCGCTTGGATTAGGAAACTGCAGATCCTAGACGCGCTCTCGCGTTTTCTATATAGAGATTCACGACCTCATCAAGGCAAAACATTTTTGTAATTAAAGAGAACTCCGGGGTTCTTTTCCGAAATCTGTCCACAAGAAAGAAAAGGAGGTAAAAGGGGGAAGAAAAGGAAGAGAGCTGTAATCACATGGGTTGCTGTTTGGTTGATGGGACCTGCACCCCCGCCCAACACCCTGTTCTTTTCCCTGTCTCTCGCTCTGTCTTTGTTTTCTTTCTTCTCTCCTACCGACAATTATGTGCTCTCAACCATGAGAAAATTTCACGCAAATTACAAAGTTGAAAATTCTTAAGTTTTTCTTTCTTTCTTTTTTTTTTTGTTATTTTGGTTCGGCACCGGAATTTATATACGTTGTTGTTCGTTCAATGGCTGACGATAAGGTAAATTTTCTTTCTAGCTATATTTATTTCTTTAAAATCCCTACAAGAAATTGCGTTCCATAAGCAAGAAAGTTTTCTGGAAAATATGGTGCTCTGAATCTTTTTCTATTTAATCTTTTTTTTTCTTTTGTTTCCAAAGAAATTGCAGATTTTTTTTTTTTTTGGTGACAGTTTTATTTTTTATTTTTTTCTTTTAAGTTTTAGATGAGCTATAAGAACAGAACTCTTATACATATTGGGCGTTGGATTTCGTCACATTTGGTCTTGTTTGTTACTGAGCATTAGTTTATTGTTTGTAGCACAGTCTGTGGCAAATGGGGACTAGATTAGGGATTTAAGTCCTTGTTTTTTTTCCTTTGATCTCGTCCTTGTCCTCGTTTTTTTTTTCCCTCTACTATAGGGCTGGCTGATAGTGGGCTTAGCGTCTCTGTTGGTAATGTTTTTGTTTATTTTCTTTGTATTTCTTTGAATCATGACTTGATCTTTACTGAAGGATTTTTTTTATAATACTAATTTGTGATACTTGATCGGATTAATCCCGTTCTTTATTTCTTTCTCTAGATGTTTACATGACAACATGGTTCCTGAATCATAGTTAGATAACTTATTTGTGATTACTAGTTGCTTATATGCTTTTCAACTTGGTAAAGGTTATATTATGGTTTTTGATATGATTATCTCTCACTTCTTGTAGGAGATGTCTGCTCCTGTAATGGATGGGAATGGTGCTGTCACCGGTCACATAATTTCCACAACCATTGGAGGCAAGAATGGAGAACCTAAGCAGGTAAACAATTTATTCCTTGGAGCTCATATTGACTGATTATGAGCATATTTATGTGTAATGATTTATGCATTCATGTCTTGTTATGGTTGGGGCTGTAACTAGAGTCCCTGGCAGCTTTTGGCTGGTATCTAAATCTGTGATTGGATACATTTTTGGGCTCAGCTCATTATGCTAGTAAGTGGAAATGTGTAATGCAACTAAATGAGTGCTACTCAGGTTTGGATTGAATATAGCTTGCTGCCTTTTAGCTTGGGTAGAACAATTCCCAGCCAATTGATCATCTTTTAGTGCTAGCATGTTATATCAAGCCAAACCTTTGAGCAGCTTAAACTCATGTAAACTTCTATTACATGCCTACACAGAGTAGCATATAGCTCAATTATTAGCCACCAATTGTTTCCTTAATCACTAACTATTATCTGTTTGAGCCACAACTAGATGGTTTTTTTTATTACTGGGAATTCCAGTTCAATAAAAGGAAAAGAAAAGGAAGAATATAGTATTAAACCTTTTTGTATTGTTTGAATATTTTGCAGACGGTTAGTTATATGGCAGAGCGAGTTGTGGGGACTGGTTCATTTGGAGTTGTGTTTCAGGTATATATATATTCATGTTCCATTGAAGTTATTGTGGTCACTGTCATGTTTTTTGTTAATTTTTTTTCTATTTGTAACTTTACTTCAGGCAAAATGCATTGAAACTGGAGAGTCTGTTGCTATAAAGAAGGTTTTACAAGACAGAAGATACAAGAACCGTGAACTGCAGTTAATGCGGACAATGGATCATCCTAATGTTGTTTCTCTAAAGCATTGTTTCTTTTCAACTACAAGCAAAAATGAGCTTTTTCTCAATTTAGTTATGGAGTATGTCCCAGAAACCATGTTTCGTGTTCTGAAGCATTATAGTAACGTGAACCAGAGAATGCCACTCATTTACGTGAAACTTTATTCCTACCAAGTAAGTGGTGTGTTTCCTTGTAAGTTGTATATGACATACATTTGTCTTCTCTCTACATGATAATGATGATATGTCTTGCAGATTTTCAGAGGGTTGGCTTACATGCACTCTGTTGCGGGAGTGTGCCACAGAGACTTGAAGCCTCAAAATGTCCTGGTATGCATTAAGAGAATCATTTGAACTAATGAATTGAGTTGAGGATTGGTGGTCTTTTTATTGATATCACCTGTTTCCTGTGTAGGTTGATCCTCTAACTCATCAGGTTAAAATATGCGATTTTGGAAGTGCAAAAGTACTAGTAAGTGCCACTCTTTTAATTTCAATACCTAAACTGCTTCTTATTTTGTTGTTTGATCTTGTTGGTGATAATAACTAGAGAATTCCAGCTTCATTCTTTCCATACAAATTGATGTTTGACGAAGTGGCGTTTCTAGTTGTATTTCTTTCTTTTGCTACCATTTGTTTCTGAAAACCTAATTAGAGTTTTTTTTTTCTTTAAATGTTCTATTAATTTTATAAATAGGTGAGAGGTGAAGCAAACATATCTTACATTTGCTCACGATTTTATCGGGCTCCTGAACTCATTTTTGGTGCAACGGAATACACTACCTCAATTGATATTTGGTCAGCGGGTTGCGTCCTTGCTGAGCTTCTTCTGGGCCAAGTGAGTAGTAGCATTCTCACTTCTGCCACCACTGAAGTACTTGCTTGTTTTATTTTCTGTTTCTTTTTTTTTTTTTTAACATTCATACGTATTTGGTCTGACTTTATAATGCAATGTGTAGCCGTTGTTTCCTGGAGAGAATGCTGTGGATCAGCTTGTGGAAATCATCAAGGTACCCTTTCATCATTATCTCCAGGAATAATGTATAGTATAGTCATAGTTTTACATTTTATCTATTTTTTCTTCCAGGTTCTTGGAACTCCAACGCGGGAGGAAATTCGTTGTATGAATCCAAACTATACTGATTTTAGGTTCCCACAAATAAAGGCACACCCTTGGCACAAGGTACAGATCTCCACTTTTAAAGTTTTGTATGATCCCAGAGAAGGAACTTTATATCTTTGTTGTCTGTTTCTTGCTTGCCAATTATTGTTATTAATATCATCACTGCATCTTCTTCACATTATCATAATTGTTTGTGCTCAGAGAAAAATGTAAACTGAGCATCTTAATCAGTAATTGTTCAATCAAAAGGGATTGAAAACAAAAAGTACGTATTTTGCAACACTTGAGGGAATGTGGTGTGGACATCTGGGAACATTCAAGGCTTCATGCTTCTACTAATAATTGGATACTGAGCTTCAAGAGAGAGGTGAAATATTTGAATGCAAATGAAGTCTTGAACAGTTCTCCCTATTTACTTGATGATGTAGTTTTCCCAGTTTCTGACTTTTCAGAGTAAATTCATGTACCAAAGAGTGCAATACAAAAGTGGTATGTTTGCCTGGGCATGTAGTGAGAGATTTGTGGCAGTGGATTGGCGTGATGGAAAAGGTTCTGTTCAAGAGGATCTGGGCCATGCGTTATTACCCCCACATAGAGAATGGATATCTGACTTTTGGTCTTTACAGACTCAGTTGTAAGGCTTTCTGTGCAAGAACTGTGGTTTCGCCATTCTGAATTGCGTCTCAAAGAGAGTTACAATATCACCTTCATGGTATCTTGAGGTCTCTGTATTTGTTAGCTTACAACCATATCATAGTGAACCACACAGGCTCCCAGCCCAGGATAGAAAATAATTACTAAACTGGTAAGGGAAATGAAGAGGAAGAACACAAAATAAAGAAAAAGGAACAGCTTCTATGATCAAAGTGCCTTGTGGAGTATGTTCTGGTCATAGTATATTTTTATAGTTCTATTTTTATTGCTTGCCCTACAATACTGTAGTGTACAATAGTCTCTAAAGTGTGCTTATGTGGAGCTCTAGATATAATCTTTGTATCCTTTTCATAGGTATTTGTAAAATTGATTTTCCCAGCACCTATGCCATGCTTTCAGGTTTTTCAAAAACAGATGCCTCCAGAAGCAATAGACCTTGCCTCCAGGTTGCTGCAATACTCTCCAAATCTGCGTTGCTCTGCAGTGAGTTTCTCCACTTTCCTTTTCCAGAGTTTGATTGATCTTTTGTAATGTAATATGTGGTGGTTAGTTGAAGTAAATAGTATTTTAATCTCGACCTCATACTGATGTGTAATTGGCCTGCTTGTGGTATAAATATGATGTTTATTTGTCTATTTTTTGATGAGGATAATTCTTGTTGCAGCTAGATGCATGTGCTCATCCTTTCTTTGATGAGCTTCGAGCACCTAATGCTCGACTGCCAAATGGTCACCCACTGCCACCGTTGTTCAACTTCAAACAGGAGGTGTGTACATTTGGGTTCATTGTGGCAATTTCTTGCTCTTTCTAATCCAACAATAAATTTCCATAGAGAATCCAATTTTTTACTGAATTAATTATATGTCTAATAAATGTTTTGTTCTTTTTATCATAACGGGAAGTCTTTGATGGAATGTCAACTCCAGATTAATCTACTTTTCCATTTTTTGTAAGCTCTAATGAGTTAGGATGATTTTGCAAGAAAGTGCCGTAAAGTTGAATTTTTTCTATTTAAAAAAATTACATCCTTTCTGGGATGGAGTATAGTTGTAGTTGAATTTTGTGATTCTAGTTTAGGCTTTTTTTTTTTTTTAATATTATAAAAAATTAAAAAAATTACAAAATACCTACCAAACAAAAGGTTTTACAAAACTATGGTAAAGAGTTACAACATGTAACCCTTTCTCAAATTTTTCTTTTCTTTTTTAAATAACTGAGAAAGTAATGCTTTCGCGTGAAAGCATGAAACTTTCATTTTTTTATTTTTTATTTTATTTCAAACTGGCATTATTGGTGTCCGCCGGGCGGCCTGTAACAGCCTTAAAGGCTTTGTGTAGTGAGGCCTGCGGCCCATTTTTTTTGTTAAAAAAAAGATTTTTAGGGAAGGTGTTCCTTCTGTTCTTTTTTTTTTTTTAAATAAATGTGCATCTATTTTTTTTTTCTAAAAAATTTAAAACATTTGAAAGGCGTCAATGTAACGCCTTCCAATTTAAAATAAAAAATATCAAAGCGTCAGCCGGTGTAATGCATTAACACTTTCTCAATTATTTAAAAAAAATAAGATAAATTTGTGAAAGCGTGACATGCTGTAATTTGTAACTATAGTTTTGTAAAACCTTTTGTTTGGTTAGATTTTGTAAATTTTTTATAATAATTTTTTTTAAAAAGAGCCTTCTAGTTTATCCTAATTATTATTATATGTTCTTATTTTTTCGTGGTTTAGCTTTCCGGTGCCTCTCCAGATCTCATCAACAAGCTGATACCAGACCATGTGAAAAGACAAATGGGTCTACAGTTTTTTACCTCCTATGAAGGCATGACGTGAATTATATTTAGTACTGGGTTATGCTACTTAATGTGTTGAAGAACAGGAAGGGTTCTAAAGCACCTCTAACTGAGGGTTAGCCTGACCAGTGGCATCTCTTGCTACGAGGACTAGTACAGAAGGGGGCAGCCAGCAGGCTGCTCTGCATTGTTTCTCTATACATGCTGTTTTCTACTCTGTTTCTCCTTCTGCAACCATCATCCCCTTCCTCTCTAAGCAGCATACCAGGAAAGGAGATCCTTTTGGTATATGTTTGGTAACTGACAAGAAAGCTTGCAACAGGCACTATATGGAATGTATAAATAGGTAAATGCCCCAAAAGAGTAGCCCGATCCGAAAATAGCAGGTTCTTTTTCTTTTTTCTTTTTCCTATTTTGATCTGCTTCTCTTTTGTTTCAACCTGGTGTCACGGCTGACTTTTACATGCTGTGAAATAATATTGTTGCTTATAGTGACATATATGTAATTTATTCTACTCATTGCTTTCTCTTCACTTGCTTCCCCAAGAATTTATTATTATTTTTCCCTCTAATTTGTGCTTGATGTGTTAATGGATATTAATCTAAGCATGTATGTTTGCCATAAACCTATGCTGTTTCCCGACATCAATATGCATCCGCCTCAGTGTTAGTGGTGTTTGTGCCTGGGCAATCCATCTGCTTTCTACAATAAAATAGTTGGAACTTTGTAGGAGAAGAGAATGGAACTGCTCCTGGATGAAAATCATAAGGGGTGATTTAATGCAGATGAATTAGAAAAAGCTGTGGAACTTTTGGGGCCCGATGGTCATGTTTGCTTCACTGTAAGAGTGTAAAGTTCATTCCTTGGGCTATGTTTTGGTCTGATGATTTTAGCGAAAAAACATTTTCTTCACTTCAAATGATAATAATGTTGTGCTTTGTTTTTCTTTATATTCTTTCCTTTCCCTTTTTCTTTTGTCGCCAAAAATAAAGGTCCAAACATAGCATAAATGTCTTGCCTTAAAAGTTACTCAATCATCTTGGGTCCAAACAGCTTTCTGAGAATAGTCTCAGTTCATTTCTAGTCCTTCAAAATGCATTTCATTTTATGTTTAATTTTATATTTTATATTAGAAATGTACGTTAAATGTACAAAATATTTTTTTAAATATAAATTTATCATAAAATACATATATTTGATATGTGTATATAAAATGAAATGTATGATAAAACATCAAATTATAATATAATATTTGAAAGTCCAAAAAGCCTAATCCATTTGTAGTCAATGAGCACTTTTCCAAGTTTTTTGGGCCAGTGAACGCGTTTTTGTTGTTTGATTACAGTTGTAACTGGGGCTCATTTGAATTAATTTGTCTTAAAATAACTCATCTTGTTTGTCAACATTGTGCCGATATTTTATTGATGATGGTCAGCAGAATTATTGTAGAAAATATTCACTTAAATAATTACAGATAAACTGAAATATTTTATTCTAATTATTAATTTTGAAAAGAATATATGTTTTTAAATTGAGTAAGTTTAAAGTTCATACTTTTCAGAGAGCAATGTTTTAGTCGAATGAGCAGACAATAATTGTAATCCAACGGTAATAATCTTATACCACTTTTACATATTCCTACCTAATTCTTTAAGGTAGTTTGTTGAGTTGGTACAGTAAAAAATATACATATATTCTTACTTAATTAATCTTTTGTGGTACTAATAATGTTGTTAACAGTAACAATGCACTGATTTAATATGAACTGCACATTTGGTATAAAAACACTCAATTTAGACTATAAGAGTTTTCCTCCAACTTCTTTTCTCTCGTGCACAAACAACAAATATGTTACAGACAACAAAGATAAAATCTAGTAGCTATCATTTATTTCCAGACTCGGAAACTCTGATTTAATTTCAGATTTTCCTTCCTCACTCCACCTTCCGCCCCTCTCCTTGACCCCTTCTCTCTTGTCGTCTTGCTCACCTACGAAAATGTTCATCCATTGAAGTGCCTAATTCCGTCGCTCCTTCGAGTAAGTTTTCCTTTCTTTCCTTAATTTTTGGATGTCTTTTTCATGCCATATATTGAAATATATCTTCTGCTTCCGTTTATCAAATCGTTTCTTACTCGGGGCTTCTAACATTATGTGTTTCTTGAACAAATTGCCCGAATATCACACTCAGAAAACGGATTCCGAGTCTATCACCTTCTCAGATATAAACCCATTATCCCTTCTTTTGCCCGCAGCCCTCAGCCCCCGTATGCTCATTTGGAATTCACTAATTTAACTAACAGAACAATTCCCCAAAACAAAAAAAACGGAAAAATGAAAGTGGAAAAGAGCCCGAGGTCCAGCAAAAGATTTCCAGATAACTGCAATCACGCCTGCCGAGACAAGAAGAAGAAGCGGGTGAAGAAGAGCTTCGGGCCCAAAAGAGTTCATCTCCGAGGTTTTCTTTTTCTTATCGTAAAAGTACGGTATAGGGTTCGTTGGAATGATGATGGTGTAAGTTGAAGCCACTTTAGCCGCCAGAATTCACTTTCTCCTAATTTGATGAACTTTGATGCATTCATATGCATTTGCATTGCAGATTTTATGTTGGAATTGTATTGTTTCAGATTCTTGAACTTAATACCTATTTTTGATTCGTATGCTAATTACATGTTTTTCTTTTTTCCTTTTTCCTACTTCCAGAGAGGGTGAATAATTTCAATGGCAAAACGAAGAGTTAGCAAAAATACTAAACAATCTATGAGCAACAAAAACAATGGCTATCATGATGGGTTCCCATTAGTCAAGACAGAAGAAGCATTTCAAGACCATGAAGGCATTAAGTTTCACCATTACTGTATATAATTTTATCCACGTATTGTTTGTGAGCGTGCCAACTTAGTCTTGTTTTTACGTCTGTGAAATGTGGTAAAAAAGAAGGAAAGAGCAAAATAATAGATAGCATTTTTGTAGAGTTATCAAGACCCACAATATTCCGTTGGAACCTAGCTTTGCATTTGTAGTATGATTTGATATCAGGTTCAAAAATTCCCTAATTTCTCAGTGAGCTGTGTTTTCAACTTGGGTGACTGCAGAACTTTTTTACAGATTTTTAATAATTTTGACATTGACTCATTGTGCTATTATCATGCAATTACTTTCTGAAGTGAGCATGAAGAAATTGTATAGTTTGTTTTCCAACTCTTGCCCAAAATTGTTCTACTTTTTCTATTTGATGATCTTAAATGTTTTGGATGCCCTTGTTGAGTTTGAATTTACTTTTTGCTCGTGACTACAGTTATCATATTTGGATGCTGGAGTTGATCATGAGTGACGGAATCATTTTTTTATGAGTAATTTTTAATTCCACCATCTGAAGTATAAAAAATATTATATTGATGATTCTAGGGACTAAAATCTATTTTTTTCATATCTTCTTATACACTACCAAGTTCGGCTTAAGTCTCGCTCTGAAATAACGTATCATTAGCTAAATTTCCAAGTTGATCAGTTCCCAAAAATCTGTACTTTTTATTTGAAATTCATGTATGTCTGTTCTTCTTCATAGAAGTTACTCTCTCATTCATCTCCCATGAATCCTCACAAACATCAGAATCAAGCTTCTGCAATTCTTGTTTGTTTTGAAAGCATGCGTTGTTATCCTATATGGTAATGGAATTAATAATTTTTCTTCAGTTGAAAATCAAAGTGTTGCAATCAGGGCTCTTCGGAATGTGAAGATTGAACAATTGCGGACTATGTTAAGGTTACTTCTCTCCTATTTCAGCAAGGAACAATTTCAAGTTCCTGTACTGCAATTTTTCAAAGAAAAACTTCCAAACATATTCATTGCAGAGACTTGAAAAGGATGGCCAGTGTGAAGTGCAATGGAAAGACAAAGATGTGAACTTAGTTATGAACCAGGCTGATGAAAAGACACTACATGCTTCTCTTCTACATCGGCTGTCAATAGCTTACCCTGATTGCACTGCTGGCTTTGAATTCTCAAATAAATCTGGTTTAAGAAATCCCTTTTTGATGTATATTAATGTGCTGAACCCAATGTTTTGTCCTGTTGTCTGACACAATCTATTGATTTGTGTCAGTGAAAACAGCCTTTTTTGGTGCTGATAAATTTCCGATCTGGAGTCTTGTATGTTCTTTTTCAATTAATTTTCTGTTGGAAACTTTCTAGTGTATCCGTTCACTTATCTTTGTTTGTGTGAAACAATGCACCTGCATTTGTTGAACAATTGAAATATTCAGATTTTTTTCTTTCAATCTATCCAAGTTTTTTATGGTGGAAATAGCTCAAGGATTTTGTCATCTCTCAGATCTCATTCTCCCAAATTCAAAAATTCTCAGGTCTTGGAAGAGCCATCTGATTCTCAGATATTAGATTTGAAGGATGGCATGCAAACGCCAGATGCATGTACTTTTACACCGCCTTTAACTGTGATACATGCAATTCATTAAAGCTTCCTACTCATAAAGTTTAAAGCTTCTTTCAACCTTTATTTGCTGAAGTAGATAGAAGGGTGGATATCTCTTTTTTTCATCAATTATTTTTATCCTCAAGACAGACTCTTCTTGGAGGAATACAGGAATCATTGCAACCCTTTTCTGTTATTGGTTTCTATTTATAGGTCTATTGGATAAAGTTACATTTAGTTTTATAATCTATGGATAAAGTTACATTTAATTGAAACTCTGAAACTGGTAGGCGGTGATACTTAAATGTCACCGCGGTTTGTTTTTCACTCAGAAGACCTCAGTGGGCTTAGTGGATATCTTAGCCATAGGAGTGTGATTACCTTTGTAGGAATCTCATTTTGATCGTTGATATGAAATAAGTATTTGGTGGCTATCTCATTTGTTTTCTGGTATCTTGAGTTTGTTAGTTGTGGCATTATGACTCCAGGTGAGTAATAATAGGCTGTCTGTTGGAATGACACCAAAAACTCTCAGGCTTCCGAAGCCTGGGGAGATGCTTCTATCTGTACATGGCTTGCCTCTAGGTGTTTGCAAGGAAGACAACATGGAAACAATACAAGGTATGCTTTCCTCTATTGTGAGTTTTGCACCTTTGAGGTCCTAACGTGATTTTTGAAACGTAGCCACAGATATTTTCAGTATGTTGACATTTACTAATGAAATTGTTTCAACTCTTTTGATAGCTTTTTCAGATGTTGACATGGCAGATATTTCCAACTATTTCGAACTAGATTTTCTTATAAATATTTATGCATAAATGTAGTACAACCTTTGTATAAAATCCATTGGTATCATGTTGCAGAGACAGCCGATGGTTGAATGGTAAGAGTGGCAGAATCATGGTTGTACAGGAAGATGTATTTGCATTTGTTGAGGCCCATTTTAATGCAGTTGTATATTGTGTCCTTGTTGGCTGGTAAGTGAACACATGCCACGTTAATATAAATATATGGAGCAATTGATAATTGATTGGAAATTTTCTTTCAGATCCTCTCAGAAGCATGAGTTGTTCCTGTTGTATGTGAAGTTGGAATCCGTTGCTTGTCTCTCTTTCCTTCCTTTTGTTGCTTATCAGGCAAAAATGGAAAAAAACTTTAATATGTAAACTTTAATCTTATTTGGTAAGTAATGTAGTACCTGTAAAGAGATGCAGACGGACCTATATAGGTTTGAAATACTTGTCGATTCATACTTTTTTTTATCTGGAACAACTCTATGCTGCTACTTCCAACATATGGAAAAAAAACCTATTTCAGAATTAATTAAGAGCAACCAAGTTTTTTGGTAAATATGTAGAGGTTCATATTTTCCTGAGATTGGATCATGCAATTTAGTCCTGATATTGACCTAGTTACTTGTAAGTTTTTGATATGTTTATGAAGAGGAATTTAGATAAGAGAAAATACCAGGAAAAGCAAAGCAAAAACAGAGAGATGGATAAATGATTAAAGTTGAAAGATGTGTACAACTGGATAACACTTGACCAGGTGGACATGAAATTATTTCGGTATCATTAAAAAATCCAAAACCTGTGGACTGGACACCTGAAATGCTTCACGCTTTGATGTTCCTTGTTTCTTTTTCTTTTGAGAGAGTGTAATGCCAGCAAATTCGAGGAATGACGCCAATCACTCTTCAGACATACAGTTGTCTGTAGGGTCCTTAATTTTCATCAACCCATAGTCACATATTTTTTCAAAATATGTATATGAAAGATCATCTATATATTTATTTCGTAGTATGAATTTTTGTATCATTTTATGGGTTTATTTTAATTCATGATAGTTAAAAAGTAATCATATTTTATTATTTAAAAAGATAAGTCATTTGAAAAAAGAAAAAGAAAAAACAGAAAGATAATTAAAACAAAAAGAGATAAAATGGGTTAAGTGGGATACATAAATCCACACAAATATCTCTTAACATGGATCGATTTTGATGATTACTATGACTAAGATTATATAATTATATCAAATTCGAAGTCGATGAATGTTTGAATGTTTGACACAATTAGGTTTGATGATTACTATGACTAAGATTATATAATTACATCAAATTCGAAGTCGATGAATGTTTGAATGTTTGACACAATTAGGTCATTATAATTCGACACCCTTCTTTATCCTGAGGTTGATTGTTACCAACTTGTTTGTTTGCTGACAAGGGATTGACTTGTAGGCAAGTAAACAAGCTCATATGTAATTGTTTGTGATCATTATTATGTGTTGGAGAAGTCGAATCCTCCACCTCATCGTTGCAATGGACCACGGGCTGAACACATCCTTGATTATTTTAGTTGTTGGACATACTTGATTATTTAAGTTGTTAGACTTTGGACACTTGGAAAGATTCCTAATTTTTAGAGATCAATCTACCTTTTAACAGTTCATGTGCATCCACACATAAATATACATATTTATAACTTTTAACAAGTGTTACAATGAATTCATATTATATCGCATTCACCATTCTTTCACATCGTACATACATATACCTAAAACTATGTGTAAATTAATGAAATGTGGATCTTTATCTAATTTAGTTGAATATAGCATATTCAATTCACATCAAGATTAGTAACTTGCAACTTTATTCAAGCTATGTACATTATTTCACATCGTGACAGCATAAATACATTTGATTCTCGAAATAAGGTAACACGAATTTCCTTTTTTCTTGGACTGTCTGACTTCTACAAAAAATAAATGAACAAATAAAAAGGCTGGACCCGAAATAAATAAAAAACAAACAATTAGAGGACAAACAACAAGAAAAAAACAAAAGAAACAAAAATCGCCCAGGCCGGCCATTATTAGATGCGATTTTTTCATTCGCCTCCTCCAAACGCCCAAGCATGGTGAATCTTCCGTCCTCAGTGAAGAAGGAAACTTGTTTGACAAACCCTGGCCGTCTTTCAGCCAAAAAGAAAAGATCATTACTTCTTATGGCAAGCTAATATCATTGTCACATATTCATACACGCTTCCATATCGACACGCCAACATTATTAAACTGTAAGTAATAAGTTCTTGTGTAGATTATATAGAAAGAGCGAGAGAATAGTGGGGGTGAAGTCAACTATTATTATGCTTGGAGATATGTGTCCCTCTGTAGATTGTTTCTAGACATATTGGGATTCTGTGGTTTGATTATTTCCGGTTCAGAATTTGATTTTGTACGAGAGATTGATGGATCAAGAATTGAGAGAAACTAATCAAAAGGCCACCAGCCAAGGTGCCAGTGATAATTCAAGAAATTCGGAGACTGTAATTGCAGTAGGAGCCATTGACTTTCCAGATACAAATGCAAAGTCAAATGAGTCAGCGCTAAACAAGGCAGTAATGGAGGACGAGGCGGCAAATATGGAAGGGGAAGATAAATGGTCATCTTGTTCGATTGATGTCAGCTGCGACGATTTTGTGGGGGAAATTCAGAGGGTCTGTAGAATATGTCATTTGAGTGCAAAGGAAAGTGATAAAAGTTTAGTTGAACTGATGGAGCTTGGCTGTGGATGTAAAGGTGAGCTTGGAGTCGCGCATTTGCATTGCGCTGAGGCTTGGTTTAGAGTGAAAGGGAATAGGTAATTTTGTTTTATCGAAATTTCCTAATTTATATTTTCATTGCATTGTCTGGTTGATTGCTTGTTGGTCAATGGATTTCTCAGTTTTGCTAAAGTTCTGTTATGTTGATTTTTCCACGGTTGTTTGTCATTTATCTGTCTTCTGTTGGTGATCTAGTTTGATATTTTTGGTCTTTTCAGCCCCAACTTCTGCACTATTTTAACCGAACTTGGAAATTATTACTCGAAAGAGAATATTTTATGGCAATAACAAAGACTCTTTTTCTCGACATGCATATTTTGGTTATGACGTTAAAAAATGTAAGGTTATGGAGTATATTTTGTGAGTCCTTATTTTCAAAAACTTTGGCTTGCACTCCAAATACTTGGGAAAAAAAGACTGCTTGAAACAATTACAATAAAGTGACTGTGCTTTGATGAAAACATGATAATGACTGTAAATCTTGAGGTTCCTACCATGCTTTAGCAGCTCTGCATGTTATCGACTTGGTATTCTCCCCTCCGCCTCCGGATGACTTTTCCCCATGTGTGAGTGTCAAGGCATACTTTTGATTGTAAGAGGATTGAAGATCTGAACTTCTATGGCAGTGAATTCTTCTCAGTTGAATTGCATATGAGTTTTGACTGGCAGAGTGGGATTTCATGATCAGTTAATTGAGTTTCAGAACAGGCAATTTCAGCAATCTTCCCTGCTAAACAATATAGTTAATAGCTGCCAGCAATGCCCTACTTTCGGACCCTGTGATTTAACTCTTCACAGTTTCATCTCTGAGCCCTGAGGCCTTCATTTTTTTCTCAAAGCAAGAAAAGATTATTTTACAGTCAAACACTTGCATTGCTCTACCTCCCAACCTAGAAAGTTAAAACAGTTTATGAATTTCGGCTTTGCAAAAAATCTATTACTTCTTGTGACCCAGTTGCTTGTCATTAAAGTATTTATAATTAGTGCACAAGGGTTTAAATTCATACTTGGTGATGAAATGTTGTCATGCCTTTTAATATTCTATAAACTACTCTTTGAAATTGCTGGTGCAGGTTAGACTATGCAGACTTGAATTCACATTACCTAAATTGGACTTATGCAAATGGAAATTTTGAATACATATTTTTCTGATGCTTGTGCTACACAGATATTTCTGTACTCAGCTTGTTAGCTTTTGTGAAACTGGGAGTATTAGAAATCTAGTATGCTGTAATCTGCAATTTAATTGAACCAGTTCGTGAGTTGTACAATTTGGCTTGCTTTGAGGTCCTTCACCTTGTTTTCATTTCTTTTCTTTTTGGCAATATATGATTTGTTTCAATTTGTGCTTGTAGATTGTGTGAAATTTGTGGCGAGGCTGCAAAAAATATCACAGGTGTTGGTGACAATGGATTCATGGAAGAGTGGAACGAGAGGAGATCTGCTGATAGTGGTACTAGCACATCAAATGGCAGCAGAAGATGTTTGCGTGGACAGCCCTTATGTAACTTTTTAATGGCATGTCTGGTTATAGCATTTGTTCTTCCCTGGTTTTTCCGTGTAAATATGTTTTAATGCAACTTCATCCACGAAACGACCGTCATTATACTTGTTTAAAGTGAAGAGCCCTTTTTCGACTGTGCCACCATTTTCTTTCTTGTTTTTGAAATTTGTTATCGGTGTCTGCATAGTCTTCTGAATGCTAGGCTGAATTATTAGCCTTCCATGACGGATTGTGTATGAGTCTTGGATGCAACGAACATGCATTTTCAATCAAAGGAGGTCATATTATATATGGCTTGGGTGTAAAAGATCTTGGTTTGTTTAGTGGTGGTGTGGCGCTGGGCGAAGTGGCTAGAGCCTGTGGATGGTTTCTTGGGCATTCAATTACACAATGAAGCTAAAAATTACTTTTAGCCCAACAGCTACAGATTAGTCCGTATAAGTTAATTGAGGCAGAAAAAAAGAAAAAATGAAAACAGTACTCATTTGTGGTGTAATTGAAGCTAAATCTTGACTAACTGCAATACCACCAATAAAACAATGAATATATCAAAAAAAGGAAGTTCAAGCAGTGTCAAACAATTGAAGTGGCTTCCGTTTCATGGAGAAGCGTCGTTTAGTGACCTGATTAGGAGCTCTACAAGCTCACTCTTTTTAAGTTTTGAATAACCCCTGATCCCTTTAGATTTCGCAACTTCTTTTAATTGAGGAAGTTTCATTTCCTCAAACTTCTTGGATTGCTGATCATTGTCGGCATCTGTTGCCGGCAATGTTTCATTTTTCGGTTCAATTTTATCTCTTGGAATTGATGGAGTGGGTGTTGCTGGTAATGTTTCATTTTTCAGCAGAACTTCGTCTCTTGGGCTTGATAGAGTGGGTATTGGAGACCTTCTCGTGAAATGTGATGGCGGCCTTGTCGATTTCAAGCCCATCGTTGATAAACGTTCTGCTCTCTCCTCTTTCTTCATTGAATCCTTTTGCGGAGCCAGGAACTTATCCCCTTTCTGGCCTAAAGTCTTCCCTGTCAGGGAGCAAAAACTAAGTTCAGACCAATAAAGAACACCAATAATCACAAGAATCTTCGACATACAATGCGGTTTACGGGCACCCTAGCAGATAACTGAGATGTATGATTCACATCTAGCCAAATCATCATCGATGTTAAGACGATAACCAACAACATGGAACAAGGCTGATTATTGATATCAATGAAACTGATAATAATCCCTTTGCTCATTTACTATAGGTTAATATTTTTCTGGTAGTATTGAGATATTTGAGTCTTTTGAATTTTGTAATTTACACTCTCCATCCATATTCTTTAGCATATTCATCTGTAAAATGGCATGAACGCATTTTTATAAACTAAAATCTCATTTTCCCCGAAAGTAACATTATCTGTCTAACCTTTTCCTCGTGTCCTTGATTGGTGAAGAACTTCCAAAATTGATTCAGCCGAAGGCTTATCTTCAGCAGCCTTTGAATTTCTCTTCTTGGAATTTATAGTCTCCCCTTTAGAAATTGAAGACTGTATTCTCTTAAAGAGAGCTAGGATCTCTTCCTTGTTAGGTGACAAAGATGATCCACCATCAAAAGATTGAGTATTATCCTCTAGCCCCTCTGCTTTAGGTGCCCTTCCTGGGGAAGGGTTCTTTTGAGGCCTTTCTCTGTTTCCATCAGCTCTTATGCTTGAGACGAAAGGCCTATCTGCTATTTCTGCCAAATTGAACAAGCTGCATCAAGAAATGATACCTCAGTTTGATGTTAGAAAATTTAAAATTGTTTACGACCCATGTAAACCATGGAGATTGAAAAGAGACTCAAACAGTTTTATTTGAAGTCCCTAAATACCAAAACAAATGTTAAACCAGAAAAAACAATAGACCAATGAAAATGCATAATGAACACATGTTTGGCATTTTGGATCCTCTCTTCCAATTTGTGTTTGGAACTGCAAGTTTGGGGCATAAATGCCACATCCTGAATTGCATGTATTATCGAGAAGTGCGCCGTTGGCATCTAATTCGAATTCAATGGAAATCCAGCGGCATTTAGGCCACATTACCTCAGATTACTAGAATGCAGTGCTTAGATTTCTCTGGAAATTTTCTAGTAGGGTGTATGGATAATATCTGTCCTTGTGAATTTCGCTATACCAAATTTCTCTCTCTCTTAGATTATATGAACAATAGCATAAAAAGATTGCAGAAAATTTTGAAAATTTCACAAAAAAAATAAAAAAAAATAAAGGACAATTCGGAGAGAGAGAGAGAGAGAGAGAGAGGGACTTTCTCGTGCAAACTAAATTCTTGTGTATCCCAATGTCGGAAAATAATCAAATTTCAAAGAATAATCCAAAAAAATCTACCTCCCAAGTTCAAATAACAGAACCAACAAATATCTAGAGCAAAAACAAATGTGGAAACGCAAACAAGATAGAAATGGATTAACAAAAGCCAAGATTACAGAATATCAAGAAGTAAAGATATAAATCAAGAAAAGGCCAAAGCTTATACCTTTCAGAGAAAAAAATGGTTTTCCGAATTTGGGTCTGCTCAAGGCAGAAAACGATGGCAAGTGAAGAAGGGAATGCGGATAGAGAACAGATCCTCCCATATTTTCTTGGCAAATCTTTAGATGCTCGGCTGCACTTGAATAAATGGACAAAGTAACTCTCAGCAAGTCTAAAACCAACGTACACCACAAAGTAGAAGCTGTACGTGGGTATATCCTGTCCAAAACTTACTTTCGTCACGCACCGCGGAAGCGCGTGCGTATACGGGTCATCTAGACACTTTTAGGGGTTTTTTTCTGTCAATTTTCCCTCCAGTTCTTGACAATTGCAGTGGGAGATTAGGACCCATGTTGGTGATGACCTATATTTCGATAAGAAAACACTTTTGGCTTCTTCGTTAGACCATAATCGTAGGACTTAACAGAAATAAAAATGGTTGTCTTTTTAAAAAAAAAAATCTATTCAAGAAATCAATTTCAAGATTCTTCCTTTGACCTTCACCTTGTTTTTACCGTTCCTGTTCTACCACCGTTTTTAGATCTCGACAGAACCATAAAGAGCAATATCAAAATCTAATTACAATTATACATGTTCTTGTGTTTTACTGCCTTAGGGTTCTTGTTGAAATAGGGATTTGGTGGTTGTACTTGTACCACGGTTCTGGAAATTCTTAGGTTGCTTTCTACTTGAAGAGTAGAAAACTTGACAGTACACGCAAAAATGAATTGATCGTTTGAGGAAACAGATGTTATAACTTGGGATTCTGTGGGAAACTGGCTACAAAAGCAAATGACCTTGCTGAGAAACGGATTGAAATTTTCACAGGGATATGATAAGAGTCCGGGGCCTTGGGGATAGGAATAAATTTAGTTACCATGATTTGTGTTCTTGCAGCTTGTGCAAATAATTAAAGCATTTTATTAGGCCAAGCCAAGCAAATCATCCTTTTGCAGTAAAATCTGGCGGTATGAATCTGCAGTTACCGCATTTGGAAGCATGAGCTAAACATCTGGCGTCCTGAACTTCAATGGTATCAGTTTGATGAGGATGTTAGGTTGCTCCAAGAAATCAAAAGGGATGATGCTGGATAGCTTTACGATTACAAGTATTCTTCACTCTTGTGCCAGTGGCAGCTTTACAATGACAATGAAGTAAATCGCTGACGTTGAAGCTTACCAGGTTCATGCATCCTCTGCACATATGGTATTTTATTTTTTCCTCAATCTCTCTCTCTCTCTCTCTCTCTCTCTCTCAGTATTCTTGAGGTAATAAATCTTAATCATGGTCGCTATACTCAATTGTTGCCTTAAGTTGGTTTAGTTTTGAGTTGTTTTCTACTATAATCACTGATTATATTTTGCTTTCTTTTTCTTTATACCCCATAATTATCACTAAACAGTCTTCAAGCGATGTGCATTTAGTAGAGGATGTATACAGCTCAACTTAATGCCCATCAGTTAAAGGGAAAGAAAAGCTATTTATGAATAATGTTTCCGGTTGCTATAAGCAATGTATGCATTGCTTCACAGTTTGAGGTTAATCAACCAACCAAAAATCTTTTCTGAAAAGGTTGATGATTAACATTTTTGCAGCATTACAGCTCGAAAGCTTGCCAAGAGGCATGATGCTTTAAATACAATATTTTTCACTGAAAACTGATAAATTTTGTCCCTTGAGATGACAAGAAAATAAGGAGAGAAAGAGAGAGAGATATTTGCATTTAAATTTTTTAGATTTATAATGTGGATTCTTCATTGGAACATGAGTTTAGGTAGGATAACATAGCAATTCTTTACTATATTCAATATCTTGGACCGTAACTCTATTACATATTTTTAATATTTAACCATTATTACATACAATTGTAATTTTTTTTGTTTAAAAAAATGGGTATCTCCTTGTCCTATAGATATTGATCTTTCAAATATTTTCTACATATTGGTGAGAATCCTGGATAATTATGCTTTGCGTGGTTGTGTTAATTGCTTACAACGTTACATGTTATTTCTTAAAAAATAGATATAATAAATAAATATAAATCTAATAAAAAATAGAAGTAATAAATTTGCATTTTTGGTCTTATACAGATTCTAATATTTTTATGGTTCATTTGATTTATACAATTTCTTAATTAAATATAAATAATTAATTTGGTAAGTTATTTAAATCAATGCGTTGCTTGGTTAAGTTAGAAAAGATTATTAAGAAAGATAATTATTTAAAAAATGATTTATGAAAAATACATAAGTGGAAATTGCAAATATATATATATATTAGGAAAATAAACATTTATATGTGAAATATTTGATATTTTTTTTTAAATTTTGATATTTTTTGTATTTTAAAGTCTATTTATATGGTCAAAATTACATTCTAAAATCAATAAAATTATTGATTGTTATTGTACGTTACTGAAAATTAATCTAAACAGTATGAATTTAGCAACAGCAACCGAGGAGGCTTTCCTACTACATATATGTATGTCCTTAGTATTCAAATAATTATTTTGTATCGCCTATGTTAAGTATATTTCAATTTCAATTGCTTTAAATTTCAACTTAGTTTTACTGCTTTGTTTTTTTTTTTAATTCCTTACTTCAAACACATTTTGGTATATAAGTTTGTCTTTGCACTTCAATTTGTAGTTCACACACACACACACACACACACACACACATATATATATATATATATAATGGAACTAGTTGTCTAACTTTCCATGCGAAAACACATTGATGTTCCTTGCAAAAGAATTATGTGAAAATGGAGTTTGATTTCCGGACCCCAAACATGAAGTATGAAAATGGACCACATAATCATTAGCCATAATCATCTCTGCTTAAATATATCCAATGACTTGTCACTGACCTGGCGTTGGTCCTTAATAATACTAATTATATTTACGATGTGCCCACAGACAGAAGGAAAACATCAAATGCATTACATGAAATTGAAGAAATAAGAATACAGCTGTTGGGGGTACATAAAGTAAATAGGAAGCAATATAGATATGATATCTTGGAGTTTTTCTTTTTTTTTATTTTTTGTGGGGGTGGGGGGGTGTACATCAAATTCATTGAGCTCTGATCAATGTATTCATGTTCTATCAATTGAAGCGTCTTCAGTAATGAAAGTCTTGAAGAAAACTCCTGAAAAAGCTATATTTCTACAATTGTACATCTAACACACAACTTCCACCACAGATACATCATACTTCATTACCACATTGGTCCCCTGTGGCCAGGAAGGGAAGGCTCGGGATGGAACTTTTTCAACCACAAGCATACAACTTCTACTTTTCTAGTTAGAAAACTATACTGTGATCATTGAATAAAGAAAGTTCATCTTCAACTAGCTATTTCGATAAGTTTTTTTCCCTTTGATCATACAAGGAATTTCCCAGCAGGAGACATTAAAGGCACTGATTATAGTCTGAAACCAATGGGTGCATCTTAGATTTTGAAGGCCACTGGTAATTGCCATATAAAAATTGACCAAGCTATGCAGTGATCCCACTCAAAAACCAACAGTGGTGCTTAAATTTTGAAGGAACCTAATCTCTTAATCACTTTTCTATTTAAGAATCCTTTTTAATCTCAATCCCAATACTTCATCTCAACTGAAGTGAGACCCATGTTAGAACCATAAGGTTCGAATGGGACAATGTCATGTATTTCAAAAGGAACCAAAACCAGCATATTGCCTCCTTTGGACTCATTTACTAAGTTATTTCCTTCTTACTGTACTGTTATCCTGTTTCTTTTCAAGATAGTCAAAAGTCATGTGGCATCCAACAATGTCCCCAATTCTCCAATTTTCGAATGGACAATGTCAATGCAGAAGATGTATTTCAAAAGGAACCAAAACCAGCATATTGCCTCCTTTGGACTCATTTACTAAGTTATTTCCTTCTTACTGTACTGTTATCCTGTTTCTTTTCAAGATAGTCAAAAGTCATGTGGCATCCAACAATGTCCCCAATTCTCCAATTTTCGAATGGGACAATGTCAATGCAGAAGATGTATTTCAAAAGGAACCAAAACCAGCATATTGCCTCCTTTGGACTCATTTACTAAGTTATTTCCTTCTTACTGTACTGTTATCCTGTTTCTTTTCAAGATAGTCAAAAGTCATGTGGCATCCAACAATGTCCCCAATTCTCCATTTTCGAATGGGACAATGTCAATGCAGAAGATGTATTTCAAAAGGAACCAAAACCAGCATATTGCCTCCTTTGGACTCATTTACTAAGTTATTTCCTTCTTACTGTACTGTTATCCTGTTTCTTTTCAAGATAGTCAAAAGTCATGTGGCATCCAACAATGTCCCCAATTCTCCAATTTTCGAATGGGACAATGTCAATGCAGAAGATGTATTTCAAAAGGAACCAAACCAGCATATTGCCTCCTTTGGACTCATTTACTAAGTTATTTCCTTCTTATTGTACTGTTATCATGTTTCTTTTCAAGATAGTCAAAAGTCATGTGGCATCCAACAATTTCCCCAATTCTCCATTTTGAAAGACCAAGTTTTTCTTCTAGTACCACTTCACAGATTCACAGGTTGATCCACAAATACAGTTAACCAAATGTAGACTAAGTGAACTAGAAATTACCCTGCCTGAAAAACAAACAATCTCCAGTCACATTCATATAATAGAAATACCAATGACATTTGTGTCTCAACAAGTCTATTAAACTTGACTGCAGGATATGATCGTGCCAATATGATGCAAACCATCAGAATCCGAGTGACCATCACACACGATCGAGATTTAGCAAATCGTACACCCCTAACTCATCCAACAAAACAACTTATTTTGAATGCCCTATCAAACTTTTCCTCACTAGTCAAATTAACAAAATATCCAGTAGGAGTTAAAACAATTTGATGTCTTATGGCCTCAATCAAAAAGTGAACACACTTATTGCACAGGCGAAACTAAAAATTAACAGTTTCAGAAATTCAAGGAACCAGATCTAACCATAGGGATGCTGCTCAAAAAATAAATAAACAACAAGCCAAGTTCAAAAAGAGAAAATCAAAGGCTGAAACTAAGGAAAATGCAAAAAAGTAAATTCTTACATCTCAAAGAGAAACAAAGTTGAGGAGGAATAATATTAAAGTAAGCCCAGTACCATTAAAAAGTAATAATCAGCCACTTTATTTTTTGCTCAATGGCAAATCATAAACAAAAAACAGAGCAGAGATCAGTCAACATAGCTTTCCTGCTCCAGCAATATATAAAAAAGTAATCAAAAGAATCACACACAAAAGAATCCTCCTTTTTTTTTACCCTCCTCTTCGGAAATTCCTTTACCAAAATAACTATTAGAACAAATCTCATTTTTAAGGTTTTAATTCCCCTAAGCTAATTAACCAACAAATCGTTTTTCGTTTCAAACTTATTTACAACATTTAGATAAAAGAACCAAGAAAACAATGAGAAAGACAATAGAAGAAAGGCCAATTGCAACACCAAGAACAACCTTACTTGGGCCGTTGTGATGCTTCTTTTCCACCACATTGCCATAATCTTCATCATCCGAACTGTCACTTGAATCAGCAGAAGATGAATCCTTAGCCGGCGGTGGCGACATAGGCAGCCCATGTTTATCACAAGGAGCAATTCCAAGCTTCACTTTTGACCCCAAAGTTGAGTGGTTATAACAAAGATTGGAATTTTCACCAACCTTAAACACTTCCAATCCTTTTATAAATGTTGCATTGAAAGGCAATACCCCATGAAAGTTGTTACTTTCAAGATTTAGGTACTTCAACTTCTTCATGTCTCTTATGAAATTGGGAATCGTCCCATTGAGCTGATTGGAACCCAGATCAAGGTGCATTAGCCCTGGCAATGCAGCTAAAGACTCCGGGATCGACCCGGATAACGAGTTTGTAGCCAAAGAAAGATTCTGCAAAGAACTCAAGTCTCCAATGGTGGTGGGAATTGTTTCGTTAAGGGAATTAGATGAAAGATTCAAGTGAACAAGATTTTCAAGCCGAGTCAATGAAAGGGGTATCTTTCCTTTCAGATGATTTCCTGATAAATCAACCAAAGTAAGATTCGGATGCCAATGTTTTGGGAGATAGCCTGAGAGATTAGTTTGTGAAAGAGTAACAGAATGCAAGAATTTCATGCCGCTGAGTATAATAGAAGGGCCACTGGCAGTTATGCTCACTCGTGAGACAGTTAACTCAGTCACATTCTGCAGCCTGCTAAGCCAAACCCCAGTGAGTTTCTTGAGGCTACTAATGCAAGTGAAAGAATGGAGATTTGATGTGAGCTCAGACGGGAAGCGAATGGGGGAGATGGGGCAGTTGATGAAGTTGAGGGAGGAGAGAGTGGAAAGGGACTTGAGGGCAGTGAGGGATAAAGCAACATCTTCTGAGCAGTTGGAAAGTGTGAGGGAGAGGAGGTGGCGGAATGGCCTAGAGGAGTCACAAGTGGTGGTGGGTGGGGCGGCGGAGGAGTGGGGTGGGGGAGAGCAGGGGTCTTTGGAGGTGGGGATGTTAAGGGACTGGAGTGCTCTGAGTTGTTTTGGGTCAAGAGTAGAAGAGGAAATGGGAGAGGAGGGAGTGATTGGTTTGGGGGTTGGGGTGGAGGATGGGGTGGGGGCAGAGGGTGGTGATGAGGTAGGGGAGATACTGGCAGCGGCGGCACTGGTGGAGTTGGCGGCGGAGAGAAGGAGGAGGAGAAAGATGAGGAGGGAAGAAAGGCTGGTGCCATTGTTGCCATAGTAATGGAAGATTCAGTTCATTTGAGTGTAGTTTGCACAATACTTTGAAGTTTATGAGGTACAAAGGGTGAGTGAGTGACAGTTGGTGGGACATTTTAATAGCCCTGGATTTGCCTATATTTACACAACTTTGCTAACTTCGTAGATATAATAAGTCAATAACAGATACATAGATAAAGAAACCTTTAATGATAAAAAAAATGTACAGATACAAAAAAAACTACTCTGGAGTTGTTGTTTGAATATTTAGAAACAAAAATTAAAATATGTATAAATAGGTAACTTTGCAATATGTGGCATTAGAAGAGGATATTCATAAAAAATATAATAATATAATTTTTTTGAATTAATCGAAAACAACACCCTTAAGAGTAAGAAGGTGAGTGTAAAAAATATATCCCCTTATTATTTATAAAATGAGAACACAAAATACAATCCAATTCCAGTAAGAATGTAAGTCAATGGGTCAAACGCAAGTTCCAACACCCAAGTTGAAAATGCGCTTTTAAATTAAGTAATTAATACTATTGAGGGGAAAAGGGCATTTAGAATCCACTAAAGTAAACGTAAAAGCACTACCTGCAGTTGAAGAGGTTCAAAACCCAATTTATACATTTTCACAGATGTTATGCGGCCATCCAGGTTGGAAGATTTATTCAGACTATTTTAAATTCATAAGAATAAATTTATGACATTTATTCAGACTACTTTAAGTATTACTGAGTATAAATATTTTAATAATAATTTTAAATTATTTTTCAATCAATCCTTAATTCCGAATTATTCCTTCAAATCCATATATAGCATTGAGTGCAGACATACCTTAAAGCTTTTCCGTGCATATTCTTCGCTTTCATGTCATCACTACTCTTAGCCAGGCAAACCGAAATTTGAGTGATTATTCTTTGCCGAGAAAAGTAGTTAAAAAGCAACGGATGTTGATCTCAGACTTTGACCCCAGCTGAACTTACTGTAGAATTGACTCTGGGATAAAATCTTCCTTACCAAAACTCATTAATGTTAATTGACCTCACCTCCTTCTCCTTCTTTCTCATATTTCAAATTCGAATTTAATAATAAAAAAAAAACATGATCTTCATTATAGCTTAGATTTCAATAAGATTTCGCAAATGTATACCAATTATCGTATCACGTATCATGCATATACATTCTTGACAAAATCAAGATCCAAACTTTCAATCTCCTATTAAACTTCTTGCATAATCATTACACACTTGGATTCAAAGTAAGGCTTCATATTGTGCTCCCAAAGCAAGTATATATGTCCAAAATTGGAGGTGGAACTGATACTGATAGGGGCTGCCAAACCATAAAATTTTAAGAGCATCCACCCACCTCCTTGTACCATGTGAAGCTCAACAATCAATGGCGATGCAGCCTTGAGCAACTGTTGAAGCATCATTTGTGCTGACAAACGGATCGATCTTCACCCAAACAAGAGAGAAAACAGATGCTAAAAGAACAGACCACAACACTACAATCGTTGGAGTCCGATTTTGTCGGCCCATAAGACCCTTGAGGAATGGGTAGAGGTGCAGAATCACCCAGAAAGCAAAGAAAACCTTGCCAAACAAAGGACCCCAGGTTTCATATCCACTGTTGAGGGCGTCTGAAAATCCAGCAACAACGCCAACCAAGTTCACGATAAGAACAGTTGTTGGAGGGATCAAAACTGTAGTCCATTTGAAAGCGTAGAGCTCCCCAAATTCTGCATCATCTGCTGCTTTGGCAGTCACCGTAAAGTTCGTGTCCAGGCCTGCAAGCATTTTCAAGAATCCTTGGAAGACTGCAAAGAGATGGGCCGAGACACCTCCTATAACCCAGAACTGCTCGTTACGCCACAAGGCCTCAATGCTTACGCCACTCCACCTTAGCTCAAGCACGCTCGTCAAAATGATAGAGAGGAAGAGCCCAAGAAACAGAACGCTTGCAAGGTTGGATAGCTAAATCAAGGAAAATAAGCACAAGCAAGACTGATGAGTGCTTCGGGGCAGGGAAATCTTTAATGAAAATGTGAATTTTTAGGTTTGTTGATGTACATATGATATCTGATTTCAGGGGTTCACAGTTCATGAGTCAATTCAATTACATGGCCTTGTAAGTATCTGGACTCTGACGCATTTCTCTCCTATGTTGTGTTGCATAGCATTTTTTAATAAAGTCCAATGCCATCTCTAACTTTCCATAAGTTAACCGATTCAAATATTTGACCCAATGCCAGTCACAAGATAATACATTCAAGTTTGGAAGACGAAGGCAAAAGAATTACCGTGGGTATGATGAATTTCCCAGTTAGAAGGCATATAGCAGGCAGTGAGCAGTAGGCAATCAGCGGGAGAGATGTGAAAGGATAGACTATCGTGTTGATGTATGCAAGCCTTTGGAGCCATTTGAGGCGACCACCTCCAAATCCATACCACAGAGGACAGTGTCTACTCAAGAAAATTTCCACGGATCCCAAGGCCCATCTGAGTACCTGGTGCAGCCTGTCAGACAAGTTGATTGGCGCTGATCCCTTGAATGCAGGCCTTAAAGGCATGCAGTAGATTGATCTCCACCCGCGGCAGTGCATCTTGAACCCCGTCAAGATATCCTCTGTAACTGAGCCGTATATCCAACCAATCTACAAGCACAAAATTGGCAGCTTTAAAACAAGAAAAATATTAGCATGAGAGGTTATGAAACATGGAACGGCGTATAACTTCCTAGAAGCATTCTATTTTTTTTATAGGTAAAAAGTTATAATTTAAATTGAAAAAAAAAAATCAAGTGAAGATATTATCCTGTCAAACATAGTCCAAAATAGTAACAACTCGTGGGAAGGTTTCTAAAGAATGATTTGAAGTAAAAAAGTGATCACATGGTGGCATGCTAAAATCATTGAAAATGTAAATTATAAATCAAGTAGGTATCATTTTGACCATGCTCATTCAACTTCAAGTAGAACTGAACATGAATTGAACTCTCACATAGTTCCAAATCGTATTTTTCAAACAGAGGTAACAGAACTTGCATATGCTCCAAGACTATGATTTTCTAACCATGTATAAATCAAAAGAAATTGGGAGACGAAAAAACAGGAGCAACTTTCTGACCTCTTTACCCCATGCAGTCTTTTCTTCATACCCACAGCTGATGACATGGATTGCTTCTTTAATTAGTGTTGAAGGATTGGCAGACTCGGCGACTCCTCCGTTTTCCATCAGTGTAGACTCAATAAAAACAGAAGATAAGCCAAAGGTTTTCTCAAAGCTCATTTGAGAGATGAGTAATGACCTTTCATGCTCATCATAACCTACGGACATAACCATAAAGATGCACTTCAGTATTTAAAGATTTCAAATTTGATGCCCCATAATTTTAGAATATCAAAATGCAAGAAACTTACTGTCAATCTCCCTAAGGTTAAAGATGGCAGCGTTAAGGTCTTCCCTTTTCGCATCACGGTAAACCTCTGCGAGATCTTTTTCTTTTGTGGGCTTCTTGGCACGAAAGCAACAACAGCAGCTGCCACACCATGAGCAAGATGATGAAGTCTTGGGTAGACTGGGGAGAGACGAAGGCCCATAGCCGTAAAGGGCTTGTCTATTAAAAACACAGCCTGTTCCAACATAAACAGGTCCTTGAATGCCATCCAACCCTTTCATGTTGACCTGACATCACCATGGAACTAATTTACCAACTACCTTAAAAAAAATATTTTTAATTGATGTCAAACCTTAATCTGCATCTGCACCAATTAATATACTGCACTACAGCATAATTTTGAGTTTTTACTGTCTGTGGTAAGGATTTAACAGCATTTCAAACTGTGATTCTGGATACTCAAGGAATCTTACATCGAAGAAAACTGTGTTGCGGTTGGCATATCGGTCACTCTTATCAATGCCATCAAACCTCTGGGGAAACTGCACGTAACATACATCTCTACCTACTTGAGGATCCATCAAGAAACACATTGCCTCACGAATTGCCTTGCTATTGTTAACGTAGTGGTCACAATCAAGGTTGAGGATAAATGGTCCGTTTGTGAGAACAGCAGATACTCTTATCTGCAAGAAAGCAATCATCATCTGTGATGGTCATGACATATATTTAAAGAAAAATTAAACCTTTTCACAGAACACAATAAATAAGCGTACCAGAGCATTTTCAGCACCAGCCTTCTTATGATGTTGATAGCCAGGCCTCTTCTCTCTTGAGACATAAACCAGCCTAGGAAGTTCATTACCCTCTATATCATGTGCACCAGTATTGCCTAAAAACACCTGAAAATGAAAGCAAAAAGGCCATGACCAGTTGGTAACTTTTCGAGTACAAACATTTCTCAAGAGAAGCTTCCACAAAGAATCATACACCAAGAATAAAGCATTTTAAAGTATAAGGTAAGAGACAACAGATATTGTTGGCCTGAATAGAAAAATGTACTGAATTCAAAATAGAACCAGAACACTTGAAACTACTAGATTAAACCTGAATCATGCCAGGATGATCACGTGTATTGTTTCCAGGCCAAGGTGTTCCGTCTGCCATGGTCCAGCCTTCATCTGGTGTTTTCTGGGCCTTCGCTACCAAAGCATTTATCCGCACCTTGTACTCTTCATAATCCCTCTATTACTCAAATGCAGAAACAGTAAATAGACTTTATTTCAGCAATTAATCTAGATATTATCAGCTACAAAATTATCACGTCGTAGGCTATAAATCTTCTAGGATATGCAAGTATAAAAAATGAATGTCGATGGCTATACTTACTTTCATTGCTCTACGTTCCTTGACAAAAGAAGGTTGTATTTTATCCTTCAAGTAATCAATCTTCTGTGAAAAGTAAAATTCAGGGGCGCGTGGTTCGATAGAGAACTTCTTGCAGAAAGGCACCCATTTCCTTGCAAAATCAGCCGTTTCAACAAGAGACTCAAAAGTAAGCATAGCTGCGCCATCGTCAGATACATAGCAAGAGACTTTATCAACTGGATAATCCACCGCAAGGATTGACAGAACGGTATTTGCCGTTATTAAAGGAGGTTCTTTCAGTGGATCTACTGTACTGACGAAAAAATCCACAGCATCAAGCTCAGAGGGTTCTCCCTCGCGCTCGTACCTGACGTATCAGATAAAACAATCAAATTCTAACAAATTTGATATCCAGAGTATACATTTTCTGGAACAATTTCGGCTAAGGCCTTTTCTGAAGTTTGCTGTATGGCAACAACTTATATCCTTACTCCCACCATACTTACCCGTTATATTTGAATAATGAACAAAAAGGAAGATATGGTCAGCACACAATAAACTGGATTTGAAAATATAAGACTACAATTTTTGGAGAATTTGCAATAGACAATAGATAATAAGTCGAATAAATAAATTTCCCAGTAGATAGTATCAAAATGGAGGGATGATAAAACCTGATTTTAATAAATTTCTCGATAGCTAATATGTGGAGGTCTGAAATAGATTTGGATTTGTAATATGTGCAGACAAACAACAAGAGTATAAGATCAAAGAGAACACACCTAGCAGATAGCCTGTCAATATATGTCTCCCTGTTTATAGGAGACCACTTAGGGAACTGATCCAGCACCCAGGAAAATGCAAACCAGATCTCACAAATGACGGAAGTGAGCCACAGACCAAAGGCACTATCAACAGGATTTGTTACACGATAATGGAAGAAAAGGGCCAGAATAATCAGTCGCATAATGATCACAGTTCTGTATGGCGTAATCTGGGACTTTGGCAGAGGAACTACTCTGGAAAGTGGCTGTGAAGCATCCGCTGACCTGCATTAGTTTGGTGTCATTGCATCCTTATCAACTAGAACGAATCAAAAATCAAACAAGAAGATTCCCAATCCATAATAATGGAATTCAGGCAAAAGATGTTTAGCTGTATCACTGTTCAGTAGTCAACAGATACCTCACTAAATAAAGCCATCTAGTTGATGACATATTAAATCATAAAACCTGAAAAAACTAGCAAATAGAATGCAGTTTCTAAGTGTGTTTAGCTCTCTGAATATGGATGCAAAGAGATGAAGTGAAACTCTATATTTTTCCTCTCAGATTAGGAAGGAAGATCCACAAGTTTCCTTTATAATGGGAACTATATAATCTTTGAAGAACCAATATGTCTAAAACTTTCATATTGATTTCTTTTCATTTTCTGCATAGAGATTATCCTAATTTCCGTAAACTTACTGTGGTTTTTCCTCCATCTGTTGCTCGGGTGGAATTTCCGCTTCTTTTTTGTCCTTTGTTGCAGCTCGCTTCTTCTTAGTTTTCTTGTCTTTCCAACTTTCCACCCTATTCTTCCATATTGGATTTCCAGAGTCATCAATATATTCTTCAAAATAAAAAAAGAGTACATCATCAAAATTCTCATCACAAATATAAGTAAATAAGTTTTGTGGATTATTATTAATACTGTTTACTCACCACTGTCCACTGTAGAAACAGTACTAATATTTCTAGCATGAACTCCAGCATCCTGCAACACATCCAAGCCGACACAGATACCATGTCTATCAGTCTTACTAATGTTAGACATTTGGAAAGGTTAATAAACCTTGAAATACATTGTTATCACATCCAAAAGTGAAACAATGACTTCAAAATTTTACCTTAAAACTACATGGACATGTACATTCAACTTCATCTAGAACATTATGAACATTTTAGAGAATCATACCTGAGCAGTATTTAGATGCGACGCAATAGGTATATGATTTCCCGGTGCTTCAGCTCCAACTTCAGCCACTGCCGTGTCATCTGTTCATTTAGTTGTGAACTTGTTCAAATTTTAATTTTGTGTAGCTCAACGCAAATATTTTTTTGAAAAAATCATTCTGATTCATTTAGCTTCCTATTTTTGCTGGCTAGTTAATAAAACAACAAATTTAACATCTAGTGGACTGTGTCAATCCAAAAGTTAAATGTTAAATTACATTTATCAACTTAAAGGTAGGGGGCAGAATTTTTCTGTAATCGAGAGCTAAATCCAGGAACTAATTTACTGAATGTATGACAGCCTGAAACGTCCAGAATAAACTTTTAAGCTTTTTGTTTGTTTATCAAATTACATGTTACAGGAAGTTTAAGGTACTGTCTCCATGCATTCTGCTCAGCTAAAGATTAGTAATGACCGTGAAAAAAAACATGGAAGAATATACCATAATACTACTGAAGTGTCATTAAAGTTATCATAAAGCAATTGATCATGTGCAGTATGCAGTACACTCAGGACTCATTATTTTCAGTGAAGAAATATGCATCGAAATTCTCATTTATGGAAATTTTACTAAGCAAATTTAGACATGATTGGTAAGTAAACAATTAAAAAGAGAGCCAAAAAGTTCAAGATTTGGTACCATCAATATAAGGAGTACCACAACGAATGCACGCATTACGCCCTTCCTTGATTTCATAGTCCAAACAATGCTGGCATATGGGAAAGTTGCACTCATGACACGCCACAAACACTTCACCTTTAGAGCTTAATCCCACTTGTTCACCACAAGTGTTGCATATGGGAACCCCAGACTCCATCATCTCTACTTCTCACCACCTTGTGCTATTACTTTTCCTCAGTCCCTTCTCCTCTCAGGCCTCAGCCAACAAATTTCTGGATCAGGCGCTATAAATGTGTAGTCTTATAAAGGCAAATAATTTCAAGAAAATAAACAGGTGCTTGATAAGGACTCAATCTGAACTATTTGTTGTTGTGGAAATATGGCAAAGGCTGTTGAATAACATGTGGGTTGGAGCGATCGTGCCATGAACTTTTAAGTAGAGAGAGAGAGGAATGGGGAGCAAGGTCATTTTCTTGGCGGAAAGATTTGAAATTTTGCGGGAATTAGAAGGCAGGTTACGGTTGGGCTTGATACATCTCAACTGACTCAACCAACAATCCTTGAGCCTCACGGACTCCAAGCCTACTTTGTACCAAACCAACAGCCACAAAGATACCCAAAATGGCAAAATTGCTAAAAATTCTCCCATGTTTGGGTTTAGTTGCAAAAAGACCCCATATTAAAGAAAAATGCCCATAACCCTGTGTTTGTACAAATCTAGCACAAAATTCCCCGTATTTTACCTTCAAAAAATGTTGTTCAGAATTCACATGGTTGAGGTGCAAAATTTTTGTTTTACAAGTTACAACCTTTTTTACCCACAAAATGTCAATTTTAGCCTCTTTTTAGCTATAAGGGCAACTTGCAAATCTACTCCTTTTGTTTTTCTGAAATCTGAAAGAAAATCCTTACAAAAAAAATAAAAATAAATCCTAATTTCTAAATCTTAAATTGAACTACCTATAATACCCTTCCATAAAGAAAAAAAAGAAAGGAAAATCAGGTCGTTGAGATGGATCGAGCCAGGTTGGAGCTTTTTCATATGGTGCATGTTTGAAAAGGAAGAATACCGAATTGGGTCGGGTTTGCAACTAACCAAATGAGTTTTTTTCTTTTGGTGGGTGGTTGTAATTATCCCACCCAATTGCGGTGGCAGAGCAGTTGGAACTGGGCCCGACCCAAACAAGTACAATAGGGATGGGGCAGCATTTCAATGCTATATTGATTTTCAGCCTACACTTCCCTATCATATATAAAATCTGACAGCAGACAAATGCTTGATGGCTTACCTTCCAATTTTTATACCTTTTGCCTTAAAAAACGAAAGAAGAAGAGCGCTGGGACTGGTTTCTTTCGTTGGTCTCTCTGCTTAAGTATCTTGAAAATCCTTCATTGTCAGTTCCCAGAAATAATCCTTTTCGACCTAATATTTTGAGGCACCAAGAAAATGTGTACGCAACAACTAGAGCATTTCTTCGTGTTAACTGTACCAAAATCCTTGGTCCCTTCATTTAAAGCTGTTCACCAGTATGATGCATTATCGGTTTGCAAGTGATTCCCTTTCTCGGATATATTTTCAGCACCAGTTGAGCAAACCTTTTTTTTTCCCGTCCAAGATGCATATAAAATTACACCCTCTCCCTTAATGTGCAGATTGCCTCATTAATGGCTTAACAGAAGAGGTTGCCAGCCGGTAATAAGTGAAAACACAAAAATTCACTCAAAACTAATACAGTAAATACCCTCTTATGAGAAACAGTCATCCAGGATCTTCGAGTTTTCCCAAGTAAAAAGTTAGGGTCAGATATCATCACATCACCATCGTGCCAGATAAGGAGGCTGCTACACTAATGCAGAGCTCAACACTGTTGAATTAAAAGTATAATGTTTGGCAAAGAATTCAGACACTGGAATAGAATAGAATAGAATTAGAAGTAATTCTATTCATATGGGAACATATATCTCTTTCCAATTACAATCCAAATAAAGAAACAGCAATCAAAAATAATTGTCTTGGGAATTCATCCATGTACAAGTGACGGTCTGGGAAGTGCTTGCCTGTCCTGCAGCAACCCATAAGCCATATGGTCCCACGCTAATTTACCCAATAGTATAAACCTTTACTACTTTGGATGTGTCACAGACAACTAGGTTTTCTGAATCAGAGGGAGTTGTGCAGAGCCAATTGACCTGAGCATGCAAGAATCCAAATCATGGCAATGCCATACTAATGGAAAAAAGGGTAAGGTCTACCACACCAAGACAATGTTGCTGACCTTTTTTCTCAGACTTATGTTAGAACATAGAAGATCATCACCATTGCTAGTCCGACCAGCATCATAAGATTTGGACCAATCCCACACCTTTACTGATTTATCATTCCCACCAGAAATGATAAACTTCCCTTTCTCTCCAAATATAGAGAAAGTCCTGATCAAGATATTTCAACAACAATTAATACAAGTGCTCTATGCAAGAACTAGATTTAGAACCAAAGCACACTGCAGCTGATTTGCTTACACAGAGGATACCGCAGCAACGTGTCCACCCATCAAGTAGTCCAAGTGGAGGTTCCTATCATTTTGATCTGCACTCTGGGAATCAGCAGGTGGTAAACGACCTTTTGGTATTGATTTAGTATTCAGCTTGGGCTTTGTTGAGATTTTGGATTTGAGAGCAGTAAGTTCAGATTCAATGTTTACTATATTAACAACACCATCACCCCTAGCCGTGACACAGATCTTTCCAACTTTATCCACAATATCAAGGTCAGGAACTACTATAGCATGTACAAAAGCTGGGTTACAGCACTGTCCTGCATCACCTCCACTGCCTGCATAAGGTATTCATATGACACAATTAGAATGCCAAAGATATTTTCCTCGCTTGCAGAAGAACCACATGCTGCAATACTTTAATTCCACAGTACAACAAAATGCATGAGGGCATGAGACTAGAATTGTCGATGCACGTAAAAAAAAATCAGATCTAGCATAATTATCAATCTTTGGACGTTCTAGCATTTACATTATAGAAACATTATAAAGAACAAATTGGTAATTTAGTAGCTATTCACAATGATTAATATTGTCAATGCACATAAAAGAAGCAGATTTAGCAGAATTATCAAATTTTCAACGCTCTAGCATTCACAATACAGAAACGTTATAAAGACCAAAACTACTAATCTAGTAGCTATTCACGATGGTTTTATGTATAATTTTCATTTACTATTGGTTTGAAATTCAAAGCAGCTCAGCAATGTCATGGAAGATAGCAAAAGAGTAAGTGAAAAATGGCCAGTTTGGTCCTACTGGAACGAATAGAAGTTAGATAAATGTTTTTTATTTTGTTCTTAAATCATCAAAATCCAACTTACACAATTATTTCAAATATCTGAAGAATGATTAAGAAATTTACATTTCATTGATCTCAAATTCAGACCATTACTGTTAAGCTAAACAATCTAAGGCATTGCAGTAGAACTCATATGTCAACAGATCAAAAACTCAAACATGAAAGACTCAAATACACTCCTGTACAGCTTTAGACTTGTAGCCATTAATTTTTTGTAGTTTACATTTCTTTTTTAGAACAATTACATTTCATATCCATTCTCCTGCAAGTTCACATCCAATGGAGTATTCTTTACTTTTAATATCATTTAAGAGCCCAAATATATCTGAGCACATCAGTAGAAATGGACATATGATTCCTGAAAGAAAATTTGTTTAGAACACAGAAGGAGAGCACAGCAGAAGGCACCGATACCAAAGTCCACAATTTTGTTTGGACGTCCTTTGGAGAAGTCCCACATCACAAGTTTTGAATCAAGACCCCCAGTGATGACTGCAAGAACATGATATAAAAAACAAATATTAATCAGAGACAGGTACTGAAAATATTACAGAGTAAAACAATAGAAAGATTTTATTTTTCACAATTAATTTATATCCAGCACAACATATTGTGTTAACAATGCATAGCAGATATTCACATATCAGCAGAGGTACCGAGAATGACGTTGCCTCATATGCATAGCAGAGAGACAATGTGACAGTTTGACTCTGGGATTTCTTTTAACGACACATGAGACTAATTCAGATTGATCAAATGACCTGAACACATTGAGACTTGTCTAGAATCAAAGGGTACCATTTTGTAATAATACCTTCCCAAGACCTCCAAGGAAGGAATTGAACACTGCTGCAGATCTGAAGAAAACAGTGAGAGGCAATCATGTGTTAGAGAATGAATAAGCCATCAAATGGATATGCAAAAGATATCTTGACATTACCTTGGCAGAATTTAAGGTCAACAGGTTTAGCACGAACATAAAGTGGTCAGGAGAACTGGCAACACTTGAAAGGAAAAGAAAAATAAAAAAATAATGGACCGAATAAACTAAATCCTCCCTGACAAACCAAATTACAAGATATAGGAAAGGATACACTCTTGTGGCCAGCTCTTAATGTTTTGTATAGACACCGTTGGTGGACATCAATGATCTGCAACAAAGACAATAGTCATCATCTCTATCATAATCTTCATGAATATATCTGCACATACACTACATGCGTGAGTATATAAACTTTGAAAAGTGTCAACAGTGCATAAATTGCTACTAAATTCCCAGTGGACCATAAAGATACAAGATTCTATACTCAAGGATATTAAGTAATTCTTCCCAGAGCAAACAGAAAATTCAATCTCCAAAATGATATAAGCAGAACAAAAATAAAGCACGATAACTTTTTCCCCAGACACTAACTGTTCCTCACAGCCTCCTTTTCAGTTAGTATAGCTTACGTGACAAGATTCAGAGTTCAGTTCATTGGGTGATTTTCCTTCCTTTTCTGTCTGGTTTCTCCATAAAGTGTAAGCGTTCAAATTGATGATTAGTCAAAGAGGTCAATCAATATTCCTTAATTGTCAAAGGGAAAAAGGAAAATTCTGGCAATTCAATTTTTTCCTTGGTTGATATATCTCTGTTCAAAGTTCAGGTAAATTTGCATATGTCCTGCTTTCTTCCTCTCCTAACAATAAGTTCATTTTGATAGCCAAAACAAAGTCTGCAGGGTCTTACCGTCTTTCTTTATCTGGAAGTATCCTTCCTAAATTTTTAGCAATGTATATTTGAATCCAACAAAACTAACATTGATAACACAAAACCAAAATCCTATCAAATGAGTATACCTTCACATCTCCAGCATCATCTGCAGCAGCTAGAAAAGATGATTTTGGGTGGCAAGCAATCTGCAAGATATAAATGACATAACCATAATATTATCGATATTAAAATTTAGTTTGATTGTACAGCAAAAGCTTATGATTGTTTTCAATGCAAGCAAAGGCAAATCTCACTCTCCCAGACTAAGGAGAAACAATAAAGGTTCCTCGTTTTATATTTGGAAATTCTCAACATGGACCAATGCGCCAGAAGCTGCTTAGCAGCTGAAGTTGAAAAGAGATGGTGCATGTACAACTGGTGCTGCATGCTTCAGAAGTGAAGGCAACTTCCTTACCTTTTTTAAGTTCCTGAAAATTTGTCGATATGTCAACTAGCATAGCTAACCTCCTCTTTTTCAGCCAGAAAATTAAGAGGTAACAAGGACGTAATGCTGAATTATGCAATCAGGATCAGTTTGGTGGTTTATTTTTAGAAATACTTTTACAGGACTGGACAGGAACACAAAGGAAAAGTAAGATAGAAGACAAATGTTCAGAGCATATTGAACAAGCTTTTATATTTATTAATTTGTTAGAAAAATGAGCCAGCCCCATTTGATAACGCTCTAGAATGGACTACATTATTGGTTATGTTAGACAAAGTCTACCTGTACGCATGATGGTTTATATTCACCCAATTGCAGGAAAACTTTGTGCAATAACCCAATGCTATCATAGGTTATATATGTCACTCACAAGAGGTTGATGGATAGACACAAGAAAACGAAAATTAGGATATTATGGCCAAGTATATTACCTCTAAAACTCAATACACTACCTTGGTCAATCGTGAACAGAAAAACACAAAAGCTACTGCTTACATAAAACTTTAATGGGAAGAAGAAAAGTCATTTGAAAATGAAATCAAGTGAAACTATATAATACATATGAGCCATGGAAAGAAATAGATACTGAGTAACCTGCATTTGCAGCTGGCTAACTTGAGCAAGTGAGTGGTGATAAGATACCAAAAAAAAAAAACAGTATTTTCCTTTCGAGTAAGAGACAATAAAATCCAGTAAACCACTAAAGCTCTGCATAAATTCAGAACACTTTGCCGTCACAATTCATTTGCAAAATCTCAAAAAATGAAAATTGATGGTTCTTGCCGGACTAGGAATAAATATCGACTCATGAATCAGTAATCAAAGATGAAGATAAACCCAATAAGTATACAAGTTCATTTCCAAACTCTAATTGTTTTCTATAAAAATATAATTTCTAATCAATCAGCAAATTCAGGAAAAACATTTTAAAATAGGAAGAAATATTAAGTAGAAAATTATTCCATTAAGAAAAGGCTTTAGATGGCATACCTGATTTATTTCATCCTTGTTATAATTGTAACTTTCTAGTTGCTTCCATGAAGCTGTCTGACATGATGAATGTGACTTTGTTAGTATTGACACTGATTCTAAGTATAATTTTGATTGTCTTGGTTTTCAGATTTATTAGCATCAGCGGCAGCAAAACAATCGTAGTTTAAAAAATAAAGGGTAAGAAAAGCAAAAACTTTCATCATAAAATCAATATGCAGCCAAGCAGTGTGATATAACATAAAAACGTGAGAGAAATAATAAACCACCAGAAAAGAGAAAGGCAGAGAGACAGATTATCGAGCGATACCAACAGAATAAAGAATCTATGGTGATTGGATTCCGACAGAGTAATAAATGAATAATGGTGGGCTTTCTTCCTGTGAGGGAAGGTGGGAACACTAAGAAGATACGAATTTTGCTTCAAAATATAGAATCATCATACATAGGTCGTAAACCAAATAATAACCAAAATAAATTACAATAATCAATGAAGTCAAAAAAATTATTTCTGGCAAAAACATTGACGATTCTAATGCAAAAGAATTGAAGCAACGAATCTGAGACACCAAAATAACCAAAGAAGTCAGCAGCAAATGGCAAGTCAACGAAATAAATTGGTAAGCAAGACCAAGCATTTGGGCATTATTAATACGAAGTAAAAAACTTCTGGAATTCAAGATTTATATGATTGACAGCTTTGCAGAAATAATAACATTAAACAGCATGTTCATCTTCAAAAACCATATGAAAGGATAAAGTTAAAAATTAACATTTCATTTGCAAATTCAGCACACACATTGTCAAGAATAACATATAAGAAATTTATCATTATCAACATTTCATTCAAAATGTCAACACAAACTATTTGCATAGGTCACAAAATCATTTACTCAACTCCATCAACTAAGAACCAAATAAGCGTGATTCAAACAGCAAATGCTGAGATCCTAAGATTGACAGACAATACTTCCAGTATGCCTCATAATTACATATTCAATATTTTATGATAACATCTACTTTCACAATCCAAGTGGAATTTCCTAGAATAAATTGAAAGAATAGATAAAGCATAAAAGTTTAGGCTTAACCCATCTTAAAGGGCTTCACTCTAGCTGTATCAGATTTACTTATGCAGCAAAAAAAAAAAAATATCATCTAAGAATTTTCCTGGCTCAACTTGTCTATGGCTTGTTGAGTATCAGCTTTCCAACTTGAATGGAACGGCAAAATTGTGACAGGATTTAGTAAAATATTAATCAAGCTCACCTCAAGAACAAAATAAGACAAACTTGAGAAAACTATCAAGGACCAGGATAGACATAATAATCAAACAACTTTAGGGATTTGCCCCAAAGAGCAAATTCACACACCTATTTCAAGTCATAATTCAAGCATGTAAACTACATTTTTATATAAGTTGGATCCCAACTGGTAGACCTTTTTGAGGACGCAGTGAGTACAAGAGATGTCTAAAGAAAATAGACAAATCTAGAAACTCTTGTGAAAACACATATTATCTTTCAGGAGTGAAAATTATAAAATACAGGACCAATAAAATAAACATAAAATCAAAGCATACCATATGCAAATCAAAGCACTTGACTTCATTTCCTGCAGAAATGTAGATGATATCGTCATTCCCTGCACATGAAATAATGATATGACATCACGGGACCACTCTTATCAATTGACTGATGAAGAAACTGCAATATTCACATGATGCAAGAAACAGAACCAGTAAACGTATAAGAGAAGTGTAAATTATATTTTTTTAAAATGCTAATCTGATTTGTGTATCATGACCTGAGGATACACATAAATGATTTAGTTGATGGGCACAAACAAGCAGAGAACAATCGCATAACATTCAATAATGTATACCGAATTTGCAATAATGCCTTAAATCTCTGTATCAAACATCAAAATCTTTGTTCATAATGGGAAAATCATCTCACAGTGCAGAAACAAGTGAAATTTTTTTCCTCCTACGACACTCAACCTTATAAAACACTAACTCAAATGAACACTTAAAAAACATACTTCCCTTGCATAATTAAGGCAGGCAACTTGCGTTCATGCACTCTAACAAACAAGATCAAATGTGAAAAAAATTCTTGATTCTTGTACAGATACTCATATAAAGTTTGCCCCATGTCTAGTGAGATATTACTAAAACAGATTAGAAACCAATAGAACTGAGGCTAATTGAATAGCAAACAGAACCATCTTTTGATAAACTAACAAAGTTTTACTCCGGCTATAACACTACCCAATGCATTTCCTCCCGCTGCAACTGGGCTTAGGACCCGGCTTTGTGAAATTGTAGTGACATAAAGCATGAGAGCCTGCACATCAAAACGAAACTCCCCTCCGCCACCCACCAAAAGAAGTAACAAAGAATGAAAGCAACCAAGAACCAAGAAAGAAAGAAAGAAAGAAACCACCATAGCAAAAAAGGGAAAAACGAACCTGGCTGAAAACATAAAGATGAAACAGGGTTTCCATTCCCCACATCCATAGTAAACAACATATCTTTGCACCGCAAATCATACCAGCAGACGCCACCATCCTATTTCACAACGAAATGTAAATCAAGAAACATGAAAGTGCTTTCTTGAGAGTCGATAAAAGAATTAATCCAAGTCCATAAAAGAATTAATCCAAGAACGTTAAGTGTATTTCAATAGTCTAACTTAAAATATTCAAACTCCGTACAACTCCCTTCTAGTTCATGCTCAAGAAAATCGCTGTTACACATATGTGTGGAGAAAAAAGGGGGGACACCTCCGCGGCGGTGGCGACTAGGCCTGGACGGACGCGGGAAGCGATACAGCAAGTGGCTGCGGCGTTGTGCCCTCTCAATCGTCTCGGCTCCGTCATGGCGGCAGCGGCGTTGAGGAATTCGGGCTTTCCGTTGTGTAACAGAATCCGAACGGCTAAACGCCTAAAGAGTAAATCGCGTTTCTTTCTTGATCCTTGTATAGACACACGCGGGTTAAACCTACAGCATTAATCGCTATATTTAAAACTTAATAAAAACGTGTCCGCTTTTCTATCAAGTAATTTCACAATTTGCAAAAAAAAACAAAAAAACATGTATTTCTTCATCCATTTCGTCAAGTTTTGCAATCTTAGAAACCCAAGTGGTCTTCTTATCGTCATAGTTTCTTATTGAATTGTCTTGGATTTATTATATTAAGAAAATATTTATTTGGGTTTTTTAAATAAATAATATAAATTTAAAATACTTATGCATTCAATGATAATTACTTTCTACATTCATGATTAATGAGTGAATAACCATGCGAAATAAAATATATATGTGTGTGTGTGTGCAGAAAAAGCTATTAAATTTTTAAGAGTGGCCATCTTACGAAGTAATAAAATCCAACCACATTTACATTTTATTTTACATAATCAAGTTGAATTTAATTAATAGACAAAGTTTGTTGCATTCGATATAATTGAATATTTATGCTTCATCTAGGTTGATTGTCACCCTTTAAAAGTTAAAAAAAAAATAGTCTTTTTGAAGAACTCAATTTAGAAATTTTTTAAAATTATAAGCATATGGATAATTGAGTCCAAGAGTTGCTCGTTCTTATTATTGTTATCAGAAACCTTTGATTTATTGGATAAAAAGCTTGATGAAATAGGGTATTTGAATGGAGAAAAGATTTAATTGATTTTTTAAACGTCTTCTATATATATATATATAGAGAGAGAGAGAGACGTATATTTATATATATTTTTAAGGGGCTTGTGTGTGTGTGTGTGTGTGTTTTTATTTAATTATTTTTCCATTGCAATGCTAACTTTCCCTTGATTTATTATTTACTTTAGGCAAATCAGAATGCTAGAGAAGAAAGCATAAAAGAAAAGGATCCATTTGGTTTTGTTTTCAGTTATTTTGGAGATATTATTATGGAAGAATGTATTTTGAAAATTAGATTGAGTAATATGTTGAAAATGAAAATATGTTTAGAATTTTTATTGAAAAATATAATATAATGTATTTTGGAAGATATTTTTAAAAATGTCTTGTCAATATTATTTTGTTGTGGTTAGTAGTAAATATTTTCAAATGTAAATATTTAGTCAATATTATTTTATTATGATTAGTGTGAAAGTATAATTGAATATATAATTATTTAAATATTATAATGAATAATGATATTTGGAAAGAATGAAAAAATCCCAAAATAATTTAAGTAGACACGTATGAGAAAAATAGGACTTGGAAAATGAAACCAAACACAGCTAATTCTTTTAAACCATGCTATGTAAGAAATCACAATTTACAAATACAAGTTCACCAAGAATGACATAAATTTCATGCATATCTCTACAAAGAATGAAAGAATTAGTCAAGAAACATAACCACATCTATCACCTACACAAACCAAAGCCTATCTACCTTTATTTGAATCTACAAAATATACAAAGTAGCCCATGCTACTTAAAGCTAACAAGGTAAAAGATAAGAATTCTACTTAAAAAAAAAAAAAAGGGAAATAATACAGGATCCAAATGGTGATCAAAGACTATCTTTGTTTGATTCATCTAACAGCAGAAGCAACAGTGTGAGCCCACCATTTGAGACTATCTTTCATATCAATCTCGTTGCTGACTGCAGGAACTCTCCATTTCATTAATGGGTTCTCTTCATTTTGTCTGTTCAAACCTTCCCATGCTTCTGAAAGATAAGGCCTTACTCTCGGCCCAGATAATTCTTTAACGCTTCTTTGCTCTTCCTGTACTTGATCACAATCTATTTCCTGGCCCAATCTTTGCAGACCAGGAATGATTTCCACCAGACTTGAATCCTTGTCTTCTTCAGAGAACACAAAACCAAGATCCATAAAACCCTTTAACTCTTCAAACTCCAGCTGTGATAAGCTTTTGCTGAATCCTTTTCTCTTTCTATTGAAACCTTTAATGTGTTTCTTGAATTGTGGAGTTTTCGGAATTTCCAGCGAAATTTCTCTTTCTGAGAGTATGGTTTGGAGGTTGGGTTTTTGAAGGACTGAATTTGGAGAGGAAATATCTGTGGTAAAACTTGTGCTGGGGTATAGGAGCTGATCACTTTTCGATCTTGTATGGATCGTTAATTGGCGTGAAACGTTTGGTTTTGACGAATTCTCTTGGATTTGGCGACCAGGGTTTGGTTCATGAGTTGATGAAGTCGAGGTTTTTGATTGTTTTTCGAAGATTTCGAGGTAGAACCAGCGCGAATCGAAGAGGTTTAGAACAGCTTCTGGTTCCATAAATGGCGGCTGAAAACAGAAAAAGGTTTTCGAACCTTAGGTTTACACGGGATTTGAGGGAAATTATGGACAATAAATGGGAGTTATATACATAACTTGTATAAGAATTCGTTGACGAAAATGCCCTTTAATTTTCATGTGTATTGCGAAAAGGATTCAAACTGGTTAACACACGTTTTGCTCCTGAATTGAATATTTTTATTACACGGAGTATACCATATTGACCAATCGGATGCCTAACATCCTAAATTACTATTTTTATTATGTTTCTTGGAGATTTCTATTTCCTTGGAAATCTAGAATTTCGTGGACTTTCTTTGCTTCTAATAGGAAGACAAGATATTGAAATTAAAGTTTGAAATAAACCAATGGCTGTGGTGGGAAATATATATATATATATATATATATATATATATATATATATTAAATAGTTGATAGAGTATTTCGTTGAGAAACTTTCACAAATTTTGGTGGAATATTCATTATAAAAAGTAATCATGTTTTAAATACAAGAAATAGATATAGGCAGAATCCATAATCAAAACAATCTAATTAGATAACCCCTCTGACACAACTATGTATAAATTAACAGACATATATATATATATATTTGACTGAATAATTAGTATAGGCTTAGATTCAGTACTCTTCATATAGTTTTAATGATATCATATAAGTAAAATATAGATTAGTGGTTGGTTACTTGTTCTTAATTTTTAAGGATTTAGTGTTAGAGTTGGTGGTGATATAATAATACTTTTTGGTGGATGCATTTTGACAATAAATAAATTTACCAAAAAGTACATTCACATGCAAAATCTTCTTCCATCAGGACGAAGTCTGCATAAAAGTAAAATATGGCTAACTAGAACCAAACTGGCATGAGTTTCAATTTTCAAACCCTTTTTTTTCTATACTATGAAATTCCAGGCGCCTTGAAGGGCTTTTTCGTAAATTGCTGGACGCTTCACGGGAATATACCGTTACCCGGACGCGCATCTTTGAACATTGTGGAAGTCTCACTTGATTCGTTGACCAAAAAGAAAAACTATTTTTTAAATGAAGGCTGCGAATGCGATTTATCTCAATCCAAAGTTCCAGTCCCACGTGCAACCTCCCATGCTGACATCATCTCTGTACTGAAAAGTACAATAGGACAAAATAAATAAAGAGAAAGAACAAAACCAGTGTGCCAGATGGATAAAAAAGAAAAAAGCACTGACATAAAGTCTTTTTGTTTTTCTTGGTGAAAAATATGATTTTTAAAAATAAAATGAAATTAACATCTTGAGAGTTGATCCCTTCATAGGAGCTCCTCGGGCAAATTAAATCATCAAAACTTAAACTTATTTTAATATCTATGTAAATGTTTGAATTTATTTTTAGTGTTTTGAAAAAATTACTTTAAGAGAATGAATTTTGAAATAATACAATGATAAATTTAATATATTATGAGATAAATATATTAAAGAACATATTATTACTTAATTTTATTTTGGAACAATGAATGAAGAATGATACGAGATAAGAAAATGAAATCAAATATTAGGGTTGTTCACAATTCACTTAGGTGGTCAAATCGATCAAAATTGAAATTTTGATTTGCGTTGTAATTGAATTCAAAATTTCAGTTTGATTTTTTATTTTTTATTTTTTAAGTTTTTTTTATTTTTGATTCAGTTTTAATTTTTTATTTTATTTAATCGAACCGAATCGAGAATCGAATTACTATTTTTATATTTTTATATATATAATTTTTATGTTATATTTTTATACTTGTTATAAATTCTTTATACTATTTTTCATATTTTTCTCACCCCAATTAAAAGAATAAATAAAAAATATACTTCTAATTTTATTATTCTATCTTTTATTTTTTTTATATAAGAATTCGATTAACCAAAAAACTAAACTAAAAAAAAAATCAATTAAAATCAAATCCAACTCATTAATTCGTTTCGATTTTCAATTTAAAATTTTAACTAATCAAAATTTGAGTAGATTCTTGCACCCCTACCAAACATAGCCAACCAATTACTAAAAGGGAGTTTATTTTGCTTAATTACTTAAGTTCGGGCTCACTTCAATTTGGGCTCACTTCAATTTGTGGCTCTAATCAGCCCACTAGCTGCCCCCTCTCTCCAAACGATAGATGGTTGTGGTGAAAATGCTGAACTGGTCAGGACTTGTTAGAATGTCCAATCCGCCTTAATGAGTTGGGCTTGAAATTTAGAGTGATTCAACTTTCAAGTTTAAATAGTTATATTGTTAGGTTTTAATAATTCTAAAATAAAAAACCAACTCATATATTTCTCCCACGTCAACTCAAACTCAACCCACACTTTCTTGGGTTATGTTCAGGTTTATATTTGGCTCGCTCAAATAATAAATTCCAATTAATAAAAAAGAACAATGGAATGAGCAATCTTCATCAAAATATGATTTGCGGGATTAGTTTCTTCATGCTTTATCTCATTGTTTATTTTTTCTAATTTACTAAATAAATTTTGTTAAGATTTTTTTGGGATTAGTCAAATGTATATAAGGTGAGCTCAATTTTGACTACTCAAACCAATAAAGAATAAAGAGACTAATTCCACAAATCATTTATTCGACTTAACCTGAAAGGCATTAATTAAGTCCTAACTCATTTCGGGCTGAGCTTTGTTAAGCCGAAAAATGAAGATTAATGGACTTCCATGCCCCATTAGGATTTTTCTCATTAGGGTTTTTTATTTTTTTTTCTATACGAAAAAAATACAGTCTGTCTGGTTCCCAACTACCCTAATAACTCAAATTTACGATCAATTTGGTTATATCGGTATTTACCAATACTACGTTATCTTGTCCACACCCCATTCGGGTTGGTATATAATAAAGGTTTTTGTATAATAACAAGAATATTTAAAAATTCCTGTAGAATGATTAACTTAAATTATCTACTCAAGAAAAATAGAGATAATTAAACTTTACAATAGAAAAAACTAATGGGGTTGAAATCAAACAAAGACTTCCAAACCAGAAATGGTGGTGGGGGGTGGGGAACTATTACCTTGTAAGCTTTAATGGATGAGGATGAGCAGACAGTTGATGTATGCAAAAATAGTTGAAGTTATAGTATAAGTTTGTATAGCTGCATTGCCGGGCAAATCTCCTTTGGCAGTAGCTTCTTTATTCTGCTGCAAAATATTGCTTGCAGTAATTCAGCTTCTGCCAGAAGAGTGATTGCCCAGTAATGCATGTATACATATGATTTTGGCTGTCCCGATGAAGAACATTCAGGCTCTATATGTATATATAGGGCGCCTGGAAAACACTTTCATTTCGTACAAACAGTATATTCTGAATTCATTCTTTATGCTATAAGTTCTGAAAATTAAAAAATCAAAAAGGGCTTGGTTCTGTGTCCACAATTGACCTAGCTATCAAGTTTTTTATCCCTAAAAATTTTCCTTTTTTTTTTTTTTTAAATTTCAGAACAAAGTTTGTGGAACTTTAATAATTATGAAATATGTCCACCGTACACATGTAAATTTTCAATTTTTATTTTCACCTTATAGCATTAGTTCTTCTTCTTCTTCTTATTTCTTTCAAAAAAAAAAAAGGTAACATATTTTCGTGGTTACATTATTTTGACCCTTTAATAAACAAAGGGACGCAATAGATGGAAGAAGGCAAATATGTAAAAAGAGCTTGAAAGTTAAGCATCTACAGCCTGTGGGTCACTTTTTTTTGTCACAAGTTAGATGAATCTATATATATATATATATGTTGTAATGGAGTTTAGTCATCCACGTCGATGTTGAAATAAGAAGATAATGTGCTTATAAGTTTGTACTAAGTCTTAACTTATCAAATGTGTTTTAAACCTATACGGTAAGATCACACTAAGCTGTATTCTTAAGAATAAAAATTCCAGATCCTCAATTTATTTTTTTTAAAGTAGTTTGCTTTTTGCCCCTATTTTTAGAACATATACACGGAAAAAAGAAAAAGGAAAACTGTCCATAAATTCCTTCCAGCAATTTATACACGAGTACACATAATTTATGAGATTTTCTACATTTAAGATTGCTATTTTTCACCATATATAGTTATATTTGCGAATTATGAATGATTTTCATTCCCCTAAATTTTTTTGTACAATTTGGAAAACATAGATTTAAAACATGAATTTAAATTCAATAAGAAAATAATTATTTCCAAAACGCATGGTGAAAAGTAATTCTGGTATTTAACAAATCCTGAAATCAGCCCAAATAAAAGAAATTGAAATTAATATCAATTCTGAAACGTGGCAGCAATACAATAAATCAATAAAGCAAGCAAAGAATGAAGGAGACAAAAAAAAAAAAAAAAAAGGTTCGAAAGGGGATTCCACAGGTGTTCTATGAGGGACTGGCGGGGTATAGAACTGATACCCTTGACCCCATCATTTCTTTCTTTTTTTTTTTTTTAATTAAAAAAGGGAATTTTGCTGCAAGAATTGTCCCCGCATATGCCACTCTTTTCTCCGGCATATCCCAAATTTTGTTGCCACCAATGAATAAATAAATAAATAGTAAAAGCTTTTGTGGTTTATTTATGAGGCAACTCGAGAACGAATGTTTTTAAATAAAGTAGTGGAAAGTGGGGTTAGGACAATAATGGCAAATAGGAAAGCATGCATGCACATGCATACTTTCTTTCTCGCTGAACAAGTAAACTGGAACTTGCTTTCCCCAGCTCTTGGTTTAGATTATATTTTTGGTCTAATTGCAAATTGGCCTCCGGTCTTTTCCCGAAAATGCAAATAATTTCATCAAATAAGAAAATAGTTTAAAAAGCTCCCGTATTAAGAAAAATTTCTGCGAAAAAACTCCAATTGGTCAAATTTATCAGCAATTACAGCAGGCGTGCATGCGCACGGCTATGCGAAGATAGCTATATAAGCATGCTGATGATTTTTATAATTATAAAAATACCCTCTGAAGTTCATATAAATAATATTCTTCTTCTTCATAATCTTTTAAAATTAAAAAAAAATAATTTGATTTAAAGTATGAATCCTTGCTTTACGATCATTATATTGTTATCTAATATCTAACTATCGAGATTTTCAAAAGTATAACGGACAATTTAGTCCCAAAATTAACGCCGTTACTTTCAGAAGGAGTGAGGGGACAGTGTGCAGAGTTTTGTATTAATACATAGGATTTTTAAGATATTTTCTTAATTTAGGGTTTTTTTTTTTTTTTTTTTTGGCATTTTCGCAAAAAATATAGGGGTTTGATGTGATCAACCCAATATTTTGTAATTATAATTTTTTTGAAAAAAAAAAGTTGTGAATTAATGAACATTATATTCCTGTATATGCTCACATTAGATTTCTTTCTCAAATTTTAATCTAATGCAAACGTCAAATATCCTGCTGCTCCCAGTAGTAGTTTTCCATTTTCAAGCTACCTGTTTTTTTCCCCCACGGACGAATTACAGCACTTATTTCCTTCCTTTCTATCACATATTTCAATAAACAACCCAACGGAAACTACGCCGTATTTTCATGTTCCCAAAAAAGGATGCGATTATCTTACAAACAGGCATTTGAACGGCAAAATAAATTACAATCCGACAGCCAACAAGATTTGTTTTGGTCATTACAACATTCATTATTATGCTATGTGAGTATTAGGGAGGAAAAAGAAATACAATAAAAACTTAAAATTCCATTACATTCTCCTTTGAACAAGTAAAAACAAATGAATAAATTTGTAAATCAACAAACAGCCTCTTATAATTTTCATACAAGCATTTATTTTGTATTTTTCTTCAGAACTAAGTAGACCAAAACTAACATTTTGCGCTTAAATTCATGGTTCAAACTTCAAGCACAATTTAAGGAATTAAAAGGAGATGAGGAAGGATAAATTAATTCATTGGATTATCCTTGTGGTGGAGGTCCGGAGTTTGGGGCTGTGAGCCGTAATCGAAATGTCGCACTGGTGTGAAGATTTATATTTGGCCTCACACGTCAATAATTGCAATGTTTCAGGACTGAAGGATCTCAAGACACTACATACAAAAAAAAATATTAATGCCAAGATATTAAGTAATAATATGAAAATTGTTATTAATTATTTATTAAGTGATAAATTTTTACTTCATAACAATAATAATTTTCATTATAATTTAAACACTATAAACATATTATTCTTCGTCAACAATTTAAACATTAATTTCTCTCACTATTAAATTTAGAATACCCATCATGATGGCAACATAATAGTTGTTATTATTTAATAATGATGTGACATAATTCATATATATCCAAAAGCTAAGTTCACGATATTAGGAAAAATAAATTTTATAAAGACCCAAAAATTAAGTCCACAAAGCCAACTAAAAATATTTTAAGCCCATAAGCTCATGGAGTCCTATAGTATATTCACATATAAATACTTATATTTCACACCATTTTAAGTTCCACATTTTATATTTGAAATATTCACTTTCTCTGGCTCAATTGTTGATTTGAGCTTGGAAGGATATTTCTCATTATTTATTTGTGCAGTAGGCAGAATCTTAAATAGAAAGCCACTTTGCAGCCACTTCCTAGAGTGTATTTTAAATTCACATTGCATGTAGAGGGTCAGCCTGCAGCCACTTACTGAAATGGGGGGATCACGAGACAAATATAAAAGTTTGAGAAAATTGGAAGTGAGACCATATCAAATAAATAATATTAGTGATAATTTTCACATTATTATTTAATATTTATAAATAATTTTTTTTTTTTCGTGCAGTAAGACATGTCAAGAATACATCCTAAAAAATAAAAATCCCTTTTTCTTAAAAAGTAAATTAAAAAAAATATTTGCAATGAAAAATCTCCATTCTACAACAACAAATCGGATTTGGGCGTTTGTTTTCTAGATGAGGCATCCTGGGTCCACATTTAAGAGAATGTACGGTCTTACACTGATTAAATAACTAAGAAAAGGACTTGTAAAGTTTAAGACATTTTTTTCTAAAAACTATTTACCAAAGGTGAACTATAATTATAGACTCGGACAACAACTGCAAAAGTTCTGGGCAGCTCCCAAAAATTGAATATAACTACTGTTCTTTTAAAGAGACAATAAACCTTTATCAATGTGAGTAAAGAAAAAAAAATAAATGCAAAAAGGAGATTATATAACAAAGAGCCAAATAATAGTAATACTATTACCTCATTTTGTTAACTCGTAGTAACGGCTAGAAAAAAGAAGAAATGATTATAATGGCTGCATTGCGGGGCAAATCTCCTTTGGCAGTAGAGCTCAATGATAGTTTTGCAATTGGCCTACTGCCAAAGGAGTAATTGCCCAGTAATGCACCCTTAACCTTTTACGTTTTCCACTGTACTTTGATGAACAGTTCTCTGCCCATGCGTATATTTATAGTTGAATGAAAATACTTTGGTTTTTCATCATGCTACAGGTATATTTGAAGCATATTCTTACACTCACCAGTCAGAGGAATAAAATGTTTACTTTCACACGGAAAACCGAAAATTATTTATGCTTTTTTTTTCTGTATAAACTAGGTTTTAATTTCTTGAAGCATGGATTACGAAAGGGTTTGTCAGTTTTTGATGTTTTCATGGAATATTACAGGGAATAAGTTGCGAGGCGAGAACAAACTAACAAGAATTTTGGGTTTAATTTTACTTTATCTCTATATTTTCACTCAGTCATAATTTATTTTTTATATTATTAATTGCTTCAATTGTTTGTTTAAAATGTTAAAATTGCACACACCCTTTATTTTTATTTTTAGTGTTTAATTGATTTTGTATTAATATTCTAATCATATTTTGAAAATAATAGAGTTATATTTATATTCTAGAAATTTTTCCAAATTAATTGGTTAACATTTAAAGTAAATTCATTTGAATTTTATTGTACTTAAATTCTAATGACTTTTTTTCTTTTTATTTAACATAATGTCTATTGAATTACTATAATTCGATTAACTTTTATTTTCAAATACAATGATATAATTTCTATTATATTACTGTAGTACAACATGAGAGCTGTTAGAAATTTTTATTTTCTTTTGCAAGCATCACCATTCTGCATATTTACCAATTTTTTTAAAAAAATACCAAATAAATATGCTTAAAACAATTGCTCTCCAAATATGTATATAGGTATTTTTTATAAACTAATACGTTTTACATATAAGTGTTTTACTCATCATAAATCTAAAAAAATGATGTAATATATTTCTAAATAATATTAAACACGTAAAATATTAGTAGTAAATTTTTCATTGTCTATAAATCCAAAAAAATAGCAATTAAGATTTAAGTAAAATAAAGTTTCAAATGAATTACTAGTAAATGTTAATTAACTAAGTTGAGAAAATTATTAAAACATACATACAAGTCTATAAATTTTAAGATATGATTAGAATACTAATACAAAGTCAATTAAACACAACAAATAATGGTTAGGGCAATTCCGACACTTAAAATAAAATTTTTGAGTACTTTTAAGAGTATAGATAGTAAAATGATGCAATTGATAATATAAAAAATAAAATATGACCCAATCAGAATATAAAAGAATAACATGCTATTGAAAAAACACTAGGAAAAGTGTGACAAGGTCAATAAAATTAACCCAATAATTTTTAGTGAGAGTTTAGAAGTAAGCGATATCGACTCACTGAGCACCGGAGAATTCTGAGCATGAAGGGACGCATTTTTAAACCCAAAAAGTTAGAAGAAAATAATGCGAGATTTCAAGTACTGACCATTCTGCGCTCAGACAAGAGCAGTAGTTCTGGTATCAACAGACTGAAAGACAACCATTCATGCTAATCTTTCCTAGGATTATAGATTTAGCTTTAATTTATGTGACTTGGACTTGATCTGATACTGATTCCAGGTTGACTCATACCACCAAATAACGTTTATAATGTCATTATCACAAGATTATAAATATAGTCAACAATCAATCTAATCTCTGTTAAGGATTATGATACTCTTATTATTCTAAAGAAACCAAAAACATCTGGAAAGGCGCTTTCTGTCTATAATTTTCTAAATTAGTTCTTAATCACCTGCTTGTATGTAATGCTGTAAAATCTAAGACTAGTCAAGTTGCGGTCCCTATATCGATCCACTACATTATTTTTTTCTGATTAATTGGTTGCATTCTAAAATTTATTGTTGAGAGATCCATAATTAATTAACAATCATGTCATCATATAACGTACAAATATTCACATCATATGGTTTATGAGAAAAAAGATATTGACCCCTCTCCTTCCTTAACTTTTCGATGATTCCTATACATCTGTGTAAAGTTTTAATATATAAAATTAATCTCCAGGAACATTAAGCCCTTCACTGTACTAAACAGCTACAGACACAAACTTTTTTCCGAGTAACTGATTGATCTTAACTGAGTTCAAAACCTATTCATCGAGTCTTAAACTTGGTTCTCACATCACTTATAGTACTAATGTGAGAAAATCATATAGTTCTTTATTCATGTGAGAACTAATGCAATTTCCTTGTGTCGATACCAATCTTCTGTGTGTTAAAGACATAAACAAGAGGAATCTTATATTTGTACTCCTATGAAAGCAAATCAAGGATCAGATTCCTTATGAAATGGCAAAATCACATAAAATGTTTCAACATCTTCTGCACGTAGAAGAGCATATCCGTAGAACAAAAAAGGGGAGAGTGAAGGTCAGAACTTTTTTTACCATGGCCCCAATGAAAAGTAAAGGGAAAAACCCTAGAGGAATAGTCCCAAAGCATATGCCATTTTCTCCTTCAGCATATCCAAATGAAGGTGCGAAACCAGGTGGTTTCTATATAAAGCCTGGCCTCTGGGGTTCAAGACATGAACTCCAACTTATATTTGAGGAAGAAAGTTAATTGTGTGGGATAAGGAATAACAGTGTGATTCTCCTTTGGCAGGGAGGACATGCACATGCATACTTCTTTCTTTGCCAAAGGAGAATTGCCCTGCCATTCAATCCCACAATGCTGCAATACTTCAAGTTCCGCAGGAATAATCTTCTTCCTTTGTCATATTGTGGTAAGTTTTGTATATTGAAGTATAGATGCTTATGATTTTTAAAGTATTTTTTTTTTCAACTTTGTTGCCTTTGTTGCTCAATTTGTTATTAATGTTATTATCATAATTTTTTGAAACTTCTGTTAGTAGTGGAAAGCAACGGATCATTGGGCCTGATTGTCATGAACTCCTCGATATTGATTACTGTGATAAGGTTTTCTATTCCAAAATCTTTTTCATACTGTCAGTACGTATACTAGTAATGTTACCCATTAGAAGATAATTTTCTATTATTTGACTTCTTTTTCGGATTAATTTTGTGAAACTGTACAGGAGCAAACAAATGCCAATGTGACAACATGATGAAGGATAAAGGCTTGACTGAGTTCATGAACTTCTTTCAATATTTCTATATCTTAGACATGCACAAGCTGAAATCACCCAAAGGCTTAGATTCTGAAATTGAAGTAGTAATAACTGTTTTTTTTTTTTTTTTTTCTAGACAGGGAGTATATTTTTCCAAGGAGTAGTACAGATTGATCACCTCCCCTCCCTACCAAAGCTGTCTCTAAATTGTATTCTCTTAGCCAGTAGGTTTAATTTCTTGTGATTTATTAGTTGAAAAAAGTACTCAAAGGACATGTTGAATTCATACTACTAGATGGAAGATTCTGGAAAGAAAGCTGTGTAAGAGACCTTGTTCTCCTCTTTAATTCTGTACATAACAGATCAAGGCATCACCAATAAGCTAATTTTAAAAAATGCAAAAGGTCCTTGTTCTCATTAAATTAATGAACACAGTTAAACTTGGTCTCATTGGTATTCTTAGCAAAAATTGTCACAGAAAAATTCAATAATGGGTGGTGCCGAATTTTTGTTTTTTAAAGTCTCTTAAGTTTAATAAAAGACCTAAAACTTACACAATTTGGAGGCTTGTGAAATTGATACGATCCACCGACATGCATGATCAACTGCCCAAGTGAGCTTCATTCTCGCCAATCACAGTAAAGTTGCTGTAAATCCACAATGTGAAGCTTAAAGCTGCTAAGTATAAGGAAGAACAAAACTAAAACCAAATCAGTGCTTAATAAAAGGATAAATAACAAATAGCCTATTACGAACTGAACCTACCAGCTAAATAGAAGGACCTGAACTTGCTATCACTCGCAATCACAATGATTCATCCTTTGTTGCCACTGGACCATGGCATCCATAGCGGTCGTTAATGTTTATATAAATTAAGAGTCTTCCCGCTTCTGAAATTAGAAAAAATTCTCTGCATCAATGGTGGTGATGTACCATATTTTACTGATATAGTTGCCATTCAACAGTTAAGAAGTAGATGACAACATCCAACAATCTAGTATCATATTGTACAGCCTTCCCATACTGAAACAAAGTACATAACGGAAATCATTTGGTAGAAGCTTGCTAGTCCACATGCCTTTCAACACGTCTCTAATCTGAATAATTTAAATCCGAAACAGAGAAACGACCAATTAGCTATTTGTCTAGACAAATAAGTTTTTGACCTAAAGCAGTAAGAGTAAAACATCTTCTGGCTCACCCCTGAAGATAGATAGGCTGATATCAGGAGAGCAATTATTTGTAATGGAGGCAATGTTTCTGAAAAGCAAACAAGAATACCTCTAAAATTCCACTGAAAGCTGAAAAACATGACCAATTACAACAAAAAGTGAAAACTAATGTTCAGATTAATTTGAGGACAGTATATTGATTGGAAGTAAATTTGTAGGACAATTAGTGAGCAAATCTCCTCTGGCAGACAGCCTCAGAAGGCACAAAACTACTCCCCAATCAAATGATAACCAGTGACTGTCTGCCAAAGGAGACCGCTCAATAATTCACCTGCACCTCAGAAACTTAAGTAAGAAAAACTTGCAAGACTGGTATATATAGTTTTGAGAGCAAATTGCACCTTGCCAACTTCAACTCATAAACACCAAAATATCGAACATAAATCTCTCCTCTTGCTGCTGTTAATTTTTATGATAGATGCTTTAATAGAAGAGTGGGATCATATTCAGGTAAAAGCATATGGATAGGAGACAGGATAATTCTTAGTTCTCTTATCTCTATTGGAGTTTTTCGAACAAAATCTCAAACACAGATCATGGAACTTGGCAAATTTAAGCAACCCAATCTTTTGACATAGGTTATTATATGAAAACCCATGTGCGCGCATGTGGCTTTGAGCATGCATGTGCATGTCTGGGAGCATGAGATAGGGAGCATGAAAATCTCATTTGAGCTAAGTTATTCCATCTTCAGATGACTAATCTTGAAACAGTGGTCTGCATTCAGATGTGTGGTCCTTCCTCTAGAAACCTGTCACATTTCAAGTGAAAGTCATAATATGGCATGGCAACTCATCATATTCTGTGTGAGCATCAACAGGTATTTGGCTTCAGCTGAAAATTATCATGAAGGCGTACCAAAGAAATAACTGTAAATCAGAAGTATGTGATTGTAACAGTTCAATGCTACTCGTAGAAAAATCACGAGAGAATGTTTCATTTCCACTTGGATGATGTTACTTCTCTGAATTGATCTAGTAATGACAAGATGAAATCATTTATTTATTTCTGAAAACAATATTTCTGAAAGCCTCAATAGTCAGGCTTACGCCTGCTAGTACATATCCAGGCATCATAACATTTGTATGCTCATGATATGAGTATCACCGTCATAAGACATGCATGTGATCTCTTGAAACATGAAAATTCTGAACATAAACATTGGATTATATACATGAATGTGCTATATGTTTGTCAACCCTCTTAAGCAAAAATTGGGTAATCTATATATGAACAAGCATAAAAGCAATGTGTTGCCATCCACATATAAATTAGCTATGAGTAACTTTATTAACAATGTTTTAGGCAACTTATCACGAGCTTTCTATCACAATGGCATCTAGAAATTTGTTATGCTTCTTAATATGCCCAGCAGTCAGGCATTATCTTGGTGACACATAAAAGAAGACCTGTAACGTAAGGGGGACCATGACTGCAACAGCAAAAGTGAAAGAAAGCTTAGAGGCATTGTTCCACGGCATATACCATTCAATGCCCTAGAGAATATCCACGCAAGGTGCGAATAGTTGAGGATAAAAACCTACCATTCAAGCTCAACAGAGGCAGAGTCAAAACTGGAGCTCGGGGGTGCAAAGCAGTATAGGAAGTGGAGAAGAATAACAGTGTAGTTCTCCTTTGGCAGAAAAATGTCATTGCATGTAAGATTGTAGTTATTTCTGCCAAAGGAGAATTGCCCTGCCATTCTGCATCTCCACTCATGGTTCGAATTGCCACTAGGTAAACTTTTCTCTGTTTCACTATTCTCTTAGTATCACTTAAGTTGATTGTGGGTGGTGAAAATAAGATGAAGTTCCCTAATGTGGAGAATGAATGGTTTTGAAGGGAACTGCATACATGGAAAGTGGATACGGAAATTGGCAAAGAGCCAAATTCTGTTAACCCAGAATGGGTGGGGCTGCCATTCAGTTGTTACCTTGTTGAGAGGTTTTGCAACGCTAGACTTACCTTATGTTCAATCGGCGCTCAGTGACTTTGATGACACATCCTGGTTTAGAACACATGTACTAAATGTAAGAGCCATCACTCAAATTCATTCGTTTCAGCCATGAGACATTTCATTGTTTTCTTTGTTCTGTAAATTATTGAAAGATCCACAGATGACTAAACATGACAGAGAATTCCAATCTTTGAATATATAGTACTTTCAACCTGTGAATTTTCATTGATTTCAAATTTTGAAACAGGCAACAGAACATGCATTAAGTTTTTATTCAAATCCATTTACTTAATAGGGATGTTACTAAACTTTATGATATATGGCCAAAACAAACATTTTGCTGTTTTAATCTAGTAAGTGCTGATGCCAACAACATAAGGCAGCTTTTAGGTGTAAAATAAATAAAAGAGTACCTCCACAACCACGAGTCTGCTAGATTTGATGGCCTAAAAGCTAGACTAAGGCCGCTATCTGAATCACCTCCTTCGTGTCCGTATGTGTGTTTTCAAATTTCTATATGAGTGATCAATTTGCCTTATCTAAACATGTCTTGGTGGACGCAGGCAGACACCATAGTGCCCTACAAAATCTAAATTTATTATCTTAGTTAAACCAATGGACCCTTTATTTGTGTAACCCTTGCTTTTCAGATTTTATGGAGTAATGTTTAAGAGGACTTTTGTTTTGGAACGTGAGAAACTTAACAGAAGAGTAAGTTCATTAGCATACACTGACATAGTCATTTGAGTATGATACTATCATATGCATAATACTTTCAGAACAGAAAATCAGCCATCGGTGATGCATATTAGAAACTTCATAGGTGCATACTGAGGCTCAGAGCAGAAGGCGCTATATGCAGTTTAATATAGGAAGACTAATTCTGTTGCAGAAGGGAGGAAATTGATAATCTACTTGGGGTTGCACTTACTATTTATTAAAACAACGAGAAAAACTCTGCTCCAAGTAGGAAAAGAAAAACATAGAAAGTTGAGACCTAAAGAAATAAAATATTCTGTTTGTGAGGAGAATAAGTTGAGATACTGCAAATATGAAAAAGCTTGAACGAGTTTTAATGAGCCTAAAACCACTAAACCCAAGTTATCAAACCATAAAAAAATTAAAATTTGATTTGTTATATTTAACAAACGAGCTTGAATATCACTAACAACAAAACTTGTTCAAATTTGGTTAGCCTATATTTAACAAACCTAGTTTAAATATGCTTTTAAAGTTTGATATTGAATTGAAGATCATTGAGCTTGGATTGTTTTTCAGCACTACCAGTTCGTTCTACAACAGAAAAAGTGCTATTACTTCTCCCACTACTAGATCATTTTTATAGCTTATTTATCAAACACATTACATACATTTATACCACATTCAACGTCGAATATATATCGGGCCATTTCATACTCGTCTGAAACATGCAACCGTGAATCACCCAAGCTTCATATGATGATCCACTGGCCAAACAAGTCTTATCAACAAAGCAACACTAGGCAGCATAATATCTTGAATTGCTGAATGAATAGTATAAACAGTAGCAACAAGAATGATTCACGGAAACTTACTGAGAAAGTTCTCAGAAATCTGTTCGATGGCATATCCAGGAGCATGTCCTGGAACAGTCGCGCTGATCACTGTACATGTATTTTCTCCTTTTAGATGATCCGTGATTGCCCATAGAAAAGGACCGAAAAAAGTGGGATTTTATGCGGAGCACATTATGTGATTTTGTGCTTATTAAACGACAGATTAGTAAGATCAGATTCATTGGTCCATTCGGTCCATTTTGTACTTTGTAACAGAATTTTTTGATTTAATTTGATTTTTTTATTTTTATTTTGTAAATATAAATTTATTATGAATTATATATATTTAATTTATATTTATAAAAAAAATACAAGATCGATTATAAAATAAAAGATCCAAAATTATAACATACGGCTGAAAATTGATATAAGTGGAGTTATAATTTTGCCCTAAAATCTTGATATGGAGATAATGGAGTCGCACTATTATTTACTCTAAACGAATGAATATATTTGTATTAAAAAAATCATTATTCTAGAAAAGAAATTGACACTTAAAAATATGGAATATTATATGATACATAACGAGTACTATTTTGTTCCATAATTTTTTGACCTTTTTTTGTTTTTACCATTTTTTATTTCAAAAATAATGCTACCATTGGATCTGCACAATGATGTTATCTGAGCCCAATTCGTTTTGGGTTTAAGAAAAGCCAGAAGACATGGGCGAGCCCATGGACAGATTTCATCTCTATAGGTATATATATAAATAAGCGACCCAAATTCCCCTACTTGGACCCGTGGCTCCCCTCTCCCGCCCAATCAACTTATCCGACCCACAAATGGATTCGGTTCACCATCCAAAGCCAACTTGATCAACTCAATTGATATCAATACAGTCAACATTTCTAGAAAAAAAGACCAAAAGAAATGGGTCCCATATTATTTAAGAGTTGAGACTGAGAGAAGAATGTATGATTTGACGCCTTGAATATGACTAATGGTTTTGAAAATCCTGAATTGAACTTGTATTGACTTCAAGAAATTTAAGAATTGGATTACGGGAAGACTATGAATATATATATTAACTTCAAGAAATTTAAGAATGATAGAATAACAAATTCATTCCATTGTGACCTACCAACCCCACCCCCCTCCACAGAAGAAAAAAAAAAAAAAAAAAAACTCAAAATCTCTTTCATTTTCGCGAAAAAAGATTAACAGATAAAAATTGGCACCAAATTAAAAGCTAGTTTGTCAAAGATGGATTAGTTGTTTATGCGACAAACAATTTTTCAAGTGTTGACGTTGCTTAATTTTGAAAATTTTCACATTAATAGAGGAGAAAGATAAGATAAATAAGTTGTCATGGTATCAGAATGTTAATAAATTTTTTAATCGATATTTTTGAAATTGAATTGAATTAACGATCGATTCGATTTGATTAATATTAAATAATTATTTATCCAGTTTAATTGGTCAAAAAACATTGATTTTTTTATTTTAAAAAACTTAAAATTTTAAATTTAATATTTTGTTATATGTATGATTATTTGAACTTTGAGTTTTGTTGGATTTTTTTAGTTGGTTATTAATTTATTCTTATCTTTTAAAATGTATTATATAATAATATTATTTTTAATTAAAATAATAAAAAAATATAATTAATTTTATTAAATCAATTAACAATTAAACTGATCCTATCGATTAAAACATTGAACAACAATAAAATTGATTTGATCGTTAATTTATTAAAACATTCCTTTCACGTGTATCCATCGATGAGTTTGAGCCAGCATAATGCATAAGTTGTACAAGACTAGAGGTGGCGCACTAGCACACTTGCATTGCCCTTTGATGGATAGTAATAAATCCTAAAGTGAAAGTTGAGATAATAGTTAGATACATGCATGTCTTGCCCAACAAATGGTTCTTTCTTCTCAACTTATGGAGCATTATCAAAAGGGATTTGATTACTTTTCACGAGTTAATGCAATTTTAACTTTAAAGCTGAAAGAGTTAGTATGGTCATGTGAACATCTAGCTAGATTCTACGGACGAACAAAAAGTTTAAAAAGCCTCAAAATGCAGACAAATCTATACTATATATGTATGTATAGATTGAGTGGTGTAATGTAAGGAAGATGGGCCCGTGAGAGAGAGAGATACAGACATGTCAAGAAGATAGAGACAAAAGAAATCGATGGGGAGATGAGCTAGCAACATTGAAATATCAAAAAAAGAGTAGACAGAAAGTGATCTAAACCCTCAAAAGGGGGGTGGGGGTGGGGGTGGGGGTGTTATACAACATATACTAAACAACAAAAACTTACAAGAGTGATTTTAGGAGGTATGTTACTGCTAAATTCCAATATGTTTTATCTGCCTTTCGTTTGTGCTGTTCTGCCTCGCCCTTTCTGGGGCATGCCTTCGAAGAATGATAAAAGAGAAAAAGAAAGGAGAGGTCTTGTCAAATTCCCATCAACAAGTACGGTTCTTGTTTCTGTGTTTGGCCTCTTTCCTTTTCCAAGAGAAGCTATCAAACATTTTTATTTTTGACCATTGCTTGTTCCCACAACGGTTTTCATTATTTACTTGACATTAGTTTTACATATCTTTCGGCAAAAATGACCAATTTTTCCCTTTATTTTTTGAGGTTAAAAAGTGTTACCATCAAATTCTATACATCACCAATTTTGAAAAGGCTGATGGGATATTAGTTAACGCTACTATAAATTAATTTTTTTAAATTAATATAGATTTTATATATAAAATTACTAGATTTTTCAAAAAATAAAAAATATATTTTATAAAAAATAAATGGTGCCCTTCAATTTTCATTTTTTGGTTCCATCCGTACAAGCATTCTTTGAATCGAGGGAACCATAAAATTTAATCTTTTTAGATTGATAACTATTGTGCAGTAAAATATTTTGGACTCACTTGAGAGCATGATTGTGAATAATCCCAAAAATGGAAACTTAAACAAGTTGAGAAATTTCAGTATTGGTCAATTAATTATGTAAAATTACAAATCAAGATGCAACTAAAAAAACCCGAGTGGGAGCAGATAAGGAGGCCAGTTATCAGAGCATGTGATTATTCAGAGACACTGGCAAAAGAGTTTGAAAGACAAAGTGAAACCACACCATACCAATGGGCGCAAGTTGAAGGTGGCGCTCGTTATATTATTACACAGGAAAAAATTATACACACACATATACATATGTGTCTGTGTGTGCAGTATGCTGCTGCGATATGATTCTGAGTCTGAGTCCATTGCTGGGCACTCCCCATTTCGTATTCCATGCAAAATGGGAAAATTGCTATTTGTAAACTCCAAACTTAGGGCCTACAGAGAAAATAGCTTTCCTCCTCCTATACCTGCAAAAATCTGCAGAAATTGATGCTTTTGGTGCCTGCATTTGGTCTCTACTGCTGCATATGTGCTGCTCCTTTGCAGCTCATCCTACATATATATATATATGTATGTATGTGTGACATTGACACTTCTTTTATTGGACTGTCCAAGGACTTGGGGCTTCCCCTTCCCACTCGCTCTCAATTATCACATTCTGATTGGCCACTAAAACAACAATTATTTGACAAAAAGCATCCTATGCAACTTTTTTCTTTAAAAATTCAATCACATTTTAAAATATCTAAGTCAGTACAGTTAATTTGTGATGGTTTTACACTTTGAGAGTGTTTAGTGATTGTCTTTTATTTTACTTGTTTTTTAAGGATATATATAAATATGTAATTTCAAGTATATAATGTATATATAAGAAAAAATTCTATACACCTGGCATGATTTAAATAACTTGGTGTTTTCACTTAGAAATTGATCTTTCCATTTTGCTAAACTTTCTTATTTTATATATACACATATATACCTTTAGCAAGGCAGGAGGGGAGAATTCTAATTGCCACACTGAAATTTGATTATCAATTTTCCTTTTATATTCTTATATTCTTCATTGCTTTTTTAATTTTATTCTCTTGTAATTGGGTTGGTTTAACGGACCTGCATGATTTGTCACAATCATTTATTAGAGTCAGACACAGTAATCCCAGGCATATTTTCATACGTATAATATGGAGTATATTATATGTACTAATAATTACAGAGCTTTTCAAATTTATTACTCATAATTTTAGAATGAGACATGAGCGTGTCAGTACATATCTTGACATTCCGTGACCCCCAAAACCCATCATCATTCCTCTCCCACTTTTTTCATTCTCTTTAAAAAGCATGCGGCCATCACCATTCAATAATAACAATTCCAAAACACACACACACACACACACACACACACACACACTAGCACAGAGAGAGAGAGAGAGAGATGGCATGTAAAATGCAGAAGAGAATGGCATTGCGCAGAAAGCTTCAAATTTTGAGAACTCTCACCAAATCCAAATCAGTAATGCTCTTGTTTTTTTATTTATGCGGTTTTGGTTCAACACTTGTTCTTACCAAGTTTAACCATTATTAATGCATATGATCATTTGGTTACTTATCTGTTAAAGGTGAAGAAGAGCTCCATTATCATGGATGCTTTCCTCTACATCTACAAGTTGAGGCTCCAAGTTGAAGCAATCAAAAAGGAGTACCAATACCTAATAAATCATATCCAGGTGCTCTCTCTCTCTCTCTCTCTCTCACACACACACACACACACATACACACACACACACACATGTTAGTATTCTTTTTGGGTTTTTGCAAGCAAGATTTTGATGGGAAGATAATGTGCATGGAAAATGGAAATTGAACAGGAAGTGAAAGTAGAGAAGCTTGGGACTGAATACTTACTAGTGAGGGTAACATGCAAGAAAGGCGAAGAATTGCTGGTGTCAATTCTGGAGGCATTTGAAGAAATGAATCTGAATGTTGTGCAAGCCAGGGTCACCTGCAAACACTTCTTTGGGATGGAAGCCATTGTCAAAGCTGATATCGATGCAGCAATCTTGAATGACGCTATTCTCAAGGTTATCCAAAGGCAGACTGAAAATTGCACTTGATTGTTAAATACGGATATCTCTAATTTAGTATATTTGCCTAGTGTTTTCATCCCGTGATATTATATATTTTGGAAACTTGTAAAGGTCGCCTTCATTTTGAAGTGAAAAAAGTGAGAAAGTGGCCTCACCCTCCTCCCAAGTTTACCTCCGGGCTGCTCCAAAAAGAAGAACAGAGTAAAAGAAAAGTAAAGAATGTTTCTGAATTTCTTGTTTTGTTAATTTTAGATTAATGTTCATATTTAAATCAGTTTTAACCAAGGAAATGGCCCGTATGATGTCTGAAGCATGTTGTTTTCTTCTCGTACAATCCCAATTTGATATCGATGTATAAGATAAAGTTCATCCTCTCTCCATAGCACTCTGGTACATATTTAGATGGATGTCACATCTTCTATCTATTCAATCTTGCGCACACTCAAATCTTAAGCTTTGTATTAGTCTGGTCCCTTGTGCAATTAGGTTCATTACATCAAGTGTGATTCTTAGATACACTCAATTCATTTGAAAAAACAGACATGGATGGCGGGTTTTTTTCTAAAAAAAATATATAAAAAAACTTCCTCATTTGACTTGACCAGATTTAATTAATCGTATGGTAGTTTATTTTACGAGGGATCAACCATTTTAAAATATGAGCATTATAATAATAATGCAGCCCAAATATTGATAATTCAAAAGCATTTATTTTATAATTGACTTAAATCCGATCAACTTTGATTTGACAGACTTCTCTCAAGATTTGGGGCAAGTTATGGAAACAAGTCCCATGAACTTATATATATGGTTTCAAAAAAATTCAGTATTCAGAAAACATAAGTACATGTAACCTCCAAAATAAATAAATAAGTAGCAACGTATTAAGCAATACTGTTAAAATCGAATCGGATCGTCCGGTTCAACTGGTCTAATGAGAATCGGAGGTCGGTCAGGTCCATTTAGGCCCAAAAATCATTTTGACCGGTCAAAATCGGCCAAAACCGGTTTGACCGATTTTAATATTTTTTTTTAATTTTTAATTTTTAATTTTTATAAAGGTTTAAATCTGATATTTTGTTATATTTATATGATTATTTGAATTTTGTGCTTTATTATATGTGTTTTTATGTAACTATTTATTTATTTTTACATTTAAAATATATTACATAATAATTAATTTATTATTATTTTACATAATAAAATAAAAAAATATAATTAATTTTTATTAAATCGGTTTGACCATCGATTGAATCGATCCAACCAGTTAAATTGTTAATTTTAATAAAATTAATTTAGTCAACGATCCGATTATGATAATATTAATATTAAATATAAAAAACATGTGGTCCGCGCCATTAATATTGTTATCCCAATTAAGTTGGCCTTAACACGATGAGTGCAGGCCCAGCTAAACCATACCATTTTGATCTGACTGTTTGGGTTTTGTTGAAAGATACGAGACAGAATGCGAGCATATTTTATTTGGGCCCCCGAGCAATAGCTGATTATGTGTGGCCCAGAAACCCGTCCACTTGTTTTGCGCAAATTTTCCTTCAAAGTATAAATAAAATAGCTGAATAATTAAAAAAATAAAATAAATATTTATTAATTCAAATAATAAATGTTGGGAGGAAGCTCAGAGGAAGTTTCTATTAATTTAATGCAGTAGTCGTGAGGAGCTTACCAATAGAAAATGCCTTTTGACCATAAAATATCTGTGTGTGTGTGTGAGAGAGAGAGAGTAATAAATGGAGTCATCCAACGCATCATACGCTTAGCCTACAAAATACCATTAAACACGTTTTCTACAGCCTAGAAGACGTCGCGTTTTAATACATAAATATTTTTCTTTCTTTTCGGCTCCGACAGACTGACCTTCGCTGGACATTACTTTTTCCATGGATCATTTATATTTAGTATCTGAGTGAAACTAATAAAATAAGAACAATGTGAAGACGCGTAATACATATATCATCAATGTTTATTTAATTTCAACAAATTTCTCATTACCTACAACCCTACAACTAATTAAAGTCCATCCTTCTCCATTTCTATATATTATCATGCCTATTTAAGACCAGTTTTTTAAAATCTCTCTTTTTTTCATTTTTATTTATTTGTTTTTTTGGCTTCTTTTCTTGAACTTCTCTATCAAATAAATAACGAAATAGAGATTCAACTTTTTTAAATGACTTAACTACGAAGTGATTAAAAGGATAAGTAACTATTGATTCTAACTTAATTAAAGGGACATATGCAAACCCAAAAAAGATTCTGGATTGTTTTCCATGATTATGCATTTAATGTTTAAATCTTAGTCAACCATGTACTGCTATAATATATATATATATATATATGTGTGTGTGTGTGTGTGTGTGTGTCTTGCAGCATGGTTTTGGAGTTTGCGTTTGCAAACCAAATATTTTCTCAAATTATATAGTAAGAGTTTTATCATACATGTAACGGGACGATTCAATAAATGTTACGTTTACGAATTATATTAAGTGTGTATTTTATACATATATATATATATATGAGTTTATATTTATGTGTGAATATAATATAAAATTTATATTATTGGGTGTAATGTTTACATTATTGTAAGACATAAATATAGCATTAATGATTAATATATGTTGTTTAGTGCGGATGGAGCTTGATTAGGCGACTTCTGGTGCAGCAGCATTCTGTCCTTTTTCATAACCTTTTTTTTTTTGCATCAGACTTCCAAATCATATTCCCAATGAGATCTGAAGTACGTCAGTCACGATTCTTATGACATACCACATTTTAATTTATTTTTGTATTTGATGTTCTATGTTTATTATTTAGTTTTTTTAGCAAGTATTTAGTAACTATTCATTCAAATTTTCGTACTAACTGGTTTTTAAAATAAGTCTTAACCTTAACGTGCTAACAAACTAATTTTGTTAGTCAATCTTTAATACTCCTGCTATCACCGAATAATGATTCCATCTGCTACATTACGAATCAATTTTTTTTACTAACTTATTATATTGATTCTTTGATTATTTTGACATTACTATATTTTTAAATCTTAATAGTTATCATATTGATCTATACTATTTAATTAATTCTCTTTTAAAATTTTATCTAAATTACTTATTAAACTAAAAAAAAATAGTCAAATTTTACCAATCAGTCATAGTAATAGAGTCATCAATTTGGAATAGAGGGAATACCAAATATTGCATACAACCTTACTTTAATCATTGATGGATAACTTTTAATAATTAGTGATACATCAATAAAAATTATGACAATGACTCGCGCCAAGATTTTTGTTTTTACCATACTTATCATTAATTATTAATATTATTAATTTAAGCATAATTTTTATTATTATTAAGCACGTGAAAATTATTATTACTTTAAAAGAATATTTCTTATTACTTAATATATATAATTAGTAATACTTTTTAAATTATTATTTAACATCTTATCACTAAAAATTCTTTTTGTTGTAGTGATAGTAAACTAAGTATCAAATTCAAATTATATCATTTTATAACTCGTTTAGTTTAAATTAGTTGTTTTATATTATTAAATACAAATAAAATTTTAAAGTTTTAATATTTTAACTTCAATGTTTTGAGAAAAGGGATAAAACAAGAAAATAAATTATACTTCTTAATTAAAGAGGGAAAAATGTATATTTTTATAGTTTAAAGAAACATATGACATCACGCGTACAATTAAAGGGTACAAACTGAAATTCACCCTAATTGGAAGGGTGGGGTGGGCGAGAGTCAGATTAATATATAGACTACAGGAGGATTGTACATTAGAATCGCAAAATTTGACTTCAACATCCAGCTACAATTTATTCCAGGGACCAAACACGCTTATGCTAGTTAATAAACTGATGACGTGATCCTGAATACGGACAAGATAACCACAAACCTAGCATGTAAACATTAAAAAAAGAACAAGTTAATTTGACTTTTCGTTTATAAATATAGTCGGATTAGATCACACATTGATTTGAGGTGGATGTGAGAGCAAACTGAATGAAATTACACGGCAAAAGAAGATTAGAACCATTCAATAACATAAATTAAATGTTAATAAGATATATAATTATATATTAAGGATTAACCAGCACTTTGTTTACTGTTTCTCCATTATTGCATCAAATGACCATGTGATTAAGTCAAATGGTCCCCCATCTCATTGAATAGGTTTTGTCCTAAGCTGGTATGAGTTGATTTTTTTGAGAGATATTTATTACATTGTTAATCACATTAATATGTTATAATTAATTAGTATAAATATGTTATTTTAACAAAATATAGTGTAGTTAATGTAAAAAAACTATTATAAAAGTAAACTAATTCACATAAAGGACTCGAAACTATAGCAACAAAATTCTCTGGGTTTCTGAAAATGACTCAAAGCACCTTATGTTCATAAGACATTGTATAAAAATAGTAATGTGTAAAGTCTCTCGAATTTTATATTTAATATAGCGAATTATTTTTAATTTTTATTTTTATTTTAATAAAATTACATTATATTAAGTTATTTTTTTATTTTTTCAATACATATATAAATGTTTACTAAATAACATAATTTCTATTAACAATATTCACATATAAATGCATTATTTTTCTAAAATAATTAGAAAATTTATATTGATATATTCTTTTAATCATAAATTTTAATGAAATTTTTTGTTAAGTAGACAAAATTTTATTAATTTTTTTTCAAATTATCCTAAGTAATACCCAAATTATAAATTTTAGAAGTTAAAGAATAATTTTCAAATCCCAAAATTTTTACTATGCTCGAAACCAACACATCTAGAATTTTAGAACCTTCAGAATTGATTTAATAAAATAATAAAAGGTTACGGGCTAGCTCAATGAACAAGCATACTTCAATTATTAATTCTATCTACTACGTCCTTATATATTAGCAAATCTTTCTTTAATTTGATTCTAATCTATTGAAATGAAAAGTATGTATATATATATAAGTATAAATTTGATTCATACCTAGACTTGCTATCTGGCTAAGACTTTTTTTTATTATAATTAATTAATTAATTATTAATGGCCGTAAAATTTTGTTATTATTATCTTAATATAATAATATAACTAATTGCTTCATTGAAATACAAATAATAATAATTCGCGCTGAGACTCATTTTTATCAATTAGCAATTTCCAATTCAAAATCAAATATATCATAATGCAAGTTCAAATTCAAAATATTACTCTAGATATACATTTCATATGCAAAAGAGATAAAATGTCAAAATTATGGGTATTAGTCTAATATTATAATATTAGTTTTATTAATGAACTTTAATGATGATCGTTCATGTACTAATTAATATAATTAATATATGTATCGATGTGCTCAATCAATTTTTTTTTTTTAATTTTTGAAGTGAGATAAAAAACTTATATGTAAAACATATTGTGGATTGCTTTCATAGTTAAACTCACACTGTCATGCTTTCCAAAAGCAAATGACAATATTAATGACCCCTAGATAAGAACATTATAGGTTTGGATAAAAAGTAATTAAGAAAATTTGCTTTTATTAAGCATTAGTATGATAAGGTCAGATCTTCACGGTTTAGGATGGGAAATGTCAATAAAATACAAGGGAGGTGCTAATTAATTACATCATTAGAGTTATTACAACCCACAAATCAACATTAGAGGTCCCTTTCACATTGTAATAAAATATAATCAACTTTGGATTACTTCCACATTTGCTTGCACGTCCTCTATAAACTACACCATTACCCCTCTGTCAGAATCCGGACCCATATTAAAACACACTACCCAACCCACCACCTCTCTCTCTCTCTCTCTCTCTCTCTCTCTAAACACATAGACTATTGGTATCATCATCAGAGTATAAGGCCATGGGCAGTAGATTCAACCACCACCAATTTGTTAGCGAGCTGGAAGACTCTGAGAATTCGCCTGAAAACAGCGGAGGAGATTCGCCGTGCTCCGCCGTGTCGACTGATACCAAGATCGCCTCTACTTCCTCTTCCAAAAGAAGGTAATGAATTACTATAGGAATACTGATAAATATGAAATTATCTCTCTCTCTCTCTCTCTCTATATATATATATATATATTATGGTTTAGAAATCAAACAAATAAGGTGAAGAATTTTTAGTGTTTGATTAATTAAGGGTTTCAAGTTTCATGTTCATGCATATGGGTTAGGTGAAGAAATTATATTAAGAAAATAAGGGGGGTGGTTTTATAATACAGTAGGCGAGCCATACAGAAGAGAGTGGTGTCAGTGGCAATCAAAGACGTTGAAGGATTAAGGCTGAAAGGTGATCAGATGAGTGCTCCACCTTCGGATTCTTGGGCCTGGAGAAAATACGGCCAAAAGCCCATCAAAGGTTCCCCCTATCCCAGGTAATTAAAATTCCTTCTTTTTTTTTTTGTGTAGGATTAATGAATTATCTTCATGTGTGACAAAATTAATCTTGGGGTATAATTTTGAAGACTGGATTAATTGTTCAACCTTCAAGATAATAAATTCATTGTGATATTGCAGAGGATATTATAGGTGCAGTAGCTCGAAGGGATGTCCAGCAAGAAAACAAGTTGAGAGGAGTAGAGTGGACTCTAACATGCTAGTGGTCACATACTATTGTGAACACAACCACCCTTGGCCGGCATCTAGGAACAATCATCACAACCACCACCATACAACCACCAGCTCCACCTCCGCTGCCGCCGCCGCCACCACCCCCACCCCCACTACAAACGTCACAACTTCAATATCGAGGAAGAGGAAGAAGAGGAAGAGGAAGAGGAGAAGAAACCTATGAATCTATCCAACCAATCTCACGAACTCATTCTAGATTACAAATTTACTAATCTTGGTGAAGGGCCCTTAATTCATGCTGGTGAATTTGGATGGTTTACTGATTTTGAGCGCACAAATTGTACCATGCTAGAGAGTCCAATTTTAACCGAGGACAGAATTACTACAGATAATGAAATGGCCATGATTTTCACAATGCGGGAAGAAGATGAGCCGCTTTTCGCCGATCTTGGTGAGTTGCCGGAGTGTTCAACGGTATTCCGCCGTGGGATGGCGCAAAGAGAGGCGGAGCAACGGCGACCTAGCTTGGCATTCACCAGTTGAAGACCATGGGCCTGCCCCACCATTTTGTCTTCCCATATGAACAGATTATTGTCATTTCTTGAGTATCGTACGCCAGAAGATAACCTAGTTTCTTTTTTTTTTTTTTTTTTTAAGAAAAGGTTTTCACATTTTTATGTAATTTTAATTTGTTATCAGTGTAGTGGTTAGGGAATAAAAATGAATGATTGGCGGGTTGATGTCATAATCTTCTTGTAATTAGCACCATGGTCGTCGGTCTCTAACTGCTATCATATTCATAATCTCATCTGACATTGTTATTCCAGATATTAAACAACTACTTATTATTGATATGTATAACTACTGATTTTGAAAATTATTAATTGTATTTAATGAGTATTTGGTGTGTCGAAATAGTAAATGATGTAATTATACTATTTTCTTTATAAAAAAAATATTATTTTTTTTAATTATAGCAAAATTAAAAAATTACTATTCTTGTAAAACACCTGATAATGGCATTATTGAGCTTGGGGTATGTGGAATGTATTCATCAAGTTTGTGAACCACAGCATTTTAGACCTGATTGTCACTTAAAAAAAAAAAATTGAAGAAGAAGAATACTAGTGCAAGATTTATTAATTACATGTATTTAAGTGATATTTTTTTTATTTTATCGTAATAATAATTTGTATAAGTTTGAGAGTACCAATAATTATGTTTAAATTATCACTTTAATTATATATGTATAATAATAATATTTTATTATAACTTATAATGATAATTTTTACACATGCCACTAGTTGTCAATAGTCAATAATTATAAATTAAATATTAACTATTGTCGCTATTAAGTTCTGGAAGCTATCATTGTGGTAAATAACCGCTATTGTAATTAATACATATGACAATTTTCATATTACTGTTTAATATTTTATCATTAATATTCACGAGTATAGTGTAGTGCTCTTTTTAATATTTTAATTTTATTTAAATTCATAAATTAGATCCCTGTCGGTAATATTTAGAGTGCACCATAAGCATGGTGATTAATATATATTAATAATATCAAAGAAGAGACAGCAGAGAGGTTAGTCAGGACATAAGTTCTGAAACCCTAAGTTATAGAAAAAAACCTGAGTCATAAAAAAAAAAAAAAAATCAAAATCAGATTCAGATGTTATATTTAAACTTGAAAATCTTCTCCTTGAAAATTCTCATTGTAATGATCCATATGAACCTGAATAAAATATAAACTGCTAAGTCCTCCAACTGGTGTAAATTTCCATGTAAAATTAGTTTGGTCAATTGTTAAAAATTAAATGGTATCCCCCATTTTTTGACAAATATAGTGTATAGTAAATGATCATCTTATTCATGTAAACATCTGCATAAAATAATAATTATATTATTTATAGTAATAATAGTAGTAATAATAATAATAATAATAATAAATGTTTAGATACAATATTTAATTTACTCGGGTATCTGTCCAAGAGTTGACTATTAATTCAGGAAAAAATATAAGTTATCTTGTTGTTGCATCCTATAACATTTGCCACTTGTGTCTTGTTAAGGAATAGAAAGCAACTTTCAAGTCCTATTTTTTTTTTCATCTAAAAAAAAGCATAAAATTACATTAATATATACATATATATATATATATTAAAATATCATAAATCTAAACATATATATATATATATATTAAAATATCATAAATACAAACAGACAATTAAATAAAATAATAATTATATGACAAACTAATGAAGAAATTAATGATGCTAATATTAAATTAATCAGATAAATCTTAAAACCAAGACCTGGTGATTTTAGAATATTTCAATCATATCATATACCAGTTGGGTTATTTATGTCTCATTGCCAGATCTAGTCCTAGTAGTTAATTAATTATTTATTCTGTTGATGCAAAGCCAATCACCCCCCTTGTAAACGAACTTGCAACTTGGAGAAGCATAACTCCCCCGATCACTTGATGAGGGGACAGGACGAAAGCTTACTGGCTCTCAAAAGTCAAAATTAACAACAATTTTGACTTTTAAACGATGATAGTTGGATCAAATGTGAATTCAACAATGTATATGAAGTCACTTGCAAGTTGGTGGGTGCACGTGATTTTCATGGAATTGTCTTGCTTGAAGGTAGCCAACGTCAAAATGGACCACTTACAAAAATACAAAATACTAGAAATGATATGGGCAAACTTACAATTTACAAGTGTTCAAGATTTTCAATAACAAAGTTTAAATGCAGGTGTTCATATTTCGATAAATCGATTGAATTAAATTGAAATTGAAAATTTGACGTATTGAAACTGAAAAAAAAATAATAATTTAGTATTTGATTTTTTAATTTTTATAAAAATTAGCTATTTGATCCGGTTTTAATTTATCGAATCGTATCGAAAATACTGAATTATTATTTTTATATATTTATATTTTTTACTTTTATGTTTATATTTGTATATGTTATTTATTTTTATACTATTTTTATTTTACTTACTTGCCAAAAAAACATAAATATAATTATAATTTTAATATTTAAATTTTTAGAATGTTCTCTTATTTTTAAAAAAATTATGTTACCAAAATATCCAACCAAAGTACTGAAAAAAAAATCGATACTTATCAGATCGAATTGATTAATTTGATTCGATATTTGATATAAAATTTTAACATATAAAAATCTTGGAATATCAAAATTTTGGTGGTTCTATTCTGTATAGTAATACCCAATAAACAATCCTACTTAAATCTAAAACTATTAGTATATATACAGAATTAAATTGATTTTTATCCCACGATTAGAGTGTATTTAGTAGTGGCCACATAAATATTTAAATACAAGTAGTAGCTATGGGATGCCTTAACGAGGGGCCACATTTGGCCTTTCAATCATTAATTAATCTCCATAATTGATGTTTATTCAATATTTTTAACGTATGATGATTGTAATTGGAAGAAGACAACCCTAATGCTGTCTTAAGAATTTTTAATGATATTTTTTCATGAGATGAGTCCCCACATGTTACACGTGCATGTCATCGCGTCAGATGCGATTCCTTGATAACGTCATTTACTTTAAGATAATTGATTAACAACTCTAAATCCTCCTGTATCTTATCCGTTGTAGCATTGGGCACATAAATATATGGAGAAATTACCTCTTTTTTGAATTAAGGGGAGGATAAAATAATCCGAGCAGATCTGGATAATCTTCCAATCATTGTTCAGTTTCTTGTTCAATTGCTTCAGTTTCGATGCTGTGAGCAGTAAGAATATTTTGGACCCAAGAATACTATTTCGAGTCTTTAGCAAAAATCTGCTGTCAGTTGGATTGTAGGAAAGCAAAGAGGTGGGGAGTAAGCAAAATTTGGCGAAGAAAAAGCCAAGAGAATGATACATCTCTCAATTCACACATTCCTCCCTTTATTTTTTTTTTATTTTTTTTTCGAATCAAAATAGAAGAGCTAAATAAATAAAAAATCTAAAGGAGATTCATGGCCAAGAAGGGATCATATATTACTCAAAAGAATAGACATAATAGGCCTAATCGATTAGAACTCAGAAAATTCTTTCATGGTATATGGCATTTTACGTTTTCAATCATGAAAAAAGCTAAATATTATTTCTGTGTTGTTAAAAAAAAATGACAAATAATACTCAATCTCAATTATATCATTTATTAAATTAAAAAAAATGACAAACTTATCTTTATATATATATATGGTGAAAAATTCTGTTTTCTTGGTTATTATTATTATTTTATTTTATTTTTTTGCTTCTTCTTAGTTGTAATATCATCAAGTACACATATATACACATATCCGAAAGATGTGAAGCAAATTATAACCTTTTAGTAACATTATTATTATCTTATTCTAATTAATTTCAAAGAATAAAGGGCTACAAATTTTATGGTTTTCTTTTATATGGCATGATTAATAGAGATATATTATATATATACTTCATAACTAATACTTTAAACGATGATGAACAATGATAAATAAAGAAAAAAAATATCATTATGTGAAAGACTATGCTGGTTATTTTAAATTTAATAGACAATAAAAATTGAGGTTGGTAGTATTTGTTTCTTTTAAAAAAAAAATACAAGCGGATAATTAGCCCTTGTTCGTTCTATAGGGAATTATTTGTCCTTTATCATTTCACAGGGGATAAAATGTCATATACCCACGTTCACTTTATAGGTCTTTGGGAATAGTTATTGAAATCTAATTTTTTTTTTAAAACTAATTTCAAGTCAACTCAAGGCATGCATAAGATAGCCACAATACAAAAATATCCAACTTAAAAATTGATTGAATAATAATAGTTAATTATTATGTAACTAGTCATGACCCATGCCCGAGCAACATAGAATCTTCTATTAACAAATACCACAAATTAGTATTTTGACGAATTGAAAAGACAAATTTCAATAGACACGTATGTAGTTGCTAACAAAATATATAGAAAAAAGAGTAATTGATTTTTCGAGATTCAACTCAAGATTTCGTGACAAATATAACACGCGGTTGCAAATCATAACAGTTAGGGCTCTGTTTTGTTTTGGTAATGGAATAACTAAGATTAATAATTGAAAGGTTTGTTTTCGTGATGGGATAGCTAAGATTAAATGTTGTGTGTGTTACTGTACTGTTCAATGAGGGGATTTGATTGAACCAATCCATCCTCGATTTGGATTGTAAGATTATTGAACGTGTAGCATTTGCCTGCCCATTTTGCTTGGATTGAAGAATACAAGGTCAGAACTATGGACCACTTATCAACTGATATATGAATTAAAATACTGGGCCAATGAATCAATAATCAATCAATATATCAATTCATACATGGAATGTGGAATCTATCAAGCCGTCAAATAAACAAAACGAGCCCTTAGTGCGTAACTGGTCCTAAAATTAATCCCATTACATTAATGGATCTAACCGTTCCAAAAGACATCCTAATAATCCAAAAAGAACCTAAATAGAGATATCACAATCTTGTGGATTGGCATTCCATCTACAAAATATTAGATGAAAGCAATAGAAGCAACAAATGTAAAGAATACTTATAAAAATTGAAATGAAGCAATGGCACCTACGGTGTTTGATTCAGAGTTTCGTACCCCAGACATCTTGTGAATTGGCATTCCATGTAACATGAAAGCAATAGAAAGTAAATCATGTTGATGATAATTAAGTTCTCTTTGCGGCTAATATCTGCAGAGGCATCAGCCGGAAAATTTTTACACCACAATCTCAAATCGGTGCAGCAAAACAAACAAGCTGCATCACACCCTCTTTTAAAACCTATGAGGAGCAGCAACCGCCTTTCTTCATAGCTGATACATCTTTACTAACATCAATTTTCTCACCCTTCGAAGGGACATTTGGTGCAGCCCCATCATCACCTGTCTCCATGGTCTTCTTGCTCACGATACGGTATATCTGAGTAAGAACCTCTGTGAATGCATTATCCACGTTAGTGGCATCAAGTGCAGAAGTTTCCATAAAGTACAGTGACTCCCTCTCAGCAAACGAAGTTCCATCCTCGGTTGAGACTGCCACCAGATGTCGAAGGTCAGATTTGTTGCCGATAAGCATGACAACAATGTTGGGGTCAGTATGATCCCTCAACTCCCTTAACCACCTTTCAACGTTTTCAAATGTGGAGTGCCTAGTGACATCATAGACAAGCAAAGCACCAACAGCACCACGGTAGTATGCACTGGTGATGGCACGGTACCTAGACACCAAAAGGAAAACAAAGCTGTTGAGCAGAAAAGGCAACAAGCAAAGATATAATGGAAACCAAATCAACATTTCTTGCAGAACACTGATAAAATGTACCACTGGAAGGGATTATATCAATAAAATGACTACACAAATAATTATATTTCAAATAACATGAGCTAAATCCGTTCCTTTTTGGTGGATTTGGTGCCTATCAATAGGAAAGTTAATTATAATAATATGGCAATAGTAATTTCGTTGGTCATTTCGACTCATCTTCTTCATCTACCTGTCCCTTTAATTTCAACACTTAATTATGATACTAGCGAATCAACTCTAGCCATGTCTATACGATGTTTCCAACAATTGCAAATAAAATACAAGGAAAAATGACTGGTCAATGTTGATCTAGCAAGTTTGGTCTCTGGTCTGAAACTGTGTTGGACATGACAAGACAGTGCATCTATGTCCAGAGCCTATTGGAACTAAGCACCTAACAGAAGTCTCATACTCTGAATCATATTTACAACTAACTTGTTAGTTTTTCAGCCTAATATACTTCACTGGCCCACTGTTATCGCAATGCATTTTGTTTTGAAATGCGCGAAAAGGGCATCATTTTCAAAAACTTTTTAATGTTAATCCTACTGCAGTAATACTGTTAAAATTTACCAACTAATAGACGCAATTTACCTGTTATTCCAGAAATAATTACAATGATAAAGCAAGATGCTGCAAGTACCCTTAAAAGGTTAAATATCTTAAATCAGCTCTTTTCTTTGTGCACAAATATATATATATATATATATATATATATATATATATATATATATGATGCTTTATAGTACGTTTCTCTTAGGAGAAGACGCTTTTAAGGTTTCCAACCATCAAATTTTATAAGCTCACTGAAGTTAGAGGCGACATACTAAAATTTGACAATTGCATGGCTGACATTTACATGGGATTTCAGCTGATAAAATGGCAAAAACCATGTTAAAAACAAAAGTGAAACAACCAATTGGATAAAATGCACGCAAGAAGCCCAGAACTTTAACAACGCATATATTTCCTCAAGCGTGATTCTGAGGCTCTACGCTCCATCCAAAGAGTACCTAAAGTGTGCCTCGCTTGCTCTTAGGTGAGCTTTTTCCATCTAGGATTCAACAAGTTATAAGAAACTGGAATTATCTATTCTTTATCAGAGTAAGAGAAGCAAAATTATTACACCATTAACAATTCTCACAAAAACTTTGATCATCCAATCAGCCAACCATCAAAGTGTTTTATATGCCGTTCATATCAATAACCTGCTACATATTATGCAGTTGGCAGTTTTATGTATGATCATTGACGAAATGCAATAACTGTACAATTTATGTCAACCCAAAAACGGAATTTCGGAAGATCCTTATGTCCAAGATCCACTTAGATGGCCAATGTTATAATGTTGCGACAAGATGTTGATTATGTAGATGAACATGGCAAATTTTGATAAATGGATTCTAAAACTAGATTCTTAGATTCTCATGGTACGGACTTTAGTTCAGGTTGATCCAAAAAAAGCAATTTCAACAATTAGTATATAAAGATATATACCAATATGTAAACAACTTCAACTTGCTCAAGCCTTCCTTGTGTATCACCTGCTCTTAGATTTGAGGTAGTAGTCAAAATTCTGTGAACATTAAAACCAAAGATTGATTTTCCAATAGTAAAATCTTTGCAGACCTACTTCTTGATTCTATAAGATCACTTATCAATGCATTTGAGTCGAACTGCAAAATTGATTAATCACCATACATGATTGTGGAACAAGTAGGGGTTGCTATTATGTATAGCAGAAAACCACGATTTAATAAGCCCATAAGGCGAATAAAGATTAATTATGCCTCTGACTCAGATATTAGGAGGGCATTAAACAATATGCCTCCCAAACAAACTTTAAATTGTATGTCCCATTATATAATTCCAGATCAACAACCCTTTTTAGGTCAAAACTAAAAGCTCATGATCACATCAAATAGTCTTCAGATCTATCCTAATCATTCCTCAGCCCTCTGCAATACTTTGAGAATCTACAAGAAGAAGCTTCTAGAACAACTATACTTCACAAATTTCTCATCAAGACATAAAATTCACACCTTATACACAGAACACAGATAAGGATTTAGCAATTCCTGAAGAAACATCTCACAATACCAATAGTAAGATCCATTTCATTATTGCAACAGACAGAGAAACTTATCAATGTAGGCAAATAGTCAAGCAGAGGAAAAATAACAGATCAGAGAATCAGAAAAACGATGGATGAAAAATGTCACCTCTCTTGGCCAGCAGTGTCCCAAATCTGAGCCTTGATGACTTTTCCATCAACAGTCAAGCTTCTGGTGGCAAACTCAACACCAATAGTTGATTTGGACTCAAGGCTGAACTCATTCCTGGTGAATCTTGAAAGCAAGTTGGACTTGCCCACTCCTGAGTCCCCTATCAAAACCACCTTGAAAAGGTAGTCATAGTCATCTTCTGCTCTGTAACCTGCCATTACTCTACCCGATTTGACTTCTTAAAGGGTATGAGGATCCAGATTACGAAACCCTCTTTCGAAAAAAGAAAAATGGGGTGGGATTTCAAAGAATACAATGAGGGAGTTAGCAGCAAGATCTTGGGTATTCTCTATTTTACTATTGTCACTGTAAAAGTTTTTCCGTTTCGTTTATTTTTTTGAAATTTTTTTTTTCTGAGTTTTTTCTTTTTGACCCAGTGGTTGAGTGGGCAATGGCATAGACTGCTGTCAAGTGTCAACCAGCTGTTTTGGGAGGACAACGAGGAGAAAAATATTGATTTGGTTTTCTTTTAATTTATTTGGTCCGGACAGATGAGTTGGGTCGTGGAGGCCCAGATACAGCCCAAGATCTAGCTTTTGGACCAAAGGTAGCATTGGGGCCCATTTTACAAACTTTGGTCTATTTTTAGACCAATTCCAGTTTCTCAAACATGGTCACTAAATACTAATTTATGGCTACACAATGGCAAGTTGTCATTAACCGGTAAATACAAAATTATATTTTAGACTAATCACCCGAATCCAAATCAGTTTCTAGCTAGTTTGCCACAAATGAACAAGTGATAAAAGTCACAAACAAACAAGTGATAGAAGTCTAAGTCACTTCAAGAAGTCTAAACTCATACTGAGCAACATGAACTTAGATAATGACTAGTGAAATCTACTTATATCTTTTTCCTTGATAGAAATTCACAACCAAACAATTAGGGCAACAACACCAAAGGTCTCAAATCAAGTTGAACGAACTTTTAAAAGACAAAAACTCAAGTGGGCGAAGAATAGCACATGTACCTCCCAAACTCAACACATGTAAAAGCACCTGATGTTGGCTTACAATCATGCTACCCATGTCCAACTCCATGATTGCATACAGCCATACGCGTCTTTATCATGCAACTGATCTTTACACACACACACACACATTATATTCTCTCAGGACCAACATGTACTGTGTTGTCTTCTTCTCAAGTACCCCACCCCCAATCTTCAAAAGCCCTTTTAGTTTTTCTACTGTATCATCCACAATTTTTTTTTTTTTTTTCATTATCTTATTCAGCACTTTTTTGAGGTTTAGTCGATTCATTCAATCCCTCAAAACAAATGTCCATCTCCGAAATCTCATCCTCAACAACTCAAGTCTCAGTCTCTTCGCAGAGGATTCAATTGGTGTCCAAGTCTGTATCGGAAAGACTGCTTTCCAAGTTTCACGATGTCTCAGAATTCAACTTTGATTACTCACAAAGCGGGCTGTGGTCTCCTCCTGTTCAAAGAAGCGTGTTTTTGAGCTCTCCAGGGCAGATTTTCACGGAACACGACATGGTTGCAAAGCTAAGAAGCGCTCTGGAGACGCATAGCAGAAGAAGATCCAGACTTTCTTTTAATGTACGTATCAAAACCTTTCCTTTTTTTTTTTTCTTTTGTCTATTTTCCTACAAAAGGCAGAGAAAAGAAAAAGGATCAGAAAAATGCTTGCCATGCCATTATGTTTGATGCTTATTTGTGGATTCTGCAATCTTCTGCAGGCATGCTTGTGTTCTCCAAAGAGATGCTGAATATAACCCAATTCAGACCCAAAAATGGCCTTGGAATTGTACATTCTTTTCTGCGTGTAAGATTGCACAAGATGTAAGTTTGTGGGCCTAGATATTTTCCTTTTCCTTTTCTGCATTTCATTTTTATTTGAAAATTCCAGATACAGATCCATGATGGGATCAATTAGGTGTTATCAGACTGGTCCTTCTGGCCTGACGGCCCTGACCTATATAATATTTGATCTCTAGCTAGTTACCAGCATTATATAGTCTAATATGATTGTAGCAAGAGACCAAGTTTTATTTCACCTATATATAAGCAACAGTATTTCTGCAACCACGAGAAGCCATATTTTAAAGTTGAGTTTTGGGACTCTCACCAATGACAAACATTACTAAAAAAGTTGGTTCAGTTTGTATATGAATTTACTAAGAATAAAGTGCAAAGTACAATTTATTAAGTACTTACTAAAGGCAAAAAATGTCCATGCCTCTATTGTGGAATTATTAGTGTCTCTTCTGCATATAAGGTCCCAGGCACGTACAAAGAACTTAAGGCAGTCTTACGTCAAGCCAACAATCCTCTCCAGGAATTTCTTTCTTTTCTTTGTTCTTTCTTTTAGTACAACGCATATCAGAAAATCAAAAGGTTGATTCTGTCGGGTCATTTCAAGAGTAAATGAACAAGGCTTTTGGTAAAAAAACATTGGCCAAATTGTCCAAAGGACCAACCCCACCGCATTAATTTTTCATGCACACATAGGTATCAATATGACAACCGTGATTATGCCCGAAGGAATATTGTCTGCTCCAACACCGAGTGAAAAAGTAGCCGATTTTTAATGGCATTGTGGGTTTCTCATCAATGGCAAATAGTGGTTTGAGCCATTGGGTTGATCCACCCGAAACGTGAATTAATAATCCAAATACTAATGATCCCGATGCAACCAAGAATTACACCCGTACCAAGAAACAGTTTCTGGCAATGCACGGCATAAACTGTTTTTAATTCCTATAAATTTCTCAGAACTTATCAGTCTGATTGCAGGAAAGCAGTAAAAGGAATAACACAGCCTGATTTGTCTGCTGAAGGCAGTTGTTGTAACTGTGTGTACCTTTAAAATTTGAATATAAAAGGGTCATGATTTCAAGAGTTATGCGCATTCATTACTGCCAAAAAATCTCGCCAGCAGTGAGAGATTTTGAGTAAAAGCACAAGTCATACGCTATATATATACATATATATATTTATAAAAATATAATACAATACAAGTTAGGGTCACCAATAAAATATTAATTTTAAGTCATAAATTTCTCCTACTATGATGATGATTATAAAAAAAAATCAATTCCAAGATACAAAGCCCTTGAACACACTAATTTCCAGAACTACACTCCACAAAATATAAAAGGAAAACCTCAATCAAATTTGAAAGATAAGGTGTTAAAAATAGAAAGAAGAAAAGTCTATTACACACGCACAAATTTTTTTTTTTGATAATATCGTCTCCCAAACAAATAAAGACACTCTTTTACTATTTAAAAGATGAAATTTTGAAGTGTGGCTCACCTTCCACCTCCCTCCTTTTTTCCTTTTATTTATTTATTTATTTCTCATATGTGTGTATATATATATATAATAACCTAAAAAAACTTTTTTTAGTTTTCTTTTATTATAATAATAAGAAACTCCACCAAAATTTACTCATTTATAATACAAAAAAACTCCAAGAATCTAGTGACAAATTAATGTGAAACAAATACTAATGTTAGAAATTCAATATGAGAGGCACAATATAATATATGTAAAAATACATAAAACATCAGTGCCCCCAGCAAACTTGACAGTTGATTTTTTGCTTATAACACTTCGTGAATATAAATTTCAGAAGAGGGAATCGATGAGAACTTCCTTAGTATAACCATTGAGTTAAGAAACACACACGAGTCCAGGTAATCAATTATACTAAGAATATACATATAGTCAACACAAAATAATAATTTACCTTTGCGTTTGTTTCTTCTTTCTGTGTCACTAATCTTTATGATTATAGCTACATAAATGATATCTATCTACAAGTGAAGTATCTCTGGCAAGCCACCAACATGAGAGAAGCTAATTCACCCCATTCTCGATGATCTTCATGTATGTCTTGAACTTGTGTAAAATAAAGAACCTGCAAATTTCAATTGCCGCCTCTCAATCAATTGAGATGCTAGTTGATATTTTATAAATCAATTTCACATAAAATTAAACAATAGCAAATCGGTGCCGTTAAGAAACCAGACACACCAGTCCACCAACAATGAAAATGGCAAAGTCTACTAAGTTGAGTTTTCCATAAGATGATACGAGATGGAATGAAGTATCTCATTCAAGATGTCTCAAGTATTTATGTGAAAATCAAGAAACAAGTTTTGAAATATTATATGAAAAAAAACAAACTTAAAAAGACAAGTTTTTCATAAGCAACAAATTTTGGTTGTCATGCAAAATGCAAGTCAACAGCCTATTAATAAGATACACTACCAACATAAAGTGGATTGCTAAAATCAACTCACCATGCTTGGTTTTAGACAGGAACAGGAGTTTGTTCTAAGCTTTCTTTCCCTGTAATACCATCTTTCAGAGTTTGGAAGTACACATTGTAGTCTTTCTCTGGAGGAGGATTTTCTGGATCCACTGTATATGGTTCACTGAATGGAATGACACTCTTAACCTGTAAAAGAGAGAAATAAGCCCTTTTACTAAGACACCTTAAAAATTTCATTTTGAGCTTCATTAAAGAAGAAATGAAAATGCACACAAGACGTAAATAAATCCTTCCTCGCCCTGCCAAAAAACTACTTCCTGCAGTAATTCCTTAATATCTAAAATTTATATTCGTAGAAGAAATAAAAATATAACTTTCATGTCTGCACAGAACAAAAAAAGCAGAGTGTTTTTTATTTTAAGTTTCTTTGTGCGAGTGAAGCATATGGTCTTATACTAAAACTGAATCGTACTTCGCTTCACATGGAATTTTCAGAGAAACACAGCCAAGATACTAGTTTCAAATCCTTCAATGTGCGTTTGGGTGTTTGTACTTAAAAAAGGGATAACAATAGAAAATAACACAGATGGAATGATCATCTCTTTGAAACTACATAATACTTGAATGAGAAAATTTCTCAAAACACTGGTAGTTAGCTTGTGAAAACATATAATTCCCTTTCTTATGCTCAAAGCTAATGCACCAAACTTTAGAGACTATGCAGTAAATATTAAATAAATAAGCCACAACCTCAAATGTCTTGTCACATGCATAGGGGCTTTCTAGTGCAGCAATACATATTCGCGCAACCTCCTCCCTGGAAATCTTCCCCTGTATACCAAGATTAAGCAAAATGAAGTTATCCATGTTATCCCATAAAATAATAAACTTGCTATAAATTTTCCAATTGATGTTCATACTGTTATATTGTCTCCTTGATCAAAGATGAGATCAGCTCCAGCAGGTTCCTCAGTTAATGCACAGGGCCTGACAATTGTATATGGAATCCCACTTTCCCTGATCAAATCCTCCCCCTGCGTGACGATTTATAAGTAAAAGAATGCAAATTTAGTTGTAGTGAACAACTAAAAGAGATCAGCATTAACAAATAGATGACATGTTTAGATGGATGGAAAAGTTAGCTGTATTTGTATATCTACAACCTATCTTTAATTGGAGAAGAGTGATTAGGAAAGATTTCAATCATTTTGGTTTTAGCTGCAAGTTACCCATAGTCTAGCATTGGTATGCATCAAGCAAGAGTATATCTATAACCTCTCTTTAATTGGATAAGACTGATTTGGAAAGATTTTCATCATTCTGGTTTTAGCTTGAGTTACCTATATTCTAGCATTGCAATATATCAAACAAAAGGCTACCTGGGAGAAAAAGTTGGATGTTTAGACATGCATGTTTTCATTACTTGATAGCATTTATTTTTAAGAATAGAACAAAATGATGAAGAACCTTCAACTTGTACGTGAGAATGAAACCCAATTCCTTGTTCAAGCGGACAGCTGGAGGCTGCTTGCTTAAATCAAGTCCTGGCCTATCAGGTCTAGTGACCCCAGCTGAGCTCACATGCACAAACCTGAGAAATTATGAAGTTAATAAAAATAGAGACCACAAAAGTCAGTGTCACTCAACTTCCCAGGGGCAAATTTTACATGAAAAATTGTTGTATAAATGAACCTGGAAGTGATTGGCTCCTTTATGTAGGCCCGTATGGTTGATATAGGAAGCTGGAATGGACCTTCCACAAAAGTTGGGTTTAACTTCCCATCATACTCGAACTTGCTGAACATGAGCTGTAAATATTATTGTATATAAATGTACTGTGCAGAACAAAGATGATTACTTGAAAATCAAAGGGGATTAGAGTTACACAGACAATTTTCACGGAAGCATGCCTGTAATGATACAATTTCACTGGGAGTAAATGGTGGTGCATCAGACACAGTTCGTGCTCGAAATATAGGCCTCAAAGAAGAGAAAGGCAAGCGAATCTGGAAGTGATTAACCAAACCACAAGAGTTACTATTGATACTTAATGATTCACTGGTCTTGAATTGAGGAATAGTACATGAAATCGCTAACCAATTGCCATTGATCTTTCACAGTGTCAAAGCCCGTTGTATATCCAACTGTGTCCCAATCACGGCTAGTTCGAATAATGAGTTTATATCGACGGCCATCACCTTTAATGCGTAACTCAAGACCATCATATGCAGACAGATCTTCAGGTATAGAGAAATTCTGCGGAATAAAATTAGAGAATTCTTAACCCATAACTTGCATTTTATGTAACTGTTGCATTTTGTGCATCTATTCAAAAGACAATATAGGGATTATGTCCTTGATTAGCTTCTAATCCCAAAATATTCAGCAGAAAACAACTACTATTCTAGTGTTCAATTCAGCTGAGACAATAAAAAAAAATTGAGCTGTTATCATGTAACTTTAGAGACAGCATTTGATAGAACAAATCTTAACTGGAGATCCCAGTAGCCAACGCCAGATAAGCATGGGATAAGGCTTAGTCAAGTTGTATAAATATGCACCATTTTAAGCAGTCCTATATGGTATATTGAAATAAAAGTGAATTGAATTGCAGCCCAGAATATAAGGAAACAAATTTTATATAGTTTCAAGTGAAACAATATATGGTGAGATATTTGCTAGAAAGGAACAAAAGATTTCAATAGGGCTAAATGTGACCATCTTCAGTTCCCATAGGTTGTTTCCATGATTCACATTAGATTCAGCAACTTATTCCTTTTTATAGTCATGAAATGTATATGATGCCATGTGAAAGAGAAAAAGATTATGTAATGAGCTTTTCAAAAAGCATGAAAAATTCTAGCCTTGCCTTGCAAAAAATTGCAACACCATGGAGATAATGCTTTAATTAATGAAGCATTTAAAATTACATCTGACAGTAATTCTCAAGTATCCAGTAAATCAGATTCATAAAAAAAAAGGAAGTACTGGAACTGACCACATAATAGATATGCCCCGTTTAGGATATGCATAAAGAATTTATGATATAGAAAAAGAAACGCAAAGCACATGATGAAAAGTGGAACAATGTACCATCTACAAAACAGAAAAAGCAAAAAATGAGGGAGAGTTAAAAAAAAATTTGCACACAGCAGCAAGGGAACGTGACAGGGAGGGAGAGAGGGATGATAAAACTACAACTTACCTTTGTCCTGATACTGGTAAAACCTCCATTGTTTGCAGTCGAAACAACTCCTGAAAAGAAAACGTAAATATATTGATTAAAAGAAAACAGTAGCCACGTTAACAGATGTGTAAGTATTGGCTCTCCAAGGCTTTCAGATTTTTTCAGAAGTGAAAGAGAAACAAACCTCTGAATATTCCTGTTGGTCTACCATTTTCACCACCATTAGGATCTATCTGAAATGTACTTTCACTCACTCCTCCCATGACAACATCATCCAACGCACCCCAAGGAAGTTCTCTAGATAAATTGTCTGTGCAGTTAATGGAAAAATGTAATCCAAAGAGGAGGTGAGAACAAGTGCTAAAAATACTGGGGTGAACAAAAGCAAGCAAGATGAATTTAAGTACTAAAAAACCTTTCAAAACATACAGAGCTATAAATATTGAGTAGCTTTATTTCTGAACAACCTATCAAAATATATTCCCAAGAATTTGATCATTGTCAAATTCACCTTATTGCCACCTTATTGCCACTGTGGTGTAAAATCATTCCTGCTAATATGGAAAAATGTTCATGATTTGATGCTTAATTGCACGAGTATACCTTCAAATCCAAATACCAGTTTTCCGCTACGAAGTCCAACCGTTTCCTTAACAGCATTGATCAGATTTTTCATCCCAATATACTCCACCATTTCAGGGGAATCACCTTTAATCTGCTTTCACCAATCAAATAATCAGCACAGTCAATTTACAATGACACATTGCTCAGTATGACAAGCTGGTAAAAGAAGAAAATGGAGTTTATGTCACTTAATGACAAACAAATAAGACTTTTGAGATGATTTTTGGGCAATCAATTACCAACCTCAGGTTCAAAGAACTTGATTCCCTGCGTGAACACAAATGGCTGGAGATTAGACGTCAAGCCAAGAGCAACAGACTCAACACTATAGGAAGCATACCACAGCAGAAATAAATAAATGCACAAAATGTGAAAGAAGCAAATGTTTTCATACAGCTTCACTAACAAGTTATGAATGTTCCTCATCTCATTATGAGCTTATAAATACCTGGCTATATTTGGCCCTATCTGGAGTATCACCTTCCTTTGGGCCAACAATGACTGAAACGGCATTAATCACCACTCTTACTCCTTTAAAGTACTCGGGTACCAATGTGCTTGCTTTTGTAATATCACCGACAATCTGACAAGTTATTTTGGAAATGTGACAGTAGCAGAACAAAAATTGGTTATCTTTGCAGCAAGTTTAACTAGTAATATTGGCAATTATAAAGCACTGGATAATAAATAAATTCAAGCCTCCTGTACTAGATCTAGAAGCATCCTGACACCTTAAAAAAGTGACTTCTAGCTTCATGATATGTCACTGAGGAAAATGATCAGCAGGAGACTAAACTGAATTTCAGCCCATTACCCACTTGCACATCCATATCCAAGTAAACAACAAAGATACAAATCAGGCTCATTAAGGGATACAAGAAACAGTGTCAGCGATTACTGGAAATGATTTTGGATATCCACAAGCAGCTTCCATAAGGGCTCAGTAATATAAGCACATTATCAATATTTACCTAAGAAAAGCATTTTAAAGTAAGAGCATTCTAAGATATTTTGGAGGCCAAAGCTTGGACATTATTAAGGACTATTATGGCTAATCCATGAACTTCAAGAGATAACTGGAGAAAAATGATGATTCAAAGACTTCATTATCAGTTTATCAGTCATATATATTCCTCTGGAGGTCTTTTTATATCTTAAACACTAATGACTTCATGATCTCTAATACTCTCTTCTGTCCACATGTGAATACTCCTATTTACTCTTTGGGGTGTCCAAAATAATGTACCTTTTCCTAGAAAAGGAAAAGAAGCTCACTTAATGTGACTCAACCACCACATTTTAGGTTAAAAATGTAAACATAACCAAAACTTCTACGTTTCAACTCTCGTTCAAACTCTGTGTCAATTCAAATATGGACATTCAAATTGGGAAGGAGGAGATATTAAGTGCCTTTTCCTTTAGGGGGGCAATTAAACTCATCTACTCTGAAAAATCAGCATGTTTCTCAAAGGAATTGGCAAAAATAAAAAAGGTTTCACAAAAAAAGTGTTCTTTTCACATCACCTGGAAGTTTGACTGAGCAATAGCCAGTATATAAGAAAATACATCCTAAAACTATGTTGCTAGTGGACATGGAAATGAACAGAGCACTAACATCAAGGTCAGAATTATTCTCACCCTAGACTTGGTAAAAAAAAAAAAGGCAGAAAACTCACCAAGTCAACATCTGGACCCAACATTCTTCTTGCTTTCTCTTCATTTCTGACCTGAAATGATGTTAAGTCTCGGATTGGAATCATGAATGATGATCAAATCCAAGCTTAGAAATCTTTAGATTTATAAACTTCTTTTCCATCTTTGGCTGTATAGTCACTAATCAATATATCTGCATATCAAAGAGAATAAAAAGCACTTGTATATATAAGATGAAGTACCAATACTCGAACTGGTAGCCCTTTTTTGCGTAAGAGATCCACCACTCTTCTGCCAACACCACCAGTAGCTCCAGCCACCAGTATTATCCCAGAAGTGTCCATTGCTTTTACTGCTTCGCTAGGTGATGGACCAGAGAGTTTCTCAATCAGAAATTCAAAGAACTTCAAATATAAATGAAACTTGTCAGATCAAATAGTGTAGAACTTCAGCTCCAAATTATTAAGAAAGGATCAAGCAAGCTGAACCTTCGCAGGAGAGGGAGGCCCGTTAAAGAAATACAATGTTTTCAAAAATCTACCTACATCCCAACCTTGCCTTTCAGCTTCTGAGAGAATGAAGCCTCTATAGGTTCTCAAGGAATGGAATGATAACTTTTTCTGGTAAACAAACGGCTGAAATTTACGCTGGAGAAAAGGATTTGGAAGGTGAGAAGGCAACACCAAGGGATACGAAGATGACCTGGATAATTTACTGCCAACAAATGAAACACCCTGCAACATTCAATAAATTGGAGGCTCAAGATATAGCATTTTTTTAACATTATGCTATTGCTATGCAAAGAACAAAAGTAACACCAAAAACATTAGTACACCTTAATGGTACTGAATTTTTATTGCTCCCTAATGATTCTACAAGATATAATAATTATGAGCAGAAAAGCATTTATTTATAAATCCATACCAAAGATTCTATTGAATATATATCCCATATCCAGTAATTTGTTGAGGATCACATAAATGCAACACTTCATGTCTTATGAAAATCTCACAAATTTATTGCACAAGTTAAAATAAAATCTAATTTTCTCTTTGGAAAAAAGAGCTATTCCAGTTTGAGGTCTAAATATATTCAGGAAAATGGAGGTTGTGTGAGAAAGAACATTAAAAGTAGAAGGATAAGGATTAGATAAAATACCAAACAATCTAGGATAGTATGATTAACCATAATAAAGTCTTTGGAACATGCATTAGTCAAAAGATAAAACCCAAAAGTAGAACAATTATTCAAGTCACTGGCCACACACAAACAAGGCCGTGTCCGCAGCATATCTACTATATGCAATCATCGCCATAACCTTCATGTATAACGATCAGAACCACACACACAACATCTCTACAAATTCATAGAATTTAAAAGACATAAAAAAAGAGAAAACCAAGACACAGAAAAAGATAAAGAACAAGATTCTTGAGAAGATTCAAGATTACACCATACCTGAAAGTTCAGAATTCTTGAGCAAGAAAAAGGAGGAGGAGGATTGCTTACAGTAGAAAGGCAATGACACTCCATGATTATTTCCTTCAAGTAATTAACATTCAGAAAACATATATCATGGTTGATGATTTAGAAATCGCTGGAGTTAACGCACACCACATACTTAAAACACTTCGGTGTGCTTGCAAGAAAAGGCACCATAATCTTGGAAATTCCTCTCCCATGCCTTTAACTTCAATGATCTGCAGTTTCAACTAAAATCGCTGGACCATAAAAGAAGAGGATGTTCTTGAATATGAAACCGAATGCGATTTTACTTATAGACATAGGAGCGTACCTGTTGCTCTTTAGCTTATAGGGAAGGCCCAAAAGAGCACTGCTGAAACCCAGTGGTGAGACCCAAACCCAAATGACATTTTGGATAGAATGTGACAATGTGTTCTAGGACCACTAATTTATTGACAAAAGAAAACCCGCTCCCAGCCCAAACACGCACCGACATTATTAATTGGGCTTTACACTAATTATAACCACCTTCCAAATTTGTGGTCTGGTGATGAATTCCTAGCCCAATTATATTCCACCTTTTAACGGGCTTTTATAAGGAAGCCGTGAACCATAACCAATGAGCCCAATTATACTTCTTTTGCTAAACTTGGGCTTTATATCCGAACCAATAACACCTCTCTAGGAAGTCAAAGTTTCCTCCTGTTAATTGTTTCCCATTAGGTAAAATTAGTTTTTATTCTTTTAAAATTCCATTTTCTATTCCTTTTATAAGATTAACCCCATCCGTTAAAAAATAAAAAATAAAAAAATTGAAATCCCCCACCCAATAATTCCATTCTTTTTTTTCTCATTGTTTCTCTTTTTGTTATGACTCCAAAACTTGTAGCAAAAGTTAGTGCTTTTTGATTTTACATCATGAAATATATAACCTAAGAAAGAGAGAGTAGCGAAAGGGTGGGGGTGGGGTGGTGTTTGTATGGTGAACCTTTCTATTGTCAAAACAAGGGTTTTCTGTATTTTATATTTTATAAAACAACACACATGAGAGATATTAGCAGAAGGGTGGTTGTGAAAATTTTAGTCACAGAAATTTAAATTTTTTAGATTTTACATCGAAAAATACAGAAAACAATAGAGGGTAGTGAGGGGGTGGTCATATGACCTCTCAATGAGTGATACTAAATTTATGATATTATTGGTTTGGCATTGCTATTAAAAATAAATAAATTAAAATATATAGTGATGTGTCATGATTCATAAAGATTCAATGAACTAAATTCAAATGGCCAACTAAAATGATAGTCAAAATAAAATCAGTACTCAATATGCTAAGTGTTTAGACTCTACAAGTCGACAAACTTGGTTTATAATTCTTAAACTAAGCTATCTAAGACGGAGACTAAGATCCACTAACTCAAAGGTATAAATACCATCATCCATTATTAATTCCAAATATGTATTTAATTACGAACTAATTGCTCTCAATTTATTGACAAATCTTAACTAGGGCGTCGAAAAGATTTTCGTCAGATTAATCCCTATATCCTTAATGATATTTTGTGACACAAACAATAGTTCACCTAACAATTGAGTTCTACTAGGAGTTCGAAGACTATATTTTAGCCATATCTTTTAGAGTGACAGCAGGATAAATATGTGGGTTTTTTTGAGGATGTAAACAAAGTTATGGGCAAGAAAAGAGGTATGAGGTTGAAGATGATTGAAGCAAAGTAAAACATAGAAGTAAAAAAAATTGCTCCTTTGTTTTCAAGTGATAAGTGAAAACTAGTAAGTGCTCATATTCATGTCTCACTGCAAATTGCTAAACAAAGACAAAATCATTTGGAATTTTGTACATAAAAGGCCTTTCTGAGTATCGTTACCCATTCTCGTGATATGTGGAGGAATCAGTATCAACAACTTGACCATTGTCTCTTATTCAGTTTGGTTGAGCAATATTATGAGGTGTGTAATGTTTTTCTCTGTTACAATTCAAGTATATTGTTATATTAAAATATTAAATTAATTATTAAATAAGTACAACAAACTTTAAAGCAAACTCAAAATAAACTAATATGATGATAATAAAGAAATGTCCATAGCCTTTATTTTTTAAGAGAACAATCAATTATATGGGTTGCTTTCGTATCAAGATATCAAAAACTAATTAAATATAATAAGGGACTTGTATGTTTGATTTGAGGGGTTTATATTTTTTTCAAATTAGTGGCTTAGATTTAAAATTAGGAAAATACAATTAAGATTTCAATTTAAATTCTTTTTTTTTCCCCTCAAATGCCAATTGCATACTCAGTTCCATTATACTAAATCTATAACACTGAAAAAAAAGCTTGCAATTTACTTGGGTAAACTAAAGAAATTTTAAAGATGGTATTAAATAATTTTGATATCCTAAATATACAGTTTATCCTTTTTGATAGAACTTAAAATTAAATTTATAATATTTTATTTTTGAAGTTTATAAGAAATTTTCATCTAAAATACTCTAAAAATCTTACAAAGCTCTCAAACACTGAAATTGAAAATTGAGCCAAGAATGCAATCCCCAAGTGAAGCCACATAGTCACACAAATGTGTTCTATTGTAGTTAAGATGTTACCATCAATAGGGGCCAATAATAACACTTTCGGCAGCCACAAAGGCAATATTGTCTGAGGGCAGACACCTAATCTGTGAACAGGGTGAATGGCCCATGGAAAAAACTGTACATACTCTTCCCGGCAACCCTTTCATGCCCACAACTCAGTCATTTCTACACACTTCAACAGTAGTTTCTTTATCATTTCATTACTCATACATAACCGTTCATTAATTGTGCTGGCATATCTTGTGTGTGTGTGCGTATATACAAATATGTATGTACATATATATATATATATATAATGTGTCAAATCTTAGGGTAAAGTCATCGACTATTATAAATAATATGAAGTTTAAAGAGGGTACGACTTAGCAAGACGAATAAATCGTTAGAGGCAAAGAATCCTCGGATCATTTGAAGAAGGCAATCAAAAGATCAATGCTTTATTGTGGTAGAAGGACTATTTAGAAAGAGCAATGGTTTATTTTGTGGTATAGTGTATGTGTTGAGGTGGTCCTTTTTTAATAATAATTTAAATTTATACATATTAAACAATTATTACACCCTTTATCTAGGCATACTAATATATATGTATCTATGCTATTTTCACTCTACCAATGGCAAATTCGGCTGTGGGGTTTCTTTCCCAAGGGAGAAGACAATTATTTTTATTTCTGTTCGTTTTTATTTGACAGATCTCGTTGACTTTTTTTCACATAATTAACAATAGAATAATTTCAACGTTGTACACTTACCGACCATACACATTCAGCATATAATTATGGGATGCATGTTGTTTGTACCCAACATGTATGGTAGTTTGTGCTTGCGCACAAATTTTATGCTACAATAAGCAATTAAACAAGACAAAAACCTTCATCAATTAGAGCCCTACATTTATATTTATTAGAAACATACATTATGTACTACAATCTGACCAATTTTCATTAAATAATGAGAATTTTTTAAACAAAATTATGTCATTGTTTATTGTTTATTCACAGCATTTTAAAAGTATTTGAACGCAGAAGTAGATCCCCTCTTAATATCGTATGTTATCCTCGGCACCTAATAATAAAAGCACAACTTGTTTTTTTTATTACACAATTAAGGATTGTTAAGCTCGAGTTAGGTTGTTAATGAGCCAATGATTAGGAAGACAAAAATCTTTTGTGCACTTAAAAAAAAAAAAAAAAAAAAAGAAGTTGTGATCTCAACATAATCCTCTAAAACATGAGATTTAGGAAACAACCTCTTGCCATTGACTTTTAATACTCAATGCAAGATGTAATGCTTATCGTTATTTCACTATATTAGATATAATTACAAATTAAGGTCAACACGTTAAATAGTTTATCATAGAAAGACAAAAAAAAAAAAAAAAGGAATTAAAGAAAATTAAGCATGCATGCACGTGGTAACAAATATGGCGTCTTCCAAAATATGAATTTCAACGATATTACTTTTTTTTATTTAATCATTATTATTTTTTAATATGGATTAGCGCCAGCATGCTGATGATACGACAATGCTTATTGCATTGGTTTAGCCAACATTATTTTGGTTAAGCTGTCAAGTAAAGAAAATAAAACAAAATCCTTTGTAATCAATTAGTAAAAACAAATTTTAGCTTATATGCAAATAGAAATTAGATTAATTTCAAAAATACTTGACAACAATTTTTCAACTTCAAAATTCCTTAAAAAAAAAAAATAGCTAATCAGAAATTCAGTAAAATCTTCCACAGTTGAATTCCATTTTTCTACTTTATTCCTTACAAACATTTAAAAGGGATTTATTATCTCATGTACAAACTACTTACTCACAATCATATCAAATCCTCTTAGTTAAAAGATTAAAAAACGACTGTATTCTCAATTTAACATGATTATTGATCGATTAATGACTCAATCAAGAGTCAATTCTCAAAAAGAAAAGTATGATCATGCAAACCAAACCTAGCGACAAATTTCCAACGCATCCAAACATATCGAATCTAGTCGATCGTCAGTTTCCCAACAAAGAGTACAAATACACACATGAATTAGCAGATTGAAGCTTATTATTATTATTACTTTTTATTTTTATTTATTTATTTATTTATTTATTTTTGGGTAACTTCCAAACTTCGGCCGACTAGTAATAAGATTCGTCCATATAAATCGGATATAGTCACAACTTATACACAATTGGAATAAACATTTAGGATGCGATTACCCTCCTTATGGACCCACCTTCACGACACGCCGTAAGGGATCCCCGAATGGACGAACAAGCACGTCACGCTTCTGCCTGCAACAGATTTGAACTTCCAATACTCTTGTTAGCCTCTCCATGTCTTATCGCTGCACCATATCTGTGGAGCAAGGTTATTATTTGTTTCCATGGTGATAAGATGTGAATGGGCAGTGGTGACGGCAGCATTTGGACATGTACATGCTAACAACCAGCAAGAAAGGAAGGGCTTTCTGCTTAACTTATTCAGATTGACTGTTTTGATGGACAGAGGGCAAACACATCGATCTTGAATTTTTCTTATTTATGTAGCAGCCCATAAGGTTCAAAATAGCAAACAAAAAAAAAAAGTTCATATACATATTTATACATATATATATATATGTATGTATGTATGTATGTATGTATGTATTCCCGCGGGCTGTTTTCAATAAGATCGACTTCAATTTGAAGGCCCATATATATTTATGGGATTTTTGAATCTTGATTTTGCTGGTGAGAATATATTTGGTGTCTCATTAATATTATGGTATGTTTTAAAGTTATAGGTTCACGGGAATATTTTTGTAGAAATAATTATGGATGAATAATTAATCAGATCTCTCAACAGTTGTTAATTGCATGTTTGTGGATATTGAACGTTTCTTCATAGAAATAGAATTTGGCAGGAAGCATTTATCTTTAAAAAATCAGGGCCGGACGTAAAATCATGAAACTCAAAAAAATAAAAATAATAATAATAATAATAATAAATAATAAATTAAAATTAAAATTAAAACAGCCCTCCAACAGATAAGTATGTTTGAAAGCTACACTGGGTGGAGCCATGTGACACTGAAAAATTGAAAATTTTAAAGTACTTCTCTAAAAGGCAAATAGAAATTTCATTTCTTGTCAATGGTGGGACCAGTTGGTTTGACTTAAAAATCAAAACGACATCCCCAAATTATAAAATTTTGCAGCACGATCGGCTGCATTATGTACATGGTAATCCAAATTAATTGATTTTAGTTGTCACACATTTAATCATTTCCCACAAAAGGAAATTGCTAATTTGTCTCGGTATTTAGTCCACTGTCAATTAATGTGTTAAGTTTTTAGGGATTAATTAAAATAAATTAAAATATTATCTCCTGGAGAAGGAAATAAGAAATTAAGCCCTCTACACAGCCATGTTTAATTGAGATTATTATTTATTAGTGCAAGTAGTCTCGGTATCTCGGGTTCTTTCAATATGTTGCAGAAATTTCTTGGATGACCTCGCAATTAATGGATTCTTGGTCCATTTGCTTTTACTAGGGGTGGAACCCCAAGAAGTTACTTTTTTGGATTCCACTATGCTTGTACTTACCATCAACCGTTCTTTTTTAAACACTCAAACTAAGGTAGATTTTCCTACTTTAAATAATTATGAAGCTGTAGCAGTCGACTTTAACACAGCCCCCCCCCCCCCCCCCCCCCCATGCAGCAGTTGCATATTAATGAGGGGATTTACTCTTCATGACCAAATTGACTCCAATCAAAATATATTTGAATAGGTTAGAAATCACAAATCCAATTGGATTCATTTAAAGTAGGGGGTTCTATTCAGAGCTATGGATCTTTGACGGCATCTATCACAAAGTAAATTAAGTATTGATATTTGTTCGAGTATGTATCTCATACATGGATTATTTCGAAGCAGGGTGGATAGATGAAGTATTGACATTAAACTCAATATGTGCTTCATATGTGAGCTTTCTTATTATAAATATTTTTGATTGACTTAATTCAAAGGTCACTGACCTGTCGAAACTCTATATTTTTACTTACTTGTATTGGTCATTTAAACTTTTCATTTAATTAAACATCTAAGAATTTTGCTCGGACTACACATAAAATCTAATAATATGATGATTATTTCATTAATTTTAAATTTAAATCGAGATACGTAATAGTCGAGCATATTCTCCATTTCGAAACATTAAATATAAATTAATCTAAATCATATATATTGAATTTCAGTTATTTTTTATAGTACAAAATGGGACGAGATATGCAGTAGTCTTTTGTATTTTATAATTTAAAAATATTTAAATTGATCCATTTAATTCATGAGAATTATATGCTGCGGATATACAAAATAGCATTTGGAAATTCAAACACCGGTGTCAGTCTCCAGTACGGTAAAACTCAAATCTGAGTCTTGATGTTTGACGGTGCATGCACGAAACTACTAAGAAAATTGGCCGGCGGCTTAGCCTCACTCCCCACCTAATGCAGCCTCCACGCGGCGTTTGTACAAAAAATTTACTACTTAGTAGTGCCACCATATCCATCATGTTGACCTTGTCACAAAAACTACTAAACGATTTTTGGACTCCATATCTTTACCACTTTGATTTCTCCTATTAAATAAAATGCCCATCAATTACACATATATACACATAATATATATATACATCGAACAAATAATACTTGTATCAATTATATATTCTGCACCAAATTTTGCTTGTAATTCTGAAGTCCCTTCAATTTTTAAAATGTAGAAGAAAACATCAAATTTGACTTGGCCCAAGGACCTCTCTCTAGCCGTCACGCCTTCCTATTTATTCCTTTTTATAATAATTTTCAGTCCCTCACTAAACTCTGTTTGTATATATACAACCTCCACTCCCCGTTAGTTCCTCCTCCGCTCTCTCTCCCACCAAAAAAACCCAGAAAATAATCTCTCCTCTCTCCTCTCTCCTCTCTCTCTCTCTCTCTCTCTCTGATTTTGTCTCTCTGTCTACAAAAACTTTGTTGCCATAATTCCGATATAAATGGCTTTGAAAGGTGCAGTACTTCTGATGTGCTTGATTATGTTTTATGCCTTGGTGTCCTCCACAGATGGAAGAAAGCTATTGATGAACGTGCAACATAATAATGTTCCTTCTTTGGAAGACAGGTTGTATCTAACGGCGCTGCCTAAGGGCAACGTGCCGGCTTCCACTCCCAGTAAGAAAGGCCACGCCGCCACCATTGACCAAAAGCTCATCGCCCGCCACCTCGCCGCCATCGACCGGATTCTACGCTCCGTTCCTAGCCCCGGAATTGGCCACTAGCTCAAACTCTCATACTAAGTTTTTAATTTTTTCCTTCCGTTATTTTATTTTTTTTCTTTTCTTCCTCGACAATTTTGAATTCTTTTGTTGATCATCAGTTTAGAGAGGCCAAAGCCTTTTAGATCACTCGCTAGGTTAGATATTCAAACATGGAATTGTATAGCAATATAGGATGGCAGTTTCTTTTTTTTTTTTTTTTTTATTTCTATTTATTTGATTTGTAATCTACTTTTATTCTTTCATCATCGGGACTACACATCGTGAATTTTGGTCCCGCTAGACCATATACAGACATCTTTCAGGCAATTGTTGAAACAGATGTTCACGAGTACCGAGACCTTTTCTGGGCAGATAATTGACTCATGAAACTCGATCGATTTTCACCACTTCATTTGATTTGTGTTTATCACGATTTTTGTATACTTGGATCAAATGTTTCGAAAGATTAAAAATTCTAATTCAGTCTCATCATTTGGTCATATTCAAGTCGTTTATATTAATAATGTAATAAGTTGACAGTTCTAACAGGGCCAATTGCAAAATAAGTACTATAACTATACTAACCATAAGAGCCACCAAACCAGATTTGCAGTTATCAAAGTTGCATATATACTTTGCAATCCAAACTGGTGTTTCAATTTTTAATTCGATTTTTTAATCACGATATCTATTATTTTGGCATACTTAGTATAGCAAGAATTAATGAAAATCTGAGGATGAAAAGGTAAAGGACGCGTTTTTTAGACCTTTTCCCATCACTATGATGTCGGTTGAGTGGTCTTAATACTAACTTTTTTAAGTACTTAGTGCATGTCCAGGGCCACAAGAGCCATGGGATTAAATCTTACTGGAAAGATGCTTCAAGAATTTCTGTCCAATTTTGGTGGATTCAAATTTTCTTTCCCCAAATCAAGTCCACCTAAATAGTCTTAGCCACCTAAGAGCCAATTAAGTACACCTTGTGCTGGGATACTTAGAATTATAAATTGTTAGAACTGGACAAAGTATTAGTTTTTAATTTTTAAATGGCTTATTACTCAATAAAGTATTAGAATTAGGCCAAGTAGGGAGCTTTGCGCTCAAATCTGGCTACCACCCATTTATGAAAATGTGATCTATTAAATAAAATATTGCAGATGATACTACAAGAAAAATGAATATTAGTGATAAATAATAAGTGAAAATGTAGAAAACACCACTAACAATATGTATTAAGTCATAATTATTATTATTTTTTATAGCTCTCGCAAGCTTAATTAATTGTGATAAGAATTATTATTTAAGTGACATATATAATAAATAAAATTTTTGTCACTATTAAATTTATGAAAATTATTTTTATTAATAAAATAAAATTTCTTATCACTTAATATCTGTAAAATTATTAATAATTTTAATATTATCACTCAATATTTGATCACTAATATTCTTTTTTTTTCTTGTAGTGAGGGGCATTTAAATACACTAAATATTGATTGTCCCATTTCTAAACAATTTTAAGTTTTAGTTCCAATTTCAAGAATTTAATTCGTCCGACACCAAATGCTGTCTCAATCACATTCGACCACATTAGTTTATATGTGGATTGATGTACAGAGGTTCGGGAATCGACCCTTCAATATGGTGACAGATGGTTCGCAACACCAACTTGGGGTAAACTTTGGTCTGAAAATCTTTAGTTTTTCTTTTTCTTTTTTGTTTTTGTGTGTGTGTGTGTGTTTGAGTCTCAATCAACCAGAATAAATTCGCATTCTTTGAACTTTTTATCATGGTATATGCGAGAGTATTAATACATAGTTATATTGCAAAAGAGTGGATGAAAATCGATGAAAACTATAGTAGGATGCACTACCACTGATACTATATTTGAACATGAAGATATGATGAATCTTAAAAACATATGAATAAGTGGGTATAAAAACATTATTAATGTATGACCCTTTAAAAAATACTGAAAAATAAAATGTCATAGAAAGTGCAATAAGTCATGTGTCATGGTAAGCAAATGGTAGCAAAGTCAGTTAAGCTTCAACTTTGCTAACATAAAGAAAGTGATATTTGTGGTGAATCATTATCCTTATTGTGGGCCGGTGGTCATGAGGAGCAAAAATCAACTTGTATTTTCTCAAGTGGTGTGGACAGGTCTTCTAATCTAGCTTGCAAAAATTATTGTCCTAAATAAGTATTTTTTTTTTTTTGTTATTTAAATTCAACCAAATTTGATCTGAATCAAAATTTAATCTGATTACGTAAAACTAGAATGCATAGATCTGATTTTTCTCATAATGAAATTATCCTTAAGTATCTTAGTCCAAAAAAGTAAAATTTAAGAAAATTATAAATAAAAAAGATGCTCCTTTGAAGTTTTTAGTTCATTATTATAATATTTTTATCTAGACATTAGTTCATTGAAGGTGGACCTGTAGGTAATGGGGGCACGTACGTGAGAGTTGAGAGGGGTGCGAAGGTGACATTCTCACACATCTTTAACATCTTCACTAAGTATGGTCAATATTTATGCATGGTTTTCTGTAAGAAACATTAGTTATTAAATAATTTAAATTGCTCAAATCTTTAATATTTTTAACTTTTTACATAAAGTTGTAATTTAATAAAGAATAACAGCAAATATTAGGCCCACGATGAGTAAACAAAAATTATGGTGAAATTCTTTGATGGTCCGGATTCATTGAATAAATTCAAAAGTCAGTCATTTGAATTATATGAAGTGACTAAAGTATTAAAAAGATAGACACGTTATGATCTAATAGATTTAATTGGTGCATTTGTTCCGCTTTAGACTCGTGTCATGGGAATGAAAATGACTTCAATTTTAGTGATTATTTCAAAGTTAACTAATGAAAACCAATATTAATTTTTGTTCTAAACACAACAAGCTTGGAAATTAGTAGAATTCATGATATCAACAATTCATCATATCTTTCCGAATCATTTATCCTTTCCAAATTTGGACCACTAATAAAGCCAAGTATCTAAAATATTGACAATTATAGATATTGAGTTCAATTATTGCTTAATCAATGAACGTAATTGCTAAGGCAGCTAACATTGAATTGCCTGGTCGAAACCAACATAAAGGCTCCACCAAGCGCAACCGTTTTGGGCATCTTTCTTGCTAGCAGTTGCGAATATGTATATGTTGGGCACATCGTATGTAAATGGGAGTCAAAATTTAATTTATTAAAAGTTCGCGACAAATAATACCAACAAGTCCATAATAAATATAATACCGACAGGTATAAAAATTAATACACAAAAATAAATATATTGTTCGATAAATTCGCTTATGTTTATAATTTTTTTTATTATTCTATTATTAGATTATTTAACCGATCCAAGATAACAATTGAATTTAATATCCAAACTTAAAAAAAAAATCATTATACAACCACTCCAAAAAACTACCAAAAATATTGTAATCTCCACAATTTGCCTCTCTCACATAGTATTTACACTTCTCTCTATGAGTTACTCCCTCATTCCCTCTCTTGGTAGCCCTATTGCTTACATTTTCTCTGCTGTGTTTTAAAAATAAATCAATTTGTCTCAATCAAACAGGTAGCTCATAAACGTTAAACAATCAAATAGCTCACAAACTGCTAAATAGCTTCATAATCAAGCAGTTTAGATTCTTAGAAGCTACTTATCGAACTGCTACATCTACATGGCCTCTTTTAGTTTACTAAAATTTACTTCACCTTCAATTTGGACCCAAAAATTTAAGACAAGTAGTTCAATAAATTTTTAAAGCACGATATTTAAGAAAAAATACTAACAATATTTTATAATACTTTGTATAACTTGATCCGTGCTTTTTAGCTCATTCTTGAACTCATTTTTAATCGTTCAAATATTTTACATTCTAAACTATTATGAAAAACAATATATATATATATATACATATATATATATATATATTGTTCAAAGCAGATGTCTATACAATATAAATAACGAACAAATAACGTAAAACATAAGGCAACAAATTTGAGTGGTTAGGGTCAATTAAGCTGGACGTGTCCACGGATAAGAATTAGAAATTTACTAGAACTTAGAACAAAGACAAAAAATATACAGCGTTAGAAATACCTATATATGTGTGAGCATAGGATGCAGTTTTCTTACATTCTCGTGTCACCCGACTGCAATTTTTCAACAATTTGAAAACGTAAAGTTTGACCTCACGTGCGTTGTGTATCTCTTGCATCATTTTCCACGAAAGTATCATTCACGTGCCTGTGGGATTAAAATTCAATCTAAGATGTACAAGTAATTGCATTCTGTCCTAAATTGCATATTGCAAGACTGGTTTCTTTGACTTTGTTAACCATGTAGCGTAAGAATAACTATGTATTTTGTAGAAAAATAGAGAAACAGACAAGTTTAATTAGAGAATGTGTGGGGGGACTACCTTTGAAATTTAAAGATTTTTTCTCATGGAATGTAATGCATTCAATGAATAATGGATATGGCATTGCCATCATATATATAAACACGTTCTCAACATTTTCTGTATTCAAAATTAATCTTGGCAGAAGTTAGGTAGCTATTTTGATGTTTTTTGCTTGGAATTCAGACTCACTCAATTTCTTGAAACCTAAGCATAAAATCTTGGATTTATTAGCATGAACTCGTAGTCATTTCAAATGGGACATAATGCCTCTATATTAGTATTCGAATTTGAAGAGAAGATTTAAATGAAGGATTTCAAATGACTCTATATAATATGTATTTAAAATCCAATATAATGATTAAAAAATAAATTTAAAATATGAGTTCAATAATTTGAAATTTATTGTATTATGAAATTATTCAAATAAATTTATTATTATAAATTTAAAATCCTTTAACTTCAAATCCCAATAGAGCCTTAATTATGATAATACGTAAAATGGATGCTTCCACCCATTGCTAAAGTATATATTCGAATATATTGACATCACTTTTTTTTTTTTTTTAAGAAAATAACGTATTGAGACATAATATCAGTGCATCAAAATACTAATGACAATCAATCCTGTTTAAGTACATTAACTAAGCTTCTCCTTGTCCGCATAATTAAAAAACCCCAAATTTGAGAAACTTATAATTTTGGCCCCCCTACTTAAAGATTGGTGTATCAATTTTTTCAGTAATTTTGACAGGAGCGGTCTAATATTGATTGAAATTGCTGACATAGCTTCAAAAATGGGTGATACGTGCACGCATTGTAATTGGAAAATAGCACTGGTTGTAGCTGCTTTTTTTATTTTTCAAAGTTGCCAAATTTGAACTTACCGATCTAGTTTCTCGTTCTTTGACTGCAAGAGTTTGGAAGTTCTTTCTTGGCCTTTTTCTTATTTTCTTTTAGCTACAGGGCTAGCTATTGAGACCTAAAAAACAATTCTGTAAATAAATTTACTTTAAACTCACATTTTGAAACAAGTAGTTAGATCAAAAGTACATTTTGATGGCCCCATATATATTATTCACTAGTAATATACATTAAATGTGATTGCTTGGGGACTTGGAAAATAAAAATCTCAATTTGAGATTAAATTATCAGAAAGTAACGAAAACTGAATCGGAAAAAAGGATTGGGCATCAAGGTAGTTGAGGAATTGACTAAATTCCCATCTCCAAATTTCGTATTGCACAAAAAATGTCTTTGTAGCTTTCATGTGAAGCCATCTTAGCAAGTCAATGTCTATGATCACTTCACTTTGTTAGGATTAGGGCTCACACGTTCTCATTTCTCAAAATGCATGTATTTTCCCACCTTCTAAGTGCACTTTCAAGCAAGTTGCTATTTTTTTAATATTATTATTATTATTTTTTGGCCTGGGTCTTGATGGGGATAGGCAAATTCCTACCTGTTTATACTCGAAAGAAATAAGGACTATTATTCCTCTACAAGAAAATCAATGTCAGGGCCTATGTTATCAACCTTCAAGAGTCCAACAATCATGTCGTGTAACTAACATGTAAGGAACCATAAAACCAGAAGCAAGTTGCTATGTTCATTCCTAAAACAAATTGACTTGGGGCAAGATAATATAGTGTTAAACATCTACATTGATATTCTCTTTATTTCTTCATGTCTAAAAAATTCAATCTCTTGTTAATCTATCCCATTTTTCGAGTTAACAATACTAGCATATACTCGAATGAAATTTGGATTTTCCATACTCGTGTTAACCAAAGAAGTACATCCGTATATGGATGTGATTGAAATTGAAGTATATGACATCCCTAATATCCATTCCATTTTTTGAGCTAACCAAAAAGGTTAAAACATACGAGCTTATTTAAATTTGGATTCCATTCAAATTTCAGTAAATCTTTCCACTTGGGTATATAATTTCATATCCAAAGTTCTGCCTTTTGGACTCGAAAAGTGTACTTCACCCAATCCAATTCCGATCAAAAATTAGTTGCGTTGCTGTTGCCACCTACAATCAGATACTTACCCAATTGACTTGCAATCATACATGGGTAGCTGAAAGTCATGTTTATCTTCCAAGCTGTCAAATTTGAATACATTCTTCCCACCATCTTAGTACAAAGAATGTTTGACTGGAACATTTTCTTGCTCACCAATTGTCAGATAAATTACTTTAATGGTAATAAAATAATACCAAACATGTTATTCAAAAACTATGCCGCGTGTTTCTTGCTAAAATGCATCAAAGAGGGCTGCCCATCAGTGTTATAGAGTACTATATTAGAAAGCCAGAAAAGTTCAGTCAGGTTCAGATGATAAGTTCACTTTTTAGTCCCCAGGTTTATAAATGGAAAATATCAGGTGCAATCTTTTCACAGAAATTTACAACTCCAGAGGGTGATATCAGTTTAGAGGGTGAAAGGATGGAATTTTAGGGTCATTGTATTTACTTTTGGATAACAGAATGTACGAGAGTGGTAGTCACATATCCTCAAATTTTCTTATCTTGTACAAAGCACAATTTCATGCCAAGTAAGATGATTATTTCCCTGTTATTGTGTTACATTTCACTAAATGCACTATTATTTCGGTATTCTAGTTGCAGTAAAATCCAGCCAAAAACTTTTCTGAAAGTTATCTGAAAAATTAAATACTATTAATAATAATCTAACAATTCAAGAACCTGTGAAGAGTTGCCAGATGCTATACTTCAGGGAAATATCAGGGCACCACATATGCAGGGGAATGTATTGATGAGGAATAGATCCCACAAGCAACCAAACAACAAAATATAATGGTCATGACCCACCCCAACAGAAATTTCAGCAGGAGTTTCCAGTTAACATTCTGCAAGGATCAAAAGATAGGTTCAGCAAACAGAACAGGAAACAAAAATAAGTTCCAAATTTTTGTCATCAAATGCAGTTGATTAGGTTATGGTTCAAAGGTTCAACAAGATAGTCGTGTCTCATTTACAAGAACGCAATTATGACCTATTTTTGCTCTGGATGGCACATAGCTGTGGTTCTGAGGAGGGCTAAACATACTTATATTTTGGATCATTTGGGAAAAATGGTCGTTGGAACATTATTCATTTAAAACCATCGGGATTTTGTGAAGAAAGTAACAAATGTACCCGAGGTTCATCAGCAATACCAACTCCCACTAAAGCTCCAATAGATGCATGGACACTCGACACTGGAAGATTTGCTCTATTCACCAGGATCATTGTTGCCACAGCTGACAACTGGAAGGCTAGTCCTCTGGAATTACTTATATATGTCAACCTACTGGTAAGACACTGCGTTAAGCGCCAACCACAAAACAAGAACCCAATTGAGGCACCAAGTCCTCCAGCTGCCCTAAAGCACCAATTAACATGAAAAGAACCCTACAAGCAGATAAACATGGTAAAGGGCTTACCATATGAATCTCACCCAAAATACACACGCACACAAAAAGAACACACTGCTTCAAGAATATTTATTTTCAACTATTTTGTGCTTCTGTTCACCCAGTGTTTGATTGTCCTCAAAGCATTACGAAAAAAATATTTGTCGCTGGAAAGAGCATCTGCTTGCTTATTCCAATTTCGCAGAGTTGATACACTGCTGCTGCATAATGTGGGTGAAGATGCTACTCGCTGCAAAGATAGTGAAACTCACCACGTATTCATCATTTCTGGAAAAGTCTGATCTGAATTTAAAAATCTCGAGAACTATTTGAAAGGGGCTCATTAGAGCAGCAGTCTCACTCACAGATTGAACAATCCTGCAGGAAAAGCTAAATTTGTATATTTGGAAAAGTATGTAATAGAAGCCACAAAGGACAAGATACCACAAAGCTGTTTCCAATATGTAAAAGAACCTACGCAAAAGTGCACGAAGTAAGAATATGTGGAAAACATAACAAGTCTTCCATCTCATCAAACTTTTCTGCTAGGGCATGTCGTATCAATGTCTTTCTGTCATATGTTATAACCTGCAACAGCACATTACATAAAAGTACCAGAAACATCATTGATGGAAAATTACATTGAGAGTTAACACTAATATAGAGAATGCCTTCAGTAGAGCAGGATGATAAGAATGGATTCTGGTATTCCCAATTAACCGTCATTAGGCCATTACCATGTTGGAATGTCGAAGAAAAATTAAAGGAAATTTTGGCAAATGAAAACTCATTTCTACAATCCCATAAAAGGTTCAAGGATCCAAAGTTTTAGTCAACTTCATTGGGCAAAAGATAATTTTCAACTGAGAGGTCCCACATAAATCAGGGTACTTAACTGGAAAAAAAATGGATTTTGAGAAATCTCTAATGAATTTTGATACATTCGCTGTTTTATCAATTGTCTGAAAGTTCCTTGTTTGTACCAACAGATTTGGTGTTGGTGTAGACTCAAGGAGCTGCTTGAACGCTGCTGATTGTCCCCTTGTTGACTGAGGAGGAGATAGAATATGCTCAATCTCTGGAGATACTTGAGGCGAAACACAGCTCTGTTCATCCTCTTCATAGACCGTATTAAGAACTCTCATCTGCATAAAATCTCTCACTGCATCTTCAAAGTTGTCATTGTCATCATCTTTAGCATCACAAGATTGATTCTGCCTTTCAGTGCATTGTTGCAGTGATATATTTTGTTTCGTGGCGGTTTCAGTAGGAAGCGAAGAATCGATTCTTAACCTGGCCAAGGGAACCACTAAAAGCTACCTTTGCCAAACATTCAGTAGACCAAGAGAGAGCATATCAATACAAGAAACAAAAAGAAAAAAATATCACGTAAGACTAAATAACTTCCATGGCAGATAGAGCTGAAATTGCCACTTAAACTGGAAACTCACCAAAGATAGCAAGGCTCCAATCATGGTGGCCATTGCAATAGCAACAATAATTGTTGTTTCACAGACTCTCAAGAAATTTGGTATGACCTGGCCATAAAAAAGTAACAGTAAATTGTCGACATTAAGGAAAGAAGCATGATGTGCAAGATGATAATCTTCTGAATTTTGTAGCACACAGAAGCCAAAACTATTTCTAGGACAAAAAAATATAGTATTTGCCGATACATAATCTCCGAAAATGTCATAGCCAACATAAAGCAACTGAAAGATATAAGAAAGTGTTTTTAGACATTATACATATATCTTCTTTTTTGTTGAAAATATGCAAAAGTTAAGAGGTTAGACTGGGATTTGTACTATGTTTCCCTTTTAAACTCAGTTTTGAATGTAATCTATGTAGCAAACCATGATATAAGAATCACTGAATAGACGAGTGTCTTTTAACGTCAATAAATTCTGTGACTTCAAATGCTTCAAGTATCAACTACAAAATAAGCCGACTCTGACTTCAAACTGGCGACAAATTAATACCTGATCCATAATAAAGAGGGAAAGCAGTCCAGCAGATATTCCATAGTAAAAAGGAAGAAAAATGAATATCCTTTTCTCTCCATTCTCATGACGAAGTATAAATTTCCTAATGGTCATGAAGAAGCAAAATGCGCAGGCACAGGAAATCATAGGAGCTACAGTGCATTCGAGGAAAATCCATAGAAGACCTCCATCATTAAAATTATGATTTGAATCCTGCATAATCAAGTTTTATTATCATATAAGTATGCCATCATAAAATCAGTCAAATAGGCACCATACCCCATGTACCATGAGAAAATCTCCTGAAGATTTTGCAGGTCATACTTAAATAATATTACTTAAATAATATGCTGAAGACTTAAATATCTATAGATATTTCTGCAGGAAATATCAATAATTGATGAGATGGTATATGTATATGATGTTTGCAATGGTATATTTATACCTTGTTCCACAAGGGTACAAATCTCCAACCTTTATTAACAAGCATGGTGCCCAAAAGGGCGGCCCGTGTTGACTGTTGAGACGATACAGGCAGCGCAAAATAAGTTGCGACTGCAAGCCAAAGTGCTGCTAGCAGAAAGAAAACTCATTAGAAGTGGAATGAAAACTGTCTGCTAGTATTTTCTTTGCGTTGAACCTGCAAGTAATGGGACAACAATACAGATTTACACGAGTTCTATGAATTACTTGCTGTGATGAGGACAACTATCATGCTCCACATCAGGAAACTTTCGCTCGGTTGATTTTCTCTAATGAACTGCAAGAATAGATAAATGTCCTTAACAAGTCCCTCATAAGAATTAAGCTCAGCAAATTATAGTTTCATTTTTCTGACCCTTAATTGCCTGTCCTAATCTAATTCTCTCAATGAAACCAAGTTCTTTTGTTTAATAATTGTACCTTGCATCTCAAGAGCATTCAAAAAGCAAATAAATGTTAAAAAATAAAAAAGATAAACAGAACAAACATTAGTTCCAGTATTATTTTCCTTACTTTAGAGAGCAGAGGATAAATCGTGCTGTTGCTGGCAAGGGCTGTTCCAGGGACATAGAGCACAAATGCCACTACTGCAAACTTAAAAAATGATAGTGTCCCTGACGCTATCAGAGAGGAGAACTGCCCAAAATGTCCAAAAGCATTATCAATCACATAAATAGAACCAAGTATTCAAATACTTCCAAGAAAACAATTCAAAGGATCTTGATCAAACTAATTTTGCAAGAATATTTGTACACATCATATAGCATTGGATATATACTGGTATTCAATTATAAGCACACAAATAGAACCGAGAATTGTACATAGACTGATATAACAAGCATAGTCAATGAGATGAACAGAAACAACTTCAACCCCAAGATTTACAAGAAAATTACTCAACCGAAGTTGATCAAACTAGTTTTTCAAGAAAACGAAAAAACACATATTCCCACAGTTTTGCGTATATCCTAATTATCATTTACATAAATCAAAAACCCAGAATCAAACGATTTCCAAGAAAAACCTTGATCAACTTATTTTTCACTGAAGATTTTTGCAATTTGGATCCCATATTTAGATTCTTGAAGACTTAATGAAATCGGGATATTGTTTGCGCCGGCAGAAAACGCCAATGCAAAAGCAGCAAAGCCACCGAAAATGGGTGTCCATTGATAAGTCAGCTTCCACGTTCCAACAATTCCAATGGCCAATTCCACCGAAGTTGTGCTGCCATTAGTGGCCATCGCAATAGCCCGCCAAAACCAAGAATTCGATTCCCAAGAAACATACTAATAGTTAAGATTAGAATATACGAAGAAACGAATTTCGTGATCAGCATTGGAGCATTCTCCGCCCTCCCGCCTTTTCTTGTTTTTCTTGTTTGGAGATTCTTGTGGGCTTTGAAATTTTTCTTGTTTCTGAATTGTGTTCTCTTACAGTTGGTAAATTAAGTAAGACTTCTTGGATATTGTGAAGATTTATGGTTTGACTCAAATTTGACAGCGCCTTGCTGTTAATGCAACCGTTATGGCAATTTCCTTTTGTCATAATTATGGCACGTGTGGAAATTTGACTGCCTAAATGCATATAAGTAACAGTTTAGATATGCATAAAAATAGAATATATATATATATATATATTGGGTGTATATGCATGAAACTTTCATATTTTAAAAAATTAAAACTTTCAAGTTCTATGAAAGATATTTATTTTGAAAGAGAAAAATAAACATGGATACTGTGGAATTAGTAATTTTGGCTTACTCCATATGCGTCTTTGGGTGTGATTTTTGTTTTAAAAATTACTAGATAAAAGAATGAAGAATATTGTATTGTTTTATGATTTTTAATATAAATGTCATAAATAAATTTCAAAAATTCAAAAGATAATTATTTAAGTAAAAAATATATATCAAAGAGTGATAGGCGCCAAATTCAAACTACAATCACTAGGCACCAAATTCAACCTGCAAATCACTCCTTCGTCCAATTATAAGTGATTCTTGACTTCATATGAAATTTTAAATAAAAATAAAATTATGAATATATTTATGATAGTTTTCTCAAAATTAGTGATTGTGTTGCATCGTGAGAGGATAGTTGTGAAAATATATTTATATTTTAAATAAAGTATAATATTTAGATGTCCAAAAAATAAAATAGAAGCAATAATAAATTTGAGAGATATAGAGTAACAATAAATAAATCTATTGGATATCCATGTAAATGCTATGTGCAACCTAAATAGATAACTCTTATGATCTCTCTAACAAATAAATTGAGCATAATTAACTTCTTAAAATGTGAATAATATGGTTATCTATTTCAAATAGTGTAAGATTTGCTTAGACGAGGCATCTTGATAAACCCATATCATTTACAACTAAAAATACTTGTTCAATTCAAATATTTTAATGCTTATTTTAATAATTTAAATTATTCAAAAAAAAATTTTTTTTTTCTTTTTTAGGAATGGAGCAAGATAAGTTAATCGAAAGATTATTTCAAAAGCAGAATGGATAAGAGGCATGATTCACTTCACAACATGGCAAAAAAAAAAAAAGAGCTTTCACCTCATACGACTCTTCTACGGATGGAGGTAGGCCCAGCCCAAACTTGTGCGGGGTTAAGCCTATACTATATAAGTAAGTATGCTAAAAATAGATTTAGGAAGGAAACTATGAATTTTTGAGTTTTCGCCGATACTGGTTAAGCATTGATGTTATTCTCAATGGTCATTGAATGGGATGTTGTCACTTACTAGGAAGAAGAGAGACAGGTGTATGTATGTTTCAATGAATCCTCTTTTTATTTTTTTTTGTGTGTCTTGATGTGTGCCAATATTAATACTTGGATACTCTGTAAATGGCACAAATATGAAAATTTTGATTATTTAGGCACAGAAAAGGTAAGTCCATTAGTACGATATCACGTTTCATTGCATACTATATTAGACTAATTTTGGCTATATTTTCTGAATTCAAACGTTCCCTACATGTACATAATAATTTTTTTTAAGTTGATTGATACTACTGAATTTTTTTTCAGGACTCAAGCCTTAACCTTAAATAGTAATTCGGATTTGACAGGGCTGGGTCTTGATATTGCATGGGCCAATGGTCTGTAATCATGGTGTACAATCGGGCCAGATGACAGTAATCCTTATGACAATGGGCCCAAGGCTTTAGATTATTTAAACGCACACCGTTTGCTCCTTTTCTTAGTAGTATTATATGTGTGTAAACAAGACCTAATTCGTTCTGGGATATCATATTCCAGATTGGAGAAGACAAAACCTTAAATGCATTAAGAATGATTAGCATAAAACAGCAAACAATTGATTATTTATTTTTCTTTTAACAAATTGTTTTCTTGTGTTTCTTCCTCAACTTGAGCTTAATAGTAGTATTAATTTTATTCTATAGCCTGCACATGCCCAAGCTATACAATATTATTAAGACTATTTTCGTAATTGATTAATACACATAATAGGGACTGCAAAACTTGACTGGTCTTGCTAGACAACTTACCATCTTAGCCATGGAAAATGATGCGCTTCTGATTCTAAGTTGTACTAGGACTTTTAACATACATATACGATCATTTAAAATATTTACGATATGAAATAATTGTAATATTATGTGTTTTGGTTTCATTGAAAATTGCATTATGTGAAGATTAATGAAGCAAGAAATGATAATTATATATAACCCGCGCACAAAATTGATGAAACAGTATTATACATAAGGATTTAGAATAACAATCACATTCTCCATTAAAAAGAATTGGCAGAAATTAGGGCTCAGTGGGTTAGTATTAATGTAGCATAATCACATTTAATTAAGATATTAGCAGCAATAAAGAAGACTAAAGGGAGCAAAGCAACTTGTTGGAAAGTAAAAAGCCTACAACACAATATATCAATTAAATTTTCTTATTCCCTGATTTTCTTTCTTGAACATAATATTCACTGATTAATCGACTGTGTATGCAATATGGAATTTTTGTATTAGACCTTGGACAAGCTATTTAGTAAAGTAGCCTTCATTCCAATTTAATTTGGACGACGAAAATGCAAATTTCAACTAATTAATTAATATATTATGTTGACTAGAATTTAGGGTGTGCATGCATGCACGATGCATCCACTCCTCTATATAAACTAACAATTCCATTGGCAAATTCACAACACTTAAGATCATTTCTCAGTATATGCAAAATGGCTCCTCGATCAGCTTTTGTGTTTGTATTTATGATGATTTTCATTGCAAATTTCACACACAAAAGTGAGGCTCGTCAGCTTCAAGAACCAAATAACTTGGGAGGTCTTTTATTCCCTTGGCCACACTTTTGTCCACCAGGATGGGCTCATGCACCACCACCACCACCACCAGGAGGAGTGGCTCCCTCAAACTTTGAAGAATCAAAATTCTGGCCAGGGTTTGGTTTTCCTTTTCCTCGTGGACCTCACTTCTGTCAAAGACCATATCCAAGACCACCACCACCACCACCACCACCATCATCATCGACCCCACCACCAGCAGCTGCTCCATCTTCAAGCACTATTCAATTTCCTTGAATGAGTTCCAATAACCTATCAATCCAATGTTGCGGGCAACTTAATGAGGAATAAAGGAAAAGAACATTACAGAGAGCCTTTTGTATTGTTTTTTTTCCTGTTGTCTGAACTATTGAGTTATTAATATTAGTAATTAAATAAGTTAACGTTGGGGACGTATGTATTTTCTCATAAAATAAACAAAATTTATCTTATGAGCTTCATCTGCTGATCCAATGCATGATTTGCTTCTATCTTTGGCTGTCTAAAGTAAAACAAGTATATGTGACTTGACCCCCAATGAATGCTTTTTTCTGTCTAAAAATATATACTAAATAACTATCTATATATCATGCAAGGAGCAAGGTTATTTTTTCTTTGAGGTCAAAGGTGGGGATAGTTCAGACACCTACCTGCGTATAGATCCACAAAAAGCCAAAAGAAGGATACAGTTCTCAAAAGAAAAAAGAAAAAAGAAAAAAGAAAATTTCTACTTAACTAGTCCAAGTAAACCTGTAATCTTCCCTTGTAATTGATTCTTGCAAAGAAATGTACTTGTTTCTGAATTCCATGCCTGGTTAGCTAGCTAGATAATCAGCCAATTCCAACCTGTAAATATGGTAGACTCTAATTTCCATTTTTCCCATGAGAGATCTAATATTGTTGAGGAGATTTAATTTAGAGCTCTATGCAAAATCAAAATTATATTGATGAGTGGTATTCCAAGTTCAGAATTCCAGATTAATTAAACTAATTCAGGCCATGGGGGGCTGGACATCCTTTTCAGTTTCAGTTTATTAGACAATTTTTAGGGCTGAAAATGTCATTTCGAGGGGTGTTAGGACCTGTAATTGGCATTTGGCCGAATTACTTGAAGACACGAATATATATTACATTCTATTTACAAATCTTCTTTATCAAATGTTAACTATGTAGGATGGCCATCAATGAACTGGAGAAATTTCAGGCCAAATTAGTGCTGATTTTTTATTTTTTTTTGCTTCAATTCTTTCCTATGTACCTCTTGGCTCTTGCACTCTATGGGGTACACAGCCAATGCAAGCCAGAAGGTAATTTTTTGGAGTGTTGAAATCAGCAATCAAACAATTGATAATTCTTTTTTTTAAAAAAAATTAAAAAAAAATATCCTCTTCTGTTTCTTCATCAACTTGTGCAATATGCTATTATGACCTCTGTTTCAAAATTATTACTCTACAAAGTTAAATTATTTAATTTTTTACTAACTAATTAAATTGATTTATAGTTTGACGTTTTTAATACTCCTAGATTTCAATTTTTAATATTTGTTAGATTATTTAATATTGTTCAGTTAGAATGAGAAAAAATATGAGTGAATTATTTATTATTTTATTTTTAAAAATAGTCAAGTTGATTGGTCAATAATACCAATGAAGTCTTGATTTTGTGACTAACAAAGTATATTAATTTTATTTTGTAGCCTGCATATTCCAAAGATATATGATATAATTAAGCCCGCTTGGTTAATTAATACGTAGGGATTGCACAAGTTGACTGGTCTTGCTACACCTACACAACTTCCCATCTTAGCGATGGAAAATCATGCACCTCTTCTAATTCTCAGGTCTACTAGGATTTAACTAACTCATTTTTTGCCACAATATTATCAATCTTGTGATCATTTGTTGGAAATATCACAAAATAAAAAAATTGAAATGTGTACGTGTATGTTGTGTGTTCCGGTGGCATTAAAATTACTGCACAATATACATAAATGAAAGAAGAAAATAAAAATTGTGATTCTTGGACAATATTCATCCCAAAAAAAAAAAAAGGGGAAAGTAGGATTAGAATATCAACCACTTTTTCCATTAAAAGAAATGGCAGAAAATAGACCTCGGCAGGTTCATACAGTAGCATAATAATCACATTTAAAAAGAAGCCATCAGCAACAGCATCTTAATAAAGAGGCTGAGGGAGCATGACAACTTGTTGAAAAATCAATAGCAATGCAATTTTCTTATGACCTGGTTTCCTTCCTTAACATAATATTCAAGCACCTATTTTAAAACTTAACATAAAGGAAAGAAAAATTGACCATACATGCATTATTCAATTCTTGTATTAGACCTTGGGCAGGCTATATACTAAAGTAGCCTCCATTTCATTATTAATTTCAACCATAATGCAAATTTCAACAGATCTGTATTATATATTATAGCAAGGGTGCCTTCGACTCAAATTGCTCAGCTATAACCAAATTCTGAATTTTAAGAATTTTGAAATTTTTATTGTAAATAAAAAAATTTCATTGGTCATTGCATAACTAAATCAATGAAAAAAATTTAAATTTAAAGTTGCAGTCAAATGAACTCATTAATTGCTCTTTGCATATGAAAAATCTTGTGATATTTCTATAACTACCATAATTTGTCAACAAAACTCACTTTATTTGTACTAAGAATTACTTCATATTTTGTCTAAATATGAAATTGGCTGCACACACTGCCATTCTTCATGTTAGAAGATATTATACGGCATATACATGAATTTTGTGCATAGCATGGGAGCTACGCTAATTAATTAATAACATAGTATGATGAATAAGTTGACTAGAATTTAGGGCGTGCATGCATTCATCAACTCCTCTATATAAACTAACAATTCCATTAGCAAATTCAGAACACTAAAATCATTTCTCAGTACATGCAAAATGGCTTCTCGATCAGCTTTTGTATTTGTATTTATGATGATTTTCATTGCAAATTTCACACACAAAAGTGAGGCTCGTCAGCTTCAAGAACCAAATAACTTGGGAGGTCTTTTATTCCCTTGGCCACACTTTTGTCCACCAGGATGGGCTCATGCACCACCACCACCACCACCAGGAGGAGTGGCTCCCTCAAACTTTGAAGAATCAAAATTCTGGCCTGGGTTTGGTTTTCCTTTTCCTCGAGGGCATCACTTCTGTCAAAGACCATATCCAAGACCCACTCCACCACCACCGCCGCCTCCACCACCACCATCATCAACGCCACCACCAGCAGCTGCTCCATCTTCAAGCACTGTTGGATTTCCTTGAATGAGTTATCCTACAAGACAATCTCCCCAGTTCCAATAACACCTTTATGACATGTTTCATTGACGTCGATTGTTGCATGGATCAATCCAATGTTGCGGGCCATCAATGAGGAATAAGAGGAGAAAAAAACATTAGACAGAAGAGTCTCGTGTTTTTTTTTTTTCCTTGTTGTATGAATTTTCAGACTTAGTACTTAAATAAGCGGGGGATTATGCATTTCATTTTGTTGTAGAATAAAGCAAAATATCCATTACTATGAGCTCTTTTGCATTTTGATCACGTGCGGAAGGTGTTCACGAGTCATGACTTGCTTCTATTTAATTTGGTTATCTAAATTAAAGAAGAATGTTTGACTCAATGATTGTCTTTTTGCTCTCAAAATTAATTGTTAAACAATATTAATTATTTAAATTTACTTAATTTGTTAGTCAACATCCATTCATTTATGATAACTTGGAAAATAATCAAAGTCATTAGATAATCATTACAAAAAAAAAAGAGGGAGAGAATGTTAGTGTGATAGTTAGTGATAATATCAAATTTGTCATTGATCATATATATTAAGTGATAAAAAATTTTATTTTGTTACGGTAATAATTTTTATAATATAATAAATATTATATAAAATTATCACAGTGACAAAAAAAATAGTGATATATGTATAATGTCGCTATGCATATGTCACTAATTATTAACAGTGACGACTTAAATATAATTATTTTTATAATTAATATTTGAAAATTATATTGTTATAAAATAAAAACGTTCTTCTATGAAAGATATTTATTTTGAAAGAGAAGATAAATGTGGATAGATGGAATTAGTGATTTTGGCATACTCCATGTGCGTGTGTTTGAGTGTGATCTTTGTTTTAAAAATTACTTAGATAAAAGAATGAAGAACATTGAATTGTTTTATGACTTTTAATATAAGAGTTTTAAATAAATTTTCAACAACTAAAGAGATAATTATTTAAGTAAAAATAATACCTACTTTCTTATAAGGTAGTTGTGAAATACATCAAAGCGTGAGAGGCACCAAAATTCAAACTCTCACCAAAATTCAAAATACAAATCACCTGATCATCCAACTATTATAAGACAAATTTGATTTGATATGAAATTTTAAATAAAAGTTGAAAAAAAATGAAAGTTATGGATATATTTATAAAAGTTTTTTTAAATTAGTGGATAAGAATTAATGAGGCGGCATTATAATTTAAATAAGAGAATGATTTTTAAAAAAATACTTTTATTTTAAAAAATAAAGTATAATTTTTTAAATGTTCAAAAAAATCAAATTGATGTGGTATCGCTCATCTTTTCGAAACTTTTAGTTGAAAATCAACTACAACGCAGATCACCGCCTACCGTTAGCGCCTTGGGGATGTCAGGATTGACCCAATTAAAACTTTCTAACACTCAAATTTCAGAGCAAGTCAGTGAAAATTAAAAAACTTAAAATTAGTTAATTGTGTAATAGATTTTATAAATTTGAGTATTTATAGTACTAATATAAGAGTTTTTATGGATTTAGCCTCTTAGGCCTCCACGAGTTTAGTCAAAATATTATAATTTAACTTTGACTCATTGACCCTATAAACTTGGTCTATCAAATTTTGTTTTTGTTCCGACCCGTGTTAAATAATCGTGGTTCACAATCGGGCCACAACGTAGTAATCCTTGTGTACAATCTACCCAAAGTTAAATTACTTAAACACACACAACACACTGATTGCTCCTTTTCTTCATTGTCGTATTATATGTTGGGTAAACAAGACCTAACTCGCTCTGGGATATCATATTCCAGATGGGAGGAGAGAAAACATTAATATGCATTGAGAATGTTTAGCATAAAATAGCAAACAATTGATTATTTATTTTTCATTTAAGAAATTGTTTTCTTGGGTTTCTTCATCAACTTGAGCATAATAGTATTAATAATTTTATTCTACAGCCTGCTAATGCCCAAGCTATACTATATTATTAAGCCTTTTGCGTAATTAATTAATACACATATATAGGGACTGCAAAACTTGACCATCTTAGCCATGGAAAATCATGCTCTTCTGATTCTAAGTTGTACTAGGACTTTTAACATAGTTTCTTACCATAACATATACGATCATTTAAAAAATTTACGATATGAAGTAATAGTGTGTGTTTTGGTTTCATTGAAAATTACATTATGTGAAGATTAATGAAGCAAGAAATTATTATTATATATAACCCGCGCACAAAATTGATGAAACAGTATTATACATAAGGATTTAGAATAACAATCACCTTTTCCATTAAAAAGAATTGGCAGAAATTAGGGCTCACCGGGTTAGTACTAATGTAGCATAATCACATTTAATTAAGATATTAGCAGCAATAAAGAAGACTAAAGGGAGCGAACCAACTTGTTGGAAAGTAAAAAGCCTACAACACAATATACCAATTAAATTTTCTTATTCCCTGGTTTTCTTTCTTGAATATAATATTCAATGATTATTTGACTCTGTATGCAATATGGAATTCTTTTATTAGACCTTGGACAAGCTATTTAGTAAAATAGCCTTTATTCCATTTTAATTTGGACGACGGAAATGTAAATTTCAACTAATTAATTAATATACTATGATGAATATGTTGACTAATATAGGGTGTGCATGCATGAATGATGCATCCACTCCTCTATATAAACTAATAATTTTCATTGGCAAATTCACAACACTAAAAAGTCTAAAATCATTTCTCAGTACATGCAAAATGGCTTCTCGATCAGCTTTTGTATTTGTATTTATGATGATTTTCATGGCAAATTTCACACACAAAAGTGAGGCTCGTCAGCTTCAAGAACCAAATAACTTGGGAGATCTTTTATTCCCTTGGCCACACTTTTGTCCACCAGGATGGCCACATGCACCACCACCACCAACACCAGGAGGAGTGGCTCCCTCAAACTTTGAAGGATCAAAATTCTGGCCTGGGTTTGGTTTTCCTTTTCCTCATGGACATCACTTCTGTCAAAGACCATATCCAAGACCCACTCCACCGCCGCCGCCGCCTCCGCCACCACCATCATCAACGCCACCACCAGCTGCTGCTCCATCTTCAAGCACTATTGGATTTCCTTGAATGAGTTATCCTACAAGCCAATCTCCCCAGTTCCAATAATAACTTTATGACATGCTTCATTGACGTCGATCGTTACATAGATCAATCCAATGTTGCGAGCCAATCAATGAAGAATAAGAGGAAAAAAGAATATTAGAGAAAAGAGTCTCGTATTGTTTTTTTTTTCCCTGTTGTATGAATATTTAGACTTAGTACTTAAATAAGCGGGGGATTATGTATTTCATTTGCTTGTAGAATAAAGGAAAATGTCCATTACTATGAGCGTCTTTGTCCTTTGATCACGCGCGGAAGGTGTTCACGAGTCATGACTTGCTTCTATTTAATTTGGCTATCTAAAATTAAAGAAGAATGTTTGACTAGACTGTCAATGATTGTCTTTTTGCTCTCAAAATTAATTGTTAAACAATTTCAATTGTTTAAATTAACTTAATTTGTTAGTCAACGTCCATTCATTTATGAGAACTTGGAAAATAATCAAAGTCATTAGATAATCATTACGAAAAAGGGAGGGATAGACATTAATAATAATAGTGACAAGAATTTTTATTTTGTCACAATAATATTTTTTACAATTTTAATAAAAATTATGTAAAAATTATCATTATATATAAAGTTGTCATTACAAAGAATTAACGTTATTATACATGTGTAACTAAGTATTAACATTGAAATTTAGACATAATTGTTTTTGCAATTAAATATTTAAAAATTATATTGTTATAAAAATAAAAATTATTATCACTTAACACATAGTATTAATTGTAACTTTACTATTATCACTTAATATTTTATTATTTAAAATTATTTTTTCTTGTAATGAATTTTAAAATTCCAGATTAATCGAAATTCAGGACATGATGGGAACTGGATAGCCTTTGCAGTTTGAGTTTGCTACATTTTTGTGCTGGGAATGACATTTAGGACATGTAATTGCCTAGTAATGACTTGACGATACGAATAAATTTTTAAATAATTTTCTTGAAATAGTAAGAGATATTGAGGAAATCTTCAATTTGATGCCAAATAACATATACTAATTAGAAGCTAATCTCTCCATCCCATAAAGAATGTCATCATTTAATTTTTATATGAAGCACAAAAAATCGACTTTGTGGCAATTTCTTCCAGAAGTACTTTTCATTTATTAAATTATAAAAGATTAAGAAAGTAAATTGACTTATATGGTCTGTTTTTAACTCAAAGACTTTCCATAATTTCCCTAGGGTTTGGTGGCATATGAACAAGGTTTTGTAAATGCTATTTTTAAGAAAAAACATAAGATTCGAAGCACTTTGGAAATACTATTTTGAAGGGAGATTTGATTAAATTACTCACCGGAATTCAGCCCACACTATTCATGATAGTGATTAGGTAATTAAAACACGAGCACCGGGGAAGGAAAACATGTTTGGGAAATAATATTGGGGGAATAAGATTTTATTCCTCAAAACACTTACCAAAATTATTATTTCAATCATACAACCTTAAATCTTACTATACCGCATGTAATCACAATAAAACAATTGTAATAAGATATCTACAATAAAAAATATCTCTCATTAAAATAAAATCTATTACATTTTTAATATTTTTTAAAAATAAATACATTATATTATTATTTTTCAATAAATCATTCAAACACATTTTCATACTACCAATCACTCAAAAAAAAAAAATCACAGAACACCAAAAGTAACAACAAAGCCAATACTTTACCAGCCATAGGCTGATATTGCCAAACTGGGCCTCCACAGTGAATAAAATGGCCCATTTGTTTTGTCATACAATTGAAAATCCAGGCCCACCTTTTGTAACTAATGAGGATGTTTCTCTTCCTATTTCAAATCACAATCAGGAATGAAATTAGAATTATTGTTTTCTTTTTTTTTTTTTTGGTAAGGGATTTAGAATTATTGTGGCTATCTATAAAAATAATAAAAATTGAATATTTTTTTCTTAATCATGTGATCAAGTGGTGTTTGATATACTTTATGTTGACCTATTACTAATTAAAGATTTCAATCTAATAATCACTTTTTCTAACAAATACCATTTCCGAATCATTAATAATCAGTCAAATTTATTTGGACCGTGATTATTTGGCAAGTTAAAAGATTGCTATCAAATTGAATAGTATTGGAGATGGAAACTAGACTATAATTGCATTTTTATTTTTATTTTTGCAGATTATTTTACTAAAGTTTGACTCTACAATTTGTTCTGCACAATCCCAATCAATTATCACAAAAATGAACTTTTAATAATCAACTCAAATAGTTAAAAATAATAATAATAATTGTACAAACAAAATTACACTTACTCACACACGTCTCTAAAAAAATAATCCAAATTTTCTATTCTAATTTATTATTTTATTTCGTATTCTACATTTATATCAAAAAATGCCTATTAAATATACCAATATTTTTTTAAATTTGCATTTTAGTATAAATCATATACTATTAATATGTATTTATAAACTAAAATAGAAAATCTAAATAAAAAAAAGACATAATCATGTTTCATCTGCTCATGTACAATATATATTAATAATTATATGTACATACATTAATTATTTGATACAACTTGCGGGCTTTCTGATCTGTCTTTTCTTTGGTTACATTAAAGAAAAACAAAAAAATGGAGAGCACTACTAAATATCATAATCTCTTTTTCGCCCAAAGGGCCCGCATCCTCTTCTTTTTTACGCCCGAAGAACAAAGCCAGAAGCCCATCGTCCCCACAATCTGACCGCCAATTTTGCCTTTGTCCACCGCCCGTTTCGCGCCACCCCCCCCCCCCCCCCCCCCCCAACAAGTCCACAACAATTAACAATGCTATGCTCCAAAATCCAGTTCATATCCTGCCTCAATTCATCAATTCCTTTCGGCTGTGGGTCCAAATCCCCCTTTAGTGCTGTCTGTCTACTGTTCTCCGACTTTTGTTTCACATATTATGTGGCCATATAAATACAAATATATTGTGCAGTTGATATTTTCACGCGCCGCCACTGTTTCGACCCTTCCACCACCTATCTTGCTTCGACGGACTTCAATTTAAACCTCTTGAAAAGGGATCCTCTTAACACCATTTAAATTCTAACCCAATATGAGAGAATATTATATCCCATACCCAGTTTCACCAGATCCAATTCACAGAAAGTAAAGTTCTTGTTATTCAATTTTATTTTTTTGGACTTAGACCTGAGTAAGTGGGAATTGGAATTTATCATGGTCTACTACTCTACTCTGAATATAATTTGAAGGTGCAGAGAGGATCCCGTTTCAAGATTGTGAGCCCCCCCACTACTAGAAAGGTGCATTAGGCAGGCCACCCTAGAGCGGCGCGTGTGAAAGCGTGTGATAAGGAAACCCGTATACTGAACTAACTTTTAGCTGGAGAATTGGCTAGAAATAAATATACCTGGCTCTGCACCACCGTCTGACCAACCTTAAACCCCGGCACCACCGTGAACGCCACTCGAACTCCACCGTCCGCGGCCGCGAAAATGTCATCCGTCACGCTTTCCATGTACACTTCAGAAAATTTGGAGTTCTGTTTCACTTGAAATATGCTAACTTCGTGATCAAATGAAAATGCCAAACAATGTAAGAGCCAAACTCTCCTCCCCATCTCAGCAAACGACTTAAAGAAGTCAGTTTCCGGGTATTCCCCGGAATTCACCATTTTTCTTTGGTTCAAATTCCCAGAAAATGAGAATTCCATCTTGGGGTGCACCAAGTGAAGGTACTTGGATTTCAAGAACTTCCCAAATAAAGAATTCGGATTTTGCTTGAGGAAATGAATTACACTCACTGACCTCAGCTTCTTGAACTGCTCAAAGAAGAAAACGCGACGCTGATGAATTTCACTAGGCAAAGACTGATCATTGTTTTGTATGGAAAAGCCTGGATCGTTGAAGCCAGTGAAAATTTCTCTGCACACAAATGATTCAAAAACGAAAGCTTTATGATCCCTCTTGCTGAAAATGATATCAGGCTGTATTGCATTTGCCGCAGCTTCAATATCCCAGTTGGCTGACTCCATTTCTCGAATCAAGAACTTGACAAAGTTGCGGACAGATCTCGATGAGTAGTGCAAAACCAGGATGAAATCTTTAGGATTCACTTCAGAGAACTTAACATTGTCAAGAATTGAGAAAGATCCGCTTGCGTTCAGCTTTTTTTCCAGGGACTTGTTGTTTTGAATGATTTCTTGCAGCTGTTGTTGAAGAGAAGAGACTTGAGAGTCCTTGTTCTCTATTTCACCCTGCATTTTCTTCATGGTGATCTCATAAGTCTTCATCAAAGACTGCTGTTCCTGAATTTCTGCAAGCATTAAAGTCACATGGGGTGGTGAAGAATCAATCTGCTTCTTCAAGAAGCTGTATTTCAGCTCGGAAAGTGCTTTTAATTCATCAACAACAGCTTGATCTGCCGATTGTATGGCCTCACCGTTGTACGGGAACTGAGCCATTTGGAGCTCCGCATAAGCTGCTTTAACAGCTGAAATCGTGGCAAAAAGCTTTGCAACGAAGGCCTCCATTGCAGCACGGTTTTTGGACTCCTCTTTAACTTCTTCCGCATCTTCTTTCTCAAACTGATGAGACTCGCAGCATCTGAGTTTTTCTTGGGGAATGAGTAGGCAAAATCCAGGGTTTGAGCGATTTCTTGTGGCCGTTTTCAGATGAATTACTTTTTGAAATGTTTTGGCTATTCTACTGCTCTTGTTTGGAGTTGGGCAGGGCCTGGCTGAATCCATTAGAACTTGAGAAAAACTGGAAAGATGGGAAATTTTCTTGATCAGTTCATGAACCGAAATGAAAGGAATTGAAATTGTGAACACTGAACTTGACCCAAAAAAAAACAAAAATGAAATGTGTTTTGAGAAAAGAAGAAGATAAAGGGGTGGCTATGACTATGAAAGAGAAGAAGAAAAAGCAGGGACACTTCTTTAACTCTGTGGTTTAAGGCAGAGATTTAGGGATGCTGAGGCCAGTAAAGCAAAGATCTAAATGGCGGGAAAGGGAGAAAAATCACCATTTGTGCATGCGGACAGATGATTATTTTTATTACACCTATGTACGAGCATGATAACTTTCGGGAGTATTCTTATCAATTTTCAGGGGAAAATTCTTAGGATGGGACTATTGGTATTTGAAATTATGCACTCGTGTTCTGATATTGATGATTCAAGTTGAATTCTTCCTTTTCATCTAATGACAGTGATGTGTCATTGTTCACGGGATACTATTTTAATAAATAAAAAATTGTGTTTGGTTTTATTCATCAATTACTTCACTATTCTTTTCAAGTAACATTAACACAAAATTTCTTGCATTGAACATTAAAGTCATCCCCCAACCCACCCACCCCCCACGCCCCAAAAAAAAAGATTAAAGGAAGTAGTGGGCTTTTCATGGAAGACTGGTAGTTGGTGACCCATGTTTTTTTCCAGCAAGAAGTAGGTAAGTGGTAACGAGCATTTTTAGCATAGTATTTGAGTGAAGATGATTTAGCCAGATCACTTTTTTGTAGTGCCCGAATGGAAGACTCCTACCACGAAGCATTATACAGAAAGACTCATAATTATTGGGAATGAATGGGAATTGATGAATTCCTCAGACTTAACACTGAAGGACCATAATTGAAGAAAGCTGAGGAATCCATGTACCCTGTCATTCTCCAAAGGCAAACTGGCAACAACTAAATCTGATTTGTCAATTCTACAAAACCCATAATACTATTAGCATAATAGTATCATAATGTGTGTGTACGAAAATGAAAAGCATAATATATAGTACCATGGTTTGCTCTCTACAACCTTAAAAAAAAAAAAAAGAAGGATCTAAAAGTAAATGCATAATTATTGGCCTTTGCTGCTAAAATGTTCTTCTTTCAAGTTATTTATTTAAATTAAGTTCAAACTACACTTTGTTAAAGTTGATTTCAAGATTTGCCCAAACACTATGCAAAAATCTTGCAAGAGTTTTGAATCAAACAGAAGAGTCTAAAGTAAAGTGTATGGGTGTGGACTATAAAGTGTGAAATCTGTAAAAGTGCCGCTCTTTGCGGAGTAAAATTAAACGCAAAGTTTGACGTTAGGCCATCAATTTCTTGCCTCTTCCCTAAGTTCTAACTTTGCGAGTAAGGGGACGTTTGGTTTCATTTCCAAACCTTTAGTTTTCTACTATTTCAAATATTGAAAATATGTTTGTTTTTATTTATTTTTAATAAAATTATCAATTTTTTTTTCATTTTTATATCTATAACCATTAATTAAAATCTACACACGTATTTAGTCCAACTGGGAGCCACATTACTATATTTGATTTGAAGTTTTATTAATTTTAAAATATTTAAAATTCATTAACTCATTAAATAATATTTTTTTCTATAATGAGACCCATAATAAATTAATAATAATTTTTCAACTTACATAATTTGATTGAGATATAAAGACAACAATGAAACTAATTAATTATTACTATTATACTAAAATATTATTTTAATTCAATATTTTTACATTATATCCAAATACATTCTCATTTTCACATAAAAATCAATACAAAAACAAAAATATACTTGAGAACACAGAAAATAAAATCAAAGTAAGCAATCAGCGGGAGAACTTCAAGCCCTGCACGTAATACGTGCCAAGCTGGTAATATATTGTGAAAAGCAAAATTAAAAAAATAAAAATAAAGAGGGGAGAAATGGGCATTGGGGTTGTGAGTGGGCGAAAAGAAAAGGAAGATATGAAATCAATAAAAATTGTAACAAGAGATCCAACAAATTAGAGTGCATGCATGTACCATTGCTGAAAGTGATGTATCACGTAGTCCCAGTATGTAAGTATCCACACCTTTTCTTTTTTCACAGGAAAATTTGGTCCATATTTCTTTTTCGCATACAAAGTACAAACATTCCAGGTCAGGTTTTATAAAAAGGCTTCCATTTATACTTGTCGCTATTTTTCGTTTTCTTGACAATTCTTGGCCAGACCTTGTTTGGCAGGATAAAAGAGGTATTTGGAAATTTATTTCAAATGGATTTTGAGGGTTAGTCGATAAGGTACTTCCCCTCTTTTTATTATTTATTTAATTATTTATAAGTTTGAGCCATCTTTCATTAATAAAGTTGGCCTCAGTAAAACAGTGATGGACGAAGCACAAGAAGAAGGAGATTGTACATGCTGGGCCCCTTCTCTAAGAGAAAATAGGATAGGCATTTGAAGAAGTACATATTTATAATTTTTGAATTTTTTTTCTTATATTTTTATTGGATGCATATTAAAGTATGTTTTTATCAAACATGTAACAATAATTATAAGTTCTTTTTCAAAAAATTCATATCAAAATGTTAATTCTATATGTGGATTTTCATTCTAAAAGTGATTCAAATATGTACCAAATAAATTGGTGAATTTATTAATCAAACCCATGCTGTAATATTGATGGGTAGCGTTGATAATTTGAACTCATAAACTAAATCACTTTTATATATATCTTAATAAATTATTTAGCTATTTTCAAGAGTTGTTGGATCAAACCAAGAAAGATACGATCTACTTCTCTAAAAGAAATTCTTGCTAGGTTTAGAGTTCTTATAAATGCAAATAGCCTAATTATAGCATCCTCTCGCCATTTGCCTTTTCCACATCCCTATAAGAAGGTAAAAACTAGTGCTAAAGTACTTTTTGGAGTTTGTTCACTTGGGATTTGAATTGGCCGCGTTATAGCTAAGGGCTTAAGGGCCAAAGGGTCTAGTGTTTAAGGTTCAAATTTCAAAAAGATAATAATGTAACCATATATTACAAAGACAAAACTATATAAAATTGAGCATTTGGAGGCCAAAATATGTTTCCAACTTTGGATTGTAGAATTTGGCATTTGGGTTTTTGGTGCTATATATAAAATTGACTACTGAAATAAAGAATTTTTCTTACTAAACCAGACCCCATTTAACCTCACATGTAAGAGGTGAAATCTAATACCACGATTCCGTTAAATGTTGACATTGGTGTTGTGTACATGGTTAGCAGACGACAGGGGTTTCCTATCAATGTTAATTAAAAAGGAAGTTCTTTTGAAAAAGTTGGTCAACTATTGAAATTCTCTGGCATGGCCTATCAACCAATGAATAGATATGATTGTTTCATCTTGCTTTTGTATAAATTAAGATTCAATGGTTGTGGATCATTTGTGCTTCTTTTAATAAATATAAGAATTATCATAAATAGTCTAAATAAAGGTGCTTCTGGGGATGCATAAATAGTGTTAATAAATTTGACCATTTCTCAACTGGATTAGGCGCCATGAACACAGTTAAATTATTGGAATTATGTCATAATTATTTGTGCCTGGCAATTATGAAATAAATAGTTAAAATTTATCAAAGTCAATCGACTGGCCTACCATATTAGAAATAGTTTAAGTATGAGGATAAGATTGATTATAATTGCTCATACTTAACGTGGGAATGAAGTCTACAACCAACATTTGCAATGATAATAATCATTATAATCTATTATTCAGCTTCTGAAATACTATTTTGGCATATGTTGGGTAGACATTTTGATTTTACGTCAAGCAAAAGTCCATATCTGCAAAAAGAAATTGCAAAAAAAGTGATTTTGATTTTGACTGTTGTAATGCTACGCGCCTCTATGTTTATATAACAAGCTGTTCCGAAAATGGATTGGAAAAAGAGAGACTCTAATGAAGGGTAAAATGGACAATATGAATGATGAAACAACAATTGTAAGTCGAAAATTTACTGCAAATCTTCAACAATTTCATAATTATTCATCGTATAAAAATCCGTATACGTATATGCTTAAGCTTGCATGAAAAAATAAACAAAGAAAAAAAAAGTGCCAAAAAGGCTTTCTGTGCTTTTAATAAAGAGATACAATATACAGTGGAGTATATAGTTATGATGTTTTGAGGTGTTTAATGTCCATTTTACACATATTTATAACAACTATTGGATTTTTCTATATTAAGTCTTATAATATATATTTTTTATTCATATCAAATATATCTATTTATATGAATCTATTTAATTCAAACGGGTTGGGGTTGGGGGTGCGGGTGAGGCTGTATACATAGAGGGAGGGAGGATACAGTAGTCTTTTTCTTATTAAGCGTAAGATTATTTAGAGCATGGAGTCGATGTCCATCATTTTTAAAAAAAGTACACGAACGCCTTTTTGGCCATTTTTTAGTTTGTTTAGTAGGTGTTTTTACATTAACCTATATTTCACAGGGAGTAAATTGCATCCCCTCTGGAAAATAATGAAATTGCGTCTAAAATGATGGTCCATGATTAGGAGGATATTATAGTAGGAAAGAGAGCCATCCCTCGTGCTTGTTTGCTTAATCTCTAACACACCCATGTTCATGTAGAGGGGGTAGGGGGTACTCAATCTCCGTTCAACAGGGCCGTCTTACTTTTTTGGCATGCTTTCGACTAACAATTATATGCAAAGTGTGCACTGATTTCCACCAACACAGACTTTAAAGAGTTTCCTTCGATATTCATATTAATTGATGAAATTGTTAATAGAAAAAGAATTCCACAAAATACCATTATACATACTTCTTGAGAGAAACGACTGAGTACCTCAAGTCTTGAGGGCTCAAAAGGGGGACATTAATAAGCCTTAAACACCCAACAAGATAAAAAAGCATAGTACGCGTCAATTTCTGAATCTTAGAAGCTGACAATTGATAAAATTCCAAATGCCAGAATAGGAAAATCGATGCTCAAATTCCCACTATGCTATCCAAGAGACTGAAGATCATGTGACCACTGGCCACATTTATCTATCAGATTCAAAGACAATTTCCTGAAAAGTAAGGTTCAAATAATGCTATGAGACGAAACAAGAAAGCTTGTACCCAAACAGCTTTGAATTAGAGAATTGAAATGCTTCTGCAAGCAGTAATGCAACAACAATGCTATATGGGCCACTTTAGCCCTACCAACTACCAAGACATAAGAGCCAAAAATCAAAATATCAAATATTTTTATGACAAATTTGCTAAAATATCAAAAATTATGATAGCAAAACTTTGAATCTGAGTGCTAATTTGCCCAACTACTTTAGTCCTTGAAGGTTCAAGCTAATAAGAGAAAACTGAGTAAACAACCGAGGTCGGTCCCTTGCTTGGGAGTCTCATATTCTAATGACCTATCAGCAACACAAGAAAAGCACTACAACTTTTACAATTAAATAGTAAAATTTTCTAACACTTTTGCTTTCCTGAATTTGCCTTAGATTGTTCCTCTGACTATAAATCAAAGGATTTGAGTAAGCTCTTATTGAACCTACAACTTCCACAGTATATATGAAACCATCTCAATCGACTAAAACTGCCATAAAACCATCACTAGCGCTTCAAGGAGATATGAAAAGCTAACCTATGGCTTAAAAGCCAAAGAAACCAAGTTCACTTGCTTTCTCCTTCTCAAACGTCTCAAAATATTGATAGATGATCGTAACAGCAAGAAGAATTCCAGTTCCTGAACCAATAGCACCCATGAAATCTGCCAACACCGTCAATGCACCGATGCAAATTCCTCCAAAAGCTGCAGCAGTTGGTATGTAGCGATTCAGTTCCTTCTGCAAATTGGAATCTCGATGCCCAGGCATAACCATTTGTTGCTCCTGCAAAATATCAGCAAGATAATATATCAGAAACGGTATTCTTGGCTGCCAAAACTATGTTCATGGAACTAACAAATGGTTTGGATTCCACACCCAAACGAAACATGGAAGACAATATGAGTACATCATATCCAACAAGTGATTGTATAGCAAAAATGCAAGAAAAATATAAAATGGACAACCAGAAAGCAGTGCAAACAAGCATTGTCATGCTGCAATAAAGCACAAAGGTGTCTGTTCCCTTGCAGTTTTTCCCCACATCAGAGATTTGCAAGTATTTTAGGCCCCTAAAAATTCATGAGGGTATGAATTATACGCTTTGAATACAGGATTAGATTTTCTTTGATTTTCCCCCTTAGGAAAGACTTGTAAGAACCATATTATTGGATCTCCTGGTTGGTCAATTTCCCCAATTCACCAGGATTTAAAACAGTTGAGAAATTCAGCAAGAGAGGCTCCAACTGTTCCAGCAGGTATATAATAGAGGTACCTCACAGATGGAAACTAAATTTAGGAATGTAACATCATCGACAATGCAACAAAAATCATATGTAGAATTGCAGTATCAAGCAAAAGTGGATTTTACAAGCAGCTATTATAATTAGGTCCCCTGATAGGCTACATATTTTGATTTCTCACCCTTCTAGAAAGAGAAGTTTAGAGTTTAATAAATCTTGCCTTGAGCTGCTTGGCAACATCTTTAGCTGAGGATCCAGAAACTTCAATCCAGGTCTTTGAAAACAGGGCGCATGCAGAGAGCATGAATACTATATAGAAAAGTGCATGGAAAGGATTTGCCGCCATGTCTGCTAAGCTGGAAAATGATTGTAAAGAAGGGAAAAACAATAAGCACTTATAGCAGAGATACACCTCACGTATCAGGTGGGTTAAAAAATCACTCTTCACCACTTCAAATAACCTGAAACTTAATAACTTGATGAACCATATGAAAGGTAGTGTTGACAACCCAAGGAAATTTCTGTAGAAGAGATGTTCATAATTCAAGAAACAAACACACTTTTACCTTGATGGAGCAGTAACATAATAAGCAAGACCGCCAACAGGAATCGATTGACCTGAATATTCAGATTCTTTCCACTTGCCCAGCAAGTTGACCAAGAAATTTCCACCATATCTCTTGTATAACAACTGTATGAAGACAGGTGAAGTTATTGCGCAACAAACAGAGTGGTACAATATAAAACTCTAGAACATTAGAAACATCCAGTAGGTTTACCTGAGAAATGAAATAAAGATTGGATACAAGTGCAGACTGAAGAATAATAGGCATATTGGAGGTATAGAAAAGCTTTATTGGGTAAGAACCCTGTTGTCCGCGGGCATTTTTAGATCGCACAGGCAACACCACTCGAAAACCTTGGAAATAGATCACAATGAGAAAGACCAATACAGTGGCAAGAAGATTAGTCACATTTGGAAGATTCTGGCGGTAAAATGCCTCTCGCAGTGCACGAACTTTGTCTGTTCTGGTTATAAGCAAATGGAACAATGCAATGACAGCGCCTTCAAACTCAGCTCCTCGGCCACTATTGATAGTTGTAGGGCTGAATGCTTTCCAGATAATGCTTTCACTGCAAAATGACAGTCAAAGCTGCCATGAGCTGTGATGCTAAAGAACTATTACTAGTAGTTTAAGCAAATTAAAAAGTTGAAAAAAGTCTCGGCTGTTTACCAGATATTGGTAGCAATGAATAAGGATATCCCAGAGCCAAGACCATAACCCTTCTGGAGAAGCTCATCTAAGCAAATCACAATAATACCAGCAAAGCATAGTTGAAGAATTATCAGAATAGCATTCCCGACGCCGAGTTGACCGACACTTCCATACATTCCTGAGAGAACATAAGCAACAGCCTCGCCAACCGCAATCAAGATTCCCAGCAGCTTCTGAGCACCATTTCTAGGGCAAAACGACAATGAAACTGAATATTAAATAGATTATGTGATATAGATAAAATCAAGTGGTCAAAATCAAAAGGTACAACAAGAACTGTAAACACATAATTTCATATTGAAAAAGTGGACAAAAAGCATACTACATATTACTTACAAGAGCGCACGATCCTCACGGACATTGTTGTCAACTTCAATGATTTTCGACCCAGCAAGGAGTTGCATCACCAGTCCAGATGTCACAATGGGTGTGATCCCCAACTCCATGACAGTTCCTCGGTTTGAGGCAAGAATAACACGCATCCAGTAGAAAGGGTCAGCCCCAGTAGTGGAGTGTATGCCGTACAGAGGAAGCTGGCTGCATACTAAAAAGATAAAAAGAGAAATCACAGTGTATATGACCTTCTCCCTAAAGGGAATCTTCCTGTCAGCACTTTGAACTTCAGGCAAAAAAGAAAGGAATGGTTTGACAAGATGCAGCACCCTGAATCCTCCTCCCATTTTTCACAACGCGAGCACAATCTCTCAAGCCTGCATTTGACACCACAAAAAACAGGTTAAATGTGATTCATCCTTCTTTGAATATAATGAGGTTTGAGCTTTCATATCATAAACTACAGATGCCACTCATAAATTGTGGACAAATGAAATAAAAAACATCTATTTTCTTAGACAATACCCCAGGTCAAGCATTATAAAATAGCACTAGCAGTACAGAACTCTAAAAACCTGGCCGGAAAAGTTTTTAACAATTAAAAAAACTAAAAAAGTATAAAAATAAGCTAATATAGTAATAAATCACCCATAGTAGCTCCTGACATGTGCAACTCAATGCAAATTTCTAAGCACTTCGTACAAAAAAATTTACAAGTTAATTTGAAATCATCTGCGATTAATTCAAATAATTACATGCACAAAACATTCTGAATTTTGTAAACTAAATGGCATTCGGAAAATGCTCCATCATTAGAAATTACACAGAATTTTCGACATCAGACATACCAACCCAGAGTAGAGAGCTTTTGCCGCAATTGAATTCTTATCACCAAAAAATACACCAATAAAAAAATTTATCCTATAATACTAAATTCAGTTCGATAACAACAAGAAATAGAAACAACGAATTAAACAGCGCTTAATATTAATTCACGAAAAATTGGATAAACTTTGACCTTCCATAAATCAGGCACAAACAAATACGATCTCATAACCAAATCAAAAGTCCAGAAAACAGCCTTATCTCCATAATTCCGATTCTGGAACAATCAATTCTTTTCATTATTTATATATCCTTAAACAACACACATATCAGAAAAATAAAAATATAATTAAATGAAATCGTACATAAATTTCGGATTATAAGCAAAAATTCCCCATGCATAGCCATAATCAGAAAAAGAAAAGCGAAAAAAAAAAAAAAAAAACTTACAGTGAAGCCACAGATCTAAAGCGCGAAGGCTAACTGTGGAATGCCTGAAAACAGGGTAGGTTTCTTATGGGAGAGAATTGGCCCGGGTCGGATCGAGTCGGGTTATCAGCTAAATTTATCTAATGCAGGCGTTTGATGTTTTAACTGAATCGGACTCTTTTATATAATCTGTTTTAATTATGTTTGCTTTTTGGGTGTCTACGTGGCAGGTGGGATTAGTTGATTTGTGCCACGAGGTCCACCCAATAGAACTTCAACTCGTCGGATGCTAATTATGACGTGTCAGGGTATTGAATATTTCTTGACACAATTACCCTTACCTAAATAACAGGTTAAATTAAATACTCATTAGATGCTATCTCAATCCACTACTCCTAAAATTCTACTACCGAGTTTCTTAAATTGTTTGCCCTATTCATTGATGCGCTCAAACAAAAAAAAAAAAAGTCGAATTTTCACATTGAAACCCTCAAATTGCGTGGGAAACGCCCAAACGGAAAAGAGAGAAAATCAAGAGGCAAAAATCCACAAATATCTAATATAAAAATAGTGATTGCAACAAAATATCTCAAATCAGAAAATTTGAGAATCAAGAAAGTTTACCTTCAAGTAAACCTAAAAATTCTTCAATGTGTGCACTGCGCGAAAAATTCGAACTCGTAAATCTACCGAAAAAAACTAGACTCCCAAATCCCAGCAATAGTCTTGATGAAAACCCAGCCAAATCTTTGTGTAATGAGACACAGACGGCACCCACACACAAGCACTCTCTCTTTTGTACATCTCACCACTCACGGCCAAATAAGGCCTATTTTATAGGCCTGTTTGTAAAGCTTCGTCCCACCTCAAGTAGAATTGGATTTAGGAGTCTTAAATTTCAACAGCATTTAAATGCCACCCCGAAACCAAATCGGATTTCTTGTTTGTGGTCAAAGATATTTCCCTCAAATCAAACTCTTATCTTTATTTTCTATGATCTTGTGGGTTGGGCTCCAACGTTACACTTAGTCTTTGTCACGTCAAATTACCACATATGAACGTGCTTGCTTCTTTCGGTTCAAAAGTGGGAGCCTCGGCAACTATTCCTCTTCCTTAACAAGGTTGGACACAAATCCATAGAGCGCATCAGGGTCGTCTACCAGACGCGTTTCGATTATGCCGCTCCATTACCTTTTGCAAGCCATTCAGCACACTTTACCTACATATCTAAGGATCACGATTGAGGAAATTGCTAACACAATTTCAAACGCCAAATATGAGAAGTGAGCAGCCTCACCTAATTAAAAAAAAAAAAAGAACGAAAGAAACAGATAAAAAGAAAAGATTATGAGTTGTTGCACGTCTTATTTCAAATGTACTGCTTAGTCGAATGAGAGACTTGAGTCAATTGAAAAGCAAGAAGAAATATAAAATAAAGCTGTAAATCATATGCGCACATCTTTCGGACCTTGTCATCATTATAGTTTTTAACCAAATCTCCAGCATATAAAATTTTGCAGCACTCTTCCAACGTAGACATGCTGGATAATACCTACACTACAATGTGCATAGAATAGAATATTTATCATCACAAAAAATTACCTAAATCAAATTGATTATCTACCAGCAAAACCTACGTGCTATGCTACAGGTACATGGCAGCACAGCAGCAGTAATCATCAACTTATCTCAAATTTCCCGACTACCAAAAAACACAATAACACAAACACACATAGCTGCAAACATACAAAGGAAGAACTCTTGCTCTAATATTAGGCAGGATGCTTGCCCTTGGAAATCACTACCCGCACTTACAGATTACATGAATTACAAACCCATGCAACTTTAAAGTTTCTTCAAGCCTCTACATGTGCTGTATGATATGGACATGGCATTTTCCTTTTCTTTTTTTTTCCCTATATGTCAAAAGGTAGGTGTAATCTGGGAACATAAATTTCCCCTCCTAAATATCAAACCGCCACCACAACTCCATCAAAAACTTTAATCAGTTCATAAGTGACGGTATGGTGCTGCAGATATATAGATGGGGCCATAAGCAGAGAAATGCAGATTCTGTTGTATCTATCTACCACTCTATCTCGTTGATCTCAGGCTGGTAACTTCAGTTTCGCATTATTTTTCCAGCTGCAATAAGAGAGTAGAATGTTTAATGTTGGACAAGAGTTAGACATAACAAAATGGATAGCTTATGATGTCCGGGGGCTAATCACCTGATAAAGTAATAGTAGAAGAAGTCTGCATAAAGAGCTGTTTGGACAAGCCCAGAGACGCAAGCTGAGGGTAAAAAAGAAATATGATCAAACATCAAAGCAAACAAAAGAGTCATTAACCAACTTCTTCATGACTTACAAATCCATCGACCAAAATGCTCCTCAGTGAAATAGCGGTATATCCAGTTCAGGATGTAGAATGCTCGATAGGCCCTGTAAACAAAATAAAATCACAAGTTTTAACTATCTTGGAATTCTGAGCCACATTATTTATACAACAAACAGTTTCTCAGGGTAATGATGGAAGATAAAACAATCCACTGCATACATGCACTCAAAACACTGAATGTATATTGTCTTAGACAGAGTTTAGATCACAGGCAGACTGCATCCACAAAATAGATGATATCCAATTTGGTAAGTGATTAGTATTTAATTATTCCATTAGAGGAAGTTGTGCAAAATGAAACATAATTCAATATACTTAGCACAATGCTTATATGTGCCCAAATAAAGAATCATGGTTTGTTTGCACTATCTTTTCTCTCATGAAGGAATCAGCCAAAAAAGGAAAATCAAATTACCCAAGAAAGAAAACATATTGTCCGGCCAGATTATCCACATTTCCACTTCTTTGCAAAAGAACCAACTGTGGTAGAATTGCAACCGCCTCCAAGTATATTGAAAATGCCCAAAATATCTGGAAAATAACAAATTAAGCAGTATATATAAAGCACAAGGCAAGATCATACACTCAATTATATATATAAAGTTCAACATGAAAATGATAAAATAAAACTTAAAGACAAATATTTTTACTCTTAATTTTGAACATCAAATGTTAAAACTAAGCTTGACAGAACTCAACATGCTAAATGCAATAGGTGTAAGAAAACAGCATTTTCTCATTAAAATATTAAAAGATGTCAAAAATATTGTTAACATTTCAACAAGAAATTGACGTCCAGTGCCAAGTGAAAGCGCATAGTCCTGTATGTGACATAAGATTGAGCACCATAAACATCAAACGACATACAAAACTTTTGAAAACTATATACAAATATATTGTGATTCAATTAAGTACGAGAACGAACAAACAGGGCATTCAAAAATTAAATTAAGCAAATACATGCAATCCTCTTAAACAGATAGAAGTTTCTAAGACATTCAACACCGAGCATCATGCTCATAACCACAGCACTTATTCCCTTCAAATAACTTAAAAAGAATCCCAATTTAATGGAGATTAAACTGACCTCCTGAAAAGAGAACTTCTCATGAACAAAAAGTGCCAAGAGAAAACTAATTCCCACAAGAAAATAATGCCTAAAGGTGTCCAGCTCCCGGTCATAGGATCGCCTCACGACTCGGTGAAACCTCATGCACCATACAATCGCCAAAGAGCTTCCAATGAACACCAGTTTCATTACAGTGTTATAAACTGAAATGAAATCAGTAAACAGATCGAGGTACCGAGCCAAGAAGACAACTGCATACAATTCCTGAGTCTTCAAAGAAATCCCTGAATAGAATCTAAGCCTGTTAGTTGCACTATCTCATATAGTCATAAATATTAAAATTCTCCATATACTCATTTATAAGTAAAGCATGTGAGTACCGAGCTGAAAGCATTCAATTTCATGAAAACCAGGAATCTAGCAGTTCAGACATCAATGTACACATAGGACACAGAACATTCAGTCCCATCAAATATTGACTCATACAACCCTAGATGACATTGTTTGAAAGTAACAACATGAATAAATCAATAAGTAGAAGTGTGAATCAAAATATTCCCTCTTTGAAACCTCCTTACACGATTCCCTTATCTACGGCAGTTCAAGAATGGAATGCTGATGTGGTAATATACAAGGCATACAACATAATTTCACGCTCTACCAGCTCAAAGACACTATGCACTCAAGAAACACGCAGCTGCATGCATTATTTCATGCAGAAAACACATGCTGAAACATAATGAAAATGCATGCAAGTGTACCAATGATGGGCCATTCATGGGTTTCTATGAGTCTTTGGGTCACCACACTAGATACCCAGGGTGATGAGATCTTCTCCTCTCGGTAAAGCACTGAATTAACTTGACAAACTCAGAGGCACTTGCGAATGCTACCATAATAATGTACACTAAATTTATATGCTTTTCATAAACAATTATTAAGGATCAAGTACAAATAAGTACTTGTATCAATGGATAATGGTGACCAAATCACTAATCACATGTAAAAGGTCATAATGGCAGTCGATTCATCAAGTACAGTAAAATGCTTGATGGATAGGAAAAATGAGACAAATGAGTAAGGAAGAGGGGTCCTTAGCCAAAGATAGAAATGGCAAGAGAGGAACCTGTCACAAGTGGGCATATGGTACAACTATGCTAGAAAACAGTAAATAATAAAAAAAAAGATGAAGACTGTATTTTTTATCAGAAACTCGAAAAGAAGTAGCCATATGCCAGAGATGACATTATCAAATCTTGTTTCCCATTTTTATGCAGACCTATGTCTAAATAACTTACAGGCATCCATCTGCATACACGCATAGATGGACATATGCGTATTCATAAATGTATATGAAAACACCTCATAGACACGTACATACATGTGTGTAGCGCATATATTTAGACGAACTCATGAACAGCAGGCATAATGTGCATTTTTAATACCAAATAAAATAAATTGAAATAAACTCTATATACAGTTCGAAGTGAAACATAATGCAAGAAAAAAAGGAGATCCTTGGATAGCCCTAATCCACCATATTTTTTGATAAGAAAAATTATTTAGCGTCACGAGAAACACATTAAAAAATGGCGAAAATGCAAAATTAATATCCTGATACACCATATGCGCATGCAAGAAAAGAACTGCCGCGTGTACCTGTATTAACATCGTCACACCGACCCCCACAAAATGAAACCCTAACCTATGTCATTCCAGATTCTGCTACAGTATACATGAATAAGAACATCAAATTTCAATAGATAGAAATTAAATTTAAGTTTCGCGTCGCCCGATTAATTAAACCATTATAGCTCAACTTAAAACCTTAACACATAAATATAGAAAATAATGTATCAAATAAGAAAATCAATTTGACGGGAAAATGCGTAACCTGAGCATGATTTGGTGGCATAGATTTTAAGGAGGAGGACTAAAATACTGATTAAATGCGTCACATCACCGGCAAATCTGAAAATATTCATGGTTGCTAATTTTTCAGGAGAGATTGAGAATTAGTTTTTCTTTTTGCTCTTTCTATGTGGAGACAGAGAGGGGTGGAGGAGCTTTTGGAGTTTGAACTTTGACGCAAAGAAATTGAAATTGAAATTGAAATTTTGAGATCAGAAATGAAAGAGGTGATGGGGTGAGGGGTTTCGTGGGATTTAATAAATGAAAATTGGGAAGAGTGAAATGGAAAAAGGTTGGGGGAGCTGATGTGGCAGTTGGAAACCGATTTAAGCGTCTACGAATACTCCAATTTGCTTTTCTTGAGAGTGATTTTTTTTTTTTAATAAGGGTAAATTCGACCTTTTATTTTCAAAATATTACTGTGAAAAAAATATAAAGTTTAAATTATCTATATTTCTCATATTATTACTTATAGCTACATGTATATGGACATAAATTTATTAGTTAGAATTTATTCAATTAAATAAAATGTTCATTGAGTAACAAAATTTTCACTATTTGGTTTTTAAACTCTGACGCTGTAGAGATACGTTTTAATATTAGAGTTATGTGCATGTATAATTTGTTCATCATTTGATTAATAACAAAAAAACTTTTCCACATTTCTTAACTAATAATAACAATATTTCTTGATTTATTTATTAATGCCCATGTTTTCATAAATTTAAATTTGAATTATCTTTCTTTATTTATCTTCAACTTTTATGATTGCATAATTTTTGGCTTAACTTAATTAAATGGCCAGAGAACAAATGACAATCTTGTGTTTGAGAAATTAACAAATAATTTACATGGATTTGTTTGTGAAGGTGCTAGTCCGAAACTAATAGCTTCATAATATTGGCCGGACATAAATTACAATATATTTTTTATATAGAGCATGATTTTTTCTTTGTTATTCTGAAAATTATTAAAATAATTGAAAATACTAGCTAAGTAGGCATATAAACTTGTGGAAAAGAGAGAGTTATTTATTTTTTTTAGTAATGTAGCGTAGTAGTAATAATATGATAAATATTTTTGAAAGACTAATAATTTGGGAATTACTTTTTTCTAGAGTAATATTTTAGAAAATAAAAACTCTAGTAAATTCGGTGGACTATGGAAAAATATTAACAGACTTTTTTCTAATAATTTGATTTAAGAGAATATGTGTTGTTAGTTTGAAATTAAGAAATATAAATTCAAATAAATAATTAAAATATAAGAAAATTAGTGTTGGTGTGAAATCATGGCCCCATAGGATTTCATTATGATGCAACTTTTGTTTGAGAACTCAACTTCAAAACAATTTATCACAAACTTATCGACAAGAGGACCTACTCATAAACTAATGGTAAGGACATACCTTTTTTTTTTTTTTTGGTCCAATCATTACTAACATAAATGGGTATGTTATTTAATATTTTAGTTAATAATATATTCTCCATATCTTGTATGTGAAATCAATAATTGACAATAAAAAAAAAAAGAGTAGGTTCTCCATATCATCTATCACGGATTTAATATTTTTTATTTTGTGTAATACTTAGAATAAGTATTGCTCTGTATGAAAATATAATAATAAGCACATGAAATATTCTACTCTACTCCAACCATCCAAGTGCATATTATTGTATTTTGTGATAAATAAATAAAGGGAATGTTTCGTTTTATTATGGTGTTGGAGTAAGTGTTTTATAGGAATATGATATAATTTTGGTTTTATTTTGTGAATGTATTTTTGAAGTATAATGATTATGATGTTTTGAAATAGTTGAAAAAAATATATATATTTTAGATGAAAATGTATTAGAGAATATACAATAATATTTAATTTTATTTAAAAAAAAAAATCAAACAAAACATAACCAAAACAACTTAAACTTCTAGATATTGTCTATGATTAAAGTAGTGTAGCATTACAAAATATCCAAGTGATTACTTAATAAACTAGATATTGATTGATATCACCTTTGATTATAATTGTAAATACAGTCTAAGGCTGATTATGGTATGATTTGTGTTTTTTCTTTTTCTTCATCAATTTCAAATTGAGTTGGATTTTGTTAAGAATTAATTTAAAACTATAAATTTATTAAATAAAATCAAATGTATGATTTGAGTTGTTTGGGACGATTTGGCGATTTTAACCAATAAAAAGAAAACGATAAAATAAAAGTAATATATATATATATATATTTAGGCCATATGTATGTCGTATTTATTAAATTTTAACTACAAATTACTGATAATATGAAAAAAAATACATAGTTTTGTCATGTTACTGCATGAAATTCATTTTCACCAATTCCACCAGTATTTTTCCTTTTTTTTTTTTTTACATATATGTATAGTCTAAATTTGATATTATCTATTTTCATCTACTATTTTTCAGAAAGCAATTAATTACTTGATATAACAAATAAATTAATTAATATTCCAATGATAAAACATCTATAATTAATCTCAACTAATATAATTTATTAAGTAATTAAACTAAATTTCTAAATTAAGGGGCGATGCAGTAGTGCATATCAAATTGCTTGTGTGGTGCAATTTTGATTTAAGTTTTTTAATCGCAATTTGTATATAAATTAACTACAATCATGCAGTACAATGATTTGAATGATTATATTTTAAATTTTATGATCCATATTCACGAGTGACCGATGAGTACACTTATACATAAATCATTTTAAATAAAAAAAGGAATTTTGATTTGTTGAGATATTACAATCTCAGGATGTTTTAACAAATTATTAAAATATCATAAAAATGTACATTACAAAAAGAAAAAATTACACAAATTCACATATGAAACAGTAATGAGCATTTCTAGTAACAAATACAAATGGCTGGTAACTAGGTATTGAGATTTATCACTTAATAGAGTGACTTTAAATTTTAATGCGTGAAATGCTTACAAAACAAGCATTGCATAAATCTCAAAAAGTCTACAACATAGAAAAACCAATTTGATTTCTCTAAGAACCCCATGAGAATGATTCAATTAACTTAGACCTGTTTATACACAATGGGAAATTACAATAGAAAAGAGTGATGTTTAAATAGCAATAAGCCAATAATTTTTAGCTGTTATGACTTGTTTATACCAAACCTAATCCCAGAAGTGTGAAAATTTCCACGAAATTCTACAGATCGTTGAAAGATAGTGGACTCCCATTTTTCTTCTCCCCTCGGACGTCCCACAGGAAAACTGAAGATTCCCCTCTCACACATAGCTGTTTTAGAGTGAGAGAGAGAAGGAGGGACAGGGAAAGAGATAGAAAGTCGTGCTCACGCAAAAACTAAAAATCAATTTGACTATTTGTCCCTCTCTCTAAGTTTCGCAGTGGAAATCTTTGACTCGAGAGAAATCTTTTCACGGCATGGGTTGCGCTGGATCGCGTGATAAATTAGATGGTACTGTTTTTCTTGCGTTTTTGACTCTATTTCTTGTATTTCTACTGTCAATGATTGGTGAAGATAGTGTTGTTGTGCAAGTATTCGATCGTAGGGTAATTTTTTTTTCTGATGATATGGGGAATATTATTTGGTTTTCTTTTTCCTCTGCGTTTGTTACATTTATTTGATAATGGGTTGATGAATGTGGTGAGTTTTCTATGAAGAGTTTAATATTTCTTGTTGTATTTCTTGTTTCTTGTTTTTATTTCATTCTTGACCTTGAGGTCTGTATACGTGTTTTATCCACCTTTTTTCAGTGTTCGGGTAAATTTCTACTATATCAAATTTTCTTTGATAGATTACTCTTCGATGACGAGACATACAATATGTGGTTTTTCTTGCGTTTCATGTAATTTTGTTACTGTTATCGATTGCAGCGGTAGCGATTCCATGAACGGTCACCTCTTTCCTGTTTTAAGTTTCAGTCTTGAGTTCTGTAGACTTGTTTCAAACCAATCCTTTTTTTTTTTTTTTTTTTAAGTTTCTGGGTTTTGTTTTTAAAAGTCTCTCTCTCTCTCTCTCTCTCTCTCTCTCTCTAACTCATAAAAGAAATTCAGGAGTTTCATTCTGAGAATGATGCAGTCTGGCTTGACAAAGATGGCACTAAGTTTATGTACTGTGGTTGATGCTAGTACAAAGCTTTTGCCCCCATGTGCTTTCTTCTGTAAACAATATGTTGTGGAGTTTTGATTCATATCTCTGAATAAGAATTCAAACAAGATTGTTTACAATTTGGATGTCTATTTAGTTGCTGTTGGTAAAACTAGCTTTGAACTGTCTGACATCTGATGCTTCGCTTTCGAGGTACTTGGGTTGAATGAGGTTTAATTTCTCCTAATATTTATGTTATACATTGAAGTTAAATCTGATCAGTATTTAATCTTGTGTGAAGAAGATCATCTTTTCCGTTAAAGTAACAAAGAGAGTAGGACTTCCTGTAAAAGAAAATGGAAGGTTCAGTAATCCTAACTTGTCTGTAAGTGAAATCACCTAACAGAATGTGGGATTGGTAAATTCAATGGGGCATCAATTCCCAGTCTACTTTAAGTCATTGAGAGTTTGGATCTTGGTAATTCTTGACTTTAACAATTTTTTTAGGTAGCGTTTTCCCAACAGTTTCTGGACCCCTAAGCACTTCACTAGATTGGGCATAAGTTTCTTTCACTTCCCATCGGACTCTGCCTCTGTTAGTTTGATGAAGTGTGCAGTATATTTTTTCCATACCTTCCGGATTTTGTGTCAAAGACTATCAGTGTGATTCCTTGACATGTATGTTGCATCCAGATTCAGTGTTCTATTTACAAAATGCATATATCACACTTATATGTTTTTGCCACTGTTAAGGATGTATTAACATGTTGCCATCAGTCATGCTGGTAACATGAGTGATTATGTGATGGAGAAAAACTTACCTAGGAATGGTTATATGTAATGATATTTTGGGTTGCTAGTACGGCTATTGTTTCATGTATTTATACATTGTTTTTATTTTTTACTTTAAACTGAACTGTATATCTTTCATAGGATTGTAAGCCACAATGTCATGCCTTGGTATCCCATTCTCAAAGTTAGCTAAAAAAATTATGAATAGTATGTAATCATTTGCATTTGAATCATTCCTATTGGAGAAGGTGGCAATTCAAATGCTCCTTTACCCAGTAGTGCCTCTTCCTTTTTCTGCTCTTACATCAAATTTTTCTTGCTAACATTGGGAAATCATACTTGATTTCTGGACTGCAATTTGTCCTGAAATTGGGTTCTTGAGAAAAATTACATGACAAGATAACTTTCAGATATGGCATAACGACTCTTGAGCTAAATCATAATTGCGTTCTCACATGGAGTCTATGTGAATTGAACTGGAAGGTGAATATTAGGTGAAGAAATAGCTTCACACTTGTGGAAGCGCTCTCTTTTTTAGATGTACTTTGAGTTTGTAATTCAAAGAATACAGAAAAGCATCTGGAAAGAGTTGCCTTACCTTGAAATCTAGTCACAGGTTTCTCCTTATACCCTTAGTTGGTAAAGAAACTTGCATGGTATGTGATATAACAATACTTTTCTCAAAAGTAGATGAAATATCAGTCATCTATGAAAATGACAGTAAAATGTCTCAACATGGGCCTCAGATGTCTTGTCGTGCAACTCATTTGATCCATTAAAATAAGCTTTTAGTAATAAAACTTTGGGTGATCCTGGGGTCTGGTTGTGTTGGAAATTTGGTCATTGCTGACCTGCTGCCCTTATTTCTCTGGAAGTTCTAAGTAATGCAATTTTTTTTTTTTTAAATAGTTGCTTTTGTTTCTTATGTTTTCATTTTCATAAGTTTTTTGATGCATCAAAGAGCAAAGATAGTTTTGGTGTCGCAAAGATCTCAATTTTAATTTGTGAGTTGTGGTGCTTTCTCTTGCTTTGTGTTCTAAGACTAACTGGCCGTTTTGGATTTATTTGGCCTTTTATTTTCTCTCTTACAGCCTGATTTGCAGACAGTGTTGCCATCCTATGTTTTTTTCTACTGATGCTTGATAGTTGTCCTGGACTATTTTATTCTGGGAAACATGGGCCTACACTAATTTAGGTGCATCTCAGTCAATGAGATTCTGAACTTTCTATTGGATCCATTAAAACTCAAGTCAAGGCTTCTTCAATGGTTTACTATGTTCTAAATGAATCTTGGCTCTCATTTTATTTCTTCACATCCTAGTCTTTGATATAGCTGCAAAGGCAGGCTTACAGGACCCCAAATTTATGACAGAAAATTGCAGTTTACCAATAGATGTCTTAACTATATATATGAAGGTTACCAAAAGAAGATGTTTCCCAGAGCTTTGGCTGCTTTGCCATTGTTTTGAATTATACTAATTGAAAACTTACCATCCATTATTGGCCCCAAACCCCAAATAAATGAAAAAGAAAACAAGAGAAATGAAAATAACTTGTCAAGGAAGCTGCATAATAGTGTGATGAAGTACTAAAAGTAATTAGTAATAGTTCTTTTTGTTTTCCCAAGGATAAGTATACTGAGTTGTTAAATATCCTACAGTGCCAGAGATTTATGGTTCTCTAGAAAAAGGACATTGGCTTTAGCAAAATATATACTAGTAGAATCAGGATGAAGATTTTGAGGTATATTGATGCTGGAAATATGTTCTTGAACCTAATCATTTTCGATGATGATGAATGATCGATGTGATTTATGTGGTCAATGCTTATTTACATATCTATATGATGCCTGGTTGCAGTTGTTAACCATTAATACCGTAAACATGTGTTGCATCATAAAACTATGAAGAGTCTGCTTGATGCTGCTTGCTTGATAATTGAGCCCTTAAGTTCTTGCTTCACTTTGTCTGAATCCAGAAACTTCAAAGAAGATACGGAAACCCAAGGCATGGAAGCATTCAGAAGCAATAACAAGGGCACAACTAACGCAGATGCGTGAGGAGTTCTGGGACACTGCTCCGCACTATGGTGGTAGGAAAGGTATGTAACAGATAATAGCTTTTTGCAATGTTGATGTTTTGAATGAATGGTCCGTACAACACCTCTGAATTTATTCTGCATTAGGCTCTGAAACTCAATCTAACTGGTAGGATAGAACAATTTTCAAGTCTAGTACCAAGCTTTATTCCTGATAAGCTTCCTTTTGTCATAAATTGTCTTCATATTTGTACATTGACCCTACTGAAGTGTCTGTGGGAAACAAGGCATTATATGCGGGTGTACATAAAATCGACTTGTGTTAAATGTATTTCATCTTCTTCATGATCAATTAAAAAATGGTGAAACATACCTGTTGTTGCCCAAGGTTAACATGAGCATGACCTGCAGGTTTGTTAAACCGCAATAGCTGGATAAATAGCTTAGTAAATGTCCAATTTAGGAGAACAGAAGTCTATGCAAGTAATAACTCAATCATGTTCATAGGCATGCTGGAAAAGCTATATTTCCGGGTTGAAATGTTTCTGTAAAATATTTAGTATGGCATGTATCTTGTAAGTTGTAACGGGCGTATGGCATTATCGGCATCTCATGCTATCCGTTGAATGGTAGAGATGGCATTATTATCCAACCTGAGAACGGATGGCATTTGCATTTATCTATCTTTCTATGAATAGGAAGCATCTTTGCTTTACTCTACCTTTCACTGTCTTTAGTTTATTTTAGAGCATCTAGGGCTTTAGTTTTTTCATATTGAAACGCCTTTTATGCTATTGCATGCTCTTGATGTCTATTCGTGTTGATTCTATCTCTAAATGTGTTCTGTTTGCATGAATTTGAAATCAACTTGTAAATCATCTGATTGTCTATCAATGAATGGGACTGGGTAGTATTGCCTGTCCTTTTATCTTGTGTATGAGCTTGCTTTCAGGCAAAAGATGTAAGTTTGAGCTTTCTCTTAAGACTGCACATGTAGTATAATCGTTAAACTCTTCTCTTCCCACGGCCTACCTGAATAAAGAGGATTGCACTGGTAGGTTCAATTGTCTTGTTATAGCTTTTCATTGTACTGTTGAAATTTTTTTTTGAGGAAAAAGTTCATTAAACAATTATTTGCTACAAATTGCTGATTTGTGGGATAGATCTGAGTGAATATAGCGAATAGATGTAATATGTTTTATGCATTTTACAAACTTGGGGTGTGATTGTTTTATTCCGGGAAGATTTTAAAACTAGGTTCATTTTTTGTTTTCTATTCAAAATATATTCTCTATATTCTCGTGGACAATGATTGGGCTGTGATCAGTCGAGCCAAATTGGCAACTATTGAGATTCAATTATCTTGATTGTTGTTTCATTTCCTCTTTTCTACATTATCATCAGAGATTTGGGATGCTCTCCGGGCTGCAGCCGAGGCTGATTTGAGCCTTGCACAAGCAATTGTGGATAGTGCTGGTGTTATTGTTCAAAATCCCGACTTAACAATCTGCTATGATGAGAGAGGTTTGTACTCAGTTTTGCTTCTGTTATCAATGTCCTTCAAGTATTACTCCTAAATCCGAGATGTATTGCAGGTGCCAAGTATGAGTTACCCAAATATGTTTTGAGCGAGCCTACAAATCTGATTCGTGACAGTTGAAAAGGACTTTGCGGAGACTGTATATTATGTAAATTGGTCTCTTTGTGATTTTGTTTCTATATCAACCCATTTAAAGCCTGTTCCATTGCAATCTGCTAAACATGTAGTATGAAGCTCTTGCGCACTTATACTTCCATTGGATGATTAACGGCAACCTCTTAATGTGCTCGCTTGGCGATGTATCTGGCTGAAAACAAAAATATAGCACAGCATTCATTGCGAAGGAATATGTTAGTTCCATATTGCACTTTTGGTGAACTTATCTTGGACAGCAAAATAAGCGTATTAATTGGGTCCAGTGAGGAGTTCTATTCATTTCATTTTCTGGGTTTAGGTTTTGTTATTAACATATCTGTCATGTCTCCTCCAAATGAGAACAAGAAAATGAGTTCTCTCTCTCTCTCTCTCTCTCTCTCTCTCTCTCTCTCTCTCTCTCTCTCTCTCTCTCTCTCTCTCTCTCACACACACACACACACACACACACACACACACACACACACACACACATGTAACCACGAATGCATGTATTCACAATCCATGATTCTGAAGACGCAAGGCATGATCGCCATAAAGGTTTGCATGTGAGTGATATCAATAAAATACAGTAAATCAGCGTGAGAGCTAAGTCCTGATATTCCCAATGTTCAAGAAACCTAAAAGAAAAATTTAGAGACTGGCTCTTATATTCGAAATAGTGTCACTCCGGAACTAGACATAAACGAGTTTTTCGACGAAAAAGCATGATGTTCTCCACCCCATGTATTATAAGTGGAGGTCAAGAAGGCAACGAATCTTCAAATAAAGGTTAAGAAAGCATACCATGATTATAATTTTCGCACCATAGTTAATCATCTTATCATCAGAGCTGTGCGTATAGCCATCAAATGTAATGACAACATTGCACGTGTTCTGAGGTTTGAGACATGGAGGTTTTCTTTTGTCCTCTACTTTCATATTTCATAGGTTCATCATGCTTTGTTCTAGGTGTTTGGCAAACCTATGCGTTCTCATTGTAAAGAGCGACGGATCAATGTCATTATGTAAGTTGTTTTCACGCATTATTGACTTTAGTTTGGCAACTTACTTTTACTGTTACTTTCGATTAAATTAAAATGTTATAAAGTACACTGATAACTCTTTTAAGAACTGTACAAGTACATAAACTTTAGTTCAAATAGTCAAAGGATATGATTACGTGGAGATTGTTGTGCACATTTCCACAGACTATTATCATTCCCTTTCCCTCAAAGTAAGTACAGTAATTCATTAAAAACTTGAAACTACAGAAAGAGTTGAATATTAGAAATAAACATAGCATTGCAATGAAAATAGGATTATGGTTGTTTGAGTACTGTTCCATAGATTGGGTTTGCGAGGACAGTGTTGGTATCATATATTGTGAATCCCCCAAATCAATAGATCAAAACCAAATGAAAAAGGGGCATTTACCTGCTAGGGGAGGTTCATGCACATGGGTAATCTAATCTCAGGTGGAGAAGCTAACTATGAAGAGAAACCCAAGGCTCCATGAATGTGGTCCATTTTTGCTGTGTACAACTGGTGGGTCTAAATCCCAAATAACCCAATTATTGCCATTAAAAGTGTTAACATCGTTCTTAGTCATGACTATAATGCAAGAAACCAAGTTGCAGAATTGAATAGCAAACCCAGGCTGTGAACTAAAGGTATGAATGCATGCATTTACAGACAGGAATACGTTGAAAGCAACATCAAAAAATTGCTACATATGGATCGAATTTGATGCCGTCTCTCAGACTTCCTAAGACACAATCAGTTTTTCCTTTGTTTCTATTTCATATGATTCAACTTACATTTTTTTTTTTTATGTATTTTGGATCCTTTATTTTAAATTTTTTTTATCATGTATGTAAAGTATTTGATTCATAACCGAGTACTTATTCAAGAAAAGGCGTTTATGAAACATCAATTTGAAATAGAGGGTCTTTATTAAGATTTATATTAATCCCTCACTTAGGCACAAATATATGTTTTTCAGAAAAAAACTTTTGGAATCTCATGAAAATAATTCAGGATCAAAAAGTAATTTCGCTAATTTATCAAATGAATCCCCGATGCGATCCACTAATCTTTTGGGCCCTTTGGGATTCCTGGAAAAGACTCCACTGCTATGTGATTATGCTACTTTTTTTATTTTTTATTTTACCAATAAACATAATTATTTTAATACTTTTTTACATGAATATAACCTCAACCCACCATGATCTTAGGGGAAATATTTAAGTGGATATGTTTTCAAAATATAGTAAAATTTAATCTACAAGTTCTTAACAAGTAATTAATTACATGAATGAGGAAGCACATGGTGTCAGAATTAAGAGCCATTTTGATGACTGGGGTCCAACTTGAAATAATCTACAAGTAGTGTAAAGTTTTTGAAACTTGGAACACATGACATTCTCAGGCAGAAAGGGACAATTTCCTAGTGTCCATCTTTACTTCATAAAGAATCCAAGGAGATACGATTGGATGACTATACATAATTTAGGTGACTAATTATTAAACAAACGAAACAAGTCCCACACTAAAGTTGAAGATTGATAACATTTTTGCAGATTTGCTTGTCTTAATTTCTTTGTTTTTTACCACGTTGGAATTTAAATCATCATTAAGAAGATATATACTTAATTTGAGCTGTTGTCGCCTTGAAGCGGATGACTTGCTTTAATTTAATTTATTTAATTGAATTCGTGTTAGATAATTTGTGAAATTAATATTAGCACTTTAATTTCGCCACAAATTTGTATTTTGTAAATCAAATTTTATAAAAAAAATAATTTGAAATGATTGAAAGATCACTTGAAATGTCGTATGACAGAGTCTGAATTATCATATTTTATTGTTATGAAGTATTGAATATAAATTTTTATCTAATTTTATTGTAGTATTAATATGTTTTACTTAATGCAGTAGTTATTCCTAGTATGATCAAATATTTAACTTTGTATAAAAATCAGAAAATAAAATTTTGAGAACTTGAAATAGGAATATTTATACGTTTATAATTTACAAATCATGAAAATCATAAGATAATCTTATCATGAGTCATAATTGGTCCAATGAAGTGCAGGATTTGACCCTGATTGACAGGTCTTGTGACTTTCTAACATGCTCTGCACCTGCACGCTTACCACTTCCCACACACCAAGAATCAATCGGGATATAATTGCAAAACTGTCACCTGCTGATTCATGATGTGAAAATTCAAGTTTGATGGGACGTCCTTTTAAGTATTTTCAGACTTTTATTTTCGTTTAGTTTTTAAAAAAATAATGGGGAAAAATGAACATGTGATTTTTTTCTTTTTTATAATAAGAAATAATAAAATGTGAATCTGATTCTTGCTATTTTCTTAAATACCCAAAATTAGTGGCATTATTGTGCCACCATATTTAGTAAAGACCATCGTTCATTCACTAAATGTGTACTTAAAATTTCATAAATTTATTTGCGTAAAATTACTTAACAAATTTTCCCTCTTGAAATCCTATATTAGAGTTGTAATCATAAGAAAAGAAAGCACATTTATTCATTTAGATCAAACTTTTTTCTCAGTTTTCTTAATAATTCCTTTTATTTGTTTCAATCAATTTTTTCTTTCGAAGGCTTTTGGGATTCAAAACAAAAAAGATGTAATTAGAGACATTTTTCGACCGTGTTTCGCTGTTGTCTATAATTATCTGACGAGGTAAATTTTTCTTCACTTCACCAAAAAAAATAAAATAAAATAAAAATTGAAAAGGGTAACTCTTCTTCTAATATAAATTAAGAATCTGTAGTTTGTACCTGTATTTTTTTTTTTTTTAATTTTATCTCATAGCTTTTTTGAGTTGATTTGTTTATCTTTCTTGTACAAAGTTGCAAGTTGTAACTTGTAGATGCGTAAATAGGAATTATTCAGTGTATCTCTATAATTGATTCTCCCTGTACAAAAGCCATATGATTGAATAGGCATGATGTAAGAAAATATTATTTAATTTTTCAGTTTCTTGAAAATATTTTTCACGGATAAAATTATCCAACCAGAATATTACTACTCTACTGTTTTTAATATTTTTTTTAACTTAACTCATCACCTCAAAAATACAAAGCAAACAATTTTAAAAAAAATTATTTCTGCATTTAATCCAATCTGGAGTTTCTGATTAAAATATACAAGCAAAATTTGAATATCTAAAAGATGTTTGAGAAAAATTGCATTATTTGATACCATTACCATCCAAGGAAAAAGGCTGAATGGATTAACTTTTTTCATTTCCTCAACATTTTTCTGTGCTATAAGTAATTAAAAGTAAATAAGTTGTAATAAAAAAAATTAATACTGTAATAATGTTTTTCCGACTTTTCTGGTGAGACCGGATTGAATGAAACGCAAATGTCCGATCTACCCTTCCAAAAGTCCGGCCCACCCTAGGCCCTACTTTCAACGGTATTTTGAATCAGAATGGTTGGTCCTTTGCTCCCACAAATTTCAAAAAGAAGTTCACCGTTATATTGTTTACTGCAAAAAAATAGATATACGAAAAAAAAAATACCTCTCTTTCTGGTTTTTAAAATTTTAGATTAGAATTGTAGAAGTAAAATTATATTTTTATATTATTATCTTAAAAATAATTATTAAGAGTTTAGTGGTGTCATTTTATTATAGTAATTGATCGATAATTTTGAAAAAAAAAAGCAGGAATTCTAAATTTTGGACAAAGAAAATAACAATTAATGGTGAATGCATTGAATATAGATAATTTAATTAATTAAACTTTTAGGACTTTATATGAAAAAAATAATCTGTGGTGAATAAACAAGTTTGAGGAATGATTTTGCTTTTGTACCATGAGCTATGTAATAGTTTTTCTTAATGTATAGTTACAAATATGACTTGGGAGTTTCTAAATGATTTTGACAACTTATTTAATTTTCATTAATATTGATGTAAGTTATGACAAATGGATTGCAGTTTTACCAATTTACCTCTTATTTTTAATAACCAGAAAATTTTGGATTTTTTTTCCTGCTATGATGCAGTAGTTTTTAGTTTTTACCTCCTCGTTATTAAAATATTTTTGTTTATTTCAATTTATTTACATTACAGTAGAAATAAATAAACTCATTGCTGTTCTTGCAAACTGTCCTGTTTCAATGCAATCTGTCAGCACCACCACCTTCCTCTCTCTCTAAACTATATACTACTACTCAATCTATTCTTTCTCTCTCTAGTCCCGTCCCTTGCAACACTCGAAATCTCACTCTGTAAGAACACTGACACTGTTACTCTCCCCAAGTCTCTATCCATACTACATAACACACAAGTCGCAACTTGCGGAGTCTTTCTTTTTTAACAAAACGCATATTAGAGGTGTGTTCTATAGTTTTCTTGAAAGAACCCCTCGTGAAATTCATGTGCAAGTATGGAGAAAGGGATCTGAGATGAAGAGAGCTACACAGAAAGACACTTTATGATGACAACGGGTCACTTGTTTGGAAAAGCGGTAGCGAGTAGTTGCCTATAATTCCAAGATTCAGGTGAATGCAGTCTACTCTCAACTCCCATTTTCTTCTTTTGTCCTTAAAGATTTCACGCCATCAATTTCCAAGATTTTACCCTTTCGAAATTTCTAGCCCCTGTTCAATAAAATGATTCACCCTCGTAATGTTGACCCAGCAAAGAGCCAAAGTTAGTGCGAAAGAAAAGAAAAAGAGTTTTGAGTGATTCAATTAGAAAAAAAATGAAACCTTCCTTTTCAATTTCCATGCAGTGCCACAGTTGTTGACCTAATAACGGTTATTTAATTTTGTTGCAATTTACGTGGGTATTTGGTTCTTGCTCTGTATTCTTTCTGACGCCTCGAAGGGGAAAAGGACATGTTTTGGAGGGTTTGTACTTGGGTTTTTTGGATGTTCATCATAGGAACTGACGATTTTTAATAGTAAGAAAGTGTATGTATGAGCATATTGTTGATAGGTTACATGTGGAATCTTTAATTGTTTGGGTTTGCGTAAAATTATTCGGTTAAATAGATTATGCTGTATCTGCATTAGGATAAACACAGGAGATCTTGGACAGTTGTAAGTTAAGAGCATGCAGTTTCTCTAACATCTTGGCTTAATTCAAGAACATTTCCAGTGGATCGGTTTGTGTTCTGATCATGACCAGAGCTGCTAACGACAGGATTCTTAAGGATGTGAATGGTAATATAAGCGATCATCTACATAATCACATGCATTTGACAAATTGCATTCATTTGAAGAACCATATGCATAAGCATAGTCCAATCTTGGCCGATAGGGCCCTCATTAGGGACCTTGTAGTCCTTCAGAGGTCGAGGTCTCTAAAGGATCCTTCTGCTAGTCCACCCTCATGGCGTTCTCCTTCTGTTGTTGATGTGCTTCTTAAAAGAGAAGAAAGGGATGTCTTGGTCAATGGAAGACGGTCAATCGGCATAGAACGTCCCAAAGAGGGTGGAAGGATGTCAGGAAGCTCCCCTCCATTTACTGGTCCACCTGTATCAAAAGCAGCCACTGGTCAGTTAAGCAGGCATAATGATGGAGCAGCAACAGCTGTGAGTGATCGTAGAAGCAAGGATGGGATTCGTGAGCATAGAAGAGTCAAGAGAGAAGAATCAAGTGGAAGGTTTCTAGGAAATGATGTAATGAGTTGGAAAAATGACCATTCCCAGGATGGAAATGATTTGGCACATAACATTGTTTCTCGAACCTCTGAATTGAGCGACAAGAATGTCAAGAAGAAAGGGGGTTATAGACAAGATAGGCCCCTTAAGACCTTCTCTCACCAGTTAAAAGATATCCCAGCTGAAAGTGATGATGCGGCATTATCTTGCAACCATGATGGAAGGCATGCCCAAGTAGGAGCAAACATTCGCAGCCATGGAAACAATATGAATAGGCAAAAAAGGCATAAATTTCGAGGTGCAAGAAAAAATCGGCCTTCTATAGCCACCCTAGATGCTGAGACACAAAATGAAATGTCAGTGGCCTCTAACTCATTTGCCCAAGGCAGAGGTTCTCTGAAATATCGTGTGGAGGAGGGAGTCCAAGAGTATTACGATCAGAATGTCACTGGTGTTCCCAGAAATGGGTGTGGTATTCCTTGGAACTGGTCAAGGATTCATCATAGAGGAAAGTCATTTCTGGACATGGCTGGCCGGAGCCTTTCTTGTGGTTTATCTGAATCACGGTTAAGGAAGGAAGGTTCTATTTCTCGAGGAAGGGGTATCTCTGACATGCCCGTAATGTCAGAGCACTCAAGTTCATCTACTAAATCTGATGGGGAAGCATTGCCTCTACTGCTTGATGCTTCTGGGTCTCAGGGAAGTACCGATCATGCTGCTTGGGTTCATGATTATTCGGGAGAATTAGGAATTTTTGCTGACAATCTGCTAAAGCAGGAAATTGACTCTGACCTTGCATCAGAAGGTAGATCTCACGAGCAACACAGATTTCAAAGACAGTGCACTGATAGGCATCAAAATCTGACTCAAAAATACATGCCAAGAACATTCAGAGATCTGGTGGGTCAGAACTTGGTAGTACAGGCTCTTTCCAATGCTATCATGAAAAGGAAGGTTGGGTTGCTCTATGTGTTTTATGGCCAAATGGAACTGGTAAAACCACTTGTGCACGCATATTTGCTAGAGCTTTAAATTGCCAGTCTCTAGAGAGTCCCAAACCTTGTGGATTTTGTGATTCTTGCATTGCACATGACATGGGGAAGAGCCGAAATGTAAGGGAAATAGGTCCAGTTAGTAATATTGACTTTGAAAGCATAATTGAACTTTTTGACAATATGATTGCTTGCCAGCATCAATCTCAGTACAGAGTCTTCATATTTGATGAATGTGATACTTTGTCCTCTGATTGTTGGAGTGCAATATTGAAGGTCATTGATCAAGCCCCTAGACGGGTCGTTCTTGTTCTTGTTTGCTCAAGTCTTGATGTCTTGCCTCATATAATAATATCCAGGTGCCAGAAATTCTTTTTTACTAAGTTAAAGGATGCAGACATAATATATACTCTGCAGAGGATAGCAACCAAAGAAGATTTAGAAATTGATAAGGATGCCCTGAAGCTTATTGCATCGAGGTCAGATGGATCTCTGAGGGATGCTGAGATGACTTTGGAACAATTGAGTTTACTTGGGCAGAGAATTTCTCTGTGCCTAGTGCAGGAACTGGTATGTACTCTTCCATTTGGTCTTTATGCAATCCAAAAATGAATGAATTGTGATATAGTGTCGAATAACCAACAGCTCTTTTGCGTCATGCTATATTTGCTACAACTGCTATTGAGTACGTATGCTAATTGCATTACATATTTTTGTTTGTTTATGAAGTATATATCACCTTGGTTGTATGCTTTGCATCTTTATAACTCATCAGGGAAGCTTCTTCATGTATTGCTTTCTGTGTCCCAGAAAGCATAAACTGGATACAATTTTTTTGTTGCTTTACAGGTTGGACTTATTTCAGATGAGAAGTTGATAGATCTACTTGATTTAGCATTATCTGCTGACACGGTCAACACTGTGAAGAATCTGAGAGATATCATGGAATCTGGTGTTGAGCCATTGGCATTAATGTCGCAGCTTGCTACAGTCATAACTGATATTCTTGCTGGAAGCTATGATATCATGAAAGAAAGGCCTAGGAGGAAGTTTTTCCAGCGGCAAGCATGTGAGTCTTATTAGCCAATATCATTTGATCTTCTCAGGTTGATACCGGTCAGTGCTATTGGGTATACTGCAGCGTCATCTCTACCCATTTTTTGACGTTGCCTTTTCAAATTACTTGAGTTTGTAGCGTCAAATGCACCTGTAATTAGAATCTTTCATATTCATAGTTTAGGCCAGACACTGAACTCTTATTTGCTTTCTTATTTCTGATTTAATCTTTTTTTCCTTTCTGTGACTGATAGAGAAAGTATGTTGTTAACAGTGTCCAAAGAAGACATGGAAAAACTGCGTCAAGCACTGAAAACATTGTCTGAAGCGGAAAAGCAGCTGAGGGTGTCAAATGACAGGATGACTTGGCTGACGGCTGCACTGCTGCAACTGGCTCCTGATCAACAGTACATGCTACCCAGTTCCTCTGCAGATACTAGTTTGGATCATAGTCCACTAGTATTGAATAATTCTATATTGAGAGAGAGACCCAGGAAACGCAATGCTGAAATGCATACTTTTCAAGCTGGAAGTTCTGGGGATGTATATTTTAATGCTAAGTTGAAAGGTATTGGTATGGATGGAAAAGGACATGTTGGAGTTGGGGTGGTTTCTCAACAGGTGGACAGTGCTGCAAATGATAGAAATCAAATGAAAAAGCTGCAATTACCAGGTAAATTCCATCAGGGAATTGAAGAAATTTGGTTGGAAGTGCTTGAAAAGATCCCAATTAATAGCTTAAAGGAGTTCATTTATCAGGAAGGAAAGCTGATCTCACTCAATTATGGTGCAGGTACTGTTATTGTGGACTATTTGCATGTCCTGATGCCATAACCTCAGTTTTTGTTGTACTTGAACAGTAGTTATATTTGTTTTTGTCTTCTTCAATTCCATTCTTTTCTCAAACATTTTCTTTCATGTGAGATAGAATTCAAGACACAGAACATGATGTAGTGCTTTTATTTTTCTTGGCAGATTTCAGTGCAAATCATTGACTTAACGATACTCGAGCTTTTATGTTTTTTGGCTTAAGTGACTGAGAAGCATTTATTTAGGGGATGCTGAATTAGATTTAATGTTGTGCTTAAAAAACTTGAGGCTCTCCATCATAAATGATTGGCTTGCCTTGGAATGATATGGGCTGAGAGAAATTTATATTCAATGAGCTTCCCGAAAACAATAAACAGAAACCCCAAGGCTGCTATACATTAGAAGCCCAAGCCATAAATTCATTGTATCTTCTTCCATCTGTTACTGGTCCAGGTTCCTCCCTCCTCTTCGTCAAACATGTTTTGTGATTTCATGAAGAAATATCTTTTTGTGCTTTCTTCTTCATTTGAAAATCAAACCAAACTTCTATTTGCAGAGTCACACTTTGTGGTCCTGAGTAGGATTTCAAAGATACAGATGAGTAGAGACGCGTACTTATTGAACTTTCAAGAATCCTTTTGAAGAAATATATTTATGTTGTGTGCTAAAAAATAGATTAATTACATTTTACATTTTAGAACAATGGAGCTCGAAATCATCAATTTCTTTTCTCAAAGAAAAGTATAGGAAACTTATATCTTTACTTCAGTTCAATCAACCAACTTGATCAAAGGACCATTGGAGTTTCGCAGGAATAGTACATGTGCCATTCCAAATAGTTTGTTGTTAGAAAGTTGTGGAAATTGATGGCACATTTCAATTATTATGATGATCAGCTGATAATTGTTACTCTCAGGAGTGAATATAGCACCTTTGTCTTTATTATTATTATTTTGTTCTTTTTGGGTGGGGTGGGGGACTATAATTTATATATTTCTTTATTTGGACATAATAGTTAAAGCAAATACTATAGAGAACACTTTAACTGTAAGTATAAAATGCAGTAAAGATAAGAGTTACTGGGGACAAGAAATATAAATGTTCTTCACAATAATTGTTTTACCTAACTGATAATGATCCCCTGGGAAGCTTCTTTCTTCTAACTGTAAATATTCTTTCCAATAATTGTTGCTAGCATTGGGAGCTGTGGAATCTGTTAATTACTAGGTTATGTATCATAATCAATTTATGAAGATTTTCCTTTTTCTTTCAATTGTATAACAAGCTTATATGCCTTAAGATTTGGTGATGTTGCAGCTCCAACTGTGCAATTGCTGTTCAATTCACAGCTGACAAAATCTGAGGCGGAAAAATTAAGATCACATATCTTACAAGCATTTGAGTCAGTTCTTAGATCACCTGTGACCATTGAGATCAGATGTGAATCAAGAAAAGATATTGGAGCAGAACCAATTTTGTTACCAGCATCTCAGGGAATGGGGCCGTCTCATTTGGATCTGAACCCAGTTTGCCTCACCAGTAACGGGATGCCTATGACAAATCACAGTGATATCAGAAGACTCCAAGTAGAGATACTTCATCAGGAGGAGTGAATAGGAGTGAAATTGTTGAAGTTGAAGCTTCTCCAAGAGAGTATGCATTTTCTAAGTGCAAGGATGGCAAGGATGGCAAGGATGGCAAGGCAGGCTTCGACAGGCAAAATATTGGAAGTGCATTTGTAGGAGTAACGTCCACTACGACTTCTTTTCCAGATCAAAGAAAATTAGGTGACACAAATCAGAGCCTTAGCCTTGTTAGAAGCAAGGTATCACTTGCCCATGTGATTCAGCATGCAGAGGGATGTCCACAACACAGTGGATGGTCAAAGCGCAAAGCAGTTTCTATTGCTGAAAAGCTGGAACAAGAAAATTTGTATGTATTGCTTTTCTAGTTGTCTAATTACTGTTATCAAATTTTCTCGTTGTGTGTACAAGTCAGAAGTCAACTAGAAGAACCTGTGTATATATTTTAACCACTCATAAAATTACAAACAGCTTAATGTAACTCCACAATAGTGTCCTCAAATGGTATTCATTTCTATCTGAAAAAGAAGTTGAAGTGGTTTTGCCTATCATACAACTTTTCTAACTATCATTATATTTTTTAGTTTTGATTTCACTGTAAGATTTCACAAGTATCTGATATTTTTCCTTTTGCAGGAGACTAGAACCAAGATCAAGGGGATTGCTTTGCTGGCACCCTCCAAGACTTACCCGTCAAAAGGTAAAAGTAGGAAATAAAACTATCTTATATTTGGACTTTGAAATTTATCATTATCAATATTTGGTAAAGCTAAATGTGCTGAATATCTAAGCAAAATACAGTAGTATGTTGTGATTAAAATAGATAATTGTGTGCACTTGCATGGTGAATGATCTTTTGATGGTGAAGCTATTAAATTTGGAAGTGAAGAAATGATGCATGGACTGCAAAGAGTTTTTGGTGAAAAGGAAATATATCATGGTGATTTAGAGTCTTTTGACAACATTTGTTATTTTTATAAAGTTTTAGAGCCAAGGCATTTTTTGTAATTTTCAGTGTTTCTGTTCTATATATACTGAAATTGGAGTTTCGCATTTTAAAGTTCTATTTAGATTCCTTAGTACAATAAAATCACCTTAAAATTTGTCGATTAGTATTTTCTAGGTGGAACTCTATTTCTTATTCTAACATGACCAGTATTTAGATAGTCCGTGTATGGTAATTTCCTGATTTAAATAGGCTTGATCATTACGAAAATAAGACATGTTCTGATTTATTTTTCAGGTTCTGAGGGTTCTAGATTTCTCTTTCTTTTCCTAGATGTTCATTCTTTTCTTAACTTTCTTCGTCATCTTCCATTCATCTTTCTTTCAAGTCAAGCACTGTAATTCTTTCTTTCTGTCAGTAGTTCGATATTTTACCAAAGGCCATCATATCCCTAGGATATCAATAACTGATACGGTCTAGAAAATATTGCCTAGATTTTATTTTTCAACAACCCTCAGCCCCAAAAGCTTATTCATTCATTACCATATTTATGCCAACCAGCCTGAAACTGACCCCTGATTGGCTTTTCTGAAAATTCTAGCCTACAGACCTGTTCTTCTATTGCATATTGTAAGCAAGTGTTAATACGCCTTAGTATTTTAGTACACCATTTCCTTCCTTATGGAAAAAATTCCCTTCAATTATATTCTCTGTTTCTTGCCTTCTCTATTATCAAAGAAGAGTCTTCTGAATTTGGAAGAACTTAATCAAATATGGTATTATTTTTGAAATGAAGCAACAAATGTCATGATTATGTGGTTCACAATTTCTTAGAGATTGATGTGGGATTCAAATTTTATATTTCACAAAGATAATAGATGTGCTGGAAGCAATAGACGAGCCACAAATTAATAATATATGATTGTTTTTTTTTAAATCAGCTATAATTTCCTTGAATGACGAAAAGGCAGTAAGAATTTAATGAATGGTGAAAGATGAGATCTGCACATGCTGAAATTTTTGGTAATATCAAGGCATTCTCCATCTTTTTAACCTAATTTTCATAGATCTTGATAGATTTACTACTACAAATGAGAGATAAGACCTTTAATCCTGTATTGTTATCTTTGGTCCGCTTGGTCAAACTGCCTCCTCCTCATGTTGTTGTGCGGCTTAAATAATTTAAAGTGGTGCTAGGGACATGCTACTGAGCTATTTGCATCTGACAGTTCCTGTCATAAACTAATTCATGATCCTTCAAATACACTATAGAAGATATCAAATCTTGATTTATGATCTATGTTTTCCAAATGGAACCAAGTGATTTATTCTGAAACATGCTTGTATGGATTCTGCGTATTTATGAAATTTCGTGTGTGCAGCTTTCACGATTGAAAATCAGAACAAGAAAACCACAAACATTACTGAAATTTGTCTCCTGTGGAAGGTGTCTCTCCACTAGGTCTCCCAGGTAATGAATGCTAGGAACACAATGGATTGCTTAAAAAGCGTCAATCCGAATACAAGCGCTTTTAGTTATATCTACTCATGTGCCTGCTGTTTAGGTCTTTCATTACGAAAATCCTAATTCTTGAGAATAGATTAGAATAGATCAAGTGAAAAAGACTACAGCTTTTAGCAATGAATTTTAAAAGTGTAAGTTAAATAATTTATTTTGACCATGGCGATTCAAAATATTTGCTGCCATGGTATTTGAGAAGATAAATTTTTCCGTCATATTTGTATGTAATTGTCTCCTCTCACCATAGATTCACTTTGCAACATTTGTTGTTGATTTCTTCAGTCATTATGCCTCATCAAACAGAACAAGTTATATGATTTGTTGAGGGGGTGGGGGAACAACTCCATATCTTGAATGGATAGTGATATTTTATTTTACCTATAACATTGAATATGAAATGGAGATCTGTGCTTCATCAAGCAAGAGCTTGTGATCAGATGAATAGGATTAAGAAACACCATTGCAAGGCAAGGTACAAGGTTAGCAGCAGCAGCAAGATTAGCTTGATATTGATAAATGCATTTCTCTTCCATGCTTTCTTTGTATATATATTTTAGTTTCACTGGTACTTAAAATTGTTGTTTCTCACTTATAGTGTCTAAAACAACTGTAGAGAGAATGCACACAAGCACAGATGATCTGCTTCTGCGCGGAGTTGCAACATGAAAAAATCGAGGTTGTCGATTCCTCTGTCATTTTCAACAAATATTATCAAGTGGTACAAGTCATGGCTGACAAATATCTTAGTTAACTGACCCTTTAATTCAAATCCATAGGCTGTTTTCAGTGTCTGCCTTTGCCCACTTCATATAAGATTTCTCTCTGCAAATTTTTTTGTCGTGGATGTAAGACATTCTTAAATAGTCTAGTCCACACTTTCTTGTAATTCCAGGAACTACATTGTCAGCGGCAAAATACGAATAATCCCGCAAACCCTAATTGATATTTTTGGTTTTTCTACTTATTCAGATTTATTTATACAAAAAGATTGACTTCATTTCCTTAGTGGAAAGGGAAACCTGTCCTTAGTTTAGACTTTTTAAGTGTTCAGACCATCCACAACTCCGTGGTCGGCTGCTTTGAATCTCCGAAAGGGACGAAATCTTTTGTTTTTTGTTTTTAATTTTTCATCCTTTCTTTGTCAGCCAGAAAGACAACCTTTCTTATTAAGTAAAAGGTTTCAATGTCTTCAAACAGATATTCTGATGATGGATATTATAAGTCTGGTTCTTTTTCACAGGGATCAAAAATAAACTTCTTGTGTTGGGACAGGATTTTCTCATCAGATTAGAGGGTAGAAGTTTGGATTTCTCAGTTGAAATTACTGATGAAAAATAGACTTCATTTGTCAGAATTTAGGACATCATATTAGAGTGCAAAGATTTGATGTAAAAACGCGTTTTAGAGGACACATTTTTTGATGTGAATGCAAGATATTATGAAAAGTAGTGGAAGGTTTGGAGACCCTACTACTGTTATACCACTAACAAGGTTGCATATGGGAATATCACTTGTAATCAATCAGTTTTGGTGGGATTCTGTAGTGGGGAGTATTGGGAGCCAGACAAGATTGCTTGGGAAATGGGGAATCCTATTTCTTGATTGCTAGTTCTTGGGACAATTCAAAGTGGGTGTTGATTTCTGTTTCTTTTCTTAATTTTTTGTAATTCCTTGTTTGGAATACACAAAGGAATATAAGTGTGGGAGTGAAGGTCAACACTCTTCAAAATTCTTCATTAGTTTACTAGAATGATTTTCATATTAAGAGTTAATTAAGCAAATTATTAATCAGGACTAGGCAGTACTTTGTTATTACGATTGTTATGTTTGATGATTAACTTGGAGTTAGTGATAATATAAAGAAAATTTACTTAATAATATATGTAATTAGGTATGGTTAGACTTGGATTTCAAACCTGATCTGATTGAACCCTCTCAATTTTTTTACCTGAAACAATTTCAGAATTAGTTACTGTATCATTGGCATCAAATTTATTCTCAACCCCGATTTATTGCATGGTAATGCAAGTTAGGGAAGTGTTGAACTTTGATTATTGTAGTTTGGTTAGCCTGATTAGCTGAATTCTAAGCCGACCAAACAGGAAACTAAATGTTGGCATAAGACAGTGATCGGTATTGTAGATGCTACATGCTACATATAGTGATGTGTATCGGATATATATTTTACTATATATTTATACATATTATACAAATATATACGTGAGTGTGTATAAAATATTTTGTGAGATGCACATCACTTGTAGCATCTCAAATCGATAGGATTATGTATAATCCTGTTAATAATCAAGTTATTTTCCATATTATATCCAAATTTTAATACTTAGATATTATGTTACAAGGAAATTAGCCCACCATTGATTTTTTTTCCTTTGAACGAAGCTATTAATTACAATATTACATAAAGACATTAACAACAAATTCAATGCAACCATAAATAATCAATAATAAAATAACAAAACTCGTATTAATATTGCATAGTGAAACTTGAACCTAAAATTTCATTTCTATAGAGTCTTGAGAAAGTAATTTTGATAGACCTCATCAACAACCATTCATTCATATTGGAAATTGTGACATCACATCAAGCAAATCCCAGTGGTCTCGTAAAATGGATGATTGAAATTAATCCTTCAACATTTACTTAATAACAATAAATCCTCGCACATTTCTTCTAGGGAAAAAAGGCCATGTGATTACACGTTTTTGACATATATATTTTGGAGCACTCTTCTTTGCATAATATATCCACACTTTTGGATCAAGTGAAATTGACTCTTTATTTAGAGGCACAGATTCAATTGAAATAAAATTCAAGGTCAGGGGAATTTTAAGGCATCTATTATTATATTGCTCTGTACTCCTCTAAAATTATTAGTAGTAGGAGTATTAATAACTTTTGGAGTTTGATTTTTTTATTTTCTATTTTTTTTTTTTTGTATGGTCAAGAAGAGACTCATACAATACTATAAAGTAGTATAAACCAATTTGTGATGAAATATGGGAGCATTGGCAGGAAAAATCACGGGGAGCTAAGCAATATTTGAATTTAAATAAAGGGTGATAAAATCTGAATTAGCCCTATAATATTGAGAAATAGGAATAATTTTGATATATTGGCAATTTAATTTCTTCATTAAATTACTTGTGAATATTATTGAAATTTTGCATTTTGGAGACAGTTCTACTTTTATTTTTTTTCTATGATCGTCAATCAAAAATTATTGTATGTATCGTAGTGCAGCTCAATACTAAAAGCTTAAAAAAACAAGGAGGGGCCACTATTGTTGTTCTACCTCTTGATTCAATAATATTCATGTCATATTTGATATATTGTTCATCGAATTTTTAAATAATAAATAAATATTTTATTTTTAAAAATTATTTATATATCTAATATATTATCTATTAAATATAATATCTTAAAAATCCTGCATCTTTCATATATGATTGAAGATAAAGGAAGAACTCAAAGCTGAGTCGGCATTGGGCGCCAATCTGTGGCGGCGGAACTGCTAGTCAGCCGACAACTGGATGGAAACCCACGTCAGCGATAAACACAAGGATAGTAGTGACGTGGCGGCACAGCAGTTTGGCCAAAGCAAGACACAGCTGAGTGATGTAACATTTCCAAAGGTCCATGCACCAGTTGCACCGTGTTTATTTTAATTGGGCACCGTTTTTCAGTTTGACTTTGGAGCCTGTGAAGGACGTAAGCGTTTGACTGGAACTCAACTACGTGGCGTGATCGAAACGCCCGGCAGCGTCGTCGTTTCTGCCGTGTTGGTTTCGTGACGTCGGGTGGGGACACAATCTGCTAATTCAAGGTCTATGCAAATACCCATGGAACGTAGATAAGGCTGCTAATGAATTGTACCACTCAAGTACGTCTCGGATCATTCGAGTTTTTGCCCTATATTTGTATCATGGGGATACACATATGGTCAAACTACTACTACATATATCTATCATATCATGTTGTAATGGTACTTACTTATCAAGAAAATATTTACATTTCATTTTTATACTTTAAAATTTGATTTTAAAATACAATTTTAAATAATGGTTGAAAAATAAAATTTACATATTTATAATTTTTTATCATTGAAATGACTAGTTCGCGGTTCACTGTGCATATTTATTACTTTTAAGTGAGAAAATATTATTAAAAAATACTTTTTTTTAATAATACAATGTTATTTACTCATATATATATATATGTAGCTATTACTTGGGAAAGGATTAAATTGTCATTTGGTTGCACCCTATTTAAGACTTGGACAAGTGAAGTAAAATGCACAGATTGGATATTACTACCCATTTTTATATTGCAGGCAGTTGTCCAGTAATTAGTAATCTTATTTGTGTACACTATTAGAGATGCATAAGAAATTTACTCATATATATATATATATTACTACCCATTTTTATATTGCAGGCAGTTGTCCAGTAATTAGTAATCTTATTTGTGTACACTATTAGAGATGCATAAGAAATTTACTCATATATATATATATATATATATATATATATTTGTGCATTTTACTTCACTCGTCCAAGGCTTAAATAGGATGCAACCAAATGACAATTTAATCCTTTCCCAACTAATACCTAATTTAGGAGATTATAATATAATTCATATAAAACCAAACCACTAATACTAATTCCCGATGCCCAAAATAATAAGTAAGGGCGACACGGATAAAAAGGCATACGTTGATGGCCATTGTATAATATATTATAAGTTATTTTTCTTGACTTTGGTTTTGATTCAAATATTACTAGAGTTTAATTACATTTAATCTTAACAAAAAATAATTTATAAAAAAAAACAAAGATACAGTAGACATGTTTCAATTTCACAACTGAAATCGTGTTTTATATGAATTTTTCCCTTTGCCACACTAGTCCAAAATCCTTTTTTTTTTTTTTTAGTTTTAAATGAAAAATATCAAAAAAACATGGGAATGATTTTGTTTTTCTAATGTTATAAATTGAGAAGTAGAGCACATAAAACAAAATTGAACTGATAAATGCTAATATCAATCAATACCCTATAAAATTCATGAATCTATATAAGACAAATTAAGTTAATCTCATTCATCCAAAAAAATAATGTCATATTATTTATTAAACTTTATGAAGAAAATATTTAGTCAACTTGAAAAATGTATAAGCCCCAAATGATTTTTGAGTGCCTAGAAAGTACAGGCTATAAGTAAGTCAAAACAAGAATAATGATGAAGCCCTCATTTCAAGTGATTCCCACCTCGGTTGTTGCCAACTTTTATTGCTCGTTAAGACTCGTTGTTTTTTTTTCAGACAGAACCCTAGCCCTGCCCACCCCTCCACCCCTCCCTCTTCCCTTCTTTATTTATTTTTTTTTTTTTTTTTTTTTATAACTCAAATTCCTAACTTGCGCCAAACTAATTCTGGACCTCCTAAACACCTGTCCCTAGTACCTAGGAGGGGGTAAATCGCGGGATATGCCTCAACCAACACTCAGGTTCCCAACAAGAACTGTACACTTCTGCGCACAAGGAGCCCAACCCACAGTGATCGCTCAAAACACCTCAGTCGCAGGGTCCCACTGACAGCCCAGTGATTGCTTCATACTGAAATGCATCCGCAGGTTCCCACCAGGATTCGAACCCCTACCCTGCCGCTCGAAACAAGTCCAAATCAATTGTTCCGCCAGTTGAGCTGTGCCCCGGGGACCTCTTCCCTTCTTTCTTATTTGGCCTTTTGAGAGAGAAGAAGAATTCTAAGCTCCAATCCAGATTTACTTGATTTGAAATGTTTATAACCTTTGAATCAAATGCAAAAAGTGTCTCGAGTGATCACTGTGGGTTGGGCTCCTTGTGTGCAAAAGTGTACAGTTCTTGTTGGGAACCTGGGTGTTGGTTGAGGCATATCCCGCAATTTACCCCTCCTAGGTGCTAGGGACAGGTGTCTAGGAGGGGACAGGTGTCTAGGAGGTCAAGAATTAGTTTGACGCAAGTTAGGAATGTGGGTTATCAAAAAAAATAAAAAAATAAAAAAAAAAATAATAATAATATATTCGAGAGGACAATGTAAAACTGCTGTCAGTCGGCTAAACATAAAAGGGACAATCACATGGGGTTAAAAACTGTTGAGGTGCGTTTTGTCCTTTGGTCAACTATGGCATTAATTACAAAATCATCCCCACCTTGATCGTTTTTTCTTCACTTTAATTTAATTGCCAGAAGAATTAAAAGTTGGTCAACGTTCATTAAGGAAAAGAGCCCAAACTCTTTCTCAAAAGCCGATGAATTTATTTTTTGAAAACGATGAGGAGTTTCTTTTCAACTATTTCCTATGTACCTAGAGACACAGAAATATACCATCCTCTTTATTTTATTTTTCTTTTTTAACCATGAAATTTATTTCCCCTGGATTAAAAAATTATTTTTAAAAAAGTTTGTTTTTGGTAATTTAGATAATCCCTTTTTCTTCTTCTTCTTCTTTTTTTTCTTATATTGATAGAAATCCAAAAAAAGAAGTCATTTGGCTAAATTTTAGTTTTATATTGTCAAAGAAGGCAAAACCATTCCACATAATTTACTATTTGGAAAAGTGGTACCATCTCCAAAAGTCAATCTTCAAAACCAATCTGTAACAGCTAGAAGTCACCAAAGTACACAGAATTCTAGCTTTTCTTTTTTCTTGAAAGTAATCAATGATTTTATTATGCCAGTAAAACCCTGAATTATTACCAACAACTACTAAAATCACAAAAATCATCCCCACGCATCGTCATCATCATCCACTTCCTTTACAACTTCACATCATCGTACCAAAGTCTCCCACAAGTTTATATAATCTCCAATATGTACAGTAGTAGAGCAGACAGGAAGATAGAACAAAATGAATGGACAGAAATCTAGATACTAGATAACACCACCTCCCTCCACCCCCACCAGCCCCCACCACCACCCAGGCTTTGCTTAGGCAAAGGTCACTTTCAAGCAGCCTGCATAGAATTTCCTACAGAAAACCAAGAATATTGAACAATTGCCAAATTGAAAATTCAGTCAATCCATCATCAATCAAAAATCTTAGAAACCAAAACCCTTCTTTTGTTTTCTCCCTTTCTGCTTTCTTCTTTGCACGCGGATTCAGAACCCATAGTTTTTTCTATACTCATAAAACGAACACAGGGAGATCAAACAATTATTATTATTTTCATAAGCAAACATAGCCCATATTTCAAATTATTGAATTTCATTTGTACAATTGATAAAGAAGTTGTTTATAATTTTCTTGTTGTAATTCATGGCATCCGCGGCGATGTTTTCATCGTTGAGGAGGCGGAGATCACCGTCACTGGAGGCGTTTCTGGCGCCGGTGGATCTATCAAATGCCGCCGTTTTGGAGACTTTGCGTGCTATTTCTACTGAGCTGGTGTCATCCTTTTCAGGTAAAAATAAAACGGCTCCTTTTTTTCAGGGCAAGAATTCCAGATCTTTAATCCGGAAAATCCAGTTGATATCTGTTCTCCTGGATGCTTTTCGCGATGTGGGATTCTCGAAAATTCCTCCCACAGTGTTTTTATGCTTGAAGGAGTTGTACCTCCTGCTTTACAGGTCGAAAATCTTGATCGACTATGTAAAAGGGTCGAGTAAGTTGTGGCTGTTGCTTCAGAACCAATCAATTTCAGGTCATTTCCATGATATGAATCAGGAAATCTCAACCCTTTTGGATGTTTTTCCTCTCACTGATATTAATTTGTCTGAAGAAGTTAAAGAACAAGTTGAATTGTTGAGGAAACAATCAAGGAAGTTGAAATTGTTAATTGATAAGCATGATGATTTACTGAGGTTAAAGCTTTACTATTTCTTGAATGAATTTGAGAATGGAAGGATCCCTGAAAGGAGCGATTTGTACACATTTTTGGTGGAAAAGTTGGGGATTCACAATGCGAAAAGTTGTAGAGCTGAGATTGAGTTCTTGGAGGAGCAGATTGTGAATCATGACGGGGATATCGAACCTACAGCCTCGGTTCTTAATGGATTTGTGGCTTTAATGCGGTACTGTAGGTACTTGTTGTTTAGATTTGAGGATGAGGATGGTGAATTGGGAAAGTGGAAACGTAGGACAATAAAGAAAGGGTTGATCGCTCAGGAGATTGCTGACACATTTATTACAATCCCTAAGGATTTTTGTTGCCCAATATCATTGGATTTGATGCAGGATCCAGTAATAGTATCGACAGGGCAGACGTATGATCGTGCGTCAATCACAAGATGGATGGAGGAAGGGCATTGTACTTGCCCAAAGACAGGGCAGATGCTTGTTCATACTAGGTTGGTGCCAAACCGGGCCCTGAGAAATTTGATTCTGCAATGGTGTATGGCTAATGGGATTACATATGATCCACCAGAGAATGCAGATTATTCTTCTGAAAGTGCAGTTTCTGTTCTACCAAGCAAGGCTGCAATTGAAGCTACTAAAGCCACAGCAGGTCTACTGGTTGAACAGCTGGCAAATGGGACACCAAGAGCCAAGACTGTGGGTGCCTGGGAGATTAGATTGTTAGCGAAAACAGGAAGGGAGAATCGGGCTTGCATTGCTGAGGCTGGAGCTATACCCCTTCTGAAAAGGCTACTTTCGTCTTCAGATGCCTTTGCACAAGAGAATTCGGTGACTGCAATGTTAAATTTGTCAATTTATGATAAGAATAAAAGCAGAATTATGGACGTAGAAGGGTGTTTAAGCACGATTGTTGGAGTTTTGAGATATGGACACACTACTGAGGCAAGGGAAAATGCTGCAGCAACATTGTTCAGTCTCTCTGCTGTTCATGACTATAAAAAACAAATAGCTCAAGAAGATGGGGCAGTAGAAGCTTTGGCTGGACTGTTGAGAGAAGGAACCGCCAGAGGCAAAAAAGATGCTGTGACAGCTATATTTAATTTATCTACCCACAATGAGAATTGTGCAAGAATGATAGAGTCAGGGGCTATAACAGCACTAGTTGGGGCTCTAGGATGTGAAGGCGTCTCCGAAGAAGCTGCAGGTGCATTGGCCCTGATTGTGCGGCAGCCCATAGGGGCTGAAGCAGTTGGGAAAGAGGAAATGGCAGTGGCAGGGTTGACTGGAATGATGCGATGTGGCACTCCAAGGGGAAAAGAAAATGCTGTGGCAGCGCTGCTTGAATTATGTAGAAGTGGTGGGGCAGCTGCCACAGAGAGGGTGGTGAAAGCTCCAGCACTGGCCAGTTTACTGCAGAGTTTACTCTTTACAGGGACCAAGCGAGCTAGGAGAAAAGCAGCGTCACTTGCCAGAGTCTTCCAGAGGTGTGAGAATGCTTACTTGCATTTTGGCAGTATAGATGTAGGATATGCATTTGCTGGAAACTCAGCTGTGCCTAGGGATACAAGTTTTGCTGGTGATGTTGCAATGCCAGTGTCTATTTCAGTGCCTGTATTATAGTGGTAACCTGCACATTTGTGGTGGTGTTTACCCCATCCATTACTCTCCATTTTTTATCTGTAATAGTTAGAAATTTTTTCATTCAAACATCAATATAAGAGAAGGAGGTTATAGACATAATTTAATTGTTCAAAGGAAAGGGCTTTAATCTTTATTGACCTGTTCATCCAATTCAGTATGTGATATGCAGTGGTCTGAGAAGGTCAGATTGATCACAAGTTGGAACTAGTCGAAACTTCATAATGCATCTTGAGAATGTCTGAGCCAGAGTTCTGTTTCTTACCCTTCTTAAATTTGGTAAGTGATTCTGGAAGCCGCTCGTTAACTAAAAGATCAGTCACTAAGCTAAATCGATTCGTTTAATATAGGGCATGTAGCTATTTGGAAAAAAAAAAAAAAAAGGGAGAATCTGTCATGACCCTGTTTTTGTTTTAGTTCATTCTTCACGGTTGAAGTGATGAGTGGCATCCATTTTTGCTTTATTGTTATTTTTCCTGTCTCCTGGCTAATTAGAAGAGTACACAGTACTTTGCATTTGGAGTGCCTAGATGTATTAATATCATTCTTGATTCATGGAAAAAAAATCTTGAAACTATTTCTTCTTTTGGATTCAAGTTAGATAAAGATGGAATTTTGTGCAAATGATGGGAATGTTTGTCGACCACCTATCCCTCTAAATTGCTTCTGTTAACATCTTATTGAAAACCTGAAGTTGTCTCTGTACTAATTGTTTAAGCTTAGAATTTCTATAGTTCAATTCTCTTCCTCTACATATCAGAAAGTGCAGGCTTCACTTTAGGTCACTTCTCATGGCACGCCAGACTATGATTAATAAGATATATTAAGGGCCGGCAATTAGGCATCTGAAGTCGATAAGGGTGAAAATAGCTGCATAATAACTATGTAAATCTATCTACAATTTACCTATAATTTCTTATGTATTTAAAATAAATGGCAACTTAAAGAAAGATGTTTCTACCTAAAGACAAAGTATCAAATATGGGTATGCACGTAAACAGACGATAATGTATAGAAGTCTGAACATTACATAAATTGTCGTAATTTTCTGACTAACCAATCCTTTAAACAGTCACTAGAGAAATCTTGGAGAAATAAAAGAAGAGGAGAAATTTGAAGTGGGATGAACAAAATAGACTAGCATACAGCTATTGGACGCCCATTCCAAACTTGAACTAAGCTATAGAACTGGAAGTGAAACCAGAGTTTTGAGCAGCAAAGCGGCTGTACTCCTCTTTTTTCCTGCAAAAGTGAAATGCAAGAGGTATATAAAATGCATATACGTTGCGACTTCGACTCCTTTATAACTAACAGAAAGTGTGAGTGAAGAAGATCATACTGTTCAAATTATGTCCACAATTCAAGGTGGCCATCATCCTCCACGTCAGGATCAGAGGGCTTTGCGATCATAATCTCACTTTGCATTGCAATATTTGATGTCATCATCTCATCAAGTTCCATGATGGCTTTGGAATGATGAGAGGCTAACTCTCCCTGCCCTCCATTTAAGTTGAACCCCGCGTCATCCTCCAGCATGTTCTTCCAAAATTGACAATTTTCTGCATTTTCTGTAGTTTTGTTCACTTTCTGGTCTTGAATAGAGCTCCCTGAATCATCAGCAGAAGAGAAAACTTTGTGTGTCTTGTCTGCAGGCTCCGCTCCTCCTTCTGTGCTCGGTGCACCATCCAATCTTGGCCTCTTCGAGTTATCACCACTTGCCTCATCTTTTTTCTTTCTCAGGTACTGCATAAACTGCTTTAAAAAGACTGCAATGTTCATTTTCTCATCTTTAAGTCCCTTGTTTGCTTCGAGACTTGCAAGCTCATCTTCCATGTTGTCTAGGCTCTGTCTGAGTATCTGAATTTTCCATTTCATGTCATTTTGCTCGGTCATCATAGCATCTAGTTTCGTCTCCATTGTAGCATTCATCGACTGGTGATCAGGAGTAAAACGACCCCGCTTTTTGGTGACTTGAGATTGTTGGCTCCTTCTTTTGATGTACTTCAGCCAATGCTTTTTCCCTGCTTGAAACCATCGATTCGCATATTCATATCGCTCCCAACTGATCTTTTTGAATCCCTATAATAATTGAACCAAAATGAATACAGGGATAGAAAATGTCAAAAATTCATCTGGGGAAAAAAGGATATACAAACGAAGCAACTATTGCAATATATCTGTGCAGTTTTAGCAAGTTAGAGCAATATTTCAAGCAAGACAGACCAGGAAAATTGCAGGGAATCGCTGCACAAAAACTGTTCTCTTTTTGAACTTCTAACAATACAAACTCTAATATCTCTAGAAAACATAAGTTTTGTATATCCAACATGAAATTTACAACATAGATTCGACATAACTGTAAGCCCGTGACAAGCATGAACATCGACTTGATTAATCTTCCAACCAATCAAAATGATAAGATTCAAGATTTGAAGATTGATACCGACATAATTATTGAGCTGATAGACGAAGCTGGAGAAATTGCTAGTCTTGAAAAGCCTTGGAAGAACCTCAGCTGAAAACTTGTTATGATCCCAAATTATGAAACCGGTGCCAGTGGAATTCCATGATATGATTGAGTTAGTTTCTAGATCATCCACCATTTCAAATGTCTTCATTAAAAATGGAGGCGGGCTCGACTCCCATTGTTGCCCTGGTTTCAGATTACACCCAACATCATCTCCACCAACAGCTCCTCCATTACCACAGCCTGTATTTTCAGTTACAGTACTTTTCACCATCTGGGCCGTCTCAAAATCCATTTTTGTTAAAACTTTGTTTGTTTGATACTAGTGAATTGCAGAAGACACAGTAGGCATTGATTATGATAAATCAAGAGAATTGTCTGAGGGCACATTGAAGTACAGACAGACACACAATGAATCAATCAATGTCATAGGTTATACTGATGTGCCACCTTAATGAAATCAGGACCTTTCAGTTCTACACATCCACCAAAGATTAAAGGGGGAACAAAAGCGAAAGAAATTCAATGCCACACTCAACTTGTGACTACAAGCACAATGCTGTTCACCAAGTACAAAGTCTTCATTACTTCTCACTTCTGTACATTAGTTCTTGGCATGCCATTTTGCCCTTTAAAAGACATGGAATATATTCCTCCTGTAAGGCAGGTACATACAATTAATAGACCTAATCATGACCTTCAAATGGAATTCCTCCTGTTGCAATCATCCATTGCTTGCTGGTGCAAACAATTGCTGGGAAATGCAACTTAAGGCCAGTAAATATATTTGGAAAAAATTGGCATGTCTAATTTTCAGGTCCTATTTCTTTCCACTCACATTTCCAGTTGCTTGCATTAGCATAAGCAACTCTAGAATTTTGGGGAACACAACACTTTCTTTCTCTCCAGTTCAGAGAGAACCAAACAACTTTACATTACATCTCATGCAATCTAGCGAGATGAAGAAAATCAAAATTCAAAAAAGATTATACAACTTTCTTTAGAGCTGATGCTTGCATATATTTCGAGAAATAAAACTGTCATTGTTTTGGCTTCACTAAGTTTTTTCTGGGTACAAGAATGTTAAAATCACTGACAGTCCATTCTGCCACTTGATTGGGATCTTTATAAATCTCTGTCCCCAAGTCTATGGATGTCCATTTTCTCCTAGCTGGAGCAGTCCCTGGATCCTGCAAACAAACATAGTTCTTAACATACTATGACCTCACTTATTTCTCATAAGGTTATTTCTGCCAATTTCATTCAAGAAGGTTATTTGCGATTGAATAACTCAGAAAAGATAAGGACATTAACCTGGTAAAAATAAAGGGATTGTGACAACCTCCCAACGTCGAGATCCCAAGTCCTTGGATCTCCAATCCAACCCTCTCCTTGCCTTGTCGGATACCCATAATCACCCCAAACAGGGTGAGGCAAAATTTGCAATATCTCCTGTGGCTGAGGATTACTATAAGGATCACACATGACATTAGGCTTCTCTATGTACTCTGCATTTCCAGGGTAACAGTACAAGTGATAGGCCTCATAAGGAAAATGAGCAGTATCATTGCGATGAACACGAGTCCCATTAGGGAATGTGTGGTATGGGGGGCACAACTTGAAGTCATCCGCATGGCACCATGGGGGCGTTTCTGGATTCAGTATCATTTCATTGTAACGCGTTACATCTGAAGTTACATCGCCATCACAGGGCTGGCCATTGTTCTTCCAGCAGCTCCCTATGTCGATTAAGTAGAACTGGCTGCTAGAGCCATCACCCCTGATAACTTTCAGGGTGAATCTCACTCTAAAATCTGGTGATTCTGGTATCTGCATTGAAATTTCAGAGGCTTGAAAATCTTAACAAAAGTGATTGGCAGCTAAGAGAAAATACCAAGAAGGTTTTCCAAGAAAAACTTGCAATTTCTCTTGAGATATTACTATTACATAAGTTCGTGAACTTGGATGAAGTAATGTGATTGGAAAATATGGTGCAACTATAGGATTGAAATAGAATTTCTAAACCACTTGCCAAAAAGAATGATTCTCTCACAATTTTTAACATCCCCCTGGTAGGGTAGTGGTATCCACCAGAAAATCCTGCCGTGGCATCTGCTCTAAGGTAAAGCATCAGCCATGGATACTTCATTGAGGTTCTTAAAACATGGTGAAAGATCCAACTTCCTTTTCCAAGTTCCTTCTCCCAAGTGACTGAATGATAAGAAATTTTACTCCCTAGCATTTCCTTGCTCAAATCAGCATCCAAGTCCCAAGATCCATAAAACCTTCCCTTGAGCATGGTTCTGTTAGTCCCTTGTAAGGTAGTGTAATTATGATAGATCAATGGCTGGTTCATACACCCTTTGCTAAAGCAAGGGAACTGGTTATCAGGACCAAAAGGACCTACTTTATGCCCATTTTTTGGGCATCTAGCCGCATACGTATCCATATTGCCACTCTTAAGCATGATCATCCAGAATTGCCATGGTTTTGCTGTATCTTCAACTTGGCACTTACTTCCCAAATAGAGTTCTTTTTCTGCTGCATAAAGGTCAACATTATTGAGTGCCTCTTGCTGCACTCCAATGAAAGCTTGCCCCACCCCAAGTCTGTTTTCTCTTTCTGTAATTCTGTGGACTAGTATGTAAGGCATTGAATTGCAGAGTGAGCATTGCTTTTGTCCTGCAGAGCATAAAAAACGATAGGCTGAAGCTAGATAATGTTGATTAGAAACATATAGAATATGCAATAACAAAACTTTATATGCACCATTATGAGCATTATGATTACAGAAAATCTCAAAGTACACTTTATTTATGGCTATATGTGCTTAATCAATTTGCTTGCTTTTCTTCAAGAGAGAACAAATGGGATTCAAACACTCCTCATGCCAAAATAGATAAACAAAATAGTTAGACAAACAATAACCCTTTCTCAATTTTAGTTTTTCCTTTTAAATTAAAAGAACAAACCTTACCTTTTTGAGGAGAAGCTTTATATGTATCAAAGCAGTCAGCAGCTCTAGGACTTCCCATGTTGGGAGCTTCTTCTCCAACTTCATTGCACTGATTCCATGCTTCTATTGCCAATCTCAGACCATCCCTTCTCATCCCTGAATCTCCTACTGCTGATACGTACTCGTTCTCAGAACTGATCGATACGACATTAGACAGAGAGACCAGAACCTCAACAAGAAAGAGAACTATGCAGCAACCTAAAACTTTACACAGTGCCATAGCAGATTCTTGAAATGCCACCTTCCAGTTATATAAAACCATGATGAAATGCCACCTTTCTTGAATTAATTGCCCCTTTACTTCGGTATGGAAGTCTGAAGCCCTGTGAAGTCAGAAATTTTCCATGTAGACCAATAGAAGGTTTAGGTTTAGGTATGCAACTCCTGGTAGTTGGCATTTACAGGTCCCATAATTGGTTTAGTTGCTAGTTTGAACAAAAATCACCATCTACGATAATCTTTTCACGAAACAGTTTTCAATGAATTTGATCCCCTTAAATGCTATTTCTACAAGGATTGGCATACTCGATATCAAAGTAATGCTTTAATCATGCCTGAAGCAAGAGAAAGGAAAACAAACTATCAAAACTTAAACCACAAACATTCTTTCCCAAGAAAACTCATCAAACAAAAAGGTTTCACTTTCACCCTAAGACGCTAAGTTTAATGTTATTGTAATCAACAGTTTTCCCAAAGTCCACTGCATTAAGTAGGTCACCTTATGCTACCTGCTTCCAGGAAAATTATAAGAGAGAGAGAGAGAGAGAGGGTATTATAACAAAATTGTTGCTTTATAGAGCGTTAAAGAACATACATTATATTTTTCTATGATGCATCATTTCACATTATATGGGCGAAAGCGATGGTTTGACTAAATCTACACAAAAATTGTTCTTTTAGTTTATTTTCCTTTCACTTATGTAGACAAGTTCTGTCTTATCCCTTAAAATTACCGACAATTTTTTAGAAATAGAATATATGTGGCTAACACAATGATAAATATTGAATTGTTGAACAGAAAAAAGGCACTCTAAATGTTAATTTACGACATTGATATAACTTCATGATATTGGAATGTGATCACAAAGTTTCTTGCTATTGGAAACAATGGACATTTTAACGGTCCAAAAAGGTTGGATATACATAAATAAAATAGTATTGAAAAGTTGTATGGTGCCATTCATAAAGCAACAATGGGGGTTACTCATTTCTATACATATACCACTAAACAAGTAAACCTAAAGAAAATGCTCAATCATGTGAACCAACCGACTAAATGGGCTCCAGTTAAGGTGGGGCATTAGTCGGCCCAAGTTCGTGGCCCAATAATCTGATTGTTGCAACGTTGGGTCACAGGCTTCGGGTAAAAGCTTTGTAGGAATTTGATCAAGATATGGCAATATGGCAACGGGGCAATATTTGAAGGATTTCTTAAAATTTGAGATTCATTCAATCAAGATTATTAAGAATTTAGATTTGTCGTGTTGAATCTGTAAAATCCATTAAACTTATTTATAATTTTAAAATATTAAAAAATAATATTTTTTAAAAAAATAATATCACATAAATATATATCTAACAAATTAAAAAATAAATAAAAATGAAACAGAGATGAATTTGACAAAAAAAAAAAAACTCACCTCATATTCATTTATAATTTTAAAACTTATCCCAACGAGCAGGTACGAAGTGTATTCAAATTTAAACCCATTACATTGTTATTTCTAAATGGATCAAAAATTAATAAATTTTATTATTGTGACCTCAGCTTACATGAACTTCCACATTTATTCCTCCTATGATTGATAAACTTTGAACAAAGAAAAGCTCTAGCACAATTTAAAGAAGAACAGTCTAAAGTGAAAAAAAGTGATCCATTTTTCTTTTCCTTTTCTTTTTTCTTCTTTTTCTTTTCTACTTTGGCTTGCTAAAACAGTAGAATTACAAGAACAGAGCAACTTAGATGCTCTTTGTCAAATAATTCTGCAATACTTGATCAAAAGTAAAGGTCCCAAGATTTGATTTATTGATTTCAAATCTTAAAAAAAAAAAAGTTGATATTAATATAGTAGAATATTAGTTCATTAGTTAGATTTCATACATGATTAGTCATTGTTTCTAGAAATTTCCACTAAAAAATTATTTTATGAATCAATGTTGACCTAAACTCCAAAATTAAAAACTAGTTTTTATTAATAAAATTGTTCTTGGTGTACGAGGTAACAATTAGTACACGTAGATGATGGAGTTACCAGGAAGACACTGCATTTTCTTTTTCTTTTTCTTTTTCTTTTTTCTCTCTTTTGTTAAGTAAGGGGGGTTTGGTAACTTGAAAATTATGATTTCAGATGAATAAATTCTTCAAAAATTTGATTTTGTGAGAAGTGATTTTGAGAACATAGTTATACTTGGATTCAATTTCGAGAATCATATAGTTAAACCATTTCTTGATTTTACAATATGCTATGTTTTTTAGGACTACTAATTCCAAACACGCACACTTTCTAAAATAGCATTAACATCCAAAATTTTCACATTCTCACCTCTAATAATATTGCAACAATAAAAAATAAAAATGGATTATGAGTTGGGTCGTTGGACAAAAAGTAAACAAGTACAAACTTGAAAAATAGGATAAAGTGGGAAAAGTGGCGACAAGATCTAAGGCGGGCATTTCTTTTGAAATAAACAGTCTCTCTCAGACCCATATATGAAACCCAATTCCCTATTAACACCCTAACCGCCCTTTTAACTGCCTACACGTCCTTCTAAATTCTAATCCTACAGCTACTACTACTGCTCTACCCTCCATTATTCATCTTCATTGTCTTAGCCTCTATCAAACCTTAAAATCTCACAACATTCAGACAATCATTCATCAGATTCCTTAAAAGTTGAAAATGAAGTGGGGGGGAAAGAGATCTTCACCTTCTTCATCTCGTGCTTCGATAATCGCCCGTGTTTGTCCTGTTTCTTGGTTTTCCAAGTTCAAGCAAAAAGGTGGCAATCCTGAGACTAATTCAGCAAAGAAGCAACAGAGAGGTAGACTAGATTTTCCAACCCCGAATTCATCACTCCCTGCTGGTTGGAGAGAAGCGAGGTTCTATAGCGTGGATGATGCATATTGGAGGCTTTCGTTCCGTGAGGAAAAAACCGAAGGCAGGAGGAGTACAGGTGGAATTAACCCTCTTTGGTATGATTCTGATGATGAGTTTCAAGTTCCAGTTTCAAGTTCTAAGAGCTTCGGTTTGAGAGAAATAGAAGTGCCAAGAAGAGAAGAATACCGGAGTATCAATGACATGGTAGTAGACATAAAGAAGATGAAAGAAAAGCAACACAAGAAGAACATTCTGCCAGAGAATGGTGCATTCAGAAGGAAGAAACCAAATGGAGGAGCAGAACTCACAAGTCTAAGGAAAAAAGATGTGAGTGATCGACGTTCAAGAAAACTGAGCCGCAGAGTTGTGAGGAAAAAAGAAGCAGAACTGGAAAGAGGGACGGATGATGGAGAAGAGAAGTTTTCAAAGCCGGTAGAAAGAGATATATTTCCAATAGAACCAGAGAAAAGGGATCAAATGAAAGAGGGATTTCGGGATTCAGTGGTTTCTAATTCAAAAAACCAGCAGAATATCTCTTTCCAAAACTTTAGTCTGAGTTCAGTTGACGAAGATTATGCATTTGCAGCTCCGAATGGAGAGGGGAGTAATGCAACCTCTGAGAGAGTATCAATTTCAGAGTGGCAAAATTTGGAAAACAAGAAATTTAAGGAAATTAATGTTGAAACCGAGTCTCAGAGGAAGTCTGCATACATAAGCAGGGAATCTCATAGCAGAAAAATAAAGCAAAACCGGCCAAAATCTTATTCTCCAAAAACAGAATGCAGAATTAGAGTGCTCGAAGACATGAAGAAAGCAAGAATGAAGTTAAAGAAGAAGGAAACAAAGGAACAAGTGGCGGAGGGAAGAACCATCTTCGATAGCTTTGCAGAGGTGAAGAGTTCATTTAACCCACAACAGGACTTCAGAGATTCAATGGTTGAGATGATCACTGAGAAAGGAATTAGAGGGCCTGAAGCGCTCGAAGAACTCTTGGCTTGTTATCTGACACTGAATTGTGATGGATACCATGATCTCATCATCAAGGTCTTCCAGCAGGTATGGTTTGAGCTGAGCGGGGTTGTGTATTGATCCTGAAAACCAGAATGGCCATGTTTTGATGATTGAAAAACTTTGTAGCTAAAGTGTTCGTGTTCGGGCGGAATAGATTGCGAATAGTTCTCTCTTACCAGTAGCCAATGATTTATTATGATATAGAATTACATTTCAGGGATGTAAATAATCTGAATAGAAGGCTCTTTGGCCGAAGCAACCTCAAAGAAGATTGTTTCCAAATGATCTGATGATAATGATTAATGAAAGGAATACTATTCAACAAGATGCGTTCCTCAAATCAAAGATGGTAATTGTACAGACGCTACAACATGCCACCATCAGCTCTTGTATTTTACCTTTTCCCCTCACCAAAAACAACATAAATAATTAACTAATAAGAGAGCATGCAACTAAAAGTTAAGCTCTCACTATTAGATGCCCTTGATTATATAGCATATTCACAACAATGATAAAACAATTTGTGGGGAAAATACATATGTTCCGTGTTATGAGACATGGTCGATACTTGAACTTACATTTATTATGATCTCTGAAACTTGAACATCCATCCTAAATAATCTCTGAAACAGAAACTTGGGGAAATTAAGGTTAATTTCAGTGGAATTAAGAGTAGCTACCGAATGCCATGTATGTAACACATATCATTCCATCTCTATAGGAACAAGTGACATCGCGCACAAAGTTATATAATGAGACTGTTTCCTTGAGTTCATCTCTCCTATATGCTTAGTGTATCAGTTTTTGTAATCATACATGTTCAAGACTGTTTCCTTGAGTTCACCTCTCATATGTATAATGCATGTTCAAGAAATATGTACTTAATAAGAAAACCTAGGAATTAGCATCAAGGAGTTTGACATAGATATAAGATTCAAAAAAACAGTCTCTGCACATAACACAGAAGTCAAAGTTCAGATAGCATTCCTCCGTTTAACAATAATGATGTGTAGAAAGTGAAAAGTTACTTGAGTCAACATCATACTATGTGCAGAAACTGGAGTCTAAATACCAAATGTCTATCTACTACCAGATCAAACAACTCATCTCTAAATTTACAACCAAAGGCATTAGACATCAAAAAGTGCATTCACTAAAAAAGAATAACATATAACCTACTAGCATCAAGTTCTCTCTGCTGGAGTAAGATGTCCCAACTGTTCCGCAAGGTTATTTACAGTCCTCATGTTCCACCAATATACCCCATGATCGCCTGGTTTATTTTCATTTTTCTTGCCTGCTGCATCTATTGTCTCTGACTGAAATTCAGACGAATCATTTGAACCAGGATTTTCTGTAAGAAACTGTTCCCAAAATACATCATTGACCCCTGTTCTCACATTGGTTGCTGTTCCTACTGCCTGTTCTTCAGCAGGAGGTTGCACCTCCGGAACAAAAGCAGTTTTAGGTTCACAATTCATGTCGATCCCAGAAGTCTTGCCCCCAACATCAACATTGAGTTGGGTGTAAGATATGCTGGGGCTGAGCGCACAACTTGTAGATTCAACCAACTCCAAGGATGAATTACGTTGCCCCAAACCTTCGCCAACATCAAGTACTATTTTCTCCCAGAACATCAGAGAAGACTCTAGCTGCTCCAACAATTCCTTGTTGAAAGTCAAAAGTGAATTAGCATCTAAATTTTCAATTGTCGACATTTTGGAAGAAGCCCTCTGGTTATCTTCTGTGCTGGTTTCCTCGCATAAGTAACTATTTCCAGGAAATCTTCTCTTTCTATCATGAACTTCCACTTGCGGCATGAGATCCAAAGAAAAAGCTGGTTGGCGCAATGTCTGGGCCAAGGAGGATAACATATTCGCGTGTCGGTGTTCCACATTTTGCACGCGTTCAGTCAACGCCATCGTTTGTGCTTTAAGACCTTGTTGCTCCTCTTCATGTCTCTGCAGTTCCACATGAAGTAATTCTTTATCACACTTCAGCCTCTCAATATCCTCCTTATATCCTTTCCTTTCCGATTCAGTTAGGGGAGGTAATGAGGCCAGATTTGGTGTGGAGTGACTGTGAACAGGCTTGCGTCTATGAATATTCTTCAAAAGGTGGGGCTGACCTCTAACAAAATCCTCATTTGCGAATTCCCACTGTTCAGGATCAACTTTTCTGAAACCCTGATAGGCATATAAGGTGGCCAACACAAATAAGCTATTATAAGTACAATTTCACGACAAACAATATAAGTACACATCCTAATTATATTCAAGCTATTGCAAGGACAGAAACTACTCACATATGTATTCAGCTGCCTAATAAAGCTGGAGAAGTTGTTGTGCTTAAAGAATCTGGGCAGAAGGTCCCTTGCAAATTGAGGAGGATTCCATACAATGAAACTTTTATTATTCTGACTCCAAGATACAACAGAGTCAGAGGATGGATCGTCCACCATCTCATACGTCTTGGCGAGGAAAGGAGGCAATGAGTTAGAGTTGCATGGAGGTTCATCCATCATCATAAATTTATCTCAAAATCACAGACGCCCTAAAATTTCAGTCTCAGCCAGAAGACATCGAAGTAGAAAACCAGATAATCTTTTATCAGCCTCACACCTGTTGATTTCCCCTTGATTCCCTACAACATCAAATTAGTGTCTTTCTGCCACAACTAGTTCCAGCGACCCATATAGATTCCACCTTTATTCCCTTTAAAATTCTGTCAAATCAATATTTTATCCCTTCTCTATATCCGATCCTTTTCAAATTGAACTATTTACCAATTAATCTAAAGTATCAATAGCCCGTAATTTTCTCCACCTCCAATCCAACCCCTCTCGAAACTCAATTGGATAAAAAGTTAAACCCACCAATCCAAACCCTCTCAGCAACAATACCCTGCATTTGTACCCAAAAGAACAAGAATATGAAAATTAGAATTGAACGGCCAAAAAATCAAAATTTTATCAAAGTCGTTCGAACAGTAAGTCTTGCCTGAAATCTTCAAGCAAAAGCATCAAATATGAGACAGACGCGTATATGTTCAAGCCACAATCACAATACATCATGCACATTACATATGTACTCACACGTCGGATTTATATACAAATACAATTATATATGCATGTTTTTGAGGAATTACCTGAGAGAGAGAATATAGTTGCAGCCAATAATTTCAAACGCTCAACGGTAGCTTCGTTTGTTTGTGCGGTTGGGTATGTTTATATATTGGGAACGACGGAATTTTCACAAATCGAGGTGGGGAAGAGGTGGGGTTTTCTAGGGTTTTCACACATTTATGAACTATGAGTGGGCATCCGCAAAATTTTCTTTTCTTGATAAACAATCATCTACACCACATGTATGTAGACTGCAATAATATTAGTATTATACGCCCCTCAACTATTACAAAATGCTCAAAGTGCCCCAATGTGTAATGCTAGTTTATTTGTAATGTCTTTTATCGTTTCTGAGTGTTTAGGTATCCACTGTAATTTTTTTTCATTTGAACCGTGTCGATGTGGCTTTATAAGGCTATGTCATCCTAACGTGCTATTAAATAGATAGATTTGATCGACGCCATAAATAATAAATTATATATTAAACTATTAAATTAAAAAAATTAATCATACTCGAAGTCGTTACCTTAACCGTAAAGAGAAAGATCACCTCTTTTATAAGATGAGTTATAACGCTTATTGAGTATTTTAGTTTGATATTAATTTATGCTTTAATATCTTAATGCAGCATAAAATTCTTATTAATGAGCCTTGCCTAGCAGCAAAAATGAAGTTCCAAAATTAGTATAACATTTTTGTGTTTGATTTTCCACTAAAAGTGTAATGTTAGTTTATTTTTATTATAATTTATTCATTATTTAAAAAAAAAAAATGATGCATTTATGGAATGTATGTTAGCCAACCATAATTGGTTTTCTAAGATCCCCTTTTGGTTGCAAATAAGGAAATAGCGATTATCATAAAAAATGTGAAATATTTGATAGGATTCATACATTTTAGAAATGTGGAGCGTAATCATAACATCTTTTATATAAAATATGTAAAATAAAGCTCTTGATATGCAAGAAATTTCATAACGTCTTTTATTTTTTATTCGGTTCTGGTAATCATTTTTACAGATAGGGTGTTACTCATTTTCGTTGTAATTTTAGATTTAACATTGTAATTCACTATTAACTTAACCTACTTAGACAAAAGAATATCAATGGCTAATTGATTTCATTTTAAATTAAAAATTGAAATTTATCTACGTTAAAATATAAAAACATAGATATATTTTTTTAGTATAACCACACATTAAAGATGATATTCTTCACTTATGATATGATTAAAGTAATTATTATTAACATCATTTCCACCAAACCCCATAAATTATCATCCATCATGTATCCTTTAAACCTTTTATAGCCGAATATCCTAATTCCTAACTAGCAACCACACAAAGATGGGGCCGGAATATACTAAGGTCGAAAATTGAAGGGCAATATTGCAAATTCAAAATAATAATTTTCGAAACATAAAATAGCATTTTTAAATACAACAAATATAGATCGCCAAACATCTTTGAGTTTTTCAGACAATCACTGTGCACATGTGAGTATCGATATTAACTAAACCTCTTTTAATCTAATTAGAAGCGTTGACCCCAACGGCGTCGTTGGATGTTGATTTTGATGTTTCACGTAATGTTTTTATCAGTGCATGTTGAGGTTCAATTTTCAATCGGAACTTAATCTGATTCTTGCCGATTTTCTATTTTGTGACGTCATTGCATTGGAATTTTTTGCTTAGTGCTATTTGATTGGTGAAGGGGAAAGCGTGTGTCGTGGAATTTTTGACGCGGTTTGGGAGTTTCTATTCTAGAAGAAGAAAAACGCCAATGCCGTGTTTGAGGTTTGGAAATGGATGTTATGTCATTGGAAGATGCGAGATCCTTACAATAGTTTGTAATTATGTTTTCCCACTTTATCCACTTGAAGAAATATAAAAGTAATTTTAAATAAGTCAATCAAATATATTTGCGAAAAATCTGCTTAACATAAGAAAAAAAAAAAAAATCTCTCACGTGAGGTTTAATTAAACCCCATTCAATAGGCTTGAATACAAATTTAATCAACAATCATAAAATTTGTGATGTGTGAGTCTTTCTTACAATCACGTTGAAAGAATCGTTACGTTTTTCAATCAAAACTTTTTAATATTTAAATAAGTAAAAAATCGATAAAGTTGAAGTATATTAGTAATATAAAATTTTCAATACAAATTATCTTATGATAGTGTAGGGTTGAGTTATTAGGTTATGTTGTGATATAGGAGTGCACATTCAGTTCGATCAAACCAAATTGAATTGAAATTTCGATCCGTCAAAATTTAAAATCGAAAATCAAACTAAATTAATTAATTCGATTCAGTTTTAATTGTTTTTTTTTTTTCGATTTTTCGATTAATCGATTTAAAAAAAATAAAACTACATAATATTATAATAAATATATTTTTTATTTATTATGGGTGATAAAACATAAAAATAGTATAAAAATAAATAATAAATATAAAAATAAAATTTTTAAAATAAAAATATAATATAAAAATAATATATATAAATATATAAAAATAGTAATTCAGTTTTCGATTCGATTATGTGGCATTTTCGGGTCAAATACAATTTTAATATGAGTCAGATATTGACCCGGATAAAAGAAAGATGTGGATCCTTTGAGTATATTGGGGCAAAATTGAAAAATCAAGATAAATACCATCACTACCAATGGTTCTACAGTTGTTGTATATTATCATAATAATCATTATGATATCCAATTTGAAGTTTGCTGTTACCTTAGCATTTTATCGACAATTAAATTAGATGATTGAAAAGTCTTTCCTAATTTACCATAAATGAGCACATCCATAATTAAAATACAAAAAGTTGCTTTCTAGCTCTAAAATATCTAAATTTTAATAATACTTTCTGGATGGACTAAAATAAAAAATTCACACTTCCCTATAGATCCCCACTAAAGAAAGCCGTTTTGACATCTGAACCTTAGAATTAAAAAAAGCCTATAATACCATAATTATCCTAACTGATCAGTCTTTTATTTTTTTATTTTTTTAACTTATTTATGAGTCCTTAATAGAAACTGAAAGAAGGTGATTCAAGATAATTAAATCCATCGTGTGTGTTTAGCAAAATTAATTATAATTTTTTTTGTATTTCAAGAAAATGGTGGGCTCCCATCAAACAGTAAAGCGTGTGATGCCTAGTAGATGGCAAGCATATCGTATATAACATGGCCCATCTATCTCAAATAAAGTGTCAAGTGCCTCCAGACCCCAGACCATCACTCCACCATTCCAACTCACACACTCCCGCCGATTTTGCCGCTAATTTGCTGATTGGAAGGGTTGATTAGGATTATTTTTTTAATTTTCAGCTTGTAATTATTTCAGAACTCTCTAAAATTACACGATCAATTTTCCACAGTTTAGAATAAAAGATTCTTGTCACATAATCAACAGTGTCAATTAGATGGTTTTTGAAGTAATTAAAAATAAAGGAAAAAATATGTTGGATTTTATTTAATTTCCCTATCAATTGGCTCTAAAAATATATATCAAGTATGAAATTTATAATGTGTAAAGACTCATCTATGGAAGTATTTATCGGGTACGAATTTTGTATTGTGTACATACCTAATATTAGTCAAATTACGATTGATGATTTTTATATGACCTAATATATAAGGAACATTATAGGGTTATGATTTTCAAATCAAATAAATCGATTTGTTTTTCTCTTTTATCCCCATCTTAAGAGAGAAAATCCAATGAACACGTAAGAAGATTTGATTGTAAAATATGTTACCGATTAAAGAATCATGTATGTATACATCAATAAAAATTATGAATTCAGGTATGCTACCGATTTTAGTATTCAATTATTTTTCTTGATTATTTTGTGCAATCCTGAATTATATGATTAAACATATTTTTATTAAAGTTTAACAAAATAGTTATGCATTATCTATTTTTATCCCTCAAAATAATTTTTAATCCACAGAAACTAAAAACAAACATACATCCCATTGTCCAATACATCTCCCCAACAGAACACATTTTCAAATACAATTGTCTCAAAACACTTCAACCCCTAAAACAGACAATAACTAGTTTTTCACATAAAAAATCTATACAAACATATCTTAAATAATGCATGTATCACGGACACTACAAACCAAAGCAATAACCTCCAATTATGTTATACAGTTAATCTTTAAAGAAAATATTTGTTACTCCAAAAAGCAACAAATAACAACTAACACAAGAGACCTAATGCTATAAGAGTAGAAGTGAAGTGATGATTGCAATATTGATAAGGTGACAAGTGCTCATCATTTGCTATAATGTCAACTATGTGAACTTTAATTACTTTGATATGTATTGGTCTTGATTTAAATATTATATATATATATATATATATATTTATATTTAAAGTGTTTATCATTTTTCTTTGAATTGTGTAAGTATTTTGTACTCAAAATATGATTTAATTGATTATGAGTTTGAATTAGCTAAAATAAATTAAAAACTCAAACAGTATCCTCCTTAAAAAAATAATCTTAATATTTGAGTACTATTTAGTTAAATTTTATATGAAAGTTTCCATCCCAATAGTATAGAAGGTTCCCAGAATAGAATATAAAGAGATAAATAAAAAGTTATTTTTCTTTTTTAAAAAAAAAAAGGAAAAGTTTAAAAGCACCGTAAAATAACTAGACCCCACACTTGAAGCCTGTCTTCGGACACAATTTTGATAATCCAATTCAGTTAATTATATCAAATTCCTAATCCGCCGCACACGTGGAAGTAATTGAATATAGGACGACACATTGGGTCCCACAACCAGTTGTCCCCGTCCTGTGCTATTTTATGCGAAACCTTATTATTTAGAAAGACTCGAATTTTGTTTTTACATATTTAAAAAGTACTCTTTATACAATTAGAAAAACTCAGCAGTGAGAACTGATATCGACAGAAATTAAGAGCGGTTTGGTTTCATTTTCAAAGTTATTTTCAAATTTTAATGTAAAAAAAAAATATATTCAAAATAGTAATATTTCTATATTGACTATATATATTTGAAAATAAAAAATATTTATTTTATAATATTTTCTACATTAAAAACGTCAGTTATTAGTAGGTTGAAAAAGGTTTTGCTAAGTATATTTTTATTTATCAATTTGACAAAATAAAAAATAATAATAATAATAATTAATATTTTTTGTTAAAATTGAGTATAAATATATTTTCAGGATTTCAGATAGTAAAAATTAGAAAGATGCTATTTGAAATGTAAATAAACTAGCTCTGAGTTGTTCAATGAATAAACATGCACCATACATAATTTCTTTAGGACTTCAACGTGAAATTATATAGCATAATATAAATTCAACAAGTAATATAAAATTGTTAAAGGAGTATATTAACAAATTAAAATAAATTTCATGTTATCCATTTGAATATTTTTAATAGATTTATGAGCTATTAAATATGTACATGATAATGTAATAAAATAAAATGATCATTTTATTATTTTTTAAAAAATTATAAGTTCTTAATATTGTATTTCTCAAGTTTATAAGTTCATGTCTTAATTTTTTTGTTAAATATTTTAAAATATTCTATAAACTTAAACATCTTATAATGTGTTTTAATAATTGAGAAGCTTAGCCAAATGTGCTCTTGACCAAACTAATTAATATGATGATATATACTTTTGACACGTCAATGCAAAGTAAATGTACAAGAAGAACTTTATAGGACATGGGATCCCAAAATTATTCTTTATATTTTAAAAAATTCCGTTAATATGTTCATACAAATTAGAAAATTACTATTAGTAATATGGTATAAACTATATGATCTTATTTCATTTAATTATTTTGTTTTTTTTTTTTAAAAAATTATCATCTTTTAAATTAAAAATATCTTATTAATTATTTTGAATAAATTTAGCATCAACTAAAGATTGATGGCAATCTTAAAGCTTTAGTTTCGTGGGCAATGGGCGGCAGGATAAGGCGGCAAAACAGAATAATCTGAGAAGATGACGAATTTTGGACATGATGGCCCACAGCAGAAGCCCATTTGAGGTTTGCCAGTCTCGTATGGAAACCTCACATAAGGCTATGTCACCACGCTGCCATTGTCCGCTTCTAAGTTGCCACAGGTAATCACGTGATGAGAAAGACTCGTCTGATTCACACCACAATTCTGATTATTTCTTATAATTAATATTTTAATCTTTCAATACAAGACCAACAATACATATTAAGTTTATTTTAATAATGAATTACACATATATTTTACCACTCTACTTTCTATATTTAATCTTATTCCTGAATAAGATAACATCCACAACTTTTTATTTGGTTGTGATTCAATCTAATTTCGAGATATGAATTGACCTTATCATTCAACACTAATTAAGAAATACATATTCAATAATAGATAGTTGAGATAGTGACGTATCTCCAAAATTCACGTACCCCACATATGATCAACGTATATAAATACACTATGATTTTTAATTTTTTATTTATATTTTTAGTATTTAACTCTTTATCCTTTCTCGAACCCGATATGACTTAAGCATATAAAATTTTTAGACAAGTACATCCTAACAAACCTAACGTGTCTTAGTGTTTTAGGTGCATGTTGATTTAAACTTGTATCATCCGAATCCAGACTAAAATCTCGAGCTAAATTATAATAGAAAATAAAACACTAAGATCATGCTAGAATTCATGTACAGTTTAGTCTTTGAAATTGTAATTGCAACATTAACTATTTTATAATATAGGGCAACATTTTTAATTCAGGGAATATTATTGCTCCTACTACTAGTTTTTAATTTATAATGTAAAGGCAAGATTTAGTCCTTGTTTGGCACTCCAGATTTCAGCTTTATTATCATGTTTGTTTTTATTATCATGTTTGTTTTTATTATCATGTTTGTTTTTATTATCATGTTTGTTTTTATTATCATGTTTGTTTTTATTATCATGTTTGTTTTTATTATCATGTTTGTTTTTATTATCATGTTTGTTTTTATTATCATGTTTGTTTTTATTATCATGTTTGTTTTTATTATCATGTTTGTTTGTTGATTGAATTGAATGAACCAAGAAAAAATAATTACCTGTCACAGGTGCAGCAATAATGAATATTAGGTTTAAGGGAGTAGGGATTTTTAACATTATAATGAACATAGTATCTTTTACATATTTATAGAGAAACGACTTCTAAACTTTATTATTAATTAAAATATTAACTTATACAGAAAAAAGTACAATAATCTCTATAATGTTAAAGATAAATGACTTATTAACTTTCATATTTATTAAAATAACAACTTATATATAAAGAAATATATAATAACTTTTACATAATTTACAAATAAAATAATTTTAAAGTGTAAATTATTATATGAATAAAATATACATAGGAATGGATAAAAAGAATAAGATTAATAAAATACTAATTTTAAATAAAATTTATCTATGTCACAACGATTTGTACCATAAATTTTTACTGTACATTCTCTCAAATATTAAATAAATTTTTTTATTTTTTACGTTACAAAGGAAAAAATATGGATTTTATATGTGAAAAAAATATTAAAATTTAATTTATTAAAGTAGTAATTTCCTTCCGCCAAAACCCCCAACCCCATGTCCCATGTTCATACTACTTTCCTAGCAACTATCCCACCCCCAAACATCTGTCCCCACTTCGAAAAGACTAAACACGTGCACGACCCGCATTTCCAGGATATAGAAAATAACTTAAAGGAAGACCCAGCCTTCAGTGGCACTCTCGTAATTAACCCCTCTTCCAGTCCCAAATTATTCAATCCCCCGTATTTATCCATCCGCTTTCTCTCCTCACTAATCACACTAACCAAAACTCCCCCCCTCTTCGTTTATACACTCTCCCACAAACCCGGTCTTCTATATCCGGTTCTAAATCTTACCGGTTCGAATCGCCGAGAACTTTCTCCTCGTCAATTCTTAGTTTCCGTTGCGGAGAATTGACCAAAAAGCGGCGTCGTACTCATGACATCGGGCACGAGGCTGCCGACATGGAAGGAGCGAGAGAACAACAAGCGGAGGGAGCGCCGCCGCCGTGCGATCGCCGCCAAGATCTTCGCCGGATTGAGGATGTATGGCAACTACAAGCTCCCCAAGCACTGTGACAACAACGAGGTCTTGAAAGCTCTCTGCAATGAAGCTGGTTGGATCGTCGAAGAAGACGGCACCACTTATAGAAAGGTACGATCAATCAATACTCAGCAGCGTAGGTTAGCAAGGGTTCCGGGAGGGTATAGATCTTACTCCAGTTGATTTAGGTCCGCAAACTTTAGCGAGATGTTTTTGGGATTGTAGTTTTCCTTGCTAGGGCTGGTGTCTGCTAAAATGCGCTGGATGCGTATGGGAGACGTTAGAGCCGTTGATCAGGTTTGCAGGTGCTTCCCCAGACCTTGAGGGGGGGGGGGGTCGCTGTATCGATAACCGAGAGCTAAAGTGCGCTGTACGCATCCGGCGCATGATAGGAGTGATGGGATCGAATCTAACTCCTTAGTTAAAAATATACAATTTTTTATAATTTTCTGTGAGATAATTAGGTCAGTACAGTATGTGATTAGTTGTCAATTGCGTGCTGTCCGGAGCATGTGAGGGCCTTCTTGTAGGTACAAATTTTCGGGGTTTGGTACTTACTGCACGGCGCACGATAGATCATTTGAGATGTGATTTTACTTTTTAAAGCCCACGTACCTCTAAAGATTCTTACCCTTATTCATCTTTTGTCAGTCAAATTAATAGTGAAGTATATGGTTCTTTTTTCCTTTATCTTTTTTATTAGTCACGGACAAAACAGATGGGTCCTCACCCTCCCTCTGGTTGTTTAACTTCAATAAGTGTGGACGTAAATTCGGTCAATTTGATGCTTACACCAACTCATCCACCCCAAAACTTTCGGTTTTAAATTTTTATATAATAATTGCTGTTTAGTAAAATAGAATACGCCATTTTCTTTAGGTGGCGTGTTGAATAAATAAAATAATTCTCATCCCATAATCTGATCGCTATGTTTTGTCACATTTTTTCATATATATATATACATACAAACATGATACAATTATGTATATGTTTCTTTTGTCCCAATTTATTTTTTATGAATACTCATAGTAACACGCACTCTCCCCCTCTCCCTTTTATTTTTACTATTTATTTGAGTTGCAACATCAAATAAGTTCCTGTGACTTTTTAATTTGTTATTATATATTTGGGTTGCATCTACAAATAAATTTTGTAAATTGAGTTGTGATCTGCCAATTAAACCGAATCTACTCAACCTGGACCGTTCGGGTTGAAAAGATAATTAAGCATGTGAGGTTTATTCTTTTGTTAACCCGAATATATTAGGTAGGGTTGAATTTTTACTGTGTAACTGCTTGAACCCGACTGCAGACACCCCTAACTTCAATTAACGGACAATATTCTGAAATCTGATCTGAGGATTATGATTAGACAACTCTTGCTTCCTTTACTTTTCACCTGCAATCAAAATATATTTGTAAATTTTATATTTTTCTTCCATAGTAACGCATGCTCTAATCGATTTGCATGCTTAAAAAACACGAAAAATGTCAATTTGTTGCAGGGTCTGTTTTTAGGAGTTCATTTAAGAGTGCAAGTAAGAAATGAAAAGTTATATCGTACAATAATTCATTTAAAAGGGATTGATTTAAGGTGTTCCAATAGATTTTATAAACAACCACCATTGTTCAAGTGTCCAATCTTGTGCGCGATCGTCATTTATCAAGAGTTGGGGGTCATCCCTATCTAAGTAAGAGCATGATGGACTGTAATTGAAGCATTTCTTCATTTCTATAAGAAATATTACTGCTAATTTTACTTGGGATTTTTGAATTCATTCTTCTATACTGAGCCAAGCAAATTGTGCCTTCACACTTTTCTCATTGGCAAGGTTCTCTGATCATTCCTTGGCATTGACAATGAAGAATCACACTACTGAATTGCTTTGCAATTTATTGGTCATGGTCGATTAACTCTGTGGTAGTTACAGTATAGTAATGGAATTAATGTTTTAAAGTTTTAAGGTCATGGTAAATCCATGTGCCTCTGTATCCACTCATGTCATTTTACATCCTGAGTGATTTAAACAGTGCCAAGCTTTGTTTATGTCCTGATTGAAATAAACTCATTGGATGGTGAATATCTCAATTTTTATACTCAAATTGGGAGTGATCAAATGGATATATTCATAGGTTAGGTGCATAATACTAGATGGTAAACATCTTTCCTTCCTGTACGTCCTCTTCACCTCCTGGTTCTGCTTATTCTTTGCTGTCCTCATTGTTATCTACTTATTGGCAGTACTAATCTTTCTGAAGTCTGATCTGATGACATAGTTTAAGACCATCTAATATGTATTTTCACTGCTAGATTTTGGAAATAAACCTTGAGGTTACCATGATTAAATCTAAAAGCCTTTTATGGCGTACATGTTCTTGGTGGTTTGCTTATTCTTAACTGTTTCTATCTTTTGCAGGGGTGCAAGCCTGTGGAACGCATGGATATCATGGGTTCAGCTGCAGTAAGCCCTTGCTCATCATATCAACCAAGCCCAGGAGCCTCTTTCAATCCAAGCCCTGCATCGTCTTCTTTTGCAAGCCCTGTCTCATCCCATTATGCTGCCAATTGCAATAATACTGCTGATCCCAACTCCCTTATTCCCTGGCTAAAAAATCTATCATCTGGCTCTCTGCCGGCTTCATCTAAGCTTCCCCATCATCTTTACATCCCGGGCGGTTCTATAAGTGCTCCAGTCACACCTCCATTGAGCTCACCGAGTGCACGTACTCCTAGAATGAAGGGTAACTGGGATGATCCGACAACTGGTTCTGCCTGGTGTGGGCAGCATTACCCATTTTTACCCTCATCTACTCCTCAAAGTCCTGGTCTGCAGACTCCACCTGATTCAGGATGGCTTTCTGGTGTTCAAACTCCTCAAGATGGGCCTTCTTCTCCGACATTCAGCCTTGTCTCAGCAAATCCATTTGGTTTCAAGGAACCATTATCAAATGGGGGTTCTCGTATGTGGACCCCTGGGCAAAGTGGAACTTGCTCCCCAGCTATTACAGCAGGGCTTGACCAAACAGCAGATGTTCCAATGTCAGATGCAATTTCAGCTGAGTTTGCATTTGGCAGTAATACCAAGGGACTAGTGAAACCATGGGAAGGTGAGAGAATACATGATGAGTGTGTTCCTGATGACCTTGAGCTTACTCTTGGGAATTCTAGCACCAGGTATTTATTAAACGATCTCCTTTTTGTCTTTGCCTTTTCTTGTTGTTTGGAAAGAGAGAGAAGAAAATCAGCTTTCTGAGTTTTTCTGGTGAATTTCAACTAATTATTTGATATGGTGAATTTCAGGTGAAGAGGTGGTGGAAAAAAGGGATAGAAATATTCACATATTCCTTAAGATGCTGTTTTCTGCTACTGGACATTGTTGAACTTCGAATTAGTGTCGATCCTTCTCATATCTGAATATATGGAAGTACTGTGTTTGGTGAACCAGGGAAATTGAAATACACGCAGGAGCAGGATTTCAATCTTTTTTTTTTTCTTTTTCTCTTTCTTTTCATTATGCCCTTCAAAGAAAACAAAGATTAAAGTATAAATAGCTCATGTAGTTGGCTCTGCAATTTTTTAGCAGATTTTCGTTCTCGTATTTTAACTTGCAAATTCTTTTAATTCTTTTTCCTTGGAATAGTGATCGTTTCCTGCTTGTGTGTTCTATGATTTTTGTAACTTGAAAGTACTTTTGATGTCAAAAGATCATAAATTTTGTTATGGATCGCTGATAAGGCCAGCATGCCTATGTTGTTTCTCGGGTGTTTCTCTTTGATTATGAGTCATATATTTTTGCAAGCGATCTTTCATTTTTAAATTACTGATCCTGCTTTTACTTCATAAATTCATTTAAATACGTTAACGTAATTACTGATATTCCTCGGACATGTTCTATCTTGTGTACTTTAAATTGCCGAGCCTCCTAACATTTTGAGCGAAAAGGCAAATCTCAATGTGCCGCCTTCGTTTCCTTTGTAAATGCTGGTCGCATGCTATGTTGAAACTTCAATAGTGGTAATCAAACTTTTTTTTTTATAATTAAAGGCGATAGTCGGTACACATTTCAGCGAGAAGATGCGTGTTTTTAGCAAACAAAACCTCGGTTCAAGAAAGTACTCGCAAATTAAATCCACTTTTCCTCAACAGCAATCATTGGAACTGTTTAAATTGGTGAAAGCACTTCTCTGGCATATCACTTTCCCTATACACACTATCCCCTCACCAGCCCCGTCCTTTTCCCATCAATGCTGTACAAGAATTGATTATATACAACTAAAGAATCGTGGTGACAAACGAGATCAATAGCGTAAAGCAAATTTACAAAGTGATTCCGCCCAAAGATGGGCGTTCCCGACCCTTTTTTGAGTCATAAGCAATCCATTTCACCGAAGTATGCATTCATCTCTCAATCTGCAGATACAGGTCTCCAAGTGCACGATAAAGAGTGGCTGCAGCAGGTGGCCGAGGTAATGAACCAAGAAGAATTTCTGACGCATTTATTGACTGGCTCCCGTAAAATCTGGAATTCTCTCGTGCACGAGTTGCGACCACACTCCCTTCTAGAGAGCACCCAATGAATGCACCTGCATTGCAAACACCAGCAACTTTGCAATTAAAATTTGAGAATGGTCTAAAAATAAGCCAAGCCAAATATAATCTGGATTGTTTGATCTTCACAACCCATTCATTTTTCTAATTCTCAATTATGAACGCCCAAATGCCAGTAGGGAGGAATATTTCGTACAACCTCAGTTTAATTAATCGACTTCAACATTTCATGAAATCTATCTAGGCTTGAGGAGAGTTTCAGCCCCTCCTTTGTTTTGGAATAAATTAACAAGAAAGAGAGAAGACCCAGTTATATAAAAATTAATTCTAGCCATGTATTTGTAAAAAAAACTCTTTAAGATGCAGAATAGGCCAGAAAGAAGATAACCTTTACTGCAGCTATATGTATAACAAGAAGCAAATCCACTGGCACCAGCTCTCATATCAGCTTCTGCAGTACGTCCTATGATTCCTACAGCAGCACTCAAACCAGCTCCAATTGAGAAATGTGCATCACTACAGAACATTTTCACTGCATCATTTGATCTCAAAACAATAATGAAGTCAGTCAACTCACCTCCGGCCTGCACAAGAATAAAAAATTTATGAAATTACCGCCACATCGTATGACAAACTCAACAGAAAATGAAGCCAGGGATATGAAAAAAGAAATCTTGCAAACTTTCGGAAGCTCCACTATCGTCATCAAACAGAGTAAAGGACTTTAAAAAACACAACCATGTAAACCTAGAATTCAGTTGAAATTATGAAGGAACGACAATCTTCCAAGAACATCCAAATATCATCATACTCTCCAGCCATAAACCACTAAAACAGCAATTAAGCAGTAAATAGAGATCATCAGATATGATGATCTCATTAGTTTAAGAGAAAATTCTTGCAAGTAGTAATCTACTTCACCTGAGCTCCCCAGCCTACCCCAAAGGATGAAATGGCAGAGGGTGGAGACCATGATCCATCTTCCCTATGAGCAACCACCAGTCCAGTTCCAACATTATAGGTGACCATCATTCCAACTTTCACAACTGTAAGTATTGCAAGGCCTTTGGCATCTTTTAAAATGGCTTCAGGAATTCTCTTCTCTGGTCTCAAGGAACCAACCTGAGAAATTACACAATGCAGGACAAATTCAAGCTATATAGATTACAACATTATCAGAGGAATAACATGCTTTACAGGGGAAGATAGACAGCGGCCTCCTTCCCCTTTCTAAAAATTACTAGCCCACAGCATCAAGTTTCACAGTGGAAATTTTGATTGGTTAAAGAACCCAATTAGTTAATTTATATTTCCGCCATCCATTACTGATATTGAGAGTTCCTAATTCTTCTTTTGAAATTCACTAATGATGATCTCTTCTCTCCAATGACAACTTATTATCCAAAACATCTTACACACATTATGAGCCAGAGAAAGAATTCTTAGGCATTAGTTTTGTGGTTCAAAACAAAAGTTACATAAAAGAACCACATTTTCAACTCTCACCTACATTTCCATCCCTACTCAAATAGAAAAACTTAGTTGTGGATAGGGTCTGTAACTATAGACTCCTCAATATTGTATCTTAATGACTCAAATCAAAGGGCAATAAGATTAAACGTTGTAGTCAAATTCATACCTTTGCATAACCACGGATTGTGTTTGCGGCCTTGTAAATCTCATACTCCATTGACTGTCCCCACGGAAAATTTACCCAGGATCTTAAAGTGCTCAAGTCTGTCAGATCATGTGTTGGAAACTGTGCAGCACGACTTACTTGATCCATTAAGTACGACTGCACAGATTCAAGGCGCACACAACATACATCACAAACTCGTTGTGGATCCCCAGTACGAAACTTTTCAGGCAACAAGCTCCTTCCCTTGGTACACTCGCTACAAAAGATTCCTCCACAAAACCGGCAATGATGCCTTGTACACATGATCGGGTGAAACCGCACACTACAAAGCATACAGGAAGAAGCAGCGCTATCAGGCAACCATTTGGGTGGCTCTGATTCAAGAATTTCTTGAGTGTTACTGAAATTAGCCTCTGTCAGAGTTTGAGCCATTTCCTTCCATGCTTGCTCAATTAGGTGGGCCGATATCCACGAAATTTGCCCGATATCCCCAGAAGCAAGAGCAGTCACTTTTCCACGTGCTACAAGTAACATCTCCACCACCACATCCCACATGGTCAATTCTTCATCTTTTCCAATGCATTGACTCCAACCCATATCTTCTTCTGGAATGTATCCACCATTTGAGCAGGACCCTTTGGTCCATTCTTCATGCTCATTTTCAGTCATGGGAGGAACAGAAACAGGTATCCACATCCCCGTTTCTTCATACAGGGGTGTGTCATAATAAAAGTACTTTCCTTCTTTGTAATTCCTGGCATCCAAGTCTCCCTTCTGATTATTATCAGCTGGTACACTTTGAGGTGACATAGTTCCACAAATATTCATATTGCTTATTTGTGGATCCAGAACACTGCTCTTTTTGTCATCTTTTGCAATTAATGAAGAATCACATGCCTTCCTTCTAGATACTTGTTGAACCATTGGATCTCCTTTCTTGGTATTGAACTCCCCTGCATATCGAGGTAACCTATCACCAATGTCAGTGGGATTAGGAGTGTGGTGGCACTGAAAAACACTATTTTCAGAAGTTGAATGTCCTGCCTCCTCAGGCGAAGACTCAGAAGCAAGTTTTTCAGTTTTGGCCATATTTTGGCACATTGAGTCTCTCTTTTTAGCATGGGCCTCAGTTGTATTTTGAGCCAATTCGACATGAGACCTTTCTGGCTCATCACGTTGGCTCACAGGACTAGGACTAGCTTTTGCATCACTCCCCTGCCCTTTAGACCGAAGTAAAAGGTCAGAAACAGATTCTTCAGCGTGGATGGTGAAACTACTGCTACCTGAAATATCCTCCCCATGGTCTTTAAATGATTCAAGATCTTTTATTCCATAGGAATTCATTTTTTGGCTACTAAAACCAGCAATGGGTTCTTTAGCAAGTACCACTCTTTTTCTTGGAGGAAACCCACAATCCTAACATCAGCAAAAGGACATCAGACACAGCACAAAGTGAAGCTTGTTTCATAAGCAGATGGAAACATAAGTAAATTATACATAATGGAATTGACAAAATTCCAAAACACAGAATGTGGTGACAGGAATACTGCTGGGCACTTTAAGAGAACAAGTTTCTATCTTTTCCTTGATACAAGCAGTTTGAAACAAAAGGAAACTAGCTAGAAAATGCTGCAAATACAACAATGACCAATATACAAGTCTGATCATAAGACTGCAGGGGACCCACGTCACTATAGCAGCGACAAGACAAAGGAACAAATGAATTTTGAATATACCGACTTAAACAAGGATTTTGCCTAAATCTCGTTTCCGTTAGTACTGGTGAAATTTTAAACAAGGTATTTCGGCTTAATTTACCCTCTATCAGTAATAATGAAAAAAACAGCTCTATCATATTTATTTTTTTTCATTTTCTTGACAACTTAATGGAAAAAACTAAATCATAATTCCGTACATAGAAGCTCTGTGATCAACAAACAGATTTATTAGAACTCAGGAACCAAAAACTCAATTCAATCAATTCAAGATTTGAAAATAATACTACACAAAAAACCAGAGTCAAATCAACCAATCCATAACAGAAAATCAAAAGGAGGACAAACCGGCCGAAGATTGGAATCGGTAACCCTGGTTTCCAAAGGCTCGATTTCAAGTTCAGATTAACTTCGGAACCCGATCACTAAAAAACCAACCGCTTCAGCATATTATTTAAACTAGAATTTAGTATATTTCGTGGTAGCCAATAGCCATATGCAAAGAAATGAAATTTGATGCCCCAAATTGAAAAGGGTAAAACGGAGAAGAATTGACATGCGGTTCCGATTAATTTATGGTGACGTTGACGGCAATGCCGTGTTGGGTTCTAATACGCGAATATACGTAGTAAACCTGTCATAAAGAAATTGTCCGAATTAATTACAGCGGCCTATTAGCTCAGTTGGTTAGAGCGTCGTGCTAATAACGCGAAGGTCGCAGGTTCGAGACCTGCATAGGCCATTTTTGTAACCTTAAACATTTTAGTTTATTTTGCTATTTTGCCCTTTGATTTTGCGTATATTACAAACTGCCCCCAGATAAAGGAAAAATAACTACTACAAAGAGCTTGGAAATAATTTCCACTTCTCTCACTCTTGTCCTCTCTCTCTCTTCGTTTTCTCAGACGCCAAATCGTAATTATAGGATCTTTCATTTGTTACCCTAATTAATGGCGATCATTAAATTCGTAACCTTATATTTATGGCTTATCTCCATACTAACCCGTGTATCTAATCCATCAGAAGCCGCTGTCGTTCCTAATGATGCTGCTCGGAATCAAATCCGTGGGCCAAAATTGACCGCCTCTGACCCCAATAGCAAGACGCTAAAGAACGCTAATCGGGTCGACCCGAAACGTGACTGTGGGGGAATGGATTCCAGATCCGAATGCGGTCAGAATCCGAAGTGCCGTTGGTGCCGGAGCGACGCTTTGGATGATATGTGCTTTTCTAAATCTGAAGCTTGGCGGTTGCCGTCCCAGGTCTTCTCTTGTGAATTCTGATTGTTTAAATCCCTTTTTTAATTCTATTTCCATATTCTTTTTTAAATGTTTTCGCATTTTTCAAGGTGATTTTTGTACTACTACAACCACTTTGTACTGTCTATGAGTGTTAAAGGAATAAGAATATATGTTATGTGTGTGTTTCTATTTACGTGTGTTTTAAATTTCCTGAATTTTTTATATGAGTGATGGTTTTGTATGGATTCATCGAAGAGGTTTTAAGGTTGGCATTTGGCAAGATGATGGCTTGATTAGCTTATGATTTTTTCTATCTTCTTTAAATTGATTGTGTTTGATATTCTATTTAAACTGTCATCATTGATGCTTTTTTGAAGTCTTGGGCATGGAATGTATATGAAAAGTTCATTTCCTAAGATTTCAATTTAGGTTAAAGATTAGTTCTAGACATTTTTAGGTGCAAAGTCCGAAGACTTAAACTTGTATGGAAACCACCAGTAAATTATGAATATAATTTGTAAAAATTTGACATATTTTCTCTGATTTATGATTGATGAACACTATGTCCTAGTCGATATAAAGTCCTTTGGAAGATTAATGTGTAATTATGGACTATACAGCCTATTACCTTGATTGCACAACATGTTCGGACCGAAGGAGCTTGTTGTAGTTTCAGTTGTAAAGGCTCACCACCCTGTTGCTGGCGTATATGAGAATGAATTCCATTGCCCTCAATTTTATTTATATTGCCTCTGTCATGTATGCTGTAGAAGGTTTATCTGCTGTCTTTACATGTCTTCTTATTGGCCAAGGATTTGGACTGAATGTTTTCTTTCACTGACATCATCAATTTTCTGAGTTGGAAAAAGGAAGAATGTAATGAGAACATTACTTTCAATGTCATCTCAAGTTCCATTTGGCAAAAGGTTTCAAGTTTCAGGCCAACAATGGAACATTAATGCTCTTATGCCATCACAAATGTGAATCAGGTATCAAGGGGGATCTGGAAAAAATGACAGTAGAGAACTGAAGTTCAAACAAATTGAATATATTGACTCGTCTGTTTCCTTTCTCATTTCATACTGAACACGATATGTTCAATTCTGTCTGCAGTAGCGCTCTGGAAAAGAAACCTAAATTAGAAAAAAGAATCAAGAAATAAAAAATAAATTAAAAACAAAAACATCACTACTAAATTTCCCCCCGACTTATCCCCTTTTGATTAGCTAGGTATACCTTGACAGCATCCTTCAAAGAAGTGAATCAACCTCTTCAATTCCCCATCTCCAACATCATCAGTAAAGGGCTTGATTGGGATTGCATTATCAGGCTGAAATATGTAGAAGTTAGGCTTATCGTCCACAATAACCACTCTATGAACAAACTTTCCCTCTATTTCCTCGCATGAATCATTACAGTCTATGCAATGTCAGCTTCCTCAGTCCAGCCTATCTCGCACAAGCGAGGCATACTCCTCAAGCCCAGCAGTGAAAACCACAATCTCAAACTTCTAACTAAAAATCAAATAACTCATCCACAAATGGCCTCTTCAGACGTAGAATTCTACTTTTTCTCCATTAATCATCGGCCTAACTATGAAATCATACTCTTCAGGGGCGACTGGCAATGCTAGCTAGTTTTGTGAAAATCTTGATGAGGCGGCTGTAGCAAGTGTGGATTGATTTATTTGATGGAAGCATCCACCTCGGAGGCAGCATTCTTGATCGGGACTTCTTGCGGCCGCCGCATTGGTGATGGGGGAGGTTTTTCCGGTTCTTGATGGACATTCTGGGGGTTAATTTTACTATCTTGGACACCATTTATTGAAAGAGAACAGAAATTAGAGAGGGAAGTTTTTCAAGAGAGAGAGGGGGTTTATGCACGCAAAGGCGGTTTTTCGGGGATCGGGAAGCAACAGAGTTGTGCTTTGAATTTGGGCTCGGGTCCAACAGTCGATTTTATTTGTGGTTTGGATCCGAGTTTTGAACCGACGGAAATAAAAATAGTGGGGGCCTTCAAATTCATTCTGGCGGGGGATAGTATTGTCCATTCATATTTTCCTGTCTCCAATAAATCATTTTGGGGCCTATATTTGCGCAAGCCCATTAACTTGGCGTAGTAGTGTTATGGCCGAACTCCCATGTTTTGACAATTTGTTTAAGCAGGGCCGTAAAACTTTTTTGGCTCATTACTGAGTAGGCCAACTAATTGGGCTCGTATGCATGTATGTTGGGCCGATCAGTTAGTCTTTAAAGCTCAGCCCAGTTCATAATAATTTAGATGCAGTTAGTCATTTAGCATAAATATTACTCTCAATAAATGAATTTCTCATATTAATATGATATTGATTTTGTCGATATTGTACACAATGCATATGCAAACATCGTGTGATTTGTATCTTGTGCCAAATGTCATATTTTATAAAATAAAAATAAAAATAAAAATAAAATACTTATATACACTGGACGCAACATAAATTTAACCTATGATAGTGGGTGAATTAAGTACGTGGACCTTGGTCCAAAATGTTTAACTAAATATGTAACTTTTGATTTTTCTTTAATTCCTTCTTGCTCCTTATGGATAGAAGATCAACTTTCACGACCTATTATTTAAATTAAAAATGGGCAAAAATTTGTTAAACAAACGAAGAAAAAACGGGAATTCAATTCAACTTGCTAAATAACACAGCCAAGGTCATACAAATTGACGAGTCAAATGAGCAATGATCTTGTGAGTTTGAATGGGTTGTGCTCACGGTAAAAATATAATTATCCTTTCATCTGTTGCCATGTTGCGAAATTTAAAGATGTTTGGAAACAACCAGTGTCATTTCAATTAGTTATTTCTCAACCCATTGCAAGTGAACATATATTTATGTCTTGACCTACTTTTAAAAAACAATCTAGTGAAAAATGATTGAATGATATTTAATTGGATGATTCTAGCTGCTTAGATGATCAATATCGCTTTTAATATGCAATTTTACTAAATTGTGTCATTTTTTATTCTCTATTCCAATATAATGATTAAATATTGACTTGAAACTTGTGGAGATAAGGATTGGATTGGACTGTCCTCCTAAAGTAGCTCATCCCAATCTATGAATAAGGTTTAAATTAGCCTCATGATAATAGGCTCAAGTTTTTCAATCCAGAAATTAGGGCATATTGGATGTATGGATTTGGATGGACTGCACCCCTGACTATGATTAAAGGTAGGATGGATAGTTTTGATTAGTCCGTTTTAACTATTGATGAAGGTTACTTGATGATTCTAAAGAATCATATGTTTTAGGAGGGTTTTTGTCTAGTATTCTTAATCACAAATGCATATAAATTGTATAAAATATTTTCTTAATTATATATTTAATATAAATTATAAATATGAAGTGGAATATAAAATAAAACAACAAGTTAATTATATAACCCCATCAACAAGCTTAGTGTAACCTATTTGATGGGTCCAATAATTGCTTGAACGCAATTATATCGCACAATTTCTGATTATATCCACACTCACTTCAATGGGTTCAAGGCTTTGAAAGCACGTGCATTTTACCACATAAAATCACTATTGATAGTTGAGCACCTTCTCATTTATTTGTAGGTATGTGAAATCATTTTGCTATTTTATAGTTTAAATTTCACTTTGATTTTCTTAAGCTCTGATCCTAATTTAATCGTCGAAGTATTATTACTGGAAAAATCTCAACACCCCTTATCATTTATATTCGTATTACAACTCATAAGTAAAGACCCTTTGTTTGTTTAACTGTTTGGAGGAGTCAACAATGATCAATCAACCAAGTAAACACCACATCACTATTCAATTTTAAGACTCTCACCTCCTTGTGGCTTATAGTTAATGCATGTAGGTCATAATCACACACACAACCACAAACATATATGCCCACAAACTCTCACATAAAAGAGGAGGCAAATTTCCTGATGGTGGGATGAAAAAAGAAGACTTCACGGGCGGTCATTGCCCGCCACTTCCAGCATTAAAGCAACCATTTGAAAACTCCATGAATCATGGGATCGAAGTCCTTTTGTTTGGTCTTATCCTAAAACAATTAAAAACTGCAGAGAGCCAGTCAATTCTTTCTTGCACAACAAAAATGAGCAAGAAACCCGTGTGAAAACGTTGGATTACAAGAATATTAACAGTTACTTTTTGAATTAATAAATATTGTGAGTCATGTAATTGGGTTCAACTGTTGAATTTGATCGTCCACCAAAATGGCGAACTGTGGGGAAGAAGTTAGTTGCGTTTTGCATGCGAGTTGAATTTCGGTTGCATGCGCGTAGTATATAGGGAAGAAAGAGGCTGATTGCATTAATTGTGGGGTGGTTTGTGAACTAATTATGAGCTTCTCGATGTTTCAGTGCGTTTTAATAATTAATAGTTGATTTAATAATCATTAAGTTCCATTACTGGAATATACATAAAGTTCATCCAACTTTATTAATAAATTAAAATAAGTTCTTACAGTAGTTGCTAAGAAGTTTAGATTTCATCTAATACAAACGAGAATATCGTAGTACTTAGCCATCAATTAGCGAATTTTTCGTTGCCAACGAGGTTTTGCCCCAAAATTGAGGTCCATGATCAAGAAGTTTTGTATTCGAACTCCTTAGTATGGGTTATAGTTTTCTTATACACTATTTGTATTTAATGAGTTTGAAATTTAAATGTAATGATTGATATATAATTGATTATTTTTATTAAAAAAATAAATATTTAGTTTGCATTAACAACGAGTTTTGAAAATGTGAAACTTTTATAGTATATAACTTTATTTATATTTTTCCATATCAGGACTAGTGTGGTTTGAACATCAGTAACATATATAAAGATTTGGGTATGCTTAAATTTGGCTTAATTTCTCTCAAAAACATAAGCAGACAGAACAGACCGACATGCTCAACTGTATTTACATAAAAAATAACTAAAGTTGTCGGACGCTTAATAGTGAAGCGATACCTTCTTCCCAACAACACCCATTCCTCTGGAATTGCATTTGCATCACCTCATTATCCGCATCAACTTGGTTTCACATTCTATTTTTCAACGCAGTAGACCCAGGGTTTTTCGACCTATGATAAATGTTGGAAATTGGTTTAAAATTTTGATTTTGACCAATTTTTGTCTCATTATTTAAGTGTGTCTTATTTAGTGACTATGAAAAATCTTTGTATTAATATAATCTATATGTGAGAAAATGAATATATTATATTTGATTGCTCAAAATTAATTTTAGGTGAACGAGAAATTAAAGTAATAATAAATCACTTGAAATAGTATAAACTTATTTCAATTAAAAAATAATGAAAAGATGAAATGGTATTATCCATATTGAAAATTTAAAAGATTTAAAAGTGTTAAAAGGCTTTAAACCACTTTGTATTGTTCAAGTTTGATGCTTGGATTTAAAAGTTCGATTTCCTACCTATTACTGTATCTGAATTTTTTCAACTAGCTAAAATTACACATTTTTTGAATATATTTATCTAATAATTAATAAATAAAATGAACGAATTATTGAGAAGTTAAAATTGAAAAAAAAAAAGGAATATTAGGCATATAAATGGGCCATGCCTAACCATAACTCCTAAGCAATTGCCGGTTCATTAATTTGTTTTTGGGCCTCTCAGGTCAGTCGAACACCAATACTGACTGACTTTCTATTCTTTCCCAGTTTGACTAGAGTGGTCGAATGAGTCGCACCCATAGACAACAATGGGTCCATTTTCTGTCTGATTACCATTTCTTATTACAATCTTTTTTCTAAATAGATGTTAAGAGCTAATTATGCACACTTAAATTTCTTAACTAAAACATAATACGAGGTTATCTATGTTAATGTTTGCCTTTTCAAAGCTGGAATCCGATCAGCAGGTGGGTAATTTAAGGGGTTGGTTGCCAAATGTCTCCTGTTGGTGGGAACTAATAAGAGCTCGCATTTTCCTGACCTACCTCGCATCTGAATAAATAAAAATGAAATAATAAGAATTTCATAAAATTATCGTATGAATGCATATTAAAACGAACAAGTCAATCTATCCAATTTTTCAAAAATCAGATTTTCAATATAAATAGCCATTCTATTTCCGGAAGAAATTACAAAGATATATAAGAGGGTGTCCTTCATTGGTTTTGAAGCTATGTAGCAGTTGTTCACCAACCATTTTGGAAGTTGTCTAATTATGGAAATCAACATTGTAAATTGTATTAGATGATATAAGAAATGTTATCTCTATTATGTATATTGAGTATATATTTCACTATATATTTTATACATATTTATATGTATATATATATATATATAAAAAATGAAATACATGTGTAATGTGATTTGCAGAGACAACATAAGACAGTAATTAGATAGGGGAAGGGGGTTGGAAATGTTACATGGATTTTAGTAATGCCTGATTTCGACTTGCGCATATATTTAGCAATAAAAATAGTTTGATTATGCTCCATAAAGTTTGTCTTTTCTAAAGACAACTTGTTGTAACCCTTGTCTTGGCATGTATGCTAGTATTTTATAAGTGAAAAATAATAATACGAAATGTTTGTTTCTTATCCATGATTTTCTTATTTGTAGTTTCCACAAAATTAAGAGAATGTGTAGTTTCATATATAATTTTGTTTTGTCATAAATAGATGACTATGAGCTTCGATTGATGAAACTGCTCCATTTGAAGGAAAAACGAAATGCTAATTAAAAATTAAGGTTTACCTCGTGTTATTATGGGAGAATATAAATGGGTGAATTATTCAAAAAAAATGAATATAACTCACCGATTCAATAATATCGATAATCCGTTTCATTTAAAAGTTTAAATTTTTACTGTAAAAAGTCAATTAATGTATCCAAATTGTTTTACAATAGGTGAGTGAAATTTTTCATAAAGATAGAGTTATAATACTTAAATTTATGTTGATTTTATGACTTTCATTAATGCTTAATCCTTTTTAGAAAAAAAAAAATGGAAAAATGCGAGAAAAATATTTTTCATTGTTCTTGCTTTTTCTCTCACTTTCTTTACTTCAATCCCAGATGTGAACAGAACACGACGTTGATGTAAACATTTGTTGAACAAATTGAATATTCCAAAAACACGCATCTTGCATATATCTAAAAATTATAAACAATAAGCTCCAAGTACTATGTAGTTTTTGTTATTGCCAATATATATTTTGTCTTGAACATAATGAAACAGCCCCGTATTCACGAATATCCCTAGTTCTTACCTAATTGGAGATCACTAAGAATTGAGGCCGATTTCCCATAGAGATGCATCCCACGAGCATCAAACTTGGGTTGGTTTCTTTTTTCTTGTTTTACTTTCTTTCTCGTCGTCCTCACAAATTTCATTTCAAATCTTCTATTTCACTTTGTATTCATTCAAATATTCAATGTTATATGTTTATCTGATTGAGACATATTATAGATTTGATGAAATAAAAAAAGTGAAATAGAAGATTTGAAAATTCCTAGCTAAATTAGGTCTGGTCATAATAAGTTCCTAAAAAATTTGATTAGTCCAATAATTAACCATTGGAATACTTTGGTAATTATCAAAGATGCTTTTCATTTAAATTTTTGTTGGAAATTAAGTTTTTAATTTAAAATTAGAGAGTATATTGAGCAGAAAAGGTGAAAAATAAAAAATTGAAAAAATTGTGGATATATAAAAGTTGGTAAAAATTAAATTAACTTGGTTACAAGTTGGGTTTGCACTATATGCCATCTCATGATATATATTTCTGTATTTCCGGTGGGTTGTTATCTGTTGAAGTAGCCATTAATGCTATCTTTGTTGAGAGTTTTAAAAAAAAAAAACGTCACGCTTTTCAACGATATCTCCAAAGAGACTTAATAAGTCTTACATCCCATTAAAAACTGAAAAAAAATAAAAAATAGATAATAAGGAAACTAAAGAGCTCATAGTCAAATGCATTGATCCACCCTCAAAAAGTCCAAGAAATCAAGAAATCTCTCCCCCTCGGAGTATGCATAAATTGGGCATCTTCTGCTAGACTCTTGCTCACTCTCCTCATACAAAGAATTGAGAGCTAACATATCTCTACAATTACAAACTACTTAGCCTCTACCCCATACCCCCATCCCCACCCTACCCACTTTCTGGCCCGAATTGTTCAAGAATTATGGCTGAGATATTATCAGGAGCAAATGGCAACCATGGAGTGGCGGTGAGCATAAAGGATGATGATTTGAATCTGAAAACTCAAGATTCTACATCCAAAAGCAGTGAAAATTCTTCAGGCTGCTGCTTTCTCACTGTATCCTTTATACAAAAGGTAAGGTGGAATTCTTGATCCTCAAAGTTGAATACAAAAATCTTGGTCAAAAAAGTGAAACCCAGAAACCAACGCCAGCTTTCTCATGGAGTAGTACTTTTTTGTGATCAATCCTGAAACATGGTTTCTCATTTATTTTTTTTCCTTTCTTTTTTGTCGGTTTCCAGGGCAGTTTATTGCTGTATTTTTTTCTATCAAAAGCGGCTTGAATAAATGCCCAACGTCCCACCTCATTAATCAATGCATGTGAAGAAAAGAATAACATAGCTGCTTAATTTGCCTTATCCATGTCCTCTCTTTTTCGTCATGTTGTAGACTATTAACTACTATGAATTAGTGAGTAGTATTTTTTTGGTTGATTAATGAACATGCACAATAATTGACGCAGATAATAGCGGAGACTCTGGGGACATACTTCTTGATATTTGCTGGTTGTGCGGCGGTGGTGGTGAACGCCGACAAAGAAAAGGTGGTGACGCTGCCTGGAATATCAATAGTGTGGGGGCTGGTGGTGATGGTTATGGTTTACTCCGTTGGACACATCTCCGGCGCCCATTTCAACCCCGCCGTAACCATTGCTTTTGCCTCCTGCAAGAGGTTCCCGTGGAAACAGGTACTCAATTAATTTAATTTGCTTGCCAACAAATTTGACTTTCTGACAAGGAATATGTATATCTTCCCTACACTACACCAAAAAGGCAAAAATCAGTTTCTGTGCCTGATTTTGATCATTGGTCTTAGTATTAATTCTGTCTCTTTCCATTTCACTTTTCACATTAAGGTTTAGCATCAGATATACATTATATATATATATATATTGCTTGAGAAAATAGACAGAAAAGATGCATATAAATCAATTATCTCCATACTGACTAGAAAAAATCATTTTTTTTTTCCATTTCATCTTTTCCTTTTCTGTTATTTGTTAAGTCAAACCAAATGTTACCAATCATAGGCTTTAGGTGAGGGTAAGGTTTAATTTAGGTGACAAAAAATGCAAAAGAATTCAATAATTAAGAGGTTCTGAGTCTCTCATAATAAATAAGGTTTTAATCTAATATCAGAATAATATTTTTTTTACCAAAAGTTTTGATATGTAATTAATACATGTTTTATTCTATTAATTGTCTTGCTATATATATACAAACATATATTATATTATATTTTGTCATTTCTCTCCAAAAATAAATGTCCCCAGAGCTATAATTAAACATCAGCTTGACCATACATTCTTCTTTAAATCCCGCATGTGCTTATACGCTGAACTTTCTTTCTTTTGTGAATTTTGTCTCACTCCATCAATGGATTGTTAAGATAATTTTAGATAGTGAGTTAAAGAACATACTGATTAGTGAGTTCACACAAGAACTTGCAGAATTCTTCGAAATAAATATTCATGCATTCATGATTTTCTTGTAGGTACCAGCATATATCTCGGCTCAAGTCCTGGGATCAACCCTAGCAAGCGGAACCCTACGATTATTGTTCAACGGACGGCACGATCAATTCGCCGGAACCCTTCCGACCGGCTCCGACGTGCAGTCTCTGGTGGTGGAATTTATTATCACATTCTACCTCATGTTTGTCATATCCGGTGTCGCCACGGACAACAGAGCTGTAATTAGTCCAATCCCCTTAGCTAAGAATTAATTTTAATTGGAAAAGACAATGTAGAGTTGGCTACTTTTGCTTGGAAAACTAATATAATTGGCTATAATGTTATTAAATTAATAAATTGGACCATTAAACATTAAAGATGGTGGAAAATCGTAATTAAGAAAACAAGAGAACGACATTAATTTTCTTAGTCTTATCTATGGTGAAAATGACATATACGTAATTAATTTAATATATTTGTGTTTGATTGGTGCAGATTGGAGAACTTGCTGGTCTAGCCGTTGGAGCTACCGTTTTGCTTAATGTGATGTTTGCTGGGTACGTATATGACTTGATATTAATTTATTTTTTCTCTTCAAAATCTGAACATGAACACAAAAAAATTAATATTCCAATATTAAATTAGCTGATATGATTATCAGATTCGATAAAAATTAAGTTATATAATTTAAGATACGGCTGATTTGCTAATAATTGAGACATACAGATTAATAATTTAAGAGTAAATCATACCTTTGCGTCATACGTGTACAATAATTTAATTTGTATTAATGAATCTTCTGGATATAATTTTTTTTTAATGCATAAAGTCAAAGATTATTATTAGTTGTATTTCGTAGTTGAACAAACCAATGAAGATGCAGTGTTTAATTCGATTGGTTGAGTGTTGACTGCTCATACGAAGCTCCGTTTTATTTTTGGTTTGAATGCAGGCCCATTTCAGGGGCATCAATGAATCCAGCAAGGAGTTTAGGGCCAGCTATAGTATCAAGCCACTACAGGGGCTTATGGATATATCTATTGGGCCCAACAGCTGGTGCAATAGCTGGGGCTTGGGTCTACAATATTATCAGATTCACAGATAAACCGCTGCGTGAAATCACTAAAAGTGGCTCTTTTCTGAAAAGCTCAGCCCGAAACACCTCCAACTGATAGTGAATATATCCCCCTACCCCTGCCTCTCTGTGTTTTCTATTTCAGCGTAACTTACATACAAAGAAAAAGGAACTCAATGGAATAGGAATGAAATAAACCTTGCAGTCGGAGCAATTTGACTCCGATGGATTTTAAGTCATACATTGTGTGACAGGATTGCAATACGAATAATAGTGGAAAACACTTATCCATACTAGGTATTCTACGTCATTTGATGAGAATCAGTAAAATATGGAACTCTCATCACTGATATAACACCAACTCTCATCACTGATATAACACCATTTCAACCGTTTAGTGTGAATACACCTGTATATGTCATATAATAGTCATTGTTATACATCCCAAGTTACAGGAAACAATTATTTAAAAAAACAAAAAAACAAAAGGAATACTTGTGTGCACCGACCCACATCCCATATTTCTTGGAACGGTTCAAATTTTTTGGGAGAAAGCAACATCACTTCCTAAGAACCCTTCCTTCAGGCTCCATTATGCAGTCTCTAGTATTGGAGTTCATCATCACGTTCTACCTCAGGACCATCAGGTGAACGCTTATTTCAGCCTTATCAAAAGAATGAATTAAGAAATAAAAGATCAAAGAATTAAAAAAAGTTAACTCAGAAAGAACAAATATAATCTGTTTAAACAAAAGTGAAATACGGGCTGACAGCAAGAAGTATGGGCCCAGCAATTACAAGTTGGCCCAATAGCACATGGCCTGGCCTGGTTCGATAATATCATAATGTTGACGGACAAGCCCTTCACCAAAATCTTCAGGATCAAAATTCCTCTCAGATGGTTGGACCATGTAGCTTACAAGCAAAATCTGGTGACATATATGGCAGGAAAATATTCAGCTTTCTTGTGCTGGATTGTTGAAGCAGTCTCATATGCAATAAGTTTCTTCATCTAAATTAAGCAAAATGAAAAGATGATTCGTAAGTAGGATAAATTTCTTTAATAGTTCAGAATTCAATAACAGAAGAAAACACATGCCATTGGCGTAGAGAAGATAAGTCCCTAATTTCCGTGAATACAAGTTATCTGCAATCCTATATTTCTAGTGTTTCATTAGTTGAAGCAGTCATTAACATTAGAGATTATAGAACAATTCTATGCTTTTCAATCAAAGTTATCCCATATTTTGAACCACTGTCACCTCCACTTGTTCCCTTTTTCTATGTTATTTTCACAATAATCTTAAGTAGATTGGGCAAACCTATATATACTATATAGGTTTCTTAAGGAAATGAACTTCATCATTACTAGTCATGATACAAAGATTAAAAAGTATCTTACTATTTTTGTTGAATCAGTCTTCCAAATATTTGTATTTTGCTCATTTATTAGAAAGATGCAGTTACCTTGTAATGCATCTTCCTCAGAAACAAACTAAAGTTCATTTTTTAGTAGTGAAAGAAGAAAATTAAGTTAAAAACAAGACATTTCTTTAAGTATATATATGGAACGTGCATATATCTGGAAAATAAGTGCCCCCTCCCCCCACTATCCGAGTCTCTTTTTCACATTAAAGCAGGCACACACATGCAAAGACATTAGATCTCCATGGAAGAAGCATCAGGACCTAACAGCCACCAAGTTATATCTTTGAGCATAGACGATGCTTCTCATCACAACCCTCCTCACTTTTCACATAATGAAGGCCCTTCTCGCTGCTGTGTCACTGCATGTTTTATGCAAATGGTAATTCTTCCATGATTTTAATTGCTTTTCTCATGCATTAATGCAAATTATTCTTAGTCATATTTTTTGCTCCAAAAAGAACTAAAGAAGAAAGGAAAGAGAAATTCTAGCTGCCTTTTCAGTTCCCGGAAAGCTAAATTCCTAATCTAAATCGATAGAATGTAACACATGTTCACCCAAATAAAAGAATGAGACAAGTAGTAACTTAGTGTAACTCTCTTCCATGAAACTCAAGTTAAACGAATACTCTAAATGTAGAAGGATATTTCCAAAAGTTCAACTTTCGAGTGTGTTACCACCAACTATTTCTCAAGCCAATCAGATGTCCAAAAAAGTTTGCCAAAGCTAGGTTCACGTGTTATGGTTTTTCACCTTTTCCTTTGCTCTTTTTCTTTTCTTTGGTGGGTTGGAATGGACTTGTTATGAATTGCAGTGTAGCTATTAAAAAATATGGGCATCCTCACAAATATGCCAGTCAAAATAACTTACCTGGTTGATCATATAATGGTTGCTGAATGATTTTGTAACAGTTGATAGCTGAGCTTATAGGCACCTACTTCTTAGTATTTGCTGGTTCCGCCGCCATAGTGGTGAACATAAATATGGATAGAGTGGTGACACTCCCAGGAATAGCAATTGTATGGGGACTGGTTCTGATGGTCATGATTTACTCTGTTGGACATATATCTGGAGCACATTTTAACCCTGCTGTGACCATAGCTTTGGCATCCTGCAAAATGTTCCCATTGAAACAGGCAAGTCTTAAATATAACATAAATTTCTCAAGTTCCAAGTCTTTAAGCAAGCTAACAAATATATGCACACAAATTTTGTTTCAGTCTATTTGATTACTTTTAATGATACTCAACTTATCCATTTGGAATGAGATTGCATCCATGAAAAGTCATGCTACCTTTCCTGCAAGTCCACTTGCTCCCATTTTCCAGAGACTTGTCTGTTTTCAGGGCCTTTTAAAATAATGAGTGCAGCTAAGGCATATGCTAATAGTAATGTGAACCTTAAGTCCTATAAACCATGTTACAATTGCTCTGAAGAGAAAAAAACAGAAAGAGATCAATCACAATTAAAATGTTTAGAGGATTTCTTTAAATCTTTAAAACTTCATGGCAGATTATTCGTGCATGCCGAACAAAAACTAGCAAACTGTGCATGCACTTGAAGTGAATTTAAGAATCACCAGGGAGTGGTCTATGCATTCTCAATAAAATTGGTGGAATGAGATTAAGAAAAAACACTACCTCTTGATAAAAGTGCTGATGTAACTTTGAATTTTCAAAGCACTTGATCTTCTATTCCTGCGATCCTGTCACTATAATTCTTATCCTCTGCCAGGTGCCAGCCTATATCTCACTTCAAATTCTAGGATCGATCCTAGCAAGTGGAACACTTAGACTGTTGTTCCAAGGGAAGCAAAATCAGTTTGCAGGAACACTCCCGGCAGGATCAGATGTGCAGTCTTTAATAGTAGAATTCGCAATCACATTCCTGTTCATGTTTGTTATATCAAGTCTTACAACTGACAACCGTGCTGTAAGTTCTATGCTATTAGTATAACAAACATCCTGTGAATTGCTAGTTTATATATCTTGATAAAATCTTCGTTTGCAACATGCACAAGTAGGTCTGCAACTATTTTTTAAGTCATTCTGGGAAAGTGTCATTTAAGACAATAACTCTCTTCTTTTGGATTATTGATGCAGTCTAAATCTTTTGCTGGACTAGCCATTGGAGCCACCCTCTCGATTAATGTGTTGATTGCAGGGTACTAGTTTATCGTTTATTAATTTCCACGTCAATTTTCTAAATTCTGTGTTCAGTCAGGTTACTTTTTAATGTCTAACAAAAGTCTCTTATTGGTGGATTAGAAAAGCACAACTTGCAAAGATAACGTTGTGTGCATAAGTCTCCTATATATATATACGTGTCACGGCTATTTAACTTGGTCCAGTAAGGCTGTACATCTATGCTGAACTTAGGCACTTTGCTTAACAGGCCAATTTCAGGGGCATCAGTGAACCCAGCAAGGAGTTTGGGGCCAGCAATTGTTTCAAGTCGCTACAAAGGGCTATGGATATACATAGTAGGTCCAACATCTGGGGCCATAGCAGGTGCTTGGGTTTACAAAATCATCAGCCTAGTTGAGAAGCCCTCACGTGATATAAACAAAAGTGGCTCTATACTTAGAAGGTCAACAACACATATGAGATCTAACTAACAACTATGGCTACATCCTGTATGCAAAATAACATTTCCTTCTGTTTTGTATCAGCATAAGCTAGGTAACCTTAAAACCTAAGCATGCAGTAGTAAAACTATCAATGTTACACATACTATGCTACCCCCAATTTTCACTGTAAGTATTGTATAAGGTTACTCCAATTTCCATAGCATTCATCTAGCATTTGTGGCGGTAATTTTTGGTTTTAAACAATCCTTCTATTTTGGTAACAAAAGTTGCTATAAGGTCAGCGCAAAACCAAAAACCTGGAGAAATCTTGCAAATATTTGACAAACAGCCATGGAACTCACAAAAGGTAATCTGTTATAGTCTATTGTGAGTGCCATTGAGTATTTCAATTTAGGTGTGGATAACTTGTAAATGAACTACACAATTTTCCACTTACTCTTATGTACTTGTATTATTTTTCTGCATTAAGAATATTGTTTTCGCATAAATAATTGTATGAAGTATATTTACTATCTGCTGTAGCATACTATATAAAAAAAAAACAGGATTGTGGTCTAAGAAAGGATGACCAAAGCTCGAGCTCAAGAAATTAGGATACAAATAAAATATCTTCCAAGCATTTCATCGACCACATAAAACTGAAAGCAGCAGAGACGGAAGAATTGGCACACAAGTAAATTATTGAAATTGGTTAATAGCTGGTTCTTAGGCACGGAGAATTCAAGACGTCATCTCTCCATTTATATAAAGAGGGTACCAGTGCATTCCTACATATACTTTTATTACCTCCAATGTGATTTGGCTCCAGCTTCCGTGGTTCTGTTACAGGACACACTGGTGAAAAACTTAAAGAGGAGAAACCATGAAATCTGGTATTATTCTATGTAGCTTGCTAATTGCTACAAATAAGTGTTGGTGGTACGAGAAGATATGGGTCACAAAAGTTAGTTTTTCTGCTTCGTCTGCGGAAGTCGAGATTCATCATATCCTGGCTGAGATCAATATTAGGATGGCCCTTCAACAGGTTTACATGGTTTTTCTCACCCTCAACCTCTTGGGACACGGGGGAAGTGTAAAAGGTAAAAGTGTACATGTTTCTTATCATTTTCCGAAATATACTGGCGCTCATAGCAGTAACAGAAGTTTAAAATCACAATGCAACTATTAAAGACATGTTTGAGTAAACCTGTAAAAGTGGTTATTGCTGTACTAAACCAAAATTCACTACTTGCTGTACCAGTACAATATCTACCATCTTACACTGAATTCACACCTCAAAGGTCCCAAGATTTTGCTTACAGTTGGCAAACATCCAAGAACTTGTACCCTGCAACTTTAAATTAGGAATTATAACATGACAAATCACAGAACAGGAGTTATTATCTTTCAATGCAGAATAAATCAAATTCCCTTTCAAACTTGATAACAAAATCATGTTATAGAAATTAACGGATCATTTTATAACATATCAAGTAAAGGACAAAAACTAAGTCAATTTCCAGAAGTCATCCACCATTAATTAAGCACTTATCTCTATGGGCAGAATCCACTTGTCACTGAAATGCTGATTTACTTTAGGAGGCAGAGCAATATGATAAGCAAAAATGCTCAGTTTTCTCATTGTAACTTCCAGCAACCTGCCTAATTATAAATTTCCTATCTGGCAGCTTCATTAGTGCGTCTAACAGAAAACACAGAATTCTGTTGCCCACAGGCAAATGGAATAATTAAAGCTGTAAAAAAAAATAAGAATAACTTGGAGAGAGAAAAACAAACCTTAATTCAGATAGAAGGGGTAGCAATAGCATATAATCCTCTATAGCAGGCAAAGCTTGCAATGCAAATCAATAGGGTCCATTGTTCTGTTGTATTAGCAAATCAACATGCCACAAACTCATTAGAAAATTCAAAGGAATCCATCATACAAAATGGATAGGTGTTGCTTGCAACGTAATCAAGGTGTGTCAAACATTAAATGTGGCATCCAGGAACATGTCGAACTAGAGAGCAAACTCAGTAGCAACTTGAGATATATATAAAATTTAGGTTTCTATTTCCCAGTGTCAGAACATACTTACAAAATGTCAACTTGAAGAATGGGAATCTACCTTTTATACACATACAAATCAGCATGTGTCAAGCACAAAAACAGACAGAACCTGTTAACTATTCCTCACCCTTATATTAGCCAAGTAGCTCACTTGTACTTTTAACTTTGAACTGGATGATCATTCTGTAAAGCACCTCTATTAGTAGCTTCCCTCAGTCTTATTTTTGGAATGATAATGGGTTTGCAGCAGATGAGAGCAAAAACTAACTCCATTATAAAGATAGTCATGCTAATCCATACAAATAACGTTTTCTTCCAAAAGCATAGGGCCTTTTTCAACAGAGGAAGTTCCGACTCCAGGGTCAAAGACGCAGTGTAAATTTCAGGAATACCAGCACCGGGCAGGAACTCGGCTCTCTGTTCAATAACCACCCTTAAGCAGGCAGTTGGCATGTCACCTTCAGCGAAATCTCTAAAGTTTATTTTCAAATTCTGGGTTTCTGATGTATAGCCAGTTAAAATAGGGGCAACCTTAAGGAAAGTCAGTAAAAGGCGAATAGGCTGACTTCTATATTGCAACATGCATGGACGCCTTGAACTTCCAAGAGTTTTACCATCAGTGGCAAGGAAATCTACTCTAACCTTCAAGAAAGAACAAAAAATGAATAAACCTTACAAAATTAGATACTGAAACAAGTACTAGACCAAATTAACATAAATTCTATATGTCACTTGCGCCTGCAATTGAAACTACTATCTATCAAGCCTCATAATTTCAAAATCACATCAGAATATTTACTTTCTGTCAAGCCTCATACTTTCAAAAATGACATCAGAATACACGTCTTACAGTCTCTTAATTAGTCCAGGGCCTTCAGATTTCCAAAACTTTATGGGAAAAAATGCCACAAAGTGCAGGAAGAAAAAACTAGAGCAGCATCATATTCTTCTTTGCCTACGTCACAGTTCACAGGTGGGAAGATTGAGAAAGAAATACAATATATCAAGAAATATACAATCAGTCTATATTTGAAAGGCTCCTATATTTCCCATGTAGTGATTGTAGCAGCTGGATTTCTGAGATAAAATGAGCTGTGCATGAAGTAGCAAAATCTTATTTACGTAAATATCAAAGGCAGATGCAAAAGCAAGACCAATGAGGTAGCAAATATCTCAAATTTTAAAAGGTACACTAGTCCTTCATGAAACAAAAATCTAGACTTTATCTGGAAATGAAACAACCCACAGGAACTCCGTCAGATAGGAAGTTTCGCATAATATTTATCATCTAGAAAGGAAACATGCTCAACTATCAAAGCAGAGGTAAAATATCGTCAAACTTGCAAAAGTATAAGGCTCAAATTAAAGTCTGTGGACTGCTGCAGTGATTACAAGCGCATCATATAATATTTCTCTCAGAATCAAACTCAACTATACAAGTGACGATGATGTGTAGGAATAGAATACTGAAATGCCAACATCCTTATATTCATCTCTGTGTCAGATTACCTACATGTGTGTACTTATGTGCATAATTCATGACATAATGTAACATACAGGTCACCACAACACTCAGCACGAGATATATTCATTGCACTACACGATAGAATACCCACTATAGCACATACCTGGAAGATCCCAAGATTCTGGTTGTAATCGGACTCGGGTAACTTCAATGAAACTGTAACCTGCAACTTATGATTAGGTGGTATAGCCCTTGATCCACTACCCTTCCCAATTTCAGGCTTCTCTCCAAGATATATATCATGGCTCAGTTCTGGGTGCGCTATTATTGGCACAAATGCCACAGGACTGTTCTCTGTATAATCAAAGTTCAAACTTCTCTTCATTCTCATTGGCTCCTCCACCATCCCCTTTATCAGTAAACCACCCATCACAAATGCTGACACCAGCAATCCCACCAATACTGCACACACATAACTGGACCACACTAATCCCCAACCGCACTTCAGACCTAATTTCCAAATTGCTTTGTGTTCTTTCAACCATTCATACACAAATGGCGACACATTTTCAAATACATAACTCCAACTTGTTTTCATTTTATGAATTAAATACTCTCTCCCTCGTTTCAAAAACCCAAATGGATCAAACACAAGCATGTACGGGTAATAAATCAACCATAAGGGAAACATAAAAATTTTGACTAACAAATCAATTTGGAAGCTAATGGCCTTTATCATCATGCCAGCTAAAGTTAAAAGAAGGCTTGTATGTGCTTGAAAGTTTTCACTCAAATTCAGTTCATCCCTAACTAAACCGTTCCCAGCATTATTATTTGCATCCGTCACGGTAGAACTTTCATCATTCTTTTCATTATTCTCTCCATAAGCAATATCTTTTGCACTCTCCAAGCTGTGTTTGAGCTCCACGGAATCTGAATTTTCGTTTTCCAAATTTTTCTCACATTCCTTAATTTTGCAAGAAAGCCTTATTTTTCCCTCTCTAGAGTTCAAAAAATTCTCCAAACTTGCCGGGGAGTTAAGCCTTGACAACTCCACTGAATCGCCACCGGACGACTTACGATGAGAGAGTGATCGCCGGCGGCGCAGACTCACCGGAGGCACGGTTTTATCCTCCGGCAACGCCTTAGGAATTGAAACTGATATTGACACGCCACCATCTGATTCGATTGGATCAGAAAAGGTTTCTTCACAATCACAGAATGGGAACTCATCGAGTGCGTTGTGGAATTCCTCTTCTTTGTCCTGGATATTCAACTTCGCGTCTTCCATCTCGAAACTTATTCAGCAATTGTGCGTTTAGAATGTTTAATCATGTGTATGCGAGCAAAGCAATCCAGTACATGAGAAGTGGAGTTAGGGCATGGTTAAGAATTCGCAAGCGGGGAAATTATAGCAGATCTGTCATTAAACGATTGTACCTCTTGACTTTAAGGGCGGATCATGAATCTTGCGGCTCCGACAATGCGAATTATGACACGACTAAAGCGTGAAGTAAATACCACGACTTTTAACAAGTTTGTTAAAACATGCGATTTTAAAAAGGAAAAGTTTAAAAACCAGCAAAAAATAAATCAAAATAATGGGCTAAAGAAGGCACAAGGGTGGCAGACCTCCAAACAAAAATTTAGAAGTGAAATTATTTAAAAAGAAACTATAAATTACAGCAAAAATAACTAAAAAAAATTCAAGACTTTGTGCATGTTTGGAAAAACTTTTAAAATGAAAGTCTATCTATAAAATGAACTTTTTAATATGAATTTTTTTATAAAATATTTATAAGTATTGTTAAGTGTTTGGTAAAAATGCATTATAAGGCTCATTTAGTAGAAGTGTAAAAAAATAAATTCAAAAGTCAAAATTTTACACTTTTTTCAAATGAACTTTTGGAACAGTGGCTTATTTTAAAAGTTCATTCAAAAGTAATTACCAAACACATAATTTTTTTATAAATAAATTTTTATATTTAAAAATTTATTTAGAATGAGTTTCCAATCGCCCTTTTTATCTTCCCTTTCTTCCTTCTCTATAAGAGAGCACCGTGAAATCTCATATCCAATTATGTTCATGGATATTTACCAGTTTAAATTGTAAAAACTGATTACATTTAAAGCTGCCAACATTGTTGATATCAACCAAATAATTTATTTCTTACATTCACTCAAAGAGTTTTTTCCTAGTATGTAACCTCACCCCAGTTTTCAATGTTACTGTTTGTAAATAGTGAATCACATTAGAAAGCCACTGATAGAATTGTATCATAAATGCATAACCATTCAGTTGTCTACATTACATCTGATGTAACTTCTGAGAAATCATTTGCAATGTACTTGAAAAATAGCAAAGACATGATGCAGAATTTGCCATAAATATGTAAAAAACTACAACAAATCTAGGAATAGGAATGTAAATGATGTGAGTTTAAATGATGGCTCAATCCAAACTCAAACTGCAGATTTTAAATAAATATGAATCGAATATTGAATTTTTTATTTTTCAAACTTAATCTAACTTAGATTGAACCCGTTTAATATTTTTTATTTTCAAAAAATATTTTATATCTTAATATATTTTTTTTTATGAGAAATATTTTTTTATAGTATTATTTTAAATAATATATAATTTTTTAATATTTTTAAAATTATAAAACAAGTTTAATAAAATTTAAATTTAAAACGAATCTTAATCTGATTTTAAAAAATTTAATGGGTCGAATTTCAAATTTAGATAAACCTAATTTAAACTCAACCAAACTTGTACCATTAAGTGTGAACAAAAATCTTTTACTCAATTATTAGAGTCTAGAAGTGTCAAAAAAAAAATGTAAAGTCCGAATATCTAATGTGAAATTTTGAATTGTATTAAAAGTTAAAACAACTCAACTTTAAAACCCTCAATTTCTTAGAAACTCCAAAAACGAGGCAAGATTTTAAAATAGAAGAATGTTAGCCCATTACTTTAGAAAATTTCAACAAATCAAAGTCAAAAGTCAGGGCACATGATTGAATCTAAAATATTGTCAATTTTTTTAAGTTAAAAATGATTTTTGAAATGAAAATATAGATGAGTTGTCATGTAAGCATTTCACATGTTTAACATATTTAATTTATGCATTATTAGTGCACTCTTAAATTAAGAAATTGTTAGCATGTGAGATGATTGCAATAATTTATACAAGATAAAAATTAGTACGAAAAACATATGTAGTTTTTATAAAAAAAAATATATTGACAATTAGGTATTATTGTCCAAAGCCGACTTGGGCATTTTTAAAATATGTTTATCCAAGAACCGCAATTTTAAAAGGAACGTAAAAAATTTAGCCGCCAGCCGTTTACTAAATAAAAAAATAAAAATAAATTGACGTTTAGATAGTTGATACTTATTTCTAAACTAGGGCTTTTAGCAGCCTACCTTGTGTGAAATTAAAAAAAGAAAAGAAAAAAGAAAACATGACTATTAACTTAATTAAGAATCTGATTAGAAATCTAGGGCTTTAAGCAAGAAAAAGAAATCCAACTTTGCAATGTCTATCATAAGTTTGTCACGTAGTTCCAGTTTCAAATGGTGGCCAACTGGCCATGATTAATCAATACTATCAATAGAATTTGCGTTTTTGGATTTTCACTTAAAGCCATGGTAGGCAGATTGAGAATATTTTGATAGGGTTCCAAGAAGATTTTCTTATAATTAATGTCACATGAGCTAAAAAGTTATAAATAAAATAGCTATCTAAATTCTACAAGACTTCTAATTATATATTACTAAAGTTAGGTAAAAAGATAAGGAAATTTGAAAATTTATGGAAATATTGTTGAAACTAGTTTTTTTTGGATTTTTTAAAATTTTATCATGCTGAAGATAATTAAGTCAATTTTTTTTAGTATTTTATAAATATCGAAATACTACTTCATTGGAAGCGTTTAATAAAATGAAAAATGGAAAAAAAGTTAAATAAAAAATCTATGTTTTTTTCTTATTTTAAAGTTGCATTTGAATCTTGAATTTTACTGAGAACTCTATTTGATTTTGAATGAAAAAATGAAAGGAACAAATTTATAGATATGATAATTAGAGGTATTTATATATTTACTCTATTTATTCTCTTTATTGTTACTAATATTTAATTACGTTACAAACGTATTAAGCTGATACACTTGTTTTATCTGAAAAGAAAATGCAGTAAAATTTAATTTCTTTTTTTTTTCTTCTTTTCCGTATATATAAACATAGATGCTCACTCTTTACATTGATCCCAACGTGCAAAACTAATGATAGTCTCGAGCAGTAATCTTGACATTATTGTGTCAGCCTTGTGAATAGCAGGGTTTTGAATTCTACTACTAGCATTGACCTTAGCTTTTAAGCCCTTAAGTCATAAAACTTTTTAATGCATGAAAAAGGTCAACCTGTGACGTTTTCAGCGCCAGTGTGAACATTAAAAAAATGTTCAATTATTTTCGTAGATGTGCAACTATTTTCGTCCTCAGTAATTGAAGGTACATGTGTGCTGAAAGCCTGAAACTTGTTCGTCTGAATTGTTCCGCTTGAGAGCGATTATTATAAATGAATTTTGTTTGAATTTTAAATTTTTATTTTTAAACATGCACCATCCAAAACTTGTCTTTTTTAATTTTGTTCATTACTTTTAATTATTATATATATTTATGTGATTTTTTTTAAAATATATATTTTTATAAAGTTTCATAATATTGTTTTTTAAAATATATATATATTTTTTAATATTTTAAAATAATCAAATAAATTTAGCGGTCTAATCTATCATATTTGCTTTCTGAGTAGATCCAGATCCAAATTTTAATTTTTTTTGACAAGTATCGATTAAACCCAATTTGCATCTCCACTAAAACTTCAAGCTTCAAAGCACATGCAAGTACAAGAAAAATTAGATATTCAAACATTCAATAAGGTAGTATTTAAATATTCCCGTTAATCTTCAAGTAATGCTAAGATTAACGGTATGTGCAGTGCCCCAGGAATCTAAGTCGAAATTGAATGGATATTCTAAATTTATTTTTAAACATATGATTGATATAATTTTGTGTTAAGAATATCTATTTTTAAAGAAATCATTATTCCTGAAACACATGAGTTAACTCATTCCCTCTCTTTCTCATGAGTTTAATTATTTTTAATTAGTAAGAAATGATATTTTATTTTTCTTTGACATATTTATCCTCCTAAAGTAAATAAAAATATTTGATAAATTTTAGGAATGACAACGGATCGTGTCAAATTCATCAAAATCCTACCCCTCAAAATCTTTATGGATCCGAATTTGAACTCACTCCAAATCCGAGAATTGGTTGGTTAGACCCATTAGACGTGATTTATAATTTTAAATATATCAAAAACATTTTTAAAAAAATTATATAATCACAATTTTCTAATCATAAGAAAATAATATTATCAATATATAGTTAATTATTTAATTTATATATACATGTTTTATTTTTTTTAAAAAATAAATTTTTTAAATATACTTCTTACTTTTATATTTAATTATTTATTAATTTTATATTAATATGTTAATTTATAAGAGTATCGTATTTATGTTTTTTTATGAGTATAAGATATATATATATAAATATACATCATATAAATACATATATAATAAAGAAAAAAATATATGCAACATTTTAAAAGTATCGGGTTTGGGTCGAATTCGAGTCTTAAAATTAAAATTTGAAACCCACCTCGATATCTATTTGTGATTTCAAAACTTGCCATAAACAAGACGGGTTTCGAACGATTTAAATTTTACTTGGACACATTATATATTTAATAAAATTGAATCAATAAAAAAAAAATATTTTTTTCTATTATCTTCTTCAACTCTTTGTCAATTGAGTCAATAAAAAAAAGAATATAAAGTAATTTTATGTATTGATTTTTTAATAAAAAAATATTTATATTATTATGAGATTTTATTTATATATATATTAACATCGACTAAAATCATAACAAACTCACTATGCACAATACATCAGATAATAAATATATTTTAAAAAATTTCTAGTGATGGGTAATTTAATCACCAAAAATAATTTTATTCAATTCCTATTATTTATTTCTAATTATCAATTATGAGATTGTAATCCATCAAATAATGATAATTTCATTACTTTTTCATTCATTGTAGATACCAAACATGAAAAATGTTATTATCATATCATTTATTTCCTATCATACCAATAAAAAGCTAATACTTTTTTTTAATCTTTTTATTTAACTTATGAAGTTCCAGTCCCATCATACCTTACATTGATTCCATTATGCAAATGATATACATAAGAAGACAATTGCTCTCAACCTAATACACACACCATCCACAATTAAAAATTAAAAAAAAAATTGTACTTACTTTTGTTAGTTAACTTAACAAAAAACTTATAAATTTTTGTCAAATAAAACTTATTAGGTGAAAATGCATTTATTTCAGCACTAAAATAATAATCCAAATAATAGTATAATCATATCTTTATGTGAGTGTGATAAGTCAAATCACGAGTCATCACTATAAAATTCCTTGTCTCATTAAATGTATTATTAGGTACGAAAGCTTAAGGCAGTAGAAAATTCTTGGGAATTATAGAATTGAAAATTCAAAATATGCAACTATAATTAAATAAAATTAAAAAGCCAGAGAGAGAGAGAGAGTGTGACTAGTACGGAAAACATAATCCCAAATCTACCAACGACTAGCTTTTGTATTCAACAAAACAATTGATTTTATTCGATCTTTTCCAATTAGACTGTTGTATTTTCTTGGGCTTTCTCTCTCTATCCACTTCATTTTTAGACCGACATAGAACGGCTTCACATTCATATGTACATACTGCTACTATATATACAAATTGCTGAACGGAATCTACGTTAGCACGCCACTCTCACGTTCAAACTGTAAAACTATACTTTAGTTAACTTTAGCCTCACTGTAGACTTACATGCTTGTGTATGTAAGGTTCTTAAATCTTGATGCTTGAGGATGCTTATCAGAAAAACTGTTGTTTCTTGGGTTCTTGCGGTTTGTTGTTTCGGGTTTTTGAGATTGTCTGAGTCGCAGGTGCCACAGGAAGAAGGTAAGAAACTGATTATCAACTCCTTTTTTTACGAGTGTGTGTTTTGGGCTGGTGGCCGGAAGCAAGATTGAATTGAGAACTTGTTTTCTTGATTAAAAAGAACAGACAAGAATTAACCAAGAAGCAAGATTGATTGAAAGACAAATTAAAGATTTGTAGTGATATCTTGAAAATCTCTTGTTTAGTTTTTGCAGTAACGCAGGAGACCGAGGAATTAATAGATAGTGAATTTGTGGGCTCTGGATCGAGAAAGAATTGTGTACTGTTAAGTAGTTTTCTTATTGGATATATCTATAAATATAAATAAATAAATAAATATATATATACATATATATGTAACAGTAATTTTCTCATTGCAAATAATATTAAGTACAATTTGAGTACATATACCCTCATCAAATAGTATCGAATCCTCGAATATGGGGCAGTTGCTTTCTTTGCCTTATCTTATGGCATACGTAATTCATTTTGTGATTTCTTTTGTTTTTGTCTGTAGTGGATGCTCTGCAACAAATTGCCGCCGAGATGGGTGCAACATTCTGGAGATTCAATGCTGATTTTTGTGAAGTTGAGATGGTTGGGGTTTCGCCTACTCCTCCAAGTGGCTCTGAGGGTTATGTCGAATGTAATTGCAACTACAACAACAACACCGTCTGCCATGTTACAAAAATGTATAGTTTCGATTTATTATCACTTACTATTATTCGGTCATCATCTTATATATAGTATTTAATAGATGTACAACTGTAGTTGAGATCTCCCTATAGACCTCGTACAATCTTAATATGACTCATCCCTCACCAGTTTGGCATCATCTCCAGCTTATATCAGTATCGTCTTCTTCATATTGTTATATCCTGAATAGGATTTTGTTGAAATTCTAATGTCTGAAAAAGATGGGCGGCATTCTTTATTTGTCAAGAAAGAAAATAATCTCAAAAGTGAATGAAGGCTTCATTAGGCATTCGATGAGAAAAGGATAATATTCATATCTTGTATTTCATATGGAATTCATGGTCTTCCATGATGGGGCCTTTTTTATGTCACCATGCCTTTTTATGGTAGAAGATACAAACTCAATGAGATTTTCCCCAGCATCGACAAGGAGCTGAATAATTTAATTTGATGTTCAACTTATTGCAGTGTGATCAAGAGCTATAATCTTCCTGGAATTCTTCCACCTGATATTGTGAAGCTTCCATACCTCGAATATATGTAAGAGCCCCTTCCAATACCAGCATGACACCAAAGTTTAGTGGCTTATGCTGTCTTTCATGTTTAAGCATATGGGCAGACATAATTTACCAAATTTGATGAATATTCCGTATATTTTCAGTGATTTTGCCTACAACCTCCTCAGCGGTACAATTCCAAAAGAATGGGCTTCAACACAGTTGAATTTTATGTATGGTTTATATTACACATGTGAGTTAGCTGTAATACATTCTTGTTTATCCTATCATCAACAATGCTGCCTGAATTTCTATGCAGCTCTGTCCTTGTAAACCGTTTATCAGGAGAAATACCGAAGGAATTGGGAAACATTACTAGCCTTACATACCTGTACGTCATCAGCTTAATCTTCTATTTTTGTATACTGACATGGATTTGGTGACTGAAGGTGGTAATTAAATGAAACTTATCAAGAGTTATGCCATAATGATCTTATTGAAAGCAGTTTAAATATCATTGCTTTCTGATTTCTCATGAAAATCATGGTTAAGTACTGAACCAAAACAAGGAAGAAGTTAAAAAACAGGAACCAACCAAGCTGGATTTGTGGTTTACATCAAATCAGTGCTCTTACCATTCTTATCCATGTTTTTTCCATGTTTTGGCGTATTTCTTCAAAGAAAACAATTAATAATGTGTCTTATTCTGCACTATTATGAGCTTTGATCAGGAATCTCGAGGCAAACCAATTTTCAGGTGCTATTCCTCCTGACATTGGGAAGTTGATAAATTTGAAGACTCTGTGAGATCTCATGTTTCTAATATGCCATATATTTACTTTTTAAACTAGAAATATGATGTTTAAAACCACAACTGACTATTTCAGTATGCTGCACTGTTGATTGAATCACAGGATATTGTCCTCCAACCAACTAATGGGGGAATTGCCAACATCATTTTCAGATCTGGCAAACTTGAATGACTTGTGAGCACTAATACAATCTTCTTCAATTTAATTTTTTGGAATTCTCTGGTATGCTTAACAGTTTCCTTTCGCATTACAGTAGGATAAATGATAACAACTTAAGTGGACGAATACCTGACTTTATTCAGAACTGGAAACAGCTTATTAAATTGTAAGATCTCTATGTACCCTAACATGCAGATGTATTATAGATAATTTTCTCTTAGTATTCTTGTTCTAACATTTTTTTGGTGTTAAATGAAGAGAAATGTTTGCAAGTGGACTGGAGGGGCCCATTCCCTTAAACGTCTCTCTTCTAAATATGTTACAAGATTTGTGAGTACACAACATTCATAAGTTTGGCCCTCACCTATTATTTCCCTCCTTCAGTATTTCTGTACCAGTTAACTTTAAAGGATCATCTGATGGAGTTTCTATATACAGGAGAATTAGTGACCTAAAAGGGTCGGCCCAGGAATTTCCGGTGCTGAGGAGCACTACAGCCCTAGTAACACTGTATGTTGAGTAACACTGCATATTGAAATGCTTCCTGGTTATTCCTATTGTCTATAAACTACTAAGATGATTCATTCTTGGATATAGGATATTGAGAAACTGTAACATTACAGGAGAAATCCCTGCATATATTTGGAGGCTTAGAGTTCTGCAAATGTTGTGAGTAACCTGATCACTATTAAGAATAAACATGGAAATTCTTAAGTTGCTCGATTGGATGGTTGTTTATTGTCTGAATGATGTTCAACGTTCTTTTCCTTCATTCTAATTATTTTTATCAAATATTTGACAGCTGATTTGCATATCTTTTAGTGCTTCTTGCAATTGACATGTACTGTAATTTGTCCAAAAATGTGAAGTGTTGGGAAAAGGCTCTTGTTAGCTTATGCTCGAGGCCTTTGGCCAAATATATTGAGGCTTCAAGTGTTTGACTATGGCTCTAATGCTTTTTCAGTAGGAAATGTCATAGATATAGACTAGAAATCCGTTTGATGACGAGCAAACATCAATCAACCCCACTGATGTATCATAACAGGTTCTCTCATGAAGTTCATAGTCGTAGTTAGCAGTGGCACGGAGGTTTACTCACTCCACAGAGCGATTTTAAAAGTGCACTCTCTTTAGGTTTTAGTTGTGGTAATAATTTTAAAAGTTGGGATTTTAATTAAGTTGAGATCTGGCCCAATCTAAGCATTTATTGCATATTTTACTCTGTATTCAATGATAGTTATGCATATGAGAAGCAAGCTTGTTGATGATATTCCCTGCATCTCATTTAATTTAAACCCTTTTGTATAACGGAATGGTGGTAGTTAGTATTGATTTTTTGTTTTTTAAGTTTTGTAGCGTAAATGTATGTATGGTAAACTATGAGTAACATACACTTGAAGCATCTATAATTAAATCATTTGCAAAATATTTGCTAGAAGAACTGGCAATTACCTTTTGCCTAGTCAAAGAGGATATTCATTGTACAGTGATGTGAGTACTTCTATTAAATATTTTATGTTTCTTTCAGCACTTGTTCTATATTAATGATGAGTAACATGTAAAGAAATTTGAAATTTATGTAACAATTTATGGACTTGATCTTGTCATTTATCTTTGCAGTGGCTCCAATTCTGAATAGAAATAGAACTTCATATTTCATAAATGAGGGAAATTGTGGTGTTCATTATCTTAATTTTAATATGTTCTTTAAAGGGCTAAGATCTGCTAGGATTGGAACTTAGTCGATGGTGACGGAGGAAGTTTATCCTCTTTGGGATTACTATAATGTTTTTCCCCTTGGAATTTAGTACTATTCATACCTGAATTTTTTGGAAGTCCTGCTTTATCTTATCAAATACTATATGTTATCTTATCAAGTCCTGCTTTATTTTAATTTATTTGGAATTTGATTGGAGAGAGGGATTTTGGTTATATCATGTCACCTTACTGGGACTTTAACTGCATGTTTTGATCATATTACTTCCGGCACCATATTCTCTCCTTCCATCATGATTTTCTTTAAAGAAGAAAAAGGTGTATGTAAGTATCTATGATAAGTGACTTTCTACTTATTGACTATATTTGTTGTTCTATGATATTGACAGGGATGTCAGTTTCAATAGGTTAGTGGGGGAGATCCCAGATCACATTGCGAGAAATCTGAAACTTGTGTGAGTGCAAATTCTCAATATTTTCACTTCATTAGGTTTGGTTCGTTTGCAAATAATCTGTTGGAATATGAGATTTTTATGACAAGTCAAGCTCATCTTCTCTTACTGTCCGCTTTCTCCCCCTCCCTTTTTGATTTGCATAATTCTCTCCTAGATTCCTGGAGCTTTTGTTAAGCTTCTTGTCGTCTGCCAGTTTTTCAATCTGAAAGAATGATAGTTGTGCCTTCTTGATAAGCCTACATGTCATACTTACTACATGGTATTCCTGTAAACAGGTTTTTGACTGGCAACATGCTGAGTGGAAGGATACCTGATACAATCTTGAAGGATGGAAGCAATGTGTATGTTCTATATCTGTAAAACGCACTGGGACATTTTGTTTTCATCTTGTTTGCAACTCGTTTCTTCTTCTTCTCTGTTTTTTTTTGGTCTACTTATCATTATTGTTATTTTCTGTTTGGAGTTTGATATGCAAACTAATTGTTTCACACGCAACCTCCTATTGGCACAAAGTTAAGAAAATTCACTTTTGTGCTCAACAACTCACCTCCACTGTTTCAAAAATTTAAAACTCAATCTCCACTTTCTACCATATCTTCTAATTGAGTTTGTAAATATGTGAATTACCTCTAAATGTGCGAGTTTTGGAATCTAAACAATGTGTATTTCAATTTCTGAGAGCTAATATTTCTGGAGAGCCATCCAAAAAACAGAATATGGGAGAATACCAACATCAGCGGTGCTTATTTAAATAATATTGTGGCGTCACTGCAAAAGAATATACTCAATTCTGTTTCTGCATGAATGGGCATGGGCAAACTCTGAAAAGTAACTTTAACTTTGTCATCCTCACAACTTGGAAGATGCTCTTTATGGCGCTCTTGTTATTTAGATAATCCAGATAATAACATCTAGCTTTACTGATTCTGTGCAGTGATCTTTCCTACAACAATTTTACTTTGCAAGGCTCTGATGAACCTGCTTGTCAACCAAACATGTCAGAAAAGCCATTAAATTTCCCCTATTATACTGCAGTTAACTTTCAGTTTTGTGATATCGACAATAACTTGTTGCTGTATTTTTCCTGTAGCAGGAATCGAAATGTAAACTTGTTCAAAGGTTCATCTACAATGAACACACTGTAAGATGCACTTTTTTCTTTCTGCTTTTAATAGAATACTTATATGGCCAATAGTGAAGAGAGCTAGTTAGTAATATACTCAAGTGCATTTCTCATGCTAACTGCTCTTGTTCTTAACCTTCAACAGACAACGAATCCTTCCGTGTACTAAGAATGTAGTCTGCCCTAACTGTAAGTATTCTATCCTTTTCTTCCTTTGAAAACTTAAGTAGAAGTATCTTTGTGAAGTGTTGATATCTGTTTTTTCTTTATCACTTCTGCCTTTTATCTCTTTTGCTATACTGTACACAATTTTAAATCTTAATAGAAACATCAAACGCACTCAGCATGAATAGATCTTTCACATTATGTCAAGATTATGAAACTGAAGGTTACTTTGTGTTCTTCTTCCAGTACAGATTCAATGCTACTCATCTTCTTGTTCAAATGATTTTCAATATGCACTGAAAACTTCTGGGGCAATCTTGCTTAGAGAACTCCTATCTTGACCTGAACCCAGACTCTTGCTGCACCTAATCTTTTTAACAAAACACCCTAGATGGTATACCTTTGAGGTTTATTCTGCTAAGCAACAAGAGTACTCTGTGAGACTCCTTAACATTTTCGTAATTAAGTTTGTAAAAGTTCCTTTTTCTTTCAGTTGATTTTAATGTTCTGTAGCTTCTCTGTTACTCTATATATTTTGTGAAGACTTTAAGAGCTTGAATTTGTGATCAAGAATGTTATGTTTGCCTCTAGCAGATAAATGTTCTTTACATGTTAATTGTGGTGGAGATGATTTGAATATCAAAGAAAGCAACAAAAAAGTTATATATGAAGGAGATGCTGGAGGTGATTCTGCGAGATATTTAAGTGGTAACAACTGGGGCTTTACTAGCACCGGTGACTTCATAGATGAACCTAATTACCAAAATTCACGTTCTATCAGAATTACACCGACGACGAATCTCTCTGACTTGTACAGCACGGCACGAGTTAGCCCTCTTTCACTTACATATTTCCATTATTGCTTGGAGAATGGAAGTTATAATGTGAGCCTGCACTTTGCCGAAATACTGTTCACAAATGACAGTACATATAACAGTCTTGGAAGGCGGATGTTTGATATATACATCCAGGTTGGTTCGATATGAATAGAACTCAGTCTATTACCAAGGCACTTTATTGCTTTTCTGATCCTGTTTCTGCATCAGGAGAAATTAGTTTGGGAAGATTTTAACATTGAAGATGAGGCTCATGGAGTTCGAAGGCCTGTGGTTAGATATTTTAATGTCACAGTGACTGATAGTACATTGGAGATCCGGTTTTATTGGGCTGGTAAAGGGACTACACGAATCCCCAACAGAGGAGATTATGGTTCTCTTATATCAGCTATTTCAGTCAACCCAAGTGAGCACTTCCAGTGGTTTTGTTTTTGTTGCATCATTTTCTAGCTTCTTAATTTTAAAACTTGATATCACATTAATAAATGCAAATTTCTTCTGTAATGTGAAACATAACGGATAATATTCTAGTGGTAAAAATGAAATTGCACTCTTATAATCTTGTCTTGAGATGTCCCACTTTCTATAGTCTTCTATAGTTGTAACACAGCAACTATCGATGCAACATCAGAATTAACATTTTTTCTTGGCTGCAATTTGGTTGTTGGTTGTTCTCTTATGTGCTCTTAGGCAGATAATTATCCGTAATCATGCTACAGCATATGTTGATAAGAAATGATGATCAGCCTTTTTCCTGGTTGAAAACTTGAAATTCGATTGTCTTCTGACCTACTAATAAATTATGAGTCTAATGGTGCAGTCTCCAGTAGCTATCAGACATTGTTAATTACATAGAGTACTTGTCAAAGTTGTTCTTCTCAGAGTTGTACAAAGGTCAAGGTTCTGTGATGGTCATATTGTATACCAGCCGTAGGTTGTATTGGATTGCTCACATCTGAAGATATATGATATGAAGGTCTCCTTGCTTACACTGAGACATCATTCTTTATTGAGTAAACAAACTTGAAATAACAAATGAATCTTGAAGTTGCTCTTAATACATAACGCCATCATTTTCCTTTCACAACGCCTTCTAACTTAGTTAAGTTGCAGTTTATTTAATAAAAATGTCAATATATCAAATATGCCTCAATATTTCATTTGAAATTCTGTTGTAATATGTGTTAAAATGCATCTCAAAACATTGGAGGGAGACCAGAGACATTGACTATGTTCTTAAAGCAGTTAACAACGACTGTTTTAGAGTTACTCTCAGCAATTGCATCATGTAAGCTAAGTTTTCAGCGGAAGACTTGTTGCCTGAGGAGTCTGCTATACAATAAGAGTTGTTGTTGGCGACCTCTTGCCTTCTTTACCTGTGATTTTGTTTGTGCAAATGTCATGATGTCTTAGTTGCATTCGGTTTATTCAGCTTACATATGATATAAGAATGGCAGCTCACCTTGCCTATAACCTACTAGTATCAGATAAATTTCTGTAAAGCTGATCTTTGTGTTCCCCAAAAGATCTTATCTATTTGTCTATTTTTCCATGCAGATTTTAGAGTTTGTTCAGATGGCAACAAGAAGAATGTAACTGCTTATATAGTAGCTGCAGTTTTGGCAGTGTGTGTTATTTTCTTGATATTGGGCATCCTTTGGTGGAAAGGTTTCTTAAAAGGCAGAAAACAAGCTGGAAAAGGTATGTTACTGAATTTCTTTGGAGAAAAATACAAATCTTGATTCATAAGTTATCATCCCTTGCACGAAAGCCATGCTATCATAGTAGGCAACTATTTTAATCACGTCATACATTTTTAGGTCAAAAACTTGGCAATTATTTTTAACATGCATTGGTGCATGCAAGTTTTGTGACACCACAGTGATGATGCATATGCCTAGTGGTTAAGCATAGGACAATTTAAGTACAAAGACATGAAAATATATCGACTTGACTCCATCATCGGACTAAGATACTCTAATGATTCACACAACTTTCAGATTTTCAATGCAAGCAAATGTTCTTGGAAACTGTAATATTTTATTTTGTGCCTTTTGTTTGACCGTTCCTTGCATTTCGTATGATATTATGTGTGCTGGACTTTTGGTCATCTTTTCCAGATTTTCTTCACTTATAGACATATTATCTAGTGCTGATGTTTTCAGTGAGGAAAAAGAAAAGCCTTTTGTTGATACCTTGTTGTCGCCTTGTTTTTTGAGAGGTCAAATGGCTTGCTTTCTTCATTTGTCTTTGAGAACATCGGTAACATTTGCCATATTATTGTTGTTAATCTAGTCAAATTTGAATTTGAACGGAACTCTTGGATACAACAAATATATGTCGTGTGCCTGATGGCAGTATAATTATTCTGCGCATTCAGACATTCTTTCAAGATCTCTGCTCACTGATAAAGAAAATGAGTTCAATAAGGTCTAAATGATACAAAGTACTATATCTCTGCGATCTAAAATGTGAATGGAGTTGCAAGTAAATGTTCATTTTGTGCTTTTCTGGACAGATTTTGAAGGTCTAGAATTGCAAACAGTTGCTTTTACTCTGAAACAAATTAGAGCTGCTACTAACAACTTTGATGCTACAAACAAGATTGGAGAAGGTGGTTTTGGTTCGGTATACAAGGTGCTATTTTGCTGAAAAAATGCTTATTCTATGTTCCTTTTTTGTGATCCTATTTTCTGATGCACAAACTGGTGCAGGGTCTACTACCTGATGGTACTGTAATTGCTGTAAAGCAGCTCTCGTCTAGATCAAGACAAGGAAACCGTGAATTTTTAAATGAGATTGGCATGATTTCTTGTTTACAACACCCAAATCTTGTGAAGCTGTACGGATGCTGTATTGAAGGAGATCAATTGCTAGTGGTATATGAGTATATGGAAAACAATAGCCTTGCCCGTGTTTTGTTTGGTAAATTTTGCTTATTCCTAAATCTTTGTTGGTATATTATATTTGTGCCCTGTTCACTCGATGACAACAGCTGGCTGCTGGATCATTCTCCAGACTCAAAGGGAAGCCAGTTGATGCTAGACTGGCCAACAAGGTTCCGGATCTGTATTGGAATTGCAAGAGGATTAGCTTTTCTCCATGAGGAATCAAGACTGAAAATTGTCCATCGTGACATTAAAGCCACTAATGTGCTTCTAGATAAAGATCTTAATCCTAAAATATCAGATTTTGGATTGGCTAGGCTTAATGAAGATGAGAAGACACATATTAGCACCAAAATTGCCGGAACAATGTTAGTTCATCTCATTATATGGGGATATTAGTCAGAAATGCTCTTAAACCTTTTGACTTGACTTCTCACTACAATAATGTGCTCTTTCATCTTGATTGCAGAGGATATATGGCACCTGAATATGCACTATGGGGTTATCTGACTGACAAAGCAGATGTTTACAGCTTTGGAGTTGTAATTTTGGAAATTGTCAGTGGCAAAAGCAACAATAACTACATGCCAAGTCACAATTTCGTTTGCCTTCTGGACTGGGTACTAAAAGCTTTCTTCACCTCTCTTTTGTTTTTATTTTATCCTGTGAATGGGTTCTGAAACTGCACATTTGCTTGATAACCTGAAAATTCTAGCAAACTGTTCTTTCCCATAGAAGTTACAACCATGAACACTATATTGCAGGCTAGTCACTTGCAAGAAAGTAAAAACATAGATGAACTCATTGATGAGAGGTTGGGTCCTCACGTCAACAGAGAGGAAATAGAAAGGATGGTGAAAGTAGCACTCCTCTGCACAAATGCAACTCCATCTGTCAGGCCTACAATGTCTGAGGTAGTGCAAATGCTTGAAGAGAAAATGGCCATTCCAGATGTAATCCCTGAGGGAAGCACATATACTACTGACGTGAGGTTCAAAGCCATGAAAGACTTCCACCAAGAGAGGCAAAAGCAAAGCTCTGCTTGGAGTCAATCCCAGAATTCAACAACGATACGAACAGATGCCGCTTATTCTTCATCGACCTCTGGTTTTAATGAAATCAGTAGAGATACGATATCATATCAATGAGTCGTGATATTAATTTGGCTATAAGTAGTGCAACTACATTTTTTGTAGTGGAATTCCCACCTATTGTAAATTTGTAAATTTTTTGGCTGGGAGAATTTTATTGTAGGAAGTGCCCATATTTTTGTTCTTCTCTTTGCTTGTTCAGGAGAAAATTTATGTCCATATGTTGCAAGAAAACACATGCATTCCTGGTGCAGAAATGAGAAACCTGTTGTTACTTGGAAGCTTAATGCGTGGCAGGTAAAGACTTTGTAAATCTTTCAAATGCACGTTTTTTTCCCCTTTGCATTGAGATAACTTAGATCTTACACATTTTGCATGTCTATCCCTCAAATGTGAATGACAATCCCAAAAATAATCCACTTATGTTCAACTGATGCTATATCTGCAATTTTCGTTGATGGGGAGTGTAAACCAGGCCTGGAAGAAATTATACTTGGTAATTAAATTTAAAATGTGACACAAAAAAAAATTATTTAAATTTATAAGTTATAAATACCTAGTGATATTTATTTTTATTTTATAAATTGCATATATTAAGAGATATTTGTAAAATAAATATAAAGGGGGTATTTGTAATAGTTCAAGGGTTATTTGTAATTTAAGAAAATAATTGAATTTTTTTATAATTAGGTTAAACAGAGGTAGTTTGTGTAATTTACTTTTTTTTCACTAACAAAAAAACTTTAATTGTTTTTGTGCCCTCTTAAATTTTGGTACACATTTTTCGTTGTATTCATTTACAAATATTGTAATTACTAAATTGAAATATGTGAATCGTTTTCATATATTACCAATTTTACTCAATTATCAAATGCATTTTTACCAATATTATTCATTCTTTAACCAGAAATATTGCCAGTTTGCACCTATCCTTTTCCGTCCATGGACGAGCGTTTACGAGTTTTGCCTTACTTATCTCGCCTTACAACTTTCTTTCTCCTTTTTCCTCCTCCATTTGTTATTTATCTAGTATTTTAGAAGTATGGATTCATCAACTTGTTTCTTCACTTTGTGTAATGATAATTGTACCTTCTATTGATTAGTTGGTTATTATTTTACAACAGGCTTCTAAAATTCCCAATTATGTATTTAATGAGGATAATTACATAAAGTACCTCATAGTACAAATAATTAATGTTGAAAAAATCTTGTTTATTCCGATTGTATAATGATAACTGTACCATCTATAAATTGGCTGGTTGCTTATTTATCATTGGCTTCTAAACTTCCAATAATAATATGAACTTAATGAGGATAATTAAATAAAGTACCTCATAGTACAAATAATTAATAGTTGAGTAATCAATTGTTATTTAATTTACAATAGGCTTCAAAACTTTTATTCATAATTATGAACTCACGGAGGATAATTAAATAATGTATCTAATAGTTCAACTAATGGTTGAATAAAACTATGTTAATCTCGATCTCCAAGAAGAGGAAAATACTTGCTTATATTAGGAGCACTAAACATTGAGAATTATGTTATATAAAATATAGATGTCATATGTCTCGTAATTCACACCATTTCCTGTGTAGTGTATATGTTCTGAGCAAAATTTGTGATATTATGGAATTAGAATTAATTTCCTGAATTGCATAATGAAATTAAAGAAGATAATAGATAGATTGATGGAAGAGACGAAATAATCCATCCAAAGACATACTCAAAATCGTTTCTCATTTATATGAATTAACTTTTTTTTTAATTTTCTCATAGATTCACTTATTCGAAAAAAACATTCCATCTAAAAATACACGATACATTTCATATAGGATAAAAATCACCATCATCTACCATATAGGATTTTAGTTTAACGATTTAGAATAACTTAATATGTCAATGATTTTTCTTGGTTGCATTAAATTGTGGGGTTGTCGTTATAAGTTTTGATCGATATATTATATTTTTAATACGAGCCTTCGTCGTCGTTTGATAAAATCACAAACACATTTACTATCAGTACAATAATTTATAATGATGTCCTTACATGCAACGCTCTTACATTATAGCGGGAAAAGATAGATTTTCTTGATTCTAGTTTGTTACTATAAATAGAAACTACCTTCACGCGTTTTTACTGCGTAGCAGTAATTTCTTGGCAAATTCAGTGTCGGTGCGGAGACAGTCTTGATTTCAAGATTTGGCAATTTCCTCCTTTTACAGTGTCCGCTCTGACTGTACAACTGCTGGGATCATTCTAATTAACAAAATAAAGGTGGGCCATTGCCGAGTTACTAATTCTCCAGAGCACCGTTAATGGCGATTTTTTCAGAGTTTGCATGGGAACCCATTAAATTAGCATGCTGCAGTATTATCAAGTTGGTTGAAGACAACGGCGGTACAAAAAGTCAGACTCATGCTGGTTGTCCTCTCTTATTATGGTATGAATTCAAAAGTTGTTCTTAAATTTGGTAAATTTGTGCAGAAATCTTGAAATCTTGATTCAAGAGTCAATAATGGACTCAAAGTTATTATACTGAAATATCTTCTAATGGGGATAAGACCAACCTCAAGATTGTGTTTGCATGTCAAAGAATGATCAGCGTACTGAAAACGCATTTATGATTTTTTATTTTTTTTTGGTTGGTGCTAATCTTGCTTTCTTGCAGTGTGAAAGTATGAAAAAGTCGGAGAGAGGGCCCAAGGTTGCATAGACTTTGATTTCAGGCCACTACTGATAGTAAACGCTACAGATTTCTCTGCCCCCCTATTAATTGTATGACTCTATTTGATGCTTTGATGGAGATTTTAACTTAATTGTAGTAGGACTAGCATAAGTGGTAGGCAATGTGGTGCAAAGTTATGTGGCTTTGGAAGGAAGTATTCTATAAAATTGCAAACAGTTCACGTGATACAATTCAGATCTGGAGGCCTTTAAGTATTGTGTTTTTGCCAAATTTCTAATCAGATCCTTTTCATTCTACCTAGAAACTTAATGATACAACTCATCAGATTTAAAGCATATTGAATTAGTATTTAATACATGTTGTCTTAATTTTTTTTTGGAGGATGAGGCAGTTGGGGGTGGTGGGGTGGGGGTTGGGGTAGAGGAGAGGATTATCTCACTTCTAACTTTAATATGTTACATAACAGATATCACATAGCACCAAGGTGTTATGAACTATATGGGAAGGAGCAATTAACATAAACGGTAGTCACTAACACCTGAGTATCAGCCAAATTAAACTTGAGAATTGGCTGTGTTTATGAATATATGAAAATATTTGATTCTCAAATTTTGGAAAATAAGCGAAGGCTACTCTAAACTGAGTGTCTAGCCTAGTAAAAAAACCACAAATATATTCTAGGGGTAAATGTTTTTGTGGAAAAATAATAAAATCAATTTAGACATGTTGGAATTATGGGCATATCATTGAAGGTACCACCTTGTTCAAAGTCACACCACCTGCCTAAAGTTATTAACTGAATGTCTCATCCTCAGTATATATACCGACTCCACCATGAATATGTCAGCCTAATGAATTTCATATTAAGGGAAAATGCCAACAGTTCATATCTCAGAAACCTTTCACACTTTCATGTACACCTTGACAATATTTCTTTGCCTGGAAGCCAAAATTATTTTAGCACAGAACGGCCATCTACTTGAGGAGGAAAGTAAGGTTCTTTTTTCTTGTTTTTAGTTGGACTATTTTATCTATTTTGTTCATGAGTATAGTCTGTTGTTGTAATGCTCTATAAAACTTTTGAGTTCTGAACTCATCCCAAAGTGAGTCTGATGGCTGGGGAAATATATTTCTGCGTAAACTTTAACCTGTTTTGAAACAATACCTCTGTTCAACTTGCATCCATTCATCTTTCAATGTTAGTGATGAATCTGATCCTGCAGAGAATGCTCTTCGTGAAATAGCTGATCAGTTGGGCAAAAAGGATTGGGACTTCAGCCTAAATCCTTGTGATGGGCACCCAAACTGGAACACTACGAAAAGGAAGGACATGCCAACGTACAATAATTCTGTCATTTGTAATTGTTCTTACCCTGATGCAGTATGTCATGTAGAAAGCATGTAAGTTTTCTTGCTTAAGAAAATTTTCATTCATTTTTAGTGTTGAATTGGCCTAGAAGTACTCAGTTTTGGCTGTTAAACTCTATGCAATCACGACTGAAAATTATAGAGTATGTTGTCTGCTGCTGTTTTGACTTTGAAGTAGCTAAAGATGGGACTCTTTACTGTCTGATTTTGTTATTTGGAATTTTTTATGATCCTTTTCTGCTAGCTCCACAATAATCATATCTTTAGTGGGAATAGTAAAGTAATTCAATCTTATATCATTTGAGCCAATGAGGTTATAACTTAACTGGAGTTTGAACTTCACAATCTTCAAGTGGTGAAGTTGTCCAGTATATTTCAATGTCTGCACCATATTCTGTGTCAGCAATACTCTTAACATATGCATTTGAAATCTTCAACAAGTTAAAATTTCCCCCCGAGTTTAGCTTAGCATAATACTACCATGTAATTCTCTTAAGATAGCATTTGAAATCTGCGACAAGTTTAAATTTTCCCCAAGTTTATTTTAGCATAATACTCATTTGACCATGTCAATGCTTCAAGCTTCAAAGTAAAACCAAATATAAAACAGTGTTAATTTTGTAATAATTTCTGATATCAACCACTCAGTTGTTGTGCTTTAAAGATCTTACACCATGATAATTGATCCTTATGTTTTCCCATGACAGCGAAGCAGACTTTGGGTTGATATCTTGCTTGATTTCTGTCATTCCATGAACTTTATTTTTTCTCTTTCCAAAAAATGAAAATAGACATTTCTTTCTGTAAACACATACCTCTTATGTGATTCCATGTCAAAAATCTTCTCTTTTGTCGTGTTTCTAGCTTTCATCTATGGTTTTTGGTGTATGCTTTACTGATAAAACCTCTGTTTCCTTGACAACAGATTTCTGAAAGGACAGGATTTAGCAGGTGTCCTCCCACCCTCCCTGGCAAAGCTACCCTACCTTAAGACAATGTATCAAGAAATTCAGTTTTTATGCTTATCTCTACGTAAGATAACTATATCTCAGTTCCTGATGAAGACATATCTATTGGTTGCAGTGACCTCACTCGCAACTACCTCAGTGGTACTATCCCCCCGGAATGGGCATCTACCAAATTGGAATACATGTGAGCTCCACCTGCAACTTAATCTTGGGCAATATTTTTACTATGTCGCATTCTTAGTTTCATCAAGAGTGAAGCTTCTGCAGGTCTGTTATTGTAAACCGCTTATCTGGGCCCATACCAAAATACTTGGGAAACATTACTACACTTGTATATATGTGAGTTAGACTCTCTCTCTGTCTGTCTCTCTCTCTCCCTTTCTTATAGTAGGCACAATGAGTAGACTCTGTGTGTGTGTGTGTGTCTCTCCCTCTCTTATAGTAAGCACAAGGACGCTATATATGTCACAGATGTTTAGTTCAAGATTCGATTGATATCTTTTGATGGAATGTTTGTCTAACTTTGAAGAATATTAAATTTTCAGGAGCCTGGAGAGCAACCTGTTTAATGGGGCGGTTCCAGCAGAGCTGGGGAACCTGACCAACTTAGAGAACCTGTTAGACCTTTTTGACAACTTATGCGATTTGATTAACTGATTGAGAGTTGAGTCTTAATTTATATCCACAGTAATGTAATACCTATCTTCTTTTTGGCTAATGCAGCATTCTCAGTGCTAATAATCTCACAGGTGAGTTGCCTATGGAACTAAATAATCTCAAGAAGCTGACAGAACTGTAAGTATATTAGTGCAATTTTTGACATGAGAAAATGCAATGATTTTCTATTAGTTTTATTGTTAATCATTCTCTGGGAGCAATGCAGTAGGCTTAGCAGCAATCACTTTACTGGAAAAATACCTAGTTTCCAGAGTTGGACAAACCTCCAAAAGTTGTAAGTCCTATTCAGACATATTTCCATAATGCAAAATTTATGTTTTCTGCCTTATTTATATGCATTACCAACAGAGAGTTACAGGCCAGTGGTTTTGAAGGACCAATACCTTCTAGCATTTCGGTCTTGAAGAATTTAACTGAACTGTGAGTTGTTTACCTTTTCAGATCACGCATGAAATGTCTTTGAATTCATTTAAAATTATTTTTATGTAAATTAACATAGCTAGTGATGATGAATTGCTGTTAATGTGATATCTGTGCAGAAGGATCAGTGACTTGAATGGAGGAGCTTCAAAGTTTCCACAGTTAAGAGACATGATAAGCATGAAAAAGTTGTGAGTAAAAGTCTACATTTAAAACCATCTGGAGAGTTTGATAATTCTTTTTTTGGGAAACATTTAATTGAAAAAAATGCTTGAGGTTGCAGGATGTTAAGGAGCTGCAATATATCAGGGAAAATTCAAAATGACTTGGCAAATATGCCAGCTCTGCAGACTCTGTAACCCTTGATCCTAGTCCCTTTTTCTTTATTTTTCTTCTTATGTTCTAGTTTATTCAATTTTGTGTGGACGAATTGCATGTCATTTTACTTATAATGCACTGCTTGCATTCAATGTTCTTTGGTTTAGTTTTTTTTTAATTATAAATATTGAGTCTTCATCAAACGTTTTTGTATAAAAAGTTTGAGACCATCCCACAAATTTTTCTCTTCTCAGAATCTGGAACTCCCACCCTCCCTTTTGTCTCTCTTTTTCTCCACAAAACTAGAAATTTGTCCAATATTATCTTGTCCCAGCACGAGAGAAAAATTGAATGCCCTGCAAATGTAGTGTTATTGTGCTTATTTTGGTCTTGAAACTCATGATAATAGTTCAAGTCTCATGCTCATAAAAATTGGTTTGGTGGGAGTTGAATGGCATGGGAAGGCTTTGTTTTGAACTGAAAATATAACTTGGTTATTGTATGATCCCCCCATTTAGCATTTGCAGATTATTTTGTAAGAGTGAGAATCTCTTATACTCTAACCAATCTGATGAACACATTCAAGAGAACGAAGAAATAGAATGAGTAATTAAAAATTGGATTAATCAACACTATAATCTTGTTTATTGAACTGTTCTTCCATAGTCGTCTGAGCTTTTTTTTCTTTCTTTTTGTATTTTCACTTATCAAAATTATATTTCCCTCTGGTTTGTTCCTCTGAATTTTCCATTTCACATTGTTCTGAAGTTTGATTGTTAGATAAACCTATTATGTATTGGCAGGGATCTGAGTTTCAACAAGTTGGAAGGGGAGATTCCAAATCTTGAAGGTCTGTCAAAGCTGGAGACCATGTATGTAACTAAACACTATTCAGTCTATTCTCATGATTTACAGGAGGTATTGGTCTTTCATTAATTTCTACAAAACCAAGCATGGGTATTGGCCATGCATGTATGTCCAGTTTGTCACTGAACCTCCTCTGTCGATAAATTAAACATCACTTCATTATAAATTTCACCTTGCGCTACTGTATGCATTATCATGATAGATATGTGCCTAAATTTGCTAAATATATAGTTTTGAGTATGTTTGATTTTGTTGTAATGGTTAGGTATCTGACTGGTAACTTTCTCTCTGGGCCAATTCAAGAATGGATCAGGAAGAGAGATATTAAACAGTATGTCATTTTTTGTTTCCTGTAGCTTCCTATATGGTGAATTATTCCTATAATTTAGTGGGTCACCATAGTTCTGTCAGACGTAATTATACCTGTATTTTATTCACATTTTTTCCTCTTTACTTCTTTATCAGACTATATTTTTAATTTCTGGCTTTTCTATAGTGTTAGCTGTACACCTTATTTGTTACCTAGCTGCACTAGGAAGCTTCAGGAAACCTGATGGTACAAGGACTTAAAGAGAGAATTATTAAATGTCAAACCTTGGGCCAGGCTATAAAAGACAACTATTACATGAAAACCTAATTAAGGTATAAGATATGAACTGCTAACAGATGTAAGGGTAGGTTGTTTGCAAGAGCGCAGAGGTGATTACAACTTCTTCGTTCGCAGTCTTTTTCGAGATGGAGCATATTATTAATGTGTGTTAATTCTTGTTTGTTTCTGTTAATTTTAAAAACTTTTGTGATTTCTGAGAAACATTTGATGTAAAGGCTGCATAAAATTTTGTATCTTTAGTAAATAAAAAAGGTGAAAGGTAAAATTTTGTACCAGCATTATTAATGTTTGCTGTTTTGATTCTTAGTCAAATGTATCTATGTAAAACAATCATGCTCCATCAGCAAATCAAACTTCTATTTTTCACAAGCAATCAGTAAATTAACCTGAACCTGAATCTGTTTGGATGTGAGTGGAATCAAGATCGGACAAATTTTAAAACAATTAAAAAGTAAAATGGAAGCATCATTGAGCTTGGTAGAACATGGCTTGTACTTTTGGTAGAATTGCCTATAACTCAATCTGGAATTTCAACTCTACTCGTGCAGTCACATTTTATTTTATTTTTTATTTTCTGCCGATCCACGTTTAGTTAGTTAAATAAAAAGTACTAGTAAAATGCTGCAGTGATCCAATAATTGAAGAAAACACCTTTAATTCTTTAATTTCAAGTGCTTTAGATAAAATCTGACATTATTATTACTTTTTGTGTGCAGCCGAATTGATCTTTCTTACAATAACTTTACTGAGAGCTCTGTGCCACCAACTTGTCGGGAAACTCTGTGAGCCATATTTTTCACACAGGGCTTGCCTTTTTTATGCTTTGTGACCATATTAATCTTGCTTTTTATTCTTTTCATGTGTTTTTCTTTCTTATATTCAGAAACTTGTTCAGAAGCTATGGCGGGGAGAACACCAAGTAAGTTGTTAAGTTGCTAGTCATAGTTTTTAGATGATAATCATTGTGGCTTGATTTTGTGAATGACTATATTCCCTCATGTTCTGTTTTCTCCTTTTCCCTAATGAGTAATGCAGAGACCTTGGCAAATGCCTGAGTCCTTGTTCAAAGGGTGAGACTTCAGTTTACAGGTTACTCAGTTGAATATCATTGTCTAAGCCTTGTCTGCATCTTGGACTAACAGCTTAAACCAGGGAAGTAGCAGATATGCTTGCTCATGAAAGAAATGAAACTTAAATGCAGAAAGCACTCCAACATTATAATGCCACTTAACCAGATGTTGATTTTGGCAGATTACTATTCATTTTATGTCAATTGTGGCGGTCGGGAAACTAAAATTGGCAACAAAGTTTTTGACGCGGATGAAGAATCAGCAGGTTCAGAAAAATTTGTTCACACAAGGGAAAACTGGGGAACTAGTAGTACCGGAGACTTTTGGGACCATAACACAACTATGAGTGACTATGTGGCAAAAAATGTATCTGTTCTCAGATTGAATGACTCTGAATTGTATTCGACTGCCCGCCTCTCTCCTTTATCTCTCACATATTATGGGCGTTGCTTAGCAAATGGAAACTACAACGTGACACTGCACTTTGCAGAGATAATTTTCAGAGATAATCAGTCATTCCAAAGTCTTGGAAGACGGATGTTTGATGTGTATATCCAGGTCTTGTACGAAAAAAGTGCATTTTTTGGTTGATTCATTTGTTAATTTTGACACAACTATTTTAACGCAGGGTGAACGGATACTGAAAGATTTTGATATTGAGCAAGAGGCAAAAGGAGTTGACAAAATCGCGAAACATAACTTCAAAGCAATTGTGAAAAATAGAACTCTGGAGATACGTTTTCAATGGACAGGGAAGGGAACAACAGCTGTCCCAACCCGAGGAACATACGGCCCTTTGGTATCTGCTATTTCTGTGGAATCTGGTAGGACTGTATGACTATCATATACCTCTGCTCCCAGTATGTCAAAATTCATGATTCACGTTGTAAAGTAAAGAGTATTTTACCAGTCGTTGACAGCATATACATTCTATGTAAAGTAACAACATAGTATGTAGTACGCAACTTAAGAAACAGTTGGCTATTATTTGCCTTAATCTAGTACTTTACAGAATTTAATATATACTATCTTTTTTGTTTTCCTCTACAATTCTCTTTTTTGGAACTGATTCTTGTATGTCATTTTTCTAGTACAAAACAAAACTGAACAGCATCTGTCTGTTTCCTCCTGTTTTTCTGCTATGTAGATTTCAAGCCTCCGTCCAGGGGAAAAAAGAAGATTTTCATCTCAACAGGAGCAGCGCTTTTGGCCTTATTTCTCATTCTTGCAGTAATCAGTTATTCTTGGTGGAATCGGTATATAGGAGGCAGGATCTCAAGAGAACAAGGTGATGTGGATACCACAGCTAGAACTTTCTTAGTTTTTGAATAAGAGTAAAACTTCCAACAGAGATATTTTCATTGTGGAGATCTTGGAACACAATGGATGAATTTAGTTGTAAGTCTTGAAGGGTGTTGCATAACATGACAGTTACATTTTCTAAATTAAATGCAGCAGCAATTGAAATACATTGTTTCATGCTGATATGACCATTGCACAAGCCAGGAAATGTAAAGTTAAGCACAGAATGGCTTTTCTCAGATTCAAAGATGTGCCAAATTTCTTTAAAATATTAAATATGCCTACCGATACATTTGACAGAAACATGCACCAAGGCATGAAGATGCTTAAGAGACCTGTTCTTTTGCAGAGTTAAGAGGATTAGATTTGCGTACCGGTTTTTTTACTTATAGACAAATCAAAGCTGCCACGAACAACTTTGATGCTGCAAACAAAATTGGGGAAGGTGGTTTTGGATCTGTCTACAAGGTATGTAGCAGTATGAACTTTTGTCGCTTAGCCTCTATTTTTATCACATCATAAGATGGATTATGCATGTTACATAATCTTAATGGCAGGGCACATTATTAGACGGTACAATTATTGCTGTCAAGCAGCTTTCTTCCAAATCAAATCAAGGGAACCGTGAGTTTGTAAATGAAATTGGCATGATCTCCGCTTTACAGCATCCAAATCTTGTGAAACTGTATGGATGCTGCATTGAAGGAAGCCAATTACTGCTTGTGTATGAATACATGGAGAACAACAGCCTTGCCCGAGCTCTATTTGGTTAATGAAGTTATCTAATTGCTTTATGCCGTGTCTGATTTTACTATGATATACCTAAATACAAAATCTGTTTGTGTGTCTTTTTATTTTAACATACATCAATTTCATACTTGTCAAGTACAGGACCAGAGGAATGGCAGTTGGAACTGGACTGGCAATCAAGACAAAAGATTTGTGTCGGCATAGCAATAGGATTGGCTTTTCTGCATGAAGAATCAACTTTGAAAATTGTCCACAGAGACATCAAAGCAAATAATATTCTTCTTGATAAAGATCTTAATCCAAAGATTTCTGACTTTGGATTAGCCAAACTTGATGAAGAAGAGAACACCCACATCAGCACTAGAGTTGCTGGGACTATGTGAGTTTGCTTTCACCTAAGTATGCCAATGCTGTGGTTCTTTAAGTTAAGAAATACTTTTGATTTGCTAGCTACTATAAGCTCAAAAAGTCCCCTATTTAATTTAAAAAAAAAAAACAGTTTTTGCGGTGGCTGCTATAAATTGTAGTAGAATCTAGTGTCATTTGAACTCCTTTTGTGTTGACAGTTTGATGTAAATTAATTCTAAATAAAGGAGATCCAGTGTTTCAGGAATTTTTCATGTCAATCTTCAGCATACTACAAATTAAAGGAGTGACAATATCCATGAAATCCAAACTTGATTTGTCAGCAGCTGTCTTTAGTGTCTGTAGGTAATATAAAAATTGAATGGGGGGATTGAATACTCTTCAGAAAAGTGCCTTTGGGTACTTCAGTTGAACCTGTTTGTATTCTGTTGATTCAATGCAACATAGTATCCTCTTTGGACTAATTTTGCATGAGTTCTGACATGAGTGATTTTGATGTATGTTAAGTTACATCAAATTCTAGCGATGATACTGAAGACTCAATTTTTGTTTCTTAGTGGTTACATGGCTCCTGAATATGCACTATGGGGTTACTTGACGCATAAAGCAGATGTATACAGTTTTGGGGTTGTGGCATTAGAAATTGTTGCTGGAAAGAACAACATGAAATATCGCCCCAGTGAGAATTTCGTTTGTCTTCTTGACTGGGTAAGAAATCATATTTTCTAAAATGAAGAGCAAAAGAAGCGTCCTGTTTTGTTTTTGAGGCTTGTTCTGAGGGCATATGATCAAAGTCATGCTTCATCCAAATGTATGTCAATGAGTTCTTATTCTAGTTGTGTTATGGCCTTCTCATTCCTAATCTATTCCTGTCCCAGGCTCTTGTTCTTCAGAAGAAAAGAAGTTTGATGGAGCTAGTGGATCGAAGGCTTGGTTCGAACTTCAATAAGAATGAGGCAGAAAAAATGATCAGAGTTGCTCTCTTGTGCACCAGTCCGTCTCCTTCACTCAGACCTACAATGTCCGAGGTGGTTAGCATGCTTCAAGGTCATATCAGTATACAGGAGTTTAACATGGATCCAAGCATCTATGATAGTGAATTGAAGCTTCAAGCACTCAGAGAGAAATATGATGACTTGTATCCGGATTCAAGTGAAACTCGGACCCATGTTAGTACATCTTTGACAAGGGAAAATGACACTTCCTCTAAATCTGTCCCCGATTGTGATTCACAGGATTGATCCAAGAAGGCATTATAAGAAAGAATGGGATGACACACTTTAGAACAGCAAACAAAAAAATTGCATTAAACAGAAACCTTGTCGATTATTGTTATCTACAATAAAAATGAGAAGAAATAATTCAGCATTGATTATGCCTTGTTTTGAAGCTTTTTAATGAAAAATACTGTGTCCTTTAGAGAAAATTAATGAAAAATATTTCTGACACAGGCTAGACTAGAATTTTGAGAAAAATGTGGCCAACGTCACCATATTTGATCAGTCAAGTAAGAATGAAGCAACGATTTGGTCGGCAATTAGTTTTCGTTGCCAGTAATGAGTGGGCTGTGTAAATATTGCAGAGTTGTGGAGTTGCCAAAAGAGGGGTAAAAAAAAAACATCCAAGCCTTGCCTCTTCGTGATTCCTTTTCTTATTTTTTGATATTTTGTCTTCAATAGTTGTGTTGGGTGAAAGCCAGTCCACGTGGGAATTTTTGGATGTTCCAAAGCAAGCCTGGTTTACCCAAGTGTATGTATACCTTTGCTTCAACACAAACACAGCTTCTATAGCTTGGGTAAAACATTGGATTTTCAGTGCTGAGTACTAAATTTTTATTTATCAGATTTGTTTATTTAATTAGATAAGTTTTTAAAGATTACAATGATCCTGTATATCCACAAAAAGGATTGCTCCGTTGCATTAAAAATTACAAACAAAAATATTATCGAACATATATAATCTTCATCAAATATTACACTTGGTCCATCTAATATCATGGAATGAATTCACATCCCCTATAATTCAATGCCTGTGATCTTATGCAAGTGATGAAATAACCTAATTTGCTGCTAAAGAAGACTGCAACTGGACGCAGTTTTGGACTAGTAATTTCAAATGTTCCTACTATAACCCAATAGCCAAAAACAATTTTATGCATCATATGTTGGTTATGATATTGATGACAGACTAAATATATTTGATATTTGAACTACACTCAAGATTATATACTAAAACTTTACTCATATTAAATCAACAACCAACTTTGCTACTTGAACCGAACCAAGAAAAATAATTATACTTAGCACAAGAATGTTGAAAGATTAAAAGTGGGACAGGAGAGAAGGAAGAAAAAGAATGGTCAATATCAAGATTATCCATGCACAAGGACAACGCGTTTCTTGCCATTATTACAGTCAAACTCCCCCCCCCCCCCCCCCCCGCGGATTTAATTTGAACAAACAACCAAAGCAACACCAACTACAACATTGTCATTTGCTTAGTCCAAAAGTCCAATCTTTGACTCACCAACACCGCCATCCCCCCTTTCTCAGGCCTCCCAAGAAAACTCATCAAGAAACCCCAAAAGTCCCCTCTTTTTTAGAGTATCACAGTGCAATGAAGCATTCTTGAATCATTACCATTCCATGGCTTCACCTCCAAAGAAGAACCTTAGTAGTAGCGCAGGCTTAACAATTTCAGAAAATCCATTAATCACCACTCTTTGCAACTCAATCCAAGCACTGGGCCGTGGCTTTGACGTCACCTCTGACATCAGGCTGTTATACTGTAAGGGTGCCCCGGGGTCTCGTTTGGTGCATATTGATGAAGAGCAAACTAGAAATCTTGAAATCTCTGAATCTTATGTGATCCCAAATGTTTCTGTTGACATTGGATGCTCCAGAGGCCAGAGTTCTAATGAGAAGACCCCTATTTGGAGCTTCCATGAGGTCAGGCTTTATCTCGAGTCTTCAGTTTACATTTACCCCTTCTTTTGGACTTGTTTTTCTTTGTACTTAATTTTGTTGCGTCGGTTTTCTATTTTCTGTCGTGACTGTACTTTCGGGTTATGATATTATGGTTGCTGCACCGTTTAATTGGTTGATTTCCATACTTCTTGAATTTGACTGGATTAAGGGACTTTCTTTCTATCCATTAATACTGGAATGTGCAAATTTTCCTTGTTCTAGTATGTGCTACTGATATTGGATTTTCAATCTGAGGCAAAACTGATATATGGATCTTGATTCAAATTATAGATGAGCATATGTTTGCATCATGATGAAACTCTGTTATGTATGCCTGAAATTTTAGAGCATTTAAAAGAATTCATCCTTGGATTTTGTTTGGGGAGGGGCCATAAGCCTTTTGTTGGTGAAAGTGGTGTCCTTGTATTCTTCTGGAAAAGGACGACAACTGTTGTTTGTTGCAATCTTGACCATCGAAGCAGATATTTCCTTTCCCTTGAAATGTGGGAACCACGGGAATAAATTGACAAGGTTGGAATGGGTATACAGATATCTTCATCTTGGCACGATCTTTTTCCAGTTTTTTTTTACTTTTATTTGCCTTTTCTTTTAGATGCTGATTCTTATCTTCAATGAAAGTTGATCAAGAATGTTAAGAATCAAATCTGATTTGACTAGGATTATGAGAAATGTTTGTGAGTTTGAGTATCATAATATGATGTTATTATAATGTGGTTGGAGTGTTTTCTTTTATTTGATTTCATTCACATCTTAGTTTCACCTATATAAATAGGTGGTCAATGTAGTATAACCTTCAAGAGAGAAAAGTGAAAGTTATACCCCTTTGGGCATTTTGTCTTGGATGTAGGAGATTTGGCTGAACAATTGGTTACTGGTTACTGTTCAACTGACACTTTGGCATTTTATTCTCTTTACATCCTTAAGGCATTATTCTCAAATTCTCTCTGCTATGTAGTAAGTTGAAAGGTATCTCTAGTTTCCTTCTAATTCTTTTCCATTTTATTTAGAAGAGAGCGGTATGAGTATGACCTGAATAAAGAAGAGAGAATAAAAAAATACTCTTTCCTTCTCAAGTAACAAAGTCTCATTTGAATTGGCGTGAGTTTTCAGTGAAAGGATGTAAACAAAAATGTAAAATTTTGATTGCTTTTCTATTTATTCTTGCCATTGGAGCATGATATGACCTAAATGTAAATCACTTATGCTCCTTTTTTTGAGTTGGTATAAAGATGTATAGGCAGGCCAGTTATTTAAAATTTGAAATAAAAATTCATTTGGTTAGGGTACTTTGAGAAGGATGATAGAAAGATGAGTCTACTTCAGGAGATAGAAAGTACATTCAGATCGAAATGGAGGACTATAATTGACACGACTTATATCTTCTTTTTTTATTTTTACCCTTTCAACTAGAAATGGAAATTGTGCACTTGCTCATGTGGCCATTTTTGGAAACACCTATCATAATAGAAAGGGCAACACATGACAAGGAGCTGGATTGTTGAAATCCTTCTTTGCTGCCTCATCCTGGAGCCCAAATTTGTGCTTGCCTGATGGTAGTATTTGTCAGGGAGTTAAATATTATTTTAGAGCTGTTAAATTGCATTGAGGAAATTTCTGGATTGCATTTCAGAAAATTTAACCGGTATAAGCATTGCTCCCTGTTGTGAAGAAGGTAGCATTTTGTTCATAGTTGAATATCAGTCTAAGAAACAATTGATTTAACATCAGAAATCTACCTTCATCATTAGGTAAAATATTTCGTCACTTTGCTTACAAAGTCATGACGTAATTGAAAACTTCTCGTATGAATCAGAGAATTAGCGCTCCACTTTTTTCCTTGGTTAGGAAATGCTCAAGATATTGTGTTTCTAGATGTGATAGTGCCCTTTATTATACTCAGACAAGGATAGCCACTTTTTGTTCCATTGACTGAATAATTGATATTGATTACTATCTCTGTGTTCTGAAATGCAGCAGTTGCAGCTGCTGCTTTGTTTTCCATAATAGAATATAAGAAATTCAATCTGCTTACCTGAATGTTTTATCCTTTGTCTTTTAAATTTGATGATGCATTATTGGTACTTGTATTTACAGATGGCAAAATACTTCAACGAAAAGTCAAGTTTACCTGGTCACATACCACTTGGAAGCTTTAATGCTATGTTTAATTTCAGTGGCTCTTGGCAACTTGATGCAGCAGCTACAAAATCGCTTGCAATGGTTGGATGTATCATCCCATTATTTAGTGTCAAACTAGTAAAAACCAATTTAATTTTGCGTGATGAAATCAAACATGCAGTTCCGTATTCTTGGGATCCTGCATCCCTGGCAAGGTGAAGCATTTATCTCAGTCTTGTCATCTGACTTTCACCCATCTGTAATACCTATATTGGATATCATATAAATATGAGTGGGTTGATGTATCTGCTGTTACAATTATTAATAACTTGTGGTCGTTTACTTTTAAAAGGTGACTGACTGTATAGAGCATTGAAAAGTGTGCTTGTTTGGGTGTTTGAAAAGTTTAAAGGGCTAAAAAATTTGTGTTGGTGACTGGGAGCATGTAATTGCCAGTATTTATCCACTTCTTTTTACAATTTCCTAAAAGTACCAAAGATATTGCTTGCTTTTCCTGTGTTGGGAAATAATGCAAGGAATTTCCCAAAAGGTCATACTGTAGATTGACTATGACGGTGAAGAAGTTTGACTGCATGATTTCTGAGTCTCTGATATGGTGTTTTCTCTCTCAGCTTTATTGAAAACTACGGAACCCATATTGTTACCTCTGCAACAATTGGTGGAAGGGATGTAGTCTATATTAGACAGCACCAATCATCACCTTTATCGGCGCCAGATATTGAGAACTATGTGAAAGACATTGGAGACCAGAGGTTCTCAGATTCAAAGGTCAATACAAGTGCTGGCACCTTGAAATACAAGGACAAGGTTAGTGAAGCAGCATTTTTTTAGTTTATGCCATTACACTCTTTGTTCTTATTAAAGCATTTAGTTGTCGAAGAAATCTTATTGAAATTTGGCTTTTCTTATAACTTGTAAAAGATACGTGTTGTGTACGTAAAAAGACTATGACCATAAAAGAGAATGTTAATAATAGAATATAATTAAAAATATATTTCACTTTTTAACTTAATTCTTCTTATTGATATTTGTATTTTGGTTTTTTATTCAAAGCACTTTTTTTAAAACAAAGCTCTAGTCGTATATCAAACTAAATATCTTTCTACTATTTAAGATTTATTTCAAAAAATATGGGTAATAAAATATACCTCACTATAATCATTAAATGGCATAAACTTGATTGAGTAAACATTTAAAACATTCGAAGGCTACAATGGATGGAAAAACAAATTGGTCAACACAAATGATTGAATGAAGTATTTAAAGTAACAAAATTATTAAATATTTAAAGAAACAAAATTAACGAATATTTAAATCTTATATAATAATTTAACTAAGCAAGTTTTCACTCAATAAACTATATTTATTAAATTCTTGATTGCATTAGTTCTACTTTTTGTTTGACCTTGACATTTCGAGTTATTCTCTTTTTATTTGGTTTCATAGAATACTTTGCATTTTCTTTTTGAATTTTCTACTATCTCTTATCCCTCACTCAAAATTTAATTGTTGATCAGGCTTCTTCTTTTTAATCTATAAAATGATAACAATATAATGAAGCCATGAAAAAAAAGTGTATTGTTTTCTTCCATTTTTTTTTTTATATTGTAAGTTAATTCTATAAATTAATATAAATCAATATCAATTAAAACTTTTGAAAAATGAAGGTAAAGTTGAAACAACAAATAAAGTACTTGCTGAATAAATTTCATACATTCTTAGATATTTTGAACTTAAAAGAAACAAATTGCTCTAAAAAGAATTTAGTTGATTTTCGTAACCATAAAAAGCTTCATATATATTGCTGAATTTGATATTGTTATATGAATACAAAGGCAAAAATGCATTTTCAGTCCTGGCTTACTTTCACTTTGGTTTTTTGAAATGTGGTTAGGCAATTTACATTTAGCATCTTTCAAAATTTGGCACATTTAGTCCAAATTTCATCACATGCTCGATGCATGACACTTGAATTTCGGGATTTTTCATAAATATGAACAATTCTTGATGAACTTCTCTATTGGTTGTTTTTATAAAGAAAAAAATTAAAATTTCTCCAAATCAACTTTCACAAATTTTTCCTCCAAAATATTGAAAATAAAGAAGAAAATAGTGGTGGAAAGAAATATCATTCATTAAAATGTGTAATTAATGAAGAAATCTCCTAGTTGAGATCTAACTTGGGCTGAATCGCTTCAATCAATTTTTCTTTTCTTTTCTTTTTCTCTTTTTTTTTAGAATACAATTAGTATGAATAACAAATAAAAAAAATTGTTTTTTCTTATACGTTTTAAATTTAACAAATTAATAATATGTTTATACATATCATTTAAGTATTTCATGTATGATAGGCAATAATACTGGACTTTGATAAGATAAAGCAATTTATTTAATTTAATATAAATAATTTTCCTAGTAAAATAATTTAAGGTCCTCATAGAGGCTTAAATAATTTAAAACTATTATATATTCATATATGTCTCATAATATTTTACAGTGGTGTTTGATATTCAATAAATAACTCGATCTTTAAATTATGTAATAAAATATTTTCAATTTTTTAACATAATCTAATATAGATATAAATGCTATACATATACTAACACTAGATTAAAAAGTTATACATAGTATATTTGCAGCTCAATTTCTTATTTATTTTCGTTGCTTTTGAGAGGAAATGAGTGAAAATATTTAGCATTTCTGCTCCAAAAATAACCAATAGATAAGTCCATATAAACTTTTTTTCCTCTATTTTTGAAAATCCACAACTTCAGGTGTCATGTTCTTAGCATGTGATGTTTTCCAGCCAAACGAAATTTGGACTAAAAATTTGGAAATGTATTATGTAAATTAACAGTTAAAGGAGTAAAAGTGAAAATAGATCAAGTTACAAAACTAAAGATAATTTTTGCTTTAATATAAGTGTAAAATTCAAGGGATTGCGTGTGTATTGAGGATCTGTTTTCTAAATATTTATTTAGGTATTATGCATAATTTTAAATGAATACAGGATTTCTTATAAACATATTTACCTTAAAAGATTTTAAACTTTAATTTATATGCTTAATAAAGGTTATTTTTTAAACTCAAAAGAAATAAAACTATTTTAAAAAAGGCTACATGTGTACTATTTGTAAATCATCTTATATAGAATGGTTGTTTTAATATTAAGAACTATTAGTATACTTTAAAATTTTAAATTTAGTTGATGACTTAATTAGTTCAGATTATTTATTTTGAAAGATTGTTTGAAAAGAAATTGTAATGTCATACCAATTTAGATTAGTTAGTATTTGTCAAAATTATTTCATAATTAGTTTGAAAATTAATTTTTTCATGTGTTATCAATTTGTAAACGTAAAATAAATGAAAAATTGTAGAAGTCCACTACATTTTTCACTTATTAAAATATACTTTAGTGACATTCGAATTTGTAATTTCTCTTTTCATAGTCTTTTATATTTTATATGATATAGTGTTAATTTTTTTTTTCTTAGTCACTTTTTTTCAACTTAACCGAGTAATTCATTATTTTAAAATGGAAAAAAATTAATTTATTAGAATTAATTGGAAATACTCTATTCTAAATGCACACTAAGATAAATTTATTCAATAAAATTACTCGTGCTTAATATAGTTGTAAACAAAATCACCAAGTCAATAACTTATATATTGTCACTCTATAATAAAACTATTTCTAAGAATGAATGTAATACAACTTTGTAAGTTTAATTTTCAAGCAATTTATATAATACAGTGAAGTAAACTAATATTTATTCGCATAAACCATTCAAATAAATACAAAATTAAAAAGATTTCAAATAAATAAAAAATTCCTTGAATATCTATTCATACTCTTTTTGTAATAGTAGAATAGAGATGTTACACTTGTTCTGGGATAATTTTGGTTCAAAGGACATTCAAATTTCCTTGCAGTGATTGTGGTTAAGTAAATGGAGTTAATTTACCTGCAGGATGTTACCGTCATTTTCAGAAGGAGAGGAGGAGATGACCTTGAACAGAGCTATGCCAAGTGGGCCACGACTGTAGAAGGAGCACCTGATGTGATCAACATGACATTTACGCCCATTGTTTCTTTGCTTGAAGGAGTGGCTGGAATAAAACACTTGACTCGTGCTATAGAGTTATACTTGGAGTGTAAGAATTTGTCTTCTGTTATTATTTCACCTCTCCAGTAAAATGAATTTCTGTATTTTCTTCTTATATCCTCTCGGGCATTCCTGGTAACATTTTTTTCGGCTGATGAATACCATTTTGTTGATGTTATGAATTGTGGTGGCTTGAAAGGCTACAATAAAACTTATGCTGCAACTGTCTCACTTTCATGATTTCTTTTTTTCTTCATGTTCCTTTTGTTTACTTTGGATTTCAAACAAGTGTATAAGAACAATGATTCGGTTTCAACATACAAAAACCATTGCAAGCTATCAAGATTCTCTGACATAGTTGAAGCACAATGTTACTTGTTTGACCTTCAAGATTGAATCAATAACAATTTGTTAATAAGGAACGTTGTATTTTATTTCCAGTTAAGGGACATTGATTGCTCATGCTATATTGTTGCAAATTCCTTTCTTTCTACTACATAAGTGGTGGCCATGTCGACCGTTGTTTTCATGCAATGGGCAAGTATTAATGCAGTTCTTCCATTTATATGCATCATGATGAATTTAAATGAGCTGAAAACATGTTTGTAATCTTTGATATTCTTTTCATTTTATACAGAAAAGAGCATTGTTTTCTTATATTTTAAATTATGTGTTATTTCCATTTGTTCAGACAAGCCACCTATTGAGGATCTACAGTATTTCTTAGATTTCCAAATTTCTCGGGTTTGGGCTCCAGAGCAGAACAACCTGCAAAGGAAAGAGCCTGTGTGTTCATCTCTTCAGTTCAGTTTAATGGGTCCTAAGCTTTATATAGGCCCAGATCAGGTATATAATTGCAGAGTTGCATTATACTGTTGATTGAATGTGTAAATTTTACCTTTGTTAGTTCCAGTATCCCTCGCCCGGAAGCCGTCTATCCTGTTTAAATGAATAATAAGTGGATTAATTATGATGCATAATGGTATCTCTAGGCCATATACGTCATTTTCATGATCTGTGCTGGGCAGCCGCTTCTCATGTAGTGAGATGTTGGCTGATATAGTTGCAGACTTGCAGTATGTTCCTCAAGTTCAGTACCAACAGAAGCACCCTCATTACTGTGGAGTTAATATCTTCCAATATGCCCTTCCTATTTAATTAGTTCTCAAAACTGAAATGAAGAGCAACAGAGCTGAGGTTTGCATTGAGCAGCCCAATTGATGTCCAGAATGTATTTGTAAATTCAGATAAGTTGATGATTTTGTGATTTAGCATGCATGCGTTTACGTTAGTGTTTGTTTTTGAATGGAAATGCATGTATGCATTTTTGCCTGCCTTTTCATATAAGGCTGGTTGTTTTCAGTGCTCTGGAAGCAACTGTTTCCTTAGGAAGATTTGGGGTTCTTTCATTGATTGTCTTTCCCTACTGTTGCTGTATGATACAAGAAAATAAGTTCTTTATTCTAATGTGAGAAGCTTAGACTAGAGGTGATCTGAAACCACCAACTGTAATTGATTATGGGAAGTGGAAAATATATTTAAATTTTGCTTCGTGATGATGGGTTAAGCTCTAATTCAGTGTGCATAAGATGTAGAAGACCATGGTTCATTATTTTCTCCTGGCTGATGTACAAGGAAATGCTTGCTATTTTTTGTTTCAGCTATCAATTCCCAACTTATCATGATATTGCAGGTTACAGTTGGGCGTAAACCAGTCACTGGACTCAAACTCAGCCTAGAAGGAAGCAAACAGAATCGTCTTGCTATTAACTTGCAGCATCTAGTTTCTCTTCCGAAGATTCTTCAGCCCCACTGGGACACACACATGGCTATAGGTGCACCCAGGTGGCAAGGGCCTGAAGAGCAGGATAGCCGATGGTTTGAACCTATTAAGTGGAAAAATTTTTCCCATGTGAGCACTGCACCAATAGAATATACAGATACATGCATTGGAGATCTCTCTGGTGTTCATATTGTCACTGGGGCTCAATTAGGTGTTTGGGATTTTGGCGCCAAAAGTGTTTTGCACCTTAAACTCCTCTTCTCAAAAGTACCAGGGTGTACAATAAGGCGGTCTGTATGGGATCATAGCCCCTCCAATCTGTCCGCTGCACAAAAGCCCGATGGTTCATCATCTTCATTATCAAATGAGAAAGGGGATGGCTCCGGCCAACCTGGGAAACTGGCAAAAATAGTGGATATGACAGAAATGTCGAAAGGGCCCCAAGATATGCCGGGTCACTGGTTGGTGACAGGAGCCAAGCTTGGAGTTGATAAAGGGAAAATCGTTTTACGTGTGAAGTACTCTCTGTTGAACTACTGATAGATTATTTTTCTAGGATTTTTACTTGTACCTCCATTTGCAGGTTAGCAAAATTTCAGCATTTTTTGCACAGGCGACCTATTAATCTATTCTTCTGTACATTTATTGATATAATTATTCATTGTGCTTGAGCATTTTTCCAATTGACTGATATTGTGTTACTTATTGAAGTATTACATAATAAAAAGAGAATTTTACGTCGTCAATTTTAGTTTCTTACAACGTATATTTATGTACTCATTTGAGAAGCCTGTTAAACAAACAGCCTGCTAATTGATCCTCATGTATAATAATTAATTTTCTGATAATTTTTTCTCTCTTTGGTTCATCTTTTCCTAGTGGACCACTTACTATTAACATTTGGGGCCTGTGGAAACTGTGGAAGTTTGCATTCAAGTGCAGATCATAGTCCGAGGATCTTTTTACCAAGCTAACAGCAGTATGCCTTTCACGCCCTTTCTCGACCCCCTTCTTAAAATAAAATGATACCACCTAAGTAAAGGGGAGAAAAAAGGGAAATAGTTCTCCATCAGGCATGCATTGGAGTGCGAAGTTTGAAAACAATTATCATATTGCAGGATCATTTTCAGAAGATAGGTTTTAAGAATAGGCATAAGCTGATACCATATTACTAGAAGACACAAAGCTGCATTCAGTTTATGCTTGTAGTTTTCTACTTTCTTGATTTCCTAAACCAACGCAGTGCTTTGACAAGCGTTAACAAGACCGTCCAAGAAAATGATGTATCAACAGGGTCCAAGAAAAGGACTCACTATAGTTGATAATTTTGAATCACTCAAAGCTACAAAAGGTTAATAGTCTCTGTGTGTCTATTTTCTTCGTTTAATATATCAATAAAAGAAAGCCAATGTTTTGGCAATAAGTTGATTAGCTACTCATTCTCAGATTCCCTTTTAGTTCGCCACATTTGTTTCTTCTGTGTGTCTTCCTGAACTCCAACGTTTTCTGAACCTCTCAGATTTAACCAATGAAATTTTGAAGTTTACTGTTGTCCAAAGCTCATCCTGGGTGACAACTGACAACGGTATAATTTGTGGGAGTGATAGAATATAACTTGGATTATAACGGAACGTTGACGTTGATGTGAAGCTAGTGGTTACTTAGAAACGCCAACAATATCAAATTCAAATGGCATAAGGCGGCAGAGTAGGATGTTGCCCAAATTCCACAGCAGGAAGGGAGTGTGTGTTGCTGTCACTGTTCTATTCCTATTGTTTATGTTTGCCTTTTCCATTCACAGCTTTCTGTTGACAATGTGAACAGAATCTCCTTAACCAAGTCGGCAAAATTCCTGCCCTCTGTACAAGGACATTCAAACAAAAGGCAACTGTTTCCTGATCTCTGGTTAAGAAGCACCAATGATCACCATCCATATTGATCATGCATATTTATAGCTTCTTTAGTTCTAGTTCTTGCCACTCTTGCTACTTGTCTAAATTTCTGCCACCTTTGTCTAAACCTTCCAGTTATCGATGGTATTTTTTAGACTCTTCATTTCATTTTTGGTATACTCAATCAATATGTTCCACAGTGCATTTTGTGATATTCACGTTTTCTTCAATTTCTGCTCATATATAAGCAGGATAAAGTGGAACTTATTGAAGGGAAGGTGGACTGGAAAGGAAAAACTGCGTGGAAAGATAAGCATGGTGGAGATCGTGCTTCTTTACTCATTTTAGGTAACGTATGGCTGTGTAAAATTTGTAAAGCTGATATATACCTGTATAATTTTTGGTTCGTATAGGTTTCAGAATGTATGTCGCAAAATAAATTTTAAAATTTTTAAGTGTAGGTTAAAATTCAAAACTTATCATAATGCTTTTGACTGATTGCAACAAATTTTGAAGTAATCTAAATTATTTTCCATCTCCCATTACAGAGTTCACTAGTTGATGACTCTTTTGTTGGAACAATTCACTTATGTTTCTCTCATAAAATTGATCCACACATTAGATTGTCACTTTTTTAAAGTTGATCCACGTTTGCCAAACGATAGCAATTCTATGCTAGTAAACTTTCCTAACTAAGGGATTAGTGTTTGGACTTTGGAAGCAATAAATGTGGAAAAATTTTCTGTCTAAAGTGGGCCAAATTTGGCTTCTAAAGACTTGCTAAATTTGGACTTTAAGGGTGTATTTATACACCCTCCTCTCCCATTCAATGGGACTCCCAAACTATATAGGTTCTCTATAAGCTAGTTTTTTTATACATGTGGACTCTATGGATTGTATCCTATATTCATCTAATTATCTATTTTTTTCTTCTTCTAGGATTGAAGTTTCTGGTTTTCCAATTCGTAGTGGCTTTGATCCATAAAATTCATACACATTGGACTTAAATTTAAATTTCATTAATCCCAATTGTTAGTCATAGAGGCATATTTTAGAGAAAATATATATAATTTATTGATATTAATTAAAAATGAATATGTCTATAAAAGGCCTCGTGGCCACTGCTCCAATATATGTCAAATGCCTTTCTTAATACCAAATGCAACTAAACAATAACATGTTCTTTATGCTTGTGGTTTCTGCTTGTAGGTGCATTTACTTTCGAGAACATGGCAACATTGGCTTTGGCTGTAAATCTGGTGACGTACTTTACTGGGGTGATGCACTTCAATATAGCAGATGCAGCGAACCAATTGACAAACTACATGGGCACTAGCTACATACTTACACTCCTGGTCGCCTTCTTAGCAGACACTTATGTTGGAAGATTTAAAGCAGTTCTTCTGGCAACATCCATTGAGTTTTTGGTAAGTATCATTTATGTTAATAGTTTTTTAAAATAAAGGGATTCTATTTTTCTTTTTTTTTTTTCCTTGTACTTCAAAAATAGAGACTCCATGCATCAAACTATGCCCATTGCTAAACTTATCTTCATCCAGGGACTTGGACTGCTAGCACTGCAAGCCCACTATCCAAAACTGAAGCCACCTCTCTGCAAAATTTATGATCCAAACTCCCATTGTATTCAAGTTGGCGGAGCCAATGCTACACTCCTCTTTGTGGCTCTTTACTTGGTGGCCTTCGGCTCTGGAGGAGTGAAAGCTGCATTGCCCTCTCATGGTGCCGATCAGTTCGACGATAAGGACCCGAAGGAGGCAAGACAAAAATCAAGTTTCTTTAATTGGCTTCTACTGGCTTTATGCATAGGAGGTGCAATTAGTTTAACCTTTGTTGTGTGGATCCAAGATCATAAAGGATGGGATTGGGGTTTTGCTGTTAGCACTATTGCTATGTTCTCTGCGATAATAATCTTTGCTGTAGGATTACCACAGTATCGAATCCATGTTGTTAATGGGAGTAGTGCCCTCACTGAAATTGTACAGGTAAACATAAAACATAAGTTTCGCTTTATCCCTGGAAATTAGTACTCATTGAATAGATCAGATTTCTTTAGGTAATACACACTCTTTTTCTTTGTGCAAATAGGTGTACGTTGCTGCCATCCGCAACAGAAAGCTTCAACTTCCTGTGGACTCTAATGAGCTCTATGAGATTAACAAAGACAAGGAAGCTGCAATCCAAGCAGAATTTCTACCTCACACTAATGTTTTCAGGTTGCCTGCTTAATTCATGTTTTGAAGAATTCTGAGCTGGTTACATTGAATAAGTTACTTCACATCTTCCATCTAAGTTTGTTAACTTTTACTAATAAAAAACATTGTTTACCAGGTTCTTGGACAAAGCAGCCATCCAAACATCTTTAGCACAGCATTCACCGAGGCCAAGTCCATGGGAACTGTGCAGAGTAACACAAGTGGAAAATGCAAAAATCTTATTAAACATGGTTCCAATCTTTTGCTGCACAATCATCATGACTCTTTGCTTGGCTCAGCTGCAAACCTTCTCCATCCAGCAGGGTGTCACCATGGACACAAGCATCACCAAGCATTTCCAGATACCACCTGCTTCCCTCCCCATCCTTCCTGTCACATTCCTGATCATTATCATCCCACTGTATGACCGAATTATTGTCCCATTTGCACGAAAATTCACAGGCATCCCCACCGGCATAACATACCTGCAACGAATAGGAGTTGGGCTCATTCTCTCCTCTCTGTCCATGGCAGTGGCTGCAATCGTTGAAGTAAAGCGAAAACGAGTTGCAAAAGACCACAACATGCTGGATGCAATCCCGTTGCTGCAGCCGCCACTTCCCATCAGCGTTTTCTGGCTGTCGATTCAGTACTTTATATTCGGGATAGCTGACATGTTCACGTACGTTGGGCTGCTCGAGTTTTTCTATTCCCAAGTGCCAAAAGATCTTAAATCAATATCCAGCTGTTTCCTTTGGACCTCAATGTCTCTTGGTTACTTTTTCAGCACCATTTTAGTGAAGATAGTGAATAGTGCAACGAAGGATATCACCAGTAGTGGGGGCTGGCTGGCTGGAAACAACATCAACAGGGCCCATTTGAATCTGTTCTATTGGCTGCTTTCCTCAATGAGCCTGTTCAATTTCTGTATCTATCTGTTTGTTTCCAAGAGGTACAAGTACAGGCAAGAGAGCCCTGAAAGTACAAGTGAGAATAAAGTGCATGAGCTACAGAATTTAAAGCCATAGTACTGTAGATTTGGAGATCTTGAACGAAAAGCTGAAGAAAATCTGCCTGATTGCAAGTGAATGTACGTAGTATTAGACCACCCGAAAACAAATGGTGTCAATACTACACTTTCAAATTTCATTGTTATTGTTTCAAGAAAAAAAACAGAAAAAGAGAAAGAGAAAGAGCTTTGATTCAGATTTAAAGTTTGTACGCTTAAGCAGGATTTTTATTTTCATGTCAGAAAGCTGATTTAATGTTCTCGGTTCTTTGCTAATTACCTGCCTTAAAAAATGTAATTCAATAAATTATGTGATTGTACATAGTTTCTCTTGGGATTTTTTAATAGTTTATTACAAAAAGATAATAAAATATTAAATACTATAAGAATACAATTCTTAATTTTTTTATGGTAAAGTGAGGATAGAGTTCATATTTTTTTTTTCTAATAATAAGAAAACATAGATATAATTCACGCTTTTACTACTAAAAAATAAAAATAAAAAAACATGGTGCATTATATGTTTTCTTAGTAGATCTTTTTTTTTTAATGTAGCGTAGACTTGGCCTATACTTCTAAATTTATTTTTTAATATAACTACAAATTACATCCATGCTTTAAAATTGAGGAAGGAAAAAAAAAAAGAGAAAGGTTAGAATGACGGGTGGAAGAAGTGTGGACTTACTCTATGCTTTCTATTTTTACTTTTTATATTATTTTAATAAACATGCATAGAGTCCATGTTTGTTATATTTATCTTTTTCTATAGAAAAATAATGGAAGAAAGAGGTATATCACACTTTTAATAATTGAATTCTGAATTATTTATACTAATAATATTTATAAAATTGAGATATAAATTAATATAGAAGTAATAGGATTTAATTATCAATGAAATATATTTTTAATAATAATAAATAAAAAGTTGAGATAATCATCAATTTTGAAGTAATAGGATTTATTCATCTTCCTCTATACATAATAGTTAGACTTCTAGAAGGATGATTTAGTACATTATGAATTTTATGACATGCGAATTTTTAAAATTGTAAAAAATTCTTGTGCTAGTTAACGCATATATTATTTATAACGATGCATAAATATTATCTTTTTTAATATTTTTATTCTTGTAAGAGTTCTTCTATAGTTTTCAATACTATTGCTCGACATCGGTGTTGACCAATTTTATGAATTCACACACAAAATCCTTGAATATGGTTCAAGAACTCCTCAAATGTATTAACTCAATGTGATCATTCCATCCTATATCCACAACAATACTCTATTAAACCAATATCCGACTCATAATCTTTACCTATTAAACTTTCACTGTACAATTTATTTAGCCTTGCTCATATCTGCGCCTTCTAATTTCATGTCGTTTGATGAAGTAGATTAAATCAAATCCTAAATCTATTTCAGATCAATCAAAGCCCCCACCCCCACCCCCTCCCCCCCATCCCCCACCAACTAAAAAAAAAATTAAAAAAAGAGGGAGAACTAACGAGGTGGACTAGTATGGAAAACTCTCGGGCTTATAAGTATTGTTACTATGGATGATCCTTATATGTGAAAATAGCAAACTACTAACCCTAAATTAACCCAACCCATAGCAGAGAACAGCCCCCACTCTCTTCCAAGTTTTTTCCTCTTTGTAACGTCAGTCTCCATTGATGACGTCCAATTGGCCAGAGGATTTTAAGCGATTTCAGCCACCTCGATGTTCATGCATGGCTACGTGGAAACTACACAAGAACCCACGTCATAAAACAGAGCTCCTTATAACTCCATTACTGATCTCAACCAAGACTGGGAATATATATCTCAACTGTTTGATAAGAAGAAAAAAGTAAAGGCTGAAAATCTAAAGAATTTACTCCACTCTAACATGGCTTCAAGCGACGAAACTCCAGGCCCAATGCCACCCGGAGACGGTTCTGTGCCGCCGGGGAAGGCGATGACGGTGGGGCAGCATATTCTGGATAAGGGGGCTCAAATGATGCAGTCCCTTAAACCCATCAAGAAGATGAGCCAGCACGTCTGCACCTTCGCCATTTACAGCCACGACATGACTCGCCAGATCGAGACCCACCATTATGTAACCCGCCTCAACCAAGACTTCCTCCAGTGCGCCGTTTATGACTCCGGTGACTCCACCGGCCGCCTCATCGGTAAATAATTCTCACAAATTAGTTCTATTTATTTACGATTTCTGACCAATTTGTAATTGTTGGGTGCATCTTTTCATCAATTGAACATTAATTGTTGTGCTGGAAATTGTTGGGCTGCCATTGAATGTATAGGCGTGGAGTACATAATATCAGAGCGAATTTTTGACACCCTTCCACCCGAGGAACAGAAGCTTTGGCACTCTCACGGTTTCGAGGTAGGATTTTTTTCTCTCATTTTTCATTTTCTTGTTTGGGTATGCCTTTTACTTGTATTGGCCCTTTTTTGGACCCCCAACAATTATATTAATTTTGGGGGAGAAAAAATTTCTGGTTGGAAAATGAGATTAGTGTAGAATATATGGTGCAGATCACATCAGGACTGTGGGTGAACCCTCGAGTTCCTGAGATGATTCAGAGGCCGGAACTCCAAGACTTAGCCCAGACCTATGGCAAATTTTGGTGCACTTGGCAAGTTGATAGAGGTAATTAACTTATTAATTTAGGGTGTAATAAATTTATTGCACAAGTCAGCTATAGTATTATCATTTCTTGCCTTAGTTTCGCCTAAAAATTGATGATTTAACCAGATAAATTAATACAACCTTTGTAAGAAAAACTTGATTCATCTCACCCAAGTAGTGTTAATGTTGAACGCAGGTGATAGGCTACCCCTAGGTGCACCTGCACTAATGATGTCGCCACAAGGAGCGAATATGGGCATGGTTAAGCCGGAGCTAATTCAAAAGAGGGACGAGAAATACAAGATATCGTCCGATGAACTGAGAAGAACGAGGATCGGTATCGCAGTGCCTGAGGTCACAAATCCTTACGCCGACTACTGGATGCAGACAGGCAAAGGTTTCGCCATTGATATCCAGCACGCGGAAATGAAATCCAGGGCTCCATTTCCCTGATTAGATCAATATTTACTTGCTTTTATCTCCTGTAATTATTATGAATGGAAATAATGGTCTTTGTCATTTTTGGAGTGGAACTTGGATTCTTGGGTTTCAATTTTTGACTCACTATTTATTCGCTTTTCCACTTTGATGATCGTTGATACAGCATGCGGCAGTGTTTTCACTTGTATTAGATGGTGATTGATCAAGCCTAAAACTAGATCTCACTTTCACGATCTCGAAATCACTTGGATGGACAAGGTGAGATCGAAGAGGTCCTAGATCTCCAATTTTTGTTCAGTCCACCTTAATATAGATCGTTAGGTAAATAACATCAATTTCATATATACTATGCAAAAATATATTAAGTGTTAATATAAAATTTGTCCTGATTATATATATTATCTGATAAATTTATTTATATTACCATAATAATTTTTTTACAAACTTAATATTAATAAAAATTATATTAAATTATTACTATTGATAGTTAGTAACACAAACATAATAATAATTAATAAAAATCTTGTTATAATACCGTGTGACTTGTTACTAATTTGTCACAACAATATTTTTGTCATGATGATCAATTACTAGATTTTTATTATCATGAATTTATGTATCACTAATTGTCCACAGATAACTTAACACTATAGATTTATTATTAATTATTAATAGTGATTATTTAAAAATAATTTTTATTACTATTAAACTTATGAGAACCATCATAATAATAAAATAATAGTTAGTGTAACTTTCACATTTTGATTTAATATCTTGTCACCAACTTCTTTTTTCTTATAATGATTACCAAGAAAAAAACTGTATTAATTACAATAAAAAAAATATTAGTAACAATAAAAAATATTGTCACTAATACACATATTAAATGATACAAATTTTTATTTGTCATAATATGGACAAGCTTAATAGAGAGGCATTTAATATATAATAGTAATTTTATATTAAAATTGATTAAATACTGTATAATGGTATAGTGTTAAAAATATAGGTGAAAGTGCAAGTGGGAGTTGCAACTTTGTCTGAAAGCACAACTCTCGTTTGCGCTTTCAAAATTTAATTTTTTTTTTACTGATTGATAGCGCAATAGTAACTTGCGCTTTCAAATTTAAATATATATATATATATATATATATATATTTTAAATATTTTTTTTAAATATATATATATATATATATATATATATTTACTTTATATATAATTAATATATAAATTTGTGGGAGTGGAGAAATAAGGAGTGAGATGTAATTAAGGATGATTGATATTTTATACATATATTTTAGATATATATATATATATATACATGTATTTAGGTAAATATTTTTTATTATAATAATAAATAACATAAAGTTATGTTGTTTAATTTTTTTTTACTTAAGTATATGTATGTAAATATTTTAATAAAAATAATAACAATACTATTTTTGTTTTATAAATCAGACAAATAATTTTTTTGAATAATAATTACAGTATTGAATTTAAAAGTTTTGAAAAATACAAGAATAAAAAAAATACTAAAAATGACCACCAGTGCCATACGTACGTCGTTGGCGTTGTCATCTACCTCGACGTCCACCCTGAGCAGCAGTAATATCATGTGATTGGTCTGATGAAGTTGTGGATGTCGACTTTCCACGATCATGATAGTCGCTGTCTAGATGTAGAAATGCAATAGGCGAGACAGTAAAATCTCTACGTCCAGAATCGTGTCCTATATGCTGCTGAACAAACGGTGTTTGCGTCATATCTAAATCTGAACTGAGTAGTGTAGAAAATGACATCGTAGATGGTGACACACCCTAATACGGAGTGAATGAGTCATCCGGTTGTGCCTGTTGAAGCACATAATAGTCGGCGATGCTATCTAAACCGTGTGATACACGATGTGTCGAGGTGGATGGACCTGCCTCATCTGCTACACTAGACATAAGTGGATGAGGAATATCGTAAGATGTAAAAGCATGGCTAGTAAATGCACCCCATGTCGAGGTAGAGGGACCCGCATCATCTACTACTCTAGTACGCCTCATCATCCTCCTGGCTGTGTCTTGTGGTGGTGGCATTGGTATATTTACAACATCTTGTTATCTACGAAGTAGGCGTCTGAGATCATTAGTGGTGTGTATAGCTTCACTCCTCAACTGCATAAGTGAAGCTATATCTTGCTCGTTCGCGCCATCAGCACTGAGTCTAATACTCTCGACCGCCATACTCTAAAATACGTGTAAAAAAGGAATAATATTAAAGAATATCATAAATATGATGCATACACATTATAAATTTTTTTATTAATGAATATCTTACCATAGCTTCCAAATATGATATGTGTGAAGGCTGGTACCCCTCCTCCATAGGCAAATGGGATGGTGATATCAGACGGCGTGTAATGCCATCGTACCAATCCATATAGCGAGGCTCAGTACTATCGGACCCAGTAATGGGAGGGTTGACGATAATAAACTGATGTCTATTTGCCCACTGCGACATATACTCCCGGTGATATCGAGCCCAATCCTCTCCACTACGTCCCCTGCGGTCTACATCATGTAAAGTCTGCTCATACGCTGGTATATCTGGTGGAATATACTGGCGCATGACCCGCTCTGGGTGATGGAACTCCACGATAGCGTAGTTGATCAATGGACAACGAGATCTCCACAGTGACGTATTACACCTTGAACCCAACACCATAATATCCGGTGAACTCATATCATATGGCTCCCATATAAACTACAATTATAAAATACATAAATTTGAATTATTTGTACATATATGAAAAGAAAAATCAAATCAAATTTAAACAAGTGTCTTAAATTCTACTCACCTCTCTATCAGTCATCCTATCTAGTATATCCCTAATAATCCTCACTGAATGACTCGCTGTATGCGTGAAGCTGTAATACTGCATCCACCTATATGTATATAAATAATCATGAAATAATAATCATGAAATAATAATCATGAAACAATAATCACAAATTAATAGTGGAAATATAAGCTCATTATCATTAGCGTTAATAAATGGGCCTATACCTTACACCATATGGAGGAAGTGAAAGCTCATGATCATTAGCACCGATGAGTGAGCCCATATTTACTCACGAACGTAATCGTCTTGGCACCAATGTGGTAATGCGAGACCATGCCCATATCTGCAAAAATATATATTAATCTATAGTACAAGGCAAATATATTGATATAACATAAGAAAGTAACAACACTTATATAAAGTTTACCTGTAGAAGCACCATCGCACCACCAATAACATTTTTGTCTTTATCCGATGCAGTGCACAACTCACGATACATGAAAGACAGTACTGCACTGCCCCAACTAAAATAAACAACATCCTTAATCTGCTCCATACTTTGTAGATATAGCAACGACACTCCATTGCCTGATGAATCAGGACACATAATGCTACCGAGTAGAATCAATGCACAGCCGCGTGCATATCGCTTCAACTCATCGTGGGGAGTGTCATCTGTCACTGGGTTAGCCTCAAGATAACCCCTCAAAGCACTCAACAATATACGTCCACCCCCTGCTATGAAGTGGGTCGAAATCCTAAGTAATTGTGGCAATAATCCTGCCACTGCTCGGTAGATCTCCTCGGATCAACTCCAATAACAGGCTGACCATCTACTGGTAAACCCCAAATAACTGCAACATCTTGTAGTGTGACAGTCACCTCACCAATGCGAAAATAAAATGTATGAGTTTCAGGTCGCCATCTCTCGACTAGAGCAGTAATCAAATGAAAGTCCATATCAAAGTGTCCACATCGGTAGATGCCATAGAATCCCATATCATACATCATGTGAACTACACGAGGATGCAATGCACCATCTCCACCATGAAGACTCCAAAATGGTGCGCCTGCGTGCCTAACTGTAAATGTCCTAGCACGTGTCTGAGGCCAATCCATCTCGTTAGGAATTCGAGTAGTAGTATTTCGTCCACGACGATTCTGAATCCACAACGCTGGATTATGCCACAACTCGAAAGAGCGCGCATCCTAATAAACTTCATCTGGCAAAGGCTCAAACTTCCCTTTGTAAGTATCTACATAAGAAGCAGTGCTATAGTACGATTTCATGAGTGTTGCTGGATTAACTCCAAAATGCCGATAAGTATGCATTGCATGCGAGCAAGGTATTCCAAATTGACTCCAATTACCGCATGAACACTCCATTGACCTCAGTTTCACGACGTGTGTAAAACTCCTGGATGATCCTGGTCGACGTGTTATGACAGACGCGGATTGATCTGTGTAATCAAACACATGTACCATATACTCTATAGATAGGTTCTGCCAACTCTCATACCTTTGTAATATATTATCAGGCCATGGTTGGTTATTCTCTACCATTCGATGACCCTTGGATAGTCAATCGAGAAAATGTTTAATAGTACGATGGAACGTAATCTGTACAATAGCAGTGACTGGGAGCCATCGTGCACCTTTCAACATTTCATTAATGTATTCTGACATATTTGTTGTCAGAATGCCACAACGCCATCCTCCATCATAAGCTAGAGTCCACTGACATTTATCTATATTCTCCAAGTATGCATGTGCATCCTCGTTAAGAGCATTTATTTTTTCCATTACCTTATCAAATTGTCTGATTGTCAATTGTGAACCAGCTGTATAACACAAATCCCTTAATGCAATACTCTTGAACTGCTTGTTGAAGTTAGATGACACATGCCTTAAGAAAAAACGATGCACCCCACGAGGTGGCGTGGAATCAGGTATGTATTGAACAGCTCCAAGTAGGCCACTATATCGGTCAGATATCAAACAGACACCCTCAACCCCGTGGACAATATACATAGACAACATATGCAAAAACCATCTCCAAGATGTAAATGTTTCTTCATCAACAACTGCAAAAGCCAGAGGCAAAACCTGTTGATTTGCATCTATCCCCACAACAATCAACAACTTGTGTTTGTACTTTGTGTAAAGATGTGTTCCATCAACACTTATTACTTTACGATAATTTTGGAACCCATCGATACATGACTTGAATGCCCAGAATACATATTTCAATATTTTCTTTTCTGCGAACTCGGTGTCGATGTGATGCCACTCCACAATTGTGCCTGGATTCTATTTTTACAGAGCTCCCAAATACTTAGGCAATTTTCTAACTGAGCTCTCCCAAGTGCCATAAATATTTTCCCTTGCGCGTTTCAAGCTGTGCCAGGCCTTATGATATGAAATTTCATACTGATACTTCTCTTTCACATTTTGTTGAACATACTTAATCTCATAGGCCGAGTCACACTGAACTATACCAGTAAGTAACCTTGCGATCATGTTTTTACATATGTTGCGATGATCCACAGATACTGAATTCATAAGGCAGGTATAAGGTCCTCCCCACTTGGTGATTTTCCATAAACCGAGCTTTGCTTTTAATGATGCTCGAAGCCCCCAATTACACCACATGGTCGATGTACTATGGCTGCATTCCACTTTTCATAATTTTGATATACTCTCAACCACCCGATACTCACGTCTGACAACTCATACAGAGTAATTTTTAACTGAAGCTTGGAGATTTTTTTTGTCTTTGAATACCATACCCTTTTCAAGCTCTCCAATACTAGAGTCATAAAACTTTCCTCTATTTGGAATATCAATAGAATCAACAACTATTTCTGGGTAACATGTTGTGAAGAATGGTATAGTATGATTAGAGTCATATTCATTTGTTGTTGAGGGTAATGAGGTATAAACTGGCACTTGAAGTTGGGATGAGTTGCACTCATCATGTTGCTCATACATCTCTTCCAAATCATCAATTTTGACCCCATCACCATCATCATCATCATCATCACCATCATCTTCATCAGCAATTTCATCGGGTTCGGAATTAATATGTTCTTCAGCACCAAAACTGTCGACAAGTGGGTCGGATAATTTATCAGTGTATGCATTATACGACTCTGTATTTGTACCTTGAAAATGCTCTTGACCAGAGCTTAAAGCACCTACATTAAACTCATTGATGCCAACACTTGCCATACCTTGCGTCATTATAGTCATTTCAAACACACTATCATCTCTTAAAAATGATGCATACTGATAATACTCATTGCTTGTTGGTATCTCAGGCACAATATTGTGAACAATTTGTTCTACCTCAACATAAAATTCTACAAATTAATTTTCTCTTCCCGGATCTAAGAAAAATTCCAATCCTTCGTCATCCGTTATTGATATTAGTTGTGACACATTACCGCAACTGTACTTACCAAATAATTTCAATAAGAACTGTTTATCATCAACGCCCGTAATTTGATACACTTTCAATAGTAATTCAGAAAATCTTGTCCTACGAGACATTCTCCTCGCTCTAATTGCAGGGCGATCATATGTCACTGAATTAGCATCTTGTATAATTTAACCACCAAAGTATACCAGAACATCAATGTTGTTTCTATTTGCCATAACTACATCAAAAAAGTATTAATATTTTAATTTTAAATAATAATTTCAAAGACATAATATTTAATTAAGATTATCATAGTTGTGAAAAAGATTCCCTAAATAGTTCAATAATTTTTAACTCACATTTTCAAGTCAAATAACAAATAACAAATATAATATATAAAAAAAATTGCAAACATTAGCTTCTCCACATATAAAATATGCTATTAAAAATATACTTGCATGTATCATTATAAAAAATAATATTAATAACATTTCAATACAATAAAATTTATTTTTTCAATATAATAATACATTTACTTCACAATTATTACAATAAAATATATACATTATAATTGAAATATGATACCTGTAAGTCACACTCACAATATGATTTGCGTCGTATTTTAATCTATCGCGTACTAACCTGAACAAAAATATATAAATGTTAATCAGTAATTTTTTTTAATTAAAATTTTTAAAAAAATAATAACAATATTACTTACCGAAAGAAGAGAAAATAGACAAGAATGAGAGAATTCGAAAAATGAAAGAAAAAATGACGAAAAAAAATTGACAAAGAGCTCGAGTGAAAGGCCAAAGGAGAGAGAGAGAGAATGAGGGAAGTTGGTGGGTGGGGAAAATGGAGGAAATGAGGAGGGGGAAGGTGAAGCTTTAATAATGGTGGAATGGGGAGGAGGGGCGCACGGGAGGGAGGGGGAATGGGGAGAGGAAAGGAAAGGGAAGAGGAAAGGAGATGGGAGGGGAAGAAGGGAACGGTCGGCGGCGTGAAAGCCGACCGAAGGCGCAACCTGTGGTTGCGCCTTCTGATCAGGAAGCGCAATCCAGGATTGCGCTTCCTGCGAAAGCGCGATTCCGAATCGCGCTTTTACTTATTTTTTTCATTCCTTCCCCGATCACGGTATTTTTTAATTATTTTTTAAATTTACTATTTTATATTAAATTAGTCCTTAATAGAGTCAACATTTGTGTTTTATTGATAATTAATAAAATACGTATAATGACAAAAAAATGAATAATTTGTTTTATCATTATTGACAAAAATTCTGTTATCACTAAATATAATTGATCATTAATTGTCAATAATAATAATTTAAATATTAATTTTTATATTATTAAATTTGTGAGAGCCATTATTATGTCAAGACAATAATTAATGTAACTTATTACGTGATATTTTTCATACTGTGATTTAATGTTTGTCACTAGATAATATATTTTGATGAATTAACTTTAGTTCAAAAAGTAAAAATTAAGTCAAAAAATATTCCAAAACTATATAAAATCCATCGTATTAAACTATACACTAATATTGTGAGGGTCAAATTTAGTTGTTTTGGGCCAAAATTGATGACAGAGTGCTTGCATGAAACTTAAACGTGTCCCCAAGCACACACAGACGACATCGCCTGGCAAGTGGGCCCATCATATCTCAGCCACCTCAATACCGCCTGCATGTCTACGTGGCAGCTCAACGCTTCCCCTCCACACCTCTATATCACAATTGAACCCCTTTTGCTCTGCAGAAGCTCCAACCCAAAAAAATTCAGCAAGAGAAAAGTCAGGCTACTTTTTCATGGCTGCAACTGATGATACGGCGGCTGGGATCGGCGGGGAACAGATTCCGCCGGGGAAGCCGATGAGCATGGAGCAGCACATGCTGGACAAAGGGGCTCAGATGCTGCAATCATTGAAGCCCATCAAGCACATGAACCAGCACGTCTGCACTTTTGCTATCTATAGCCATGACATGACCCGCCAAATAGAGACTCACCATTATGTCACACGCCCTAACCAAGACTTCCTCCAGTGCGCTGTTTACGACTCCGATGACTCCACCGGCCGCCTCATCGGTCTTTTTTTTTTTTTCAATTTATTTATTTTCTCGTCTGTTTAATAGATTTATATTCTCAGCATCTCTGATAGCAGTTGTATAATTGATGACTCGTACAGGGGTGGAATACATTATATCTGATCGGATTTTCGAGACTTTATCTCAAGATGAACAGAAACTATGGCATTCCCATGCATACGAGGTTAATTAAAACGTGCCTCTTGATTAATTCTCTACAATTACTGATTTAAATTATGCAAGTGTTAGGAATTGTAGGGATTTTAACGATAACTCACACGATTCAGATAAAATCAGGACTTTGGGTGAATCCTCGGGTTCCCGAAATGGTTGTGAGACCCGAACTAGAAAATCTTGCCAAGACCTACGGCAAGTTCTGGTGCACATGGCAGACAGACAGAGGTAAATATTGTCACAAATGAAACCAATCAACAACATGCTCTCAAAAGAATGGAGAGAAGTCTAAAAAAATTGTGCTTTTGTAGGTGATAAGCTTCCAATGGGTCCTCCGGCGCTGATGATGTCACCTCAACCACTGAATTTGGGTATTGTGAAGCCGGAGCTAGTCATGAAGAGGGATGACAAGTACAACATATCAAGTGAGGCTCTGAAAAATGCTCGGGTCGAAATTCTGGAGCCCGAGTGGATTAATCCTCACGCAGACTACTGGAAGCAGAATGGAAAGGGTTTCGCCATCGATGTGGAGACTACGGAGATGAAAAAAACAGCACCCTTTCCTTGAAGACAGACCTGACAACATGGGAAACTCATGCATTTTCTTTGGAGATGCATGATGATCAGATAATAGTAATATTTTGGGGGTGTGGGGTAGCACAATACCTTGTGAAGTGAATTAATGGTGTATGCAGTGAAAAACATTTTTGTCATGGTTGATGCATATATGCATGTGTACATATATAGCTTAGATTGGTACTGGTACTACTCCCTGAAATGTATGGAATTGTGTTTTGAAGCTACTATTTTGGTGCAGGGTCGGTAAGTAAATGTTGTTGAAAATGTGGTCTCTGAGGTGAACTGTTGTTATCTTTCTGTGTCATGGATTTTGGATTTTTAAGATATAAAACGATGTCTAGGTCTTCGCGGATTGTTTATAATGTGGTGAAATTGTGCGCCAATTTCTTTTTAGTGTGGGGCTTTGGTTTGAATGGTCATGTATTGGTGATGATGGTAAATTTGTAATTGTCAAACAAAAGTTCAAAGGAAAAAGAATTCGAGTTTTTCCTAAACTAAGGAACACCTTGGGGTGTAATTAATAGGGATATAGACAAAATAGAAACATGTCCTTGAGAGAGAATTAGAAATATTTGGAAAAGAAGTTGAATTTTAATATCGAAATTATTAGGAATTCAGGTGGCTTTAATGTGTTTTTTTTTTTTCTCTTATTTACTTTTGATAAAGCAATGAATTTTCAAAATTTTTATTTTATAATGAATAATGTCAATTACGAAGCCGAACTTACTCTAAATATATGATTTGAGTCAATTCATATGAACTTAAGATGCCAGGTACTCCTATTCTTTTTCCAAAGAAATCATTTTTATCTGAATTACTGGAGAGCAAATATTTTTAGCCTTTTATATCCATCAAGTCATGGATCAATAACTTGACCCAAAGATGTCCCCGGGGCACAGCTCAACTGGCGGAACAATTGACTTGGACTTGCTTCCAGCGGCAGGGTGGGGGTTTAAATCTTGGTGGGAACCTGCGGATGCATTTCAGTATGAAGCAATAATTGGGCTGTCAGTGGGACCCTGCGACTGAGGTGGCTCGAGCGATCACTGTGAGTTGGGCTCCTTGTGAGCAGAAGTATACAGTTCTTGTTGGGAACCTGCGTGTTGGTTGATGCATATCCCGCGTTTTACCCCCTCCTATGTGCTAGGGATAGGTGTCTACGAGGTCCAAAATTAGTTTAGCGCAAATTAAAAATTTGGGTTATCAAAAAAAAAAATAAAAAAAAATAACTTGACCCAAAGACTAAATACAAAGCGCCGGTATTATACCCAATCGAAAGCCCCCATTTCAGCGGCATATCCTTTATTCCATTGACACGCCTTTATTAATTTTAATTTCCATTACGTGGATTTCATATGATCCAACGGTCACCGTATCCAACTCATCTCTCTCCGCTACCTCGCCACCCACCCACGCACCGCCAAATCAGGAAACAAACAAAACCCGATCTCGAGAACATGGATTGTGCATTCCACGCAACCCGTCCTCCGTGCATCCCTTGAATGCCCCTGAAATCCACCTAACTAGATACTTCTCCTTTCTTGGAATTGTTGGCGTCTCTCTTTTCATCTACTAAGATCTCCATGGACAGTACAATCACCACTCCCAGTGAAGTCAAGAGAGATGTTTATTCGGTGTGGGCGCTTCCGCCGGAGGAATTCACGCCGCGGCTGAAGAAGCTGATGGAGGGTCTCCGATCGGAGTTCGGTGGGCCCCAGTTCGAGCCGCACGTGACGGTCGTCGGGGCTGTCAGCTTAACGGAGAGCGAGGCGCGTGAGAAGTTTAACAAGGCATGTGAGGGACTCAAGGCGTATGGTGCTAGTGTGGAGAAAGTTGCCACCGGCACTTTCTTTTATCAGTGCGTTTTTCTTCTGCTTCATCCAACGCCTCAGGTAACTTTGTGAATGCCTTTCCTTTTTGTTTTTGTTAATGAAAAGTGAAATCTAACGTCTTTTATCCGTTTGTTGTTATGCATTCTTCCTTTTTTTAAAAAAAAAAAAAAGAATTATGACTCTGTTGTGATTTGTTCAAGTTAATTGAATCGTAAATTGAAGCTGGTAGGCAGAGGAATGATGATCTAGGATCAGTCTGGTTCTTGCTGATGAAATAAGACCTGGAGACCGCATTGTTAATTGGGAGGTCAAAAGTTCTGTGATTAACGTGACAATTAGTGAGTTGTTTGATAGGCTGATTTAATCATCGATTTACGACTTTTGACTTCTGAGCACTGTATATCACATTCTTCATAGCTTGCAAAATCAGATAATATCAAGATCGCCTTCCGGGCCAAGTAAGAACACTAAAGAACTTGATCGCTAAGACAACTGTGGATAAAGGGAGAAAAATAAAATAAATGAAGAAAGAAAGAAAACTTGTCCAATGTTAGCTTGAGAGAATGATGGAATGTTGGAAAGAAAATTATGTTGAACTAGTTCACTTTTCTGTTTTTCCGTAAGACAACTGTGGATAAAGGGAGAAAAATAAAATAAATGAAGAAAGAAAGAAAACTTGTCCAATGTTAGCTTGAGAGAATGATGGAATGTTGGAAAGAAAATTATGTTGAACTAGTTCACTTTTCTGTTTTTCCGCTAACCGATTGTAGGTTCTTCCTACCATTTTCCTTTGACTGAGAATGTAAGAAGCATTTATGGAATGTTGCTACATGTGGCATTGAAAAGCATATATTGCATCTATTTCATTGAATTTTCAAAGAAACAGAGATGTAATACAAGGGGCAACAATGCGTAATCCTGTGATATTCAGCTGATGACAAGATATTAGTGTTAAATTTTTTGCTACTACTCAAATGACAACTCAGCCTTGTTTCTCCAACATGCTCTGCTCATGGGGCTTATATTAATGCACAGGTCATCAACTGTACATAACATGGTAGTTATTGGTATAACATTGTTGTTGTGAAACTCTTTTCAAACAGGTGGTGGAGGCTAGTGCGCATTGCTGTGGTCATTTTGGTTACAAGAACTCAATTCGTAAGCCACCCATCTACTTTTGAATGTCAGCTCTGTATTCTTTAAACTATTTAATTCCTTCTTTCTCTCTTCATTTAACTTGGATAAAAACATGTGTGAGAAAATAGAAGACGGGGAATAGAATGTACATAAATATCGAGTTTCATATCAAGAAAACTTCAAGATCAGAAGCACATAAATTCTCTCATCCATCTCCTTAGTTGTGATATTTACATTTATTTATCCAGAAATAAAAAAGATTTATGCAAATTCTATTAGTTGTAACTTTATTCTCTCTCTTTTTTTTTTTCGATTCCTATTTTGCTTAAGGAAAGGATTTCTGACCGCGTTGTGTTGTGCATCCTTATCGTTCTGCTGACATATCTTCCATTTTTGTAGCATATATGCCGCACTTGAGCCTCCTCTATGGGGATTTAACAGATAAAGAGAAGAAAACCGCTCAAGAGAAAGCTCATGTTCTTGATGACAGCATTGGCAGTTTAAATTTCCAGATATCTCGCTTAGCATTGTATAAAACTGACACCGAAGACAAAAGCTGCAAATCTTGGGAGAAGTTGGCTGAATGCGAGCTCAAAACTTACTAGGTCTGCAGCAGTTGGCCTTTGGTTGACTAATGTCTCCTGTAAACCATGAATAAAATGACATTATGTGAAGATGCAATAAACTGATACTGGTAATTCTTGCAAAGTGCTATTTTGCCAGTTTACAGTTGGCTATTTGGTAGGTTCCCTCTTCAGTTTTCTTCTTCTATGAACTTCCCCAGTTGATCAGTTCTTTCAAGATTTGACTTGAACAACTTGTTTAACTTGTGATATCCTTCAATCAGGAGCACAAAACCATGGAAATTTATCGATGTGATGATTTCCAGCTCATCTCCAGGTTATTAAACGCTTTACGAAAATCTCAGCGAGTTCTATATCAATATATGTTTTATATCTGTTATGTTTTACGAAGGTGTAAAGATAAAACATATAGGTTACATTTGGATGGAAATATTTTGATTTGAGGAAAGAATTTCAAATGACTCATTTTAATATGGATTTGAAATTCATCACAATGATTCAAAAATAGTTCAAAATAAGAGTTTAAAAATTTAAAATCCATTGAATTATAAGATTATCTAAACAAACTTAATGAATTTATTATTATACATTTGAAATTTTTAGATTCAAATTTATCAATTCAAATGAAGTCAGACATTTCAAAATTCAAGGCTGAAATATTGAGTAACAATTATGCTTAAATTCTCTAAATTTAATAGTGGTAATCAAAATATTTTAAAAATTATTTTGATCAGTTCCCTCTTTAGTTTTCTTCTTCTATGAACTTCCCCAGTTGATCAGTTCTTTCAAGATTTGACTTGAACAACTTGTTTAACTTGTGATATCCTTCAATCAGGAGCACAAAACCATGGAAATTTATCGATGTGATGATTTCCAGCTCATCTCCAGGTTATTAAACGCTATACGAAAATCTCTGCCAGTTCTATATCAATATATGTTTTATATCTATTATGTTTTACGAAGGTGTAAATAAAACATATAGGTTACATTTGGATGGAAATATTTTGATTTAAGGGAAAAATTTCAAATGATTTATTTTAAGATGGATTTGAAATCCATCACAATGATTTTAAAAATAGTTCAAAATAGGAGTTTAAAAATTTGAAATCCATTGAATTATAAGATTATCCAAATTTTATTATTATAAATTTAAAATTTTTAGATTCAAATCTATCAATTCAAATGAAGTCAAACATTTCAAAATTCAAGACTGAAATATTGAGTAACAATTATGCTTAAATTCTCTAAATTTAATAGTCGTAATCAAAATATTTTAAAAATTATCATTGAGTATTAACCTAATTACAATTATAATGATTCTCGAGTATATTTTTCAGAAGGGTATTGTAAAAATTTTTACTTATTAAAATTCTGTTTAAAATTGTTGTTATTCAATGGAGATGTAATATTTGGCGGGAGAGTATAAATTAAGTGAAAAATAAGACATCTGGCTCGCATTATGTTGATAATCAAGAATCAAAGCCTTTAATTATTTAGAAAATAATCTATAAGCCAGTTTAATGATATTATCTTCTAAAAATATGTAGCATTAAAAACAGAAATTTAATTGTTATGCACACTAGCATATTTGATATGGTATTGTTATATAAATACTTTAAAATTTTGATTGTATTAGGTAAGTCAAGCAACCATAGGTCCATAACGCCTATAACTAATTATTCTGCTAATTATTATTTAAATTAAATTTAATAATTAAGCATAGACAGCAGTTATTACTTATTAGCCAACTGACGCCGCCACAGCGTAAACCTAAAGCATCATAGGTTCACGCGCCTTGCTGGACGCGTAAACGTCAGTCTCCTTCATGTTTAAATTTGTCAACGTACACCAGTACTACCGCTCCACCTATAAATATTGTATAAAAAAATATATCTCTTCCCCTAAATTCTTAAATTCTTGGCTGTTTATCCAGGAATTGTGGGTCCGAAAACTTCTCCCTAGAGATTGTTCCCATAATCTAGCGTGGGACCATTGCTGTGATTTTCAGCAGCTAGCTTTTCGAAAATCTAGGGTTTTAATTCGCTGGATTTGTTAAACACCACTGTTGATTCTTTTGGGCCTAAACTCTGTTAGTTGTACAGTTTTGGTTGAATTTCGGATTCTCGTCTTTCAGGTTTTTGATCTTTATTGATCGCTTCAGATTTTCATTATTACTCACTGCGGTTGACGTTAATTCTGTCAACGTCATATAGTCCTCCTTATGAACCCACCGTTTTCTTGAGAACGAAAATGTCCCAAGAATATGTGATTTCTTGCACAGAAAATTCTTTCGAGAATTGGTGATTTCTGGCCGAAGGAAATTCTGATATACAAAATCGCTTCAAGAATTCGTGATTTCTTTCAAGAAAAAGAATTTTATTTGACAAAAGTTGCTTCAAGAGTTCGTGATTCCTTGCAAGAAGGGACTATTGATGTACAAAAATTGCATTAAGGATTGATGAACTTCTTGCGAAAAAGGGTTTCTTGACTCTTTTTACAAGTTCTTGATAAACTTTTCAATGGAATCCATGACTCCTGTGAAATTTACTTTGTGGAGGCAATCGTCGATGGCCCCGAGAGGGACCACAAGGCCCTTGATGATCTGGGAGATAACGAAGATGGTGATGTCAATGACATTGATCCAGGGTTGAAGCTGATGTATTTGGCCAATGAGGGTGACTTGGATGGCATCAAGGAGCTTTTAGACTCTGGTACTGATGTTAATTTCCGGGACATTGATTACCGGACTGCACTTCATGTTGCCGCATGCCAGGGATATGGCGATGCTGCCAAGTTGTTGCTTGAAAATGGAGCAGATGTAGACCTCAAAGATAGGTGGGGAAGCACGGTATGACCTGAATCTTGAGACTCAAACATGTTCACACTTTGTACACTTGTTCTTGGTAATTACTTGCGTTTATATTTTCTTAATTGTTCAGTGTGAATGGATGGTCTTAAGACTTAATTTGCTTCTTAGAGAATGAGATTGATATCTAATGCTAAGGTATTCGTTATCTTTGGACATTTTGATGATGTAGAAACTGTAAATCCTCTCCCTGTCTCACTGTGTGTGTTTGTATGTCTGTTTGTTTCAGAAGTCTATTATCTTTAACTTCGTGGAAGATACCCTCATTGTGAGCTTCAGTAACATATGTCTGAAGGATTTAGTACCCTTTTAGTTTACAGTTCTTGTAAAATAAGGAGAGGCTATTCATCTGTACATTGATTTGCTTGCTAAAGATGGGATCAACTATGTGAGATGGTTCCATGCACAGAAAGAGCGGCATCAAAGCCAATTTTTAGGGGTCGTATGTCCTTTCTTTCTGAGTTGAGTGGTGTTTCTGGAGTTTCTTTTAGCAAGACAAGTTTTGAGTTTTCTGGTGATTGTCTTTGAAGAGAGAGTTTATATTATAGGTGGATGAGTTTAGTGACAGGGAAGAACCCACCCAGATAAACAGATATACATGATACGAAATCCAATCTTCTGCTCAATTTGAAGCATGCTTTTTCAGAGTTTTGAGCAGAGCCTTTCTGGGAGAGTGGAAAAGGCTATTTCATTTGTTTGTATGCTTCTATGTTCAGGAAGTCATATTCATTGATATAACTAAAGAATTTTCAGAAGAGTTAATTATTACCCGGATTGAATTACTACAAAATGCAAGGATCTTCAGATTATTTATTCAAACTATCAAATGAAAGAAAGTACGAAATTTGAAGATTTTGATGATTCATTCTAGAAAGGGTACTTGCTAAATATATGTTAGATGTCTTTCCAATTTATATAGTTATTTATGTTTTTTCCTGTGTTTGGTGCATACCCTAGTGCTGCCTTCCAAGGGCCTGAACTGCTTAAACAGCCTCTTGCAGATGCCATACATTATAAAAATCATGACGTGATCAAACTATTGGAGAAACATGGTGCAAAAGGATTAGTAAGTCTCTTGTTACTATGTGCCACATGGTTTTCTCATGTAATTAGCTTTTCAGTATTGGAGATTATGTTTTTCTTTACTTCTCTCCACTTTGGTGTTTATTGGTATGACCTTTTCATTAGATAGCTCCCATGCATGTACAAAATGCCCGTGAGGTACCAGAATATGAGATTGATCCCAGTGAACTTGATTTTACAAACAGTATTCAAATAACCAAGGTACTTTGCTGTGTTCTTTTTTTTAATACTCAGTATTGTCAAACATTAGTAATCACTCTCTTTCATTCTGTCTTCTTTCCTACATTGAGTTTTAGTTCTAGACAGTTGTGTAAATTGTTTATGTTTACTTCTTGGAAATATGAGTTTTATCTGATGTGGTAGTGTTCTGCAATATTTATCGACAAATCAATAAGAACTTATATGTTTAGTTACCAAAATCTTGTTCTCCAATCATGGTCATATTTCCTTTCCTTAGAGTGTGATACTCAGTACTGGCCAATATTTCACTGGTCTTAGAGATAAATTGGGGAAACAAAGAAGATTAAACAGTTTTGACTGATGGGAAATGAGGTTGTATCTGGTTAACAATATGCTAGAGTTAGTGCTGAAGTAGCATGATTGTCAAAGAAGAGTGAGCTGTTGTCATGTAATGTAAGTTAGCCAGTAGAGTGTAACTCATGCATATTGTAAAACGCAGCATGTCGCTTGATAAGTCTGACTAGATTCTTCAACTTTAAACTCTATAAAATGGTTCAGTTAAAATTCATATCATGTTCGTCTTGCTGTGAACCCAGAGTTGTCAGTTTGTTTACTTACTTTTACAATGTATTTCGTTGGTTTTATCCAAGAAGTCACTTTTGCCTGATGCTGAAAATATTTTTCCAGGGAACCTATAGAATTGCTTCTTGGGGTGGGACACAAGTTGCTGTAAAAATATTTTGGGAGGGTACTGCTGATGAGGATAAAGTGTGAGGTCTTTAATCAGATGGCATATTTAGTACTTCTTTGCAACTTACTGTTCTCTAACTCACTGGACTTCTGTAGGAGGGAATTTAGAGATGAGCTTTTGCTGCTTCAGAAAATAAGACATCCAAATGTTGTCCAGTTTCTTGGTGCTGTGACGCAAAGTAGTCCTATGATGATTGTGACAGAATATTTACCAAAGGTATCCATTAGAAAGCTTTTGTGAATATTAGCTCTCATGGTTCCTCGTTTCATTTTTGCTTTTGGTGTTTGCCTGTTACGTTTATCGAACTTAACTTTGCTACTTATATGCATATGCTTTCTTCTCACTATTGAAAATAACTTCATGCTCTGTTAAGTTTTCTCTGGTTTGGCATAGTTATGTTTGAGTTCCCTTTCTTCTGTGTGAATTTGCTGTATTGTGTCTATTGAAGCTGGGGTTATATTCACAAATACAAGCAAAGGTTAAGGACATGTTTTTTCCTCGTGTGAAATATGAGTTCGATTTGTGGCAGTTCTTTTTAGTTGGTTGAAAACTTTGATTTCTTGTATCATGATTGAGAATGGCGACTCTTTTCCCAAGAGGATTGGTAAATGTTTCCACTCATTTGAGACTCAGGTCCCAGCAGACTTCCTAATTTTTGTCTTTTTTGGTGGAGTGGAACTGTCTTGTAATTGACCTCCTTGGAACTTTGTTTTTTCTAGTATATGTGAATATAGTCCACTATCTATTGATAGAGGTTTTGAAAAGAATTGTGACAAATGTCTCTATTCATGGTTGTTTTGATAAAACGGAGCATTAAGTATAGCATTATGTGTCCTCTTCTCCCATTTGGAAAAAATTAAGATGTGACATGCAGGGCCTAAATTTTCTAGGTTGTTTTATTTATTTAATATTGGAATGTGATGTCCATGGATGTACAAGTAAAGATGATATTAGAAATGGCCAATCTATTGCAGAAAAATTGAATCTTAAGATTTTCTATTAAGTTTATAGATGGCATGTTTCATGCTTGTTTGGTTATATACATGCATTCCCTTGTTATGTCAGCCAGAAGAGAAGCTGTTGTTTAGTCTGCTTAGTGCAAACTTGTGTTAAAGACTATGTTGCACAGACTGGACTAGCCTATAAATGACAAGGGGTTGTTGAAAAACTTAGGATATGGCAAAATTATGGTGTAAAAATATATGTATCAATGTCTATGAATATATATATCTATGATAATTGAGGCTATAGAACTCCTAATAATTCGAAGTAAGGAAACTCGTGCTGACTCTGTTACGGTAATATGAGGAAACAAATATCAGGCCAAGTAACAAAAGAGTGTAAAATAAGCTAAATCCAACAATAGATGTAATGTCATTGCGTTGTATAAGTTTTTTCTAATTGGTCCGAGACACATGCGGTATGGGTGCCAAATGTGTAGGAGACATGTCTGCTGCTTTTTGTTTCTGCTAGAACTTTGGACATGTTTCCCAGTGTATTATGTATTCAAGGTGCATTGAGGCTGTGTTTGTGTCGACGTGAAGGACTTGGAGTTGGGCAAAACTCACTTTTGGAAGTGCCATATATTTTAGATTTTGACAACCATTTATTTTTCGATTCATGATCTGAAACCATAAAAACAACGAATAATTGTACATGCCCATCCATTTAGGTGTTTTCTTTTCCTAGACCATTCACAGCTACTGATGGCATTATTTTTTTTTGTTTTCTAATGCTCTTTGTGGTTTTGATGTATATGGTCTTGGTTCCATTTCTACCTCTTCTTTAATATTTCATAGGCATTAAAAATGTAGAGAAAGTAAGCTCTTTTGTAGGAAATCAGTGATTTACAGGTAATATGCAAACCTATATCACGAGCGAACTTGAGCTACATAATTATTAGTGTATGATTTAATATTCGTGTTTACCTTCCTTATATTCCATACAGAATTTTGCAACCTTGCCTTATAGCATAGCTGAAATAAAATTGCTCTTGGTTATGATCAATTTTTGGCGTCAACTGATATATATTCCTTGATTGTGCAGGGTGACCTTCACGAATATTTGAAAAGAAAAGGTGCTCTTAAACCTGCAACAGCTCTCAGATTTGCTATGGATATTGCCAGGTTCATGATATTATAAGAACATAACTTTCTTTCCCAAATGTTTTGTCCGAGTAAATTCAGGGTGAACATTTAATATGAATTGGAATTTTGTGAATACTTGAATGGAGAAAATGCATTTATGCAGTCTCACAGTAGAACACAAAGAAAATTAGGAAAATAGTCTGACAGAAGTTTAGTAAAGAATTTAGATTATAACATCATAGGCACAGACATTTTAGGAATTCTTTTTATGTGGACTGTAGAGGTTGTAGTTTGACATTGGCACAGTCCAGATGAATGTCTGCTCCACATTCTAAAGCAAAATTTTCTCCAGAGTTGAATATATTTGACTCAAAAAGTATTTGGTCTTTCAGGGGAATGAACTATCTACATGAACATAAACCTGAAGCTATTATTCACCGTGATCTTGAACCTTCGTAAGTTTGTAATTTTCCAAGTTTTGTGTATTGTGCTAAACTGCTGGGACAATGTAAGTTTCATTTCTGTTTTGCTCTATAAGTTTCTCAAAGAATTTGCTCTTCCTTATTTGACTAAGATAACAGGAATATCTTGCGGGATGATTCTGGACACCTGAAAGTTGCAGATTTTGGAGTTAGCAAGCTGCTTAAAGTTGCCAACAGAGTTAAAGAAGACAGGCCTCTGACTTGTCAAGATACTGCTTGTGAGTTTGCAGTTCTTAAAGCTAGTAATATGGCTTAAGGTTCTTTATCACTGAAAAATTACCTAGACTTGGACTGAGAGAATCCAAACAAAGATTTTCCTTATTTCTCCAGTTTGACTAGTTCCACAACCGGTGGATTGATGTCAAATGATCAACTCTAATATGATAAATGACATATTCTATTAAATATTATCTATGCATTAACAGGTCGCTATGTGGCTCCCGAGGTTTTCAGAAATGAAGAGTACGATACTAAAGTGGATGTTTTCTCATTTGCGTTAATTTTACAAGAGGTAATGGATTTATCACTTAATGGCTTGGTTAAGAAGGTTATTTTTGTTTATTTGCAAGGTCCAAACAAGTTTTTCTTTTTTGTAGATTGAGTTCTCAATTATTTTCATGAGCTGTAAGAGAAAAACACTCAAAATAATAGAAGATTCTCTTTATGAGCTTGTAAAAAAGCACATGCTGGTTGTGAATGGATTAATGAAAATTATGATATTTTAAGTCAATGATGTGCACACCATCTTGTATGGTATCTGTGGGCATTACTGTGGCTCTAGTTTCATGCAAAGTATCTATTTGTACGCAACACAATATGATTGAAACTGTGATAATTTTGGGTCAAATATGTGCTTCTTTGACAAACTTCACTTTTTAAGCTCTGACAAATTGATCTTTCTGATGTACTCAACCTCAGCTTATTGAAGGATGCCCCCCATTCTATTCAAAGCAAGACCATGAAGTGCCCAAATCTTATGTTGCGAAAGAGCGCCCTCCTTTTAGGGCCTCAACAAAGTTTTATGCCCATGGGCTAAAAGAGTGTGTATTCTATTTTCCTTTTCTTTTCTTTTGATTTGTCAAGTTATGAATGTTTTATAGTCTCCTAAGATGAAGCAACATCTTTCTCCACGTAATTATCTTAAATTAAACAGCTTTCTTTATCTTCTTGTCATTTATTTATTTATTTTCATTATGAAATATCTGTATACTCGTCTTGCTGCATATTTTCTCTGTATGTTTTTGGTCTAGTACTGTGATTTCTTGTGTGCCTGAAATGCTTAGAACTTGGGATATTCTGTACTGTAATACTAGAGAGACGGATAGATGGTCTTATGAGCTAATTGCCGTGACACAGTATAAAATTCTGATGCTTTCAGCAGTGTCATTTTTTTCTTTGTTTAATACACAAGGTCATCAGTAGTGATCAGCATGCCATGGCAACATTAATGTGCAGTTTTAGTGCTGTTGATGACTTTCTTACAGGTTGATCAAGGAGTGTTGGAGCGAGAACCCAGCTAATAGACCGACATTTAAGCAAATTATTCCTCGGCTAGAGGCCATCTACAGCAGCTCTGGCCATAGAAATCGCTGGAAGGTCTTTCCCTCCCGTTACCACCTCCTTCATCCCTCTGCTCTCCCTCTAATATGTTCTCTCCGCTCTTTCTTTCTCATATATTTCCTTTAATGTGGTTGTGTGGTTGTGCACTTGCATGAAATGGACTTGCATTTGGTAGATGTGATATATGATTGAGGCATGTGTGGCATATACAGGTGATACGATTTAAATGCTTTCAGAATTCAGACTGGAAGAAAGACAGTTCCGGTTTACGTAGCCGAACTCGTTCATCTAGATCTACAGGGAGCATCTAGATTCTGCAGATGCATGCGTGCTCTTTCTTGGCTCAAAATGTGAAGGAGTTGTCATTTTCCTATATATACTTGGCACTGGAGATTAATCGCTCATGTCTGTTTGACTGATAATGTAGTAGGATGAATAGAAGTTTTCGGTTTTCCTTCATTTGGGCTGAAAATAAGTGATAAGCCACCTAAATCTTGTGCTTTTTTGAAATACATTGTTGTAAGTTGTAATTATGTTGTAGTAGTAGTTAAATGGTCGACATTATGTTTAATGGGGGGATGTTTAGTTATTTACAGTCAAATATAATTGCACCTGCCACATGTATTTTTATTTTTATTTCTTGGAAAATCCTTTTATTGATTATGCTTTTCTTTTTATAAGTTAATGAATATGCTTGGTACCCGACTACTGGTGGTAGAGGATGTAGGTGCTGTGGCCCAATAAAAACAATCCAGTTTTTTTCTGGCTGGCCCATGAATACAGGGTCTAACCTTTTCTTTTTCTTTTTATTATTATTATTGTTAGTTTTAACTCCCAATGAATGCCCCGAAAACAGACAGTGGAATTCTCTTTTTGTAAAAATGGTGGAAAACTCCATTTGACTGTATTTAGAAAGGCTTTGATAGAGGACCACATCTAGACTTAAAAAAACGTTTTGAGAATAAGAGATTGTACTTTGTGAAAATACATTTTTGTTTAAACTCCTAATCCGAAGTATATTCTCAAAAATTATACCTTGAATTTCTTAGGAGGTTATGGGACTTCAAGTCTGAATGGAATAATAGCACGACCCCATAAAATGACATATATGTTGCCTGAGCAGTATGGAATCGGCATCGACATCTTGATCGGAAGAGTAGTGAATATTGCAAATAATTTTATATCATATCAGTTAAACTTCTCAATCTAAGGTTAAATCCATAGTCGGAAATGATAATGAAGTTGTGTGGGGTTCATTAATCGGATTAGGTATTTGCACTGAAGTCCCGCAAAATTTCAACATCAACAAGCCCAAAAACAATATCAGAGTTTGATGTTGGTGGTCCCCTTGTTGGAAAGAATATTGGTTTCCAATAGAGCTTAGGGAATGCACTTTACTTTGTTTTTTTGCGGATCGAAATCAACAAAAATGATATTCTGTACTGCACAATAAATAATTATATTTTTCAAATTTTCACTATTTCTTTTTTATTGTGCTGTAAGGAATCTCAAATACATTGGAGGAGTTTGGTTCTGAATAAAGTTAAATCTCATGAAAGATTATGCTTGTTTATTTGGATGATCTTGTGTTATAACGGATTTCAAATTTATAAATAATATTTTTAAATTTTTTTTCCAAGTAATTTAATAGATTTAAAATCCATCTAATTTTCAAATTACTTGAAATCTTAATTTCAAATCTTATATATATATATATATATATAATCAGAATATATGTTTTGATATAGTTTCCATCAGTGTGGTCCTCACACTAGATACGAAGAAGATTTTCTTGTTGTGGCCAATAAGGAGTTCAGTTCCTTCATTTACTACAACCCCTCATCTCTATCTTTGGTTTCACTTCTCTACCCTAATCTAATTCCTCCAATATTGGCAAGTGCATTGGGATATCTTCAGAAAGTGTATTCACCAAAATCTAAATTAAGGTTTAAAGGGACACTACACCATTGATATATGAAATTGTTGACCATCTTCCCTTCTATATTTTCATGTCTAGTTATTTTCCTTCAACCAAAAAAAGAAAAGAAAAAAATTGTGCTTTACTGAAGCCCCATTTATTAGAATCCTACTTTAACCCTGGAAAATGGTAACTTGGATGAAGAGATTACATATTTAGACTTGGGGTTTCTTTTTCTCTTTCTTTTGAAATTATAAGATTAATTGTTTAAGGTAGCGGCTTACACTGCACCTTAGAATACATATATAGTTTACACTTCAAAGCAAAATATAATTACATAGCAGAATTATATATAAAGCTAAACATGATTAATAATAGCATTTTACAACCTTTAAAGCGATGACACACACACACACACACACACACACACACACTAAGATCTTAGTATTGTAGGATCTTGGGTCGGGTCCATGTGGAAAACTTAATAGTACTAAATTTGGATGTCACTTAATTAGAAAATTTCAAAATTGTTGATTTCATCTTATAAATGATGCATAGACAATAATGAACAATATTTCTTCTACAAAATATGCGAATTTGTAGTTTGGAGACAGCTGACAACTAACAGCTTTCTAAAACCACATTCTGATTTTGATTATTTACTTTGCTAAAAAAAAGAACAATGAAGTTTTGCTTTAGAATTGCAAATTTAATCACTTTTAATCTAATAATGCTTGTTTAATTTCAAGAGACTGAGAATAACTATCTAAAACAATAAGTAATTATTATTTGTATGGTCTTAAGCCTTATTTGGTTTGGAATAAATATTTCAATATTCTTTTTATATAACTGCTTATCAAATACTGTATTATTTTTAAACTGAGAAAATTCATTGAACACACAGTATAAGTATGCCTGTAATATTTTTATTTTTATTTAATTTAATTTTTTGTCCTTAATATGTGCTCTACCAATTCGATTTTTTTTGATAAAGGACAATACTATTCGATACTTAATTCATATCAAGTCCCAACAACATAAACAATAAAGCATATAGTATCAGGCTGCAAAAAAACCTAACAATAGGCTCATAGAAAACAAAGTTAACAAATGCACATAATATTTCAACTAAACATAACATGAATGCACGCCTTGCGATTCTTTGAGTGGAGAAGTAAGAAGCCAAACCTTTTCTTACAGATTCTAGGGCAAAAAAAGTAGACATCCCACATGAACTCTATGGCCTCTAATCAACATGTTAATCTGATCCATGCCCTGCATCTAGTCATCCTCTCAATTTCAAATCATAACGAACTTGTATATCATATTCTTTCTCTCTTGGTTAACTTGATGACCCATTTGCATTATAATACAAGAATAGAACAAAATGTATTGTAAATCTGAGCTTTCAATTAGGGGGATAAAATTTAGGCAAAAAAATATTACAGTGTAGAAAGTTGAACTGATTATGTATCATTATATTACATTGCATTTCTCCATTGATTTGTACAAATATAGATATATAGATATATATATTTTATCTTTGAGGTATCGTATGTAAATTTGGTCTATATAGGAGAGAGTGTGACAATACTATTAATAATATACTTAGGTAGCATGCAATGAGTTGTCATAGTAATGGTAAGCTTGGCCCTTGTTCGGTAAAGAAGAATGACCTATCTTCCAAGACAATTGGTTTTATATAGCAAGACAACTTCCAGGCTAATGAGATGAGAATAACACCAATTCAGTTGCTAGGTCAACTCAGATCATAAGGCCTAAGCAATTGATCAACAAGTGAAATCAAAGTATAAAGAGGAAAGTGATTAATTCTCACTCTCACATGAAGACTTAACGCATGAAAAGACATCCCACGACAAAGAGCGAAAAATGAGAGAAAAATTTGGAAAATCTAGTCATGGAGGATCATCCTATCGTATACCATGTACACAAAAATTGTCATGAAAAAACAAAATTACTGCTTGCCATGCCAAAAGTTACCATTGATAAACTTCAACTTTCAGTAGATCACTGGATGTCACATGGCAGTTGGCTTCTCTTTTGTCATAGCCCTCATCAATCCTGTTGCCCTTAGTTTAAGTGAGTGATGGCCAGAGAGTTGGGGCTTCAAAAATAATGAGACAGAAGGTTCATATTATTACAGCCATAGCAAGTATTTTTTGGCTTTTCTTTTTCTTTGCAAATACTGAAGAACAACTTTCTTTAAATGCAAGATAATTAATGAATCCTCAAAACCAAATGGAAGGATTATATTAAAAAGATTCATTTGTTTTAATACCAAGAAAAAAGAATTATGCAGTGTAAGTGCGTGTGTTTTGAAGGGAAATAAGAGGACCCTTTATGTGTGATATTCCCATTTTTCATAGACAATAGACAGAGAGGTTGAGGGCAAACCCAGTCCAAGGTTCCATCATCCCATGAAATATCACTTTCAGCTTCAGGGGTCTTTTTCTACTCTACCACTCTTTTTCCGTAGCCTTCTCCAATCTCTCTCTCCACCCATAATGTTCTCATGACCGGATTAAAATTTAGTAAAGAAACACAAAAAGTTGTGGTATATAACACAAAAAAAAAAATTAATGGCCAGGGAAGGCTGAATGTGAGTGATTCTTGCATTTACTGTGTTCTGTTCCTTCAGTAGAAACCACCAAAAATAAGATACAAATTTACACGCATGCATTTCACAGAGAAACACACATACAAGTAAAGCCATAAAGTAATATAGTAGATTAACTTTGTGATTATTATGATAAAAAATCATTGTCTACTTTATATATACACAGCCCCTAGTGCAGCTCCCTTTCATTTCCTGCACCTCTCCCTTTCAGATTTGTGAGAAAAAGCAGAACGCAGAAATTTGAGCTTCTGCTCAATATACCTTCAACTCCTCCTTATTACCATACCAGGTTAGTGAATCTACAGATATCCATTTTTAAATGTTATGCATAAGTATTCAGTGCTTCACCTGTATTCTCACCTATCAACATCTTCATTTCACATCCAAATTGCTAACATTCTTTATAATAATCTGCATACATCAAATGCTATTCTGCCCATACCACAATTCTTGTTTTCTCTTTTTTTCTTTTCCTAGTTTTGTGTTGCTTTCATATGTTGTTTATGATATTAAACAAGTTGTAAAGGCTGCTAAAATTTCACCTGCCAAGAATTTCGTACCGATATGTTCTTTTCGCTGTGCTTGGCAGCAGAAATGGAATTAAAAAGTGATCAATCAAGGGAAATGTCTCCCCAGAGAAGAAACGGAAGGGGAAAGATCGAGATCAAGCGGATTGAAAACACAACAAATCGTCAGGTCACCTTCTGCAAACGCCGCAATGGCCTGCTCAAGAAAGCCTACGAATTATCTGTGCTTTGTGATGCTGAGGTTGCCTTAATTGTCTTCTCTACCAGAGGCCGCCTTTATGAGTATGCAAACAACAGGTATAATTTATCAAGAAAAAAAAAAAGAACACATGAAAAGGGCTTAATTTTAACTTTCTTCAGGGATCTGGGCCAAGCTTGTTTCTCCGGTAATGGTTTTCTGCTTTCTTTTCTCGAAACCTTGTTTTTATTTTGTTTTTCAGTGAGGAAAAGAAGGATCTAGGGTATTTTTGTTATGATTTTCTTTTGTCCATCTAAAAGGGGTACTAAATAGCTTAAGTTTGATATGTTCTTCTTACCTTTTATCCATTTGAGAATGTGCTATGGAATATTGGGGAAGATTTGAGCTCAAGGACATAGTCATGTCTTGTACAGTGAAGAGTTTAAGTTTTTCTTGACATAGATTCAGCTGTCTTCCAATTTTTTCCTATTTCGTTTTTCCCTTCACTGTGCTTTATGGGGTTTCTCATTTTATAATCCCATTTAGTCCATGTTTTGGTATATGCGTAGATCTCTTGCAAAGGATAGAAAATAGTAGCAGTATAGTTGTTGTAAGCAAGAGATGTAAATTTGGGAAGTTATTCTGAAACTGTGAGATCAGCTTCATATCTTCCTCCATTTACTGTCAAGTTTTCCTTCATCTCTCTCTCTCTCATTTCAACTGTAAGGCTATGCGAGTCATAGCAAGCTGTTGTCCATCATTCATCTCTGGGAAACTTCCTTAATAGCAAATCAGTCTTAGCATCACCAAGGTAAAGAAAAAAGGACTCTGCAAGAAAGTTGTCAACAGCGCTATTACAACCTTATTAGGGCTTTTTTTTCTCCTTTTCTTTATTGACTTGATTTTCTATTAGGGTTGACTAAACTAAATTGAGAAAATAAAAATGAGGGTTTCAAAAATATTATTTTCTTAGATTTCTATAAGCTTCAAATTCATTAAAATGGTTTCACTACCACACCTGTACAATTCAACTGAACTAAAAGTTACCCTAATTAGGGTTTACTACTTGTAATAAGTCTTTCTCAAATTCCCCATAGCAAAGTAAAGAACTTTTTTCACAAATTAGACTCAGGTTGGGTTGATAAGACTTCTGGATGTTTTAGCAGTAGACCTATGCATATATGCTGTTTGATGGGTCTTTGTTGTTATGTACAGATCTAGTTTAACCAATCCAAACCCACTAAAGATTAACTTTTTTGAGTATATTGTATTATTTCCATCTAAACTTGGGAATGAAAATCTAATTTCTTTATTTTTTAATTTTTTTTCCTTTTTCGGATCTAACCATGGGTTTTCTTAGTTGTTAGAATTGAACATGGATATAGATTTGTCTGAGTGGCAAGAATCTTTGGTCACGTCATACACGATTTTCTTGTTCTTGACTTCTGACAAAAGGAAGTAATGTGTCATGATACGAATAAATGTTTATAACTTAGCCCAGAGCTTAAATTTTCCCTGAAATAGGGAAAAGAAATCTCATTTTCTTTATGTTATCTGAGTTTGAGGCTTTCAGAAAGCTTCTGAAACTGTTGAAACTAAAAGAGAAAAGAAAACGAAGTGAGAGGGGGTGGCAAACCAATGAAAACTCCTGAATTCTTGAACTGGCCCTCCAATGGGAGAGTTCTGAAATTTTATCTCTTTTTTTTTTTTTTTTTTCTTTCATGCATGGGAGTGGCTGCTTAAAATGGTCGGTTCAGAAGTACTCTGAATTTCATACTAATATTATTTGAAGTCATAGTACCAGTGTGTATCTTGGACTCACTTATCAAGGGTTCAAAAGTGTAGTTAATGAGTATTATCCATGGTAGAATAAGAGGCTTTACAAGTTTTGTCCTAGAATTATGGGCCAATCATATTTCTAGGTTCAGTGCCAGCTGGGCAAGGGCAGCCAATCAGTGCCTCGACGAAATTAAGGTAGCAGCAGACTGAGAAATGAGGCAGTTGCAACAGTTTTGCTCATTTCACTTTTCTAAATTAAATCATGTCACATAGACATTTTGAGTTGACAGAATAAATCTGACCCAAAGAAACACTCACCTTTTCAATCACTTTATGTTCATGGCTTTTGCCTAATGGTTTCTCTCAAGTCTTTAACTGGACAAATTTTTGAGTTTTAACCGGAAAGTGTGATACAACTTTAAATTATTTTTTAATTAATTATTTATTCTTAAAAGAAATGTGAAAAAAGTGAATAGAGAAACCAAATATACACTCGCTTTTCTCACTTAGGTCTAAACTATTGGAAGGTTTCCATTTGAAGACTTCAAATTGAATACAATATAACCTCAAAGTGTTGTAAGGGATAGATCCTGCTTTACAGTAAGAAATTAAGAAGACTTTGATTTAAAATAGAAAACAAAGTAAATAATTAAGGGAATGGGTAAAACTTTGTAATTATGAAGGTACAGCCATTGAAACCCTGCAAAATACCTTTTGTAATTTAATATTTTATTTGAATTCGATTAAGAAGATAGGATGTGATCTCCAATCGTATACGACGTTGCTTTCTTTGCTTACTTCTTGGTTTCTCTCTGAGTTCTTTGGGATAATATTAATTGTTCTTTTTGTGATGGTTTGTCCGCTTGTGCCCCAAATCTTGAGTCTAATTGAACTATTGCCACCGTAGAAGAGCAGGGTCAGAGTGTTTTTAGTCCTGTTGAATTCTTGTACGACGTGATTATATCTAGTTTTGTTAATGAAGCTTGAATATTTAACTACAAGCAAAAAAGAATCAGGGGTAATAGTTCTGAGCCCTGGAGGCCGGAATGAAACAAAAAAAGTAAAAAAAGAAAAGCAGAAAAAATATACCAAATACATATCAGTGAAGTGGACATCAAAATTTGACCTTCATATTGAAGCCCACATTGAATTATTGTTGGGGTTTTGAATCTCAAGGGATGGTCTATTTGCTGGTCCTATGTTGTATAGAGAGCATTGGTAGCTACATGAGATAATATATGTGAACATTAGGTAGATATCTGAAGATTACAATCAATGCTAATGTACAGTGTCAAAGCAACCATTGAGAGGTACAAGAAAGCTTCCTCAGATTCCTCAAATAATGGTTCTATGTCTGAAGCTAATACTCAGGTAAAGATTCAAATTTTCTCTTTACTTTTCAATTTGATGTGGTTTACGTCAAAAGATTTTGATGGGTTCATCATATGTGATCATATGTTGATAGCTGCTTCTACCCAATTAATGTCCAGGCCTATGATTTATACTTTTAGGTTATTTGTCCAAACTAGCCCAAACTGCATATTTCCTCAACTGATTTTGATATTCAAACACAATTTATAAAAAAATACCATCCACCAAACTTAGAATTTATATACTGCAACCTCCTAAAGGAAGATGAAATCAGCATTACTTCTCCTATTGTGACAGCAGAAAAACTAATAATTACCAATATTAATTAAATTTTCCAACAAAGAAAAATTCAATAAGTTTATAGTAGTGACTCCTTCAGAGGAATCAGACTAAGTGGTGATACTTTTCATGTAAGCTTAATTGGGAGAGAGAATAAAACCAAGGCCTAAGTTAAGCTTTCCGGTTTTATAACATGGTTTCTTGCTACTACCTTCGACTAATTTGGATTCATGCATCGGGTTGATTTTGAAAATTAATGTCAGTCAATGCATTCCAAAGAACAAAAAGTTTTAACTTTTTCAACAATATTTCAGTACTACCAGCAAGAAGCATCGAAATTGCGTGCTCAAATCAGCAATTTGCAGAATCATAACAGGTAGTGTCCACTGTTTCACATGAATGTTGTTTGGTGCAATTTCTCTGTTATGACATTTGTCCTATTTTGATTCAGGAACATGCTTGGTGAGTCTTTAGGGGCTTTGACACTCAGGGAACTCAAGAATCTGGAGACCAGGGTTGAAAGAGGAATTAGCAGAATCCGGTCCAAGAAGGTGCATACAGAAGTTGGTTATATAATAATTTGATGCTATTTTATTCTTGTCAGCACACCACTTGGATTTGTAATTCAGCTGATGATGAATTCTGCCTATGACTTCTTTCTATCTCTCAGAATGAGTTGCTATTCGCTGAAATTGAGTACATGCAAAAGAGGGTAAGCAATCATAAACTCATAGTGTAATCTGATTTATTTTTCACTTGATTTCATAGTTGAACTTGCTACATTCCTGGTGGCTCCATCATGTGGATTATCTCCATTTTTTAACTGAAAATATAAAGGTACCGGAGTTCCCTAAGTACTTGTGCTTTTGTTATGCCTTGGATAAACTTGTACATTTAATGTTTTAACCCATTTTTTTTTGTTTTTGGTTAAGGTCAGCCACTATATTTTAAGCCATTGAGACTGGATTTTGTCAATTAAGAAAATCAAGTGTAATAATAGTTTCTTCAGAAGATATAAAGTAGTAAATTTCTCAGAATTGCCTGGATATTCAACCCTTTCATTGGATTCAAATTCCCCGTAGTATGAGCTACTTTCTTTGAATTGGTCATATAAGAAGCTATCAACAGGCATGTCTCTGCCACTAATCTACCTGTAAACTATTTTAAAGCAATGTATGTTATTTTTTCTATTTTTTTTACTAATAAAACTGTTCGAATGCTTCCATAATCTCCTTGCATTTTCTTTTTAATGTTAAAATTTGGAAAGGAAAAAGATTGGTGTGAACTACTTGTATAGCATCCCCCGATACGAGTACTGCTCTTTATAGCATACTTCTGTTTAAATTCTCAGCTATCTGATTATGTATCTTTCGTCGTGTAAAATAATATTGGCAGCAGGAGATCGACTTACATCACAATAATCAGTACCTTCGAGCAAAGGTAGGCGTGTGTGTGTCTCTCTCTCTCAGGGACATATACAGAGATCATTTACATATTCGTGCCTGTGTGGGTGTGTTTATTTGTCCATGATTTGTGTGTAAAGCCAACAGCAGAGATATCTCCCCCAGGCTTGGAACTATATGTGTAAAATTGGATTAATCTGCTTTAGACTTGCCTTTTACCGACCATCAGTTTTTCCGAATAATTTCAAAGCTGCTTGCTCTCACCCTTTTCTGATTTTAGATGTATATAGATGTTTTTTTCAGCACTTCTCTGTTGTAAGGAACTCAATTTCACCTTCTGTAAATTGTGTAGATAGCTGAAACTGAGAGGGCCCAGCAGCACATGAATTTGATGCCTGGGAGTTCTGACTTTGAGCTTGTTCAGCCTCAGCCTTTTGATGCTCGAAACTATCTTCAAGTCAATGGGCTGCAACCAAATGATGATTACCCTAGGCAAGAGCAACCACCCCTTCAATTAGTGTAAGAATTATTCCTGCTTTAGCATTCATGAATATATGTCGACAAAGCTACATTTATATGTCATTCTTGCCATGCATGTTGGCTTTCATAATCATGATAGTGTAAATTTTTGCTTTTTTCAAGTTTGGATGTAGTGGAGAAAGGGAAATTCGGCTGGTGTTAATGTATTACAGAGATTGTGTTTGACCGACAACCTTAAGCCGCCAAAATTCAGAAGTGATCACCATAAGTACTTACTGCACCAATATTGTCCAATCAAAAAATCAGTTTATCTGAAGATTTGGACAACATCTTTTGAGCTAGGTCTTAGTATATGCTCCACAAAAGCTAACATTTTCTCTTGAAAGCATGAAAATCCATTCGCAAATCTTTTCCATTCTTCTTCATATCTTGCTATGGTTAGTAATGTACCCCCTCCACATATTAACCCGTGGCCCTTCCCATTGTTGTAAGCACTTTTTGCAATTACATTCGTGTATGATCCAAATCAAAGCATGATCGATTTATATATATATATATATATGTCTTTTTGTATAATATATTTAAGTACAACATTATCAAACTAATGTCTAACCATCTGTTAACTTTCTTAACAGCTGATATAACTTAAGTGCCAGTACTGCTGCTGTTCCAGTTTCTGATAAAAGTTTCTGTCGTTAAGGATGAGCAAGTTTGGTGATTAGAGAAGACTGACCATCATGTGACAAATGGATCATCATGCTTTTTGATTGATCATAAACTCTTATCATGTTATCAGAGTAATCCTTGTTCTACATGTTTGATGTATGTTAAAACAGAACTGGTTTGATATTCTTTGTCTGTTTTACCTATTAATGTTGTATCCTTGACAACTGTAGCATGCATAGTTGTTGTATGGCTTGAAAATTAACGATCCAGAAAACATCCCGGCATGTTTAGGTGGATTATAAGTTTCTAAATAATGTGCAATGTTCCATTTTTTTACAGTATTTCGTCTTATGGAATTGCATTATACTACTAGTATTTATCTGCATTCTGGTATGGCTTTCCAAATTTGTTGTGTAGTTCAAGATTGCCCTTAATTAGTTGAGTTGGACCTGTTGATTCTAGGACGGATTCCCTATGATTCTGTAGTTGTCCTTTTGGTTACTAATAGTAAAATCTCACCATGTACACCACCCCAACCAGAAGGAAGAAAAATAAGTACAATCTCTAGCTTGATTCTTGTCCAATGGAAAATAATTTTGGCAGAGTAAATAAGAACTCAGAAATTTTAGCAACATATACTCATGATGATTACAGATAATCACCAGATCAAATTTGCCTCCCAAGTAATTTGCAACCATAAAAGTGATGACATTTCATCTTTACTGCAACTACTAAGAATCAATAGCAAACCTATAAGAAAACATGATCAGTTTTTAAGCCGATTGCCGTATCATTGGGCCTGAGCCAAGTGCTGAATATCACTGGGATAAGCATCCGAGGGAGACAAAGCCCTGAATGCTCGCCTGCCCACAATCACGGCAGCAGCTTCTGTGGGGTGGAACCCATCAAAGTATGCGAAATCAGTTCTGGAATTGCAAGCTACACCTTGGAAAAGACACATTCCTTCTCTCGACACCATACAGCATGGTATGTTTGAATACTTAAACCCTGAAATCATATAAAACTAAATACTCAGCAAAAGAAAATATCTCCTCGAGTTTCATTTTCCAAATCAATGACTACGTATTAAGAAAACTTTATTCAGAAAAAAAATAAATTAAAATCTTACCATTATATGCAGGATCTGAAACTGTAATTTCAAAGACGTCCACATATATGAACTTTGCACCAATTAAATCCTTGTTTAGGACATCAACCAGGGATTTCAGCTTAGCATTAAAAACTTCCACTGCAGTGTTGGCAGTTGATACACATGATTTCCAATTTACCATCCCGTTTAGTGCGGCAGGAACACAGCCTATTGGGCCAAGTCCAAACAATGACACCTTCCTTGCTCCATACATATACAAATCCTAAGTTGAAGTGAAAACAAGGGCAAAATGGATTATGATAAAACTAAATAATGTTGATCTAGAAAAAGGGACACTATTTCAATCCTTGGCAAACAAAAATAATTGAAAGAAAAAGTTGGAACCTTGAGTACTAACCCTTAGCTGACGTGAATACTGATCAATTAGGAGTGCTGCATACTGTTCTGGTGTATACCTTGGCGTCAAGGAATAGGCGGCGTAATCGTTACTTCCCATTCCGACAGTGTATATGCACTGGCCAAGATGGTTCTTGGCAGAATCAGCATTTCCTAGTATGGAAGTGGTCCTATTTATTGTGGTCTGATGATTCTGCAATTGCTCATTTAGGCTTATCAGATCACCCTGTATGATAACATTTAATTCAGTTTTTGATGCGCAGCCAGATAAAAATTATCTGTTTGTAACTATTAAAACAAATAAGAAAAAGTGTCTCTGATTACAAATTGCTTTCCAGTTTGATCAAGAATTCCTGCTCCTCCAGATGCATAGTTTACACCATTTAGAATGTCATCGCCGCTTGCAGTTGCAAATGGTGGGATATGATTACTAAATCCTAGAAGCTCAGCTGTACATAAACGTGCAATTATATGCATGAGTATACACAAAAATGAATAACGAAAACAGAAGCAGTTAAAGATTTAAACAAACCTATTATGTCAGCTACATTTCGACCATTTGTAAACCTTCCAGTTGGACCGCCAGGATAATCAATCCCATATGGAGGATAATTGGCTTTTGCAACTGTGTTACGGACATTGTTATTTCCATTGTCAACCAGCGAGTCTCCAAATATGAAATAGCAAGGCACAAGTGTTTCACCGTAAACAGATAGCAGATAAGACAAGAAAAAGAAGAAAATTGTAGACAAATTTTTGGCATGTTACGCCACATTGATGAAGAAAGTGTAAAGGGCTAGAGATAAATAAAGCTTTTAGGAAAGCAATTAACTCTAAGAGGTCATGAAGTTATATTGATAATTGATGAACTTTTTGATGCAAGATCAAGGTTATATGGAAGTGTGTATATATATAGATGAATATCAAAATAAATTGAGTTCTTTTACATAGCAAATGGGAGTATTCATGATTGAGATCTTGATGGATCTAGTTAATTATGTGAGGGAGATCGGAGAGAGTAGGACTTGAGGGCCATAATAAACTAAAGTTTACAGGAGGAATAACAAAGAAGGAAATGAGAATCTACAATAACCAGTTCCATATATATCACTAATATTCATAAATAAAAAATAAAAACCCAAAAGTCAGAGTTTAAATGAAGACGAAGATTGACTGCAGAGTAACTTTGTACTCCTAAGTTCAGTAATTGATAATTAATAAAAAAAAGATATTGATCCCCTGCACCATCCTCTCCTTGTGCCTAGCAAGATTCAGTATGTATCCTCTTCCTAGGAAAATTTTGAACAATCTCTCTCGATTTGAAATTGGGCCCAACGACTATATATATATATATATATATATTTGGAACTTATTTGTTATGGTGTTTGAGACTATCCCAATGCATACGAAATAATATAAAGATTAATCTTCACCTTTCAGCTATGTTTGGTTTTTATTTTGGAGTGTTTATATTGGGGCAATGTGATTATGTTTGTTTTTATTTTGAAAATGGTTGATTTAATGTATAGTTGGAAGAATTTGTGTTTGGATTTATTTTCAATTGAAATATTTTCTATTATAGATATTATGTTTGGTAGAATTTTGGTGGTTAGTAATGCCACATCATTATTTTATGTTGTTATATGTTATTTTTGTATTAAATTGAAAACAAGTTGATATATATAATAATGTAATGATTAGAAGATAAAAAGATATACATATAAATATTATTGATATAATGATATAATGAGTTGAATATGTATAAAGGTATATTGAAATATATATTAATTAAAATGTATATATAGGTATGTATAATAATGATTTGGATATTTTGAAAATATTATGAAGAAAGAGAAAATGTATTTTGGAGAGAAAACAATATCAAATTTTTTTATTTTATTTCGAGGGAATAAAAATATTTTGAAAAAGAAAACCAAACAAAGCTTTTTAAGATATTTATGCACAATCTCAAAAACTCTTAAAATGATTTTCATATTGTAGATAAATTTCTCTTTTTGAGTGTGCAATTTTATTAATAAATGAAGAGAAATCCATCTCAATTCTCCCTTCAAAGAAAACTAGTGCAATGCAATGTATATTAGTCCAAGAGATAAACAATATAAAATGCAATTCAAATCTTCAATAATACAAAGCGTAACATCTTGTGTTACGTACATAAGTTTATGACATATGGATATTTATGATATGGAATTTTTTCTCCACATTACAACTTCTTGTCTGTCCATATCACAATAAAAAACTAAAAATCGTCGAACCCATTTACTCTTCTGATTTTGGATACTAACATGTCAAATTTTTGCCATATAATAAAAAACACCACTATATGCTCGTAACAAGTTTTATTGAGTACTCTCAATATACATAATACATTTTTTGTTTATCATCTTAAGGTTGATTTGTCTAACTCCCACTTGATGTAAGATACATAAGTTGTTTAGTTTTATGAAACCTCGAAACAGTCTTATTTGAAGAAATACATAGATATGAAAAGAGTCTTTTACGACTTTTATTTGCATATGGTGCATTATAAAGCTTTTTATTGCTGAACGAGACGTTGAATATCAAATGGATAGGCATCGGATGGTAATGTCGCATTGTATGCTCTTGAAGCCGCAAGAGAATTCAAAATCTCCGTAGGATGAAAGTTATCCCAAAAAGCATACTCGTTCCTGTTACTGCATGGAACTTGGTTCCGAACACATAGTCCCGTTGTTCTCACTACTGCACAGCATGAAGCATTGACAACTCTAATACCTGAAATCATTAACATTACAACTAAGTTAATTTACAAACAACGTCGCATGTTCAGCAATCATATATGTCTTGGGGTGAATGGAGAATTCGAAACAAATTAATAAATCTTGGAGTACGTAGTTTAACCTACCAATGACTGAAGGATCTCCTGATGAAATACTGGTGATGTTTATGTAGATAAACTGGGCATCATTTAGATTGCTGTTCAGGTCGTCGATGAGTGGCTTCAGCCTGTTATTGAATAACTGGACATCATTATTGATGGAATCGACACATGCAGATCCGTTGGTAGGAAACCTGGCCAACTCTTGAGGAACACAACCTATAAAACCAAGCCCGAAAATCGCAAATTTTCTTGCTCCAAGGTTGTACAAGCTCTAGTGCCAAGAAACACAGTTTACTCATGTAATTAAGTCAAATTGAAAAAACATACCAAAAAGAAAAAAGAAAAAAACATATAATATATATGTGCTAACCCTTAGTTGTTGAGAGTATTTTTGGATCAAGATTTCTGCAAACCTGTCTGGTGTGTATAAAAGACCAGATGGGTATATTGGCATAAATAGTTGTTAATGTAATCGTTACTGCCCATATTAACGACATACAAGCACTTGTTGAGATAGTCATCGACTGCAGTTCGATTATTTCTGAGTAAAAGCGCAATACGACCGATTGTTATTCGATGATTTAGCAGCTGCCTGTTCATGCTGAACCGATCACCCTACAACAAGAAAATTGATGCATAGAATTGTATTCAAGTTTCATATATATATAGTTCTTGTTATAACAGAAATTATTCGTGTTAATTAATTGCAAATAATATAGCAGTATGGTACAAGATTAATTAAAATTAATTACCGCTTGTATCCCGGACAGTTCGAGGATTCCTGCTGCTCCTGATGCATAATTTACACCTTTGAGAATGTCCGAGCCTCTTGCAGTTACAAAGGGTGGGATTGGATTAGCAAAACCTAAGAATTGAGCTGCACAAATCAAGGAATTAGTAGTCAATTATGTTTGAAAAAATAAAGAAGTAAAAGTAACAGAAATTTATGCTGGGTTTTGATTGGTTGAGCTAAAAAAAATAAGAGGGAAGGAGATGAAAATAAACCCAGGAAATCGGGTATAATCCGTCCATTGCTGAATCTACCAGTCGGACCATCCGGATAGTCAATCCCATAAGGTGGATAATTAGTATTGGTGAATGTGATTAGGAAATTGTTATTGCCATTATCAAATTGTGAGTCTCCAAAAAAAAATAAGCAGGGAACTTGTTGTTGACCCTGAATTAGTATTTGGGGTTTCATAACAACAGACAGGATAATTAGCAATATCCATTTTGTAATAGTAGAAGACATGGTTAACAAATGGATATGTGATGGACTTGTAGTATAGAATGACAACTTATATAGTTTGCATGAGCTAGCTCTATAAATAGTGTAACTTGAGGCTATTGATCTAGCAGCAAGTGTCTATGTATGAAGCTTTAATTTAATATGAAACTGCGACTTTTTCGCTTCAAATCTCTAATTCAAACTTTGTATTGCAACACGTGTTTCATATTATTTTAAAATTGATAGTTGATATTGATAATTGCATATAATCAAGAATTCAATATGAAATACATAATATGGAGTGGGTCGAGTATAATTATACACAGCGAAATTATATCGATTCACTTGTTTCGAATTAAGTTCATCTACAAACTCTATTTTGATCGAATTACAGACATGTTTTCAATATCCATTCTTATTTATGAATGGTGAATAATTATTAAAATTATTTACGAAATTATGAAATTAAAATCTATATCAAAGAAACAGTAGGTCAAAGTTGGTTTTGTAAAGAAAGTCAACTACACTCATCAATTTTAACTGTTTTTCAGTTTACTCCGATGGTGCATTTACACTTCTAAAATTAAATTGTATTCTGTTGATACTTGGATATTTTACTTAAATATGTATTTGACGCTTTTAAAACGAGTCCAAAATATTACACTAAAAGTAGTAAATAGTGGACAATGAGTTTGGGGAATGGACTATTTGGTATTTGGATTAGCTAGCTATGGTTAATAATGATCGAGTTACAAATTGTTTTAAGTAAAATACATAAAATATGTGTAATTGTTACAGAGTTTGAATATTAAATTATTTATATTATGATTTGGTTGTTGATAAAAAAATTATTTTATATTTATGGTTAATGTACATTTTAGTATAATATTAGTCTCTTTATTCTATGTTTCTAATTACATTACACTCATTGTTTAACTTATTACAAGTTTTTACTATCAATTTTTCAAACATAATTGTGGTTACACATATTTTCTATACATGCCTACTAGCCGTGATCATATTCTATATTTTCCTATATTGTTGTACTTAGGGATGAAACTAAAAAATTCAAATTAGGGGACGTATTGATTTTTTTTCTCAACAACAATAGAATAAGAAATATTTTAAATTTTTTGAGAAGGGTAAACTATTTTATAAATTTTATAGAGTTGAGTGGCCTTGAGGGTGGCTGTCCGTCCCTGTATTTTTTCCATAAATGCCTACTATATGTGGTCATATTTTATATTTTTCTATATTATTCAATTTAGGGACGAAACCAAAAATTTCAAAGTAGGAGAATGACGTATTGATTTTTTTTTCAAGAACAATATAATGAGAAATATTTTTAATTTTTTTAAAAGGGGCAAACTAAATTTTATGGAGTTGAGTGGTGGTGGCCAATCTCCATATACTCCTATTTATGCAGTAGATGAAATACTAGTCCGAATTAATTATACTCAAATTTTGCATTAAGTGGTGCCTTGCCGTTTAAGCAAATCTTTGACTATTTATTTTTTATGGCTAGATAATAGGGGAGGAAAAACATTGCAAAATTGCCTAACGCCCTAACATATATTGACTTTGTGAATTATTCTTTTCCTGATTTCCCTCAGTTTCACTGAATATTTACTCGTGAATTAACTAGCAAAAATATTGCCACTAACACTATTTCTTTAAATATATACTTTAAATCAATTATATATTCGCCTGCATCTTCCAAAATTTATAACAATTTAGACCAAAATATTTATATTTGTCCCTTGGTAACTTTAATATTCTATTTTTATTTGTCCTAATAATGCCATATACTATTATACTTTAAAAAGAAGGGATTTATTACATAAGTGAGTGGTTGAAATTTAGTGAGATGTAAATTAAGTTGAAAACGAAGTTTTAATTTTACATATCGAAATAATTCAATACGTAATCAAACTTGAATTATGTTCACATGTAAGCCAATTATTTTCTCCCTTTCAAATCCAACCATAAATTTCCAAAGTCACCATTTTATTAATTCAGGAGGAATTATTAATCTCCTTTTTTCTAAATTTTGTTTAGAAATGAATTATTCACTGCTAGAACTTACATTGTCAATGCAGTGTTTTCATATATAATTATGTATGTATACTTTCCATGTCATTTGTACACGGCTAAATTTCTATTAATGTTAGTGGAGTGGAGTGTATTATTTTTAAATAGGCATGTAAATGAATTCGAGTCGTATTATTTAAATTTATTTAATTTTTATTGAATTTAAAAAATTATATTCGAACTTAATTTGTTTGTTAATCAAATTAAGATTGAACGAACTTTAATCGAGTCGAATACGAATGAAGTTGAAGTAAATCTTTTTATACATATTTTATTTTATTTTTTACTAATCAAATCGAGTTCGAGTTGAACTCCAAATCTTATTAAACGAAAAAATATGTCCAAATTAACGTACTAAGTTCAAATATTTTTTTAGCGTTTGATCTCGGTATCGAATAGATTAATTTATTTTTCACCCCTATTTTTAATTAATGTACATTTCAAACTTTAAATATATTTATAGGTCTTTGGACCAATCTATATAAACAAACTTGGAAATACTCAGACCTAAAAAATTATCCCTAGACTTCCTGTTAAGGTATGAACAATGTGCTCTGCTGGGTAGCTACTTGTCAAATCAATCAAATTTATAGTACTCTAAAAGCCTAGCAAATTGGGTGATGAAAAACGTGACCAACTTATAAATCAAAGTACACTTATAAGAATTTTACAGCTCAACAGAAGGTATTTATGAGGTACATTGTATATTTACTGAACAAGTTCAACATCAATCTAGAATTTAATAAAGGGTTAATTGTATTAACATCTCCTAAAATATGTCCAAACTGGACAAATCTCTGTCTCCGAGTATCATAATATTAATTAGCGTACAAACATTTAACTACTCTTCGTCGATTCAAATTTTTTATTCCATTTTTTCTATTTCACTTGTATTCTATTTTTTAAATTCTTAACATATATTCACCAGATAAATTAAATTCAAATATCCAATTGTATGTGTTTATCTTATAAACATATATCATAAATCTATATAGTGGAATAAAAAAATAAAATAGAAGATTTGAAACCTTATGACGATGGATAATGTTAACCTCAACTGGTAAAACATAATACATTTCATATTTTCCCTTTAACTAGTATTTGAAAGACAAAAGTACCCCTTGGGTTTCAAATTTTTAGGGGGATAAATGTTAATATTTGTTGTGAATATAGAAAAAATTAATTATTTTTATCTTTGTCTGTAATATTTTTTTTGAGGAGAGAAGCTTTCACAATATTAGGATATATTTTAGGATGTTTTAGGTATAGAAACGTATTTAAAAATGTATAGTATATTTGGTTTTATTTTGAGAGTGTATTTTGGGGAGAAGAGAAGGGAGGGAAAATAATTTTAAATATTTATTTCTATTTTAGGGAAATCAAAATGGGGATTGGGAATAAAAATAAGAAAAATCCTTTTTTTAGTAATGTGACATAAAATATCTCTATTTTTCTCGAAACCTTCCTAAATGGGCAACTAACTTGGGATTGGGGATTACAAAAAGGAGTTTTTAAAGATGAGATATGGGGAAAGAATTGGATTTGGAGCAATGGGCTTCTTTTTGTACATGAGAGTCTTGATACTTGAAATGACTGGAGCGATTGTGCTCAATGGGCTTTTGTTAAGGGATTGGCCCATAATGCAATTATATGAATTTAAAAAGGGGGTGGGATAATACTAATGGGCTTACAAAGGGGTGGGCCTGATAGCTTAGACATCCTCTTGAAGCATCTAATTCAAATCTTAAAGCAATAATTAGAGAAGTAATTGGTATTTGATATTCCATCGTTGTAATATCATCAATACTACGGTCAATTTTCACAATTAATTACAATATACGAACCCAGGTGAGGAAACAGATGACATCTTCTTCTTCAATTCATGGTTAGTTTCTTAGGGTTTTGGTCTTAAGGTTATGTTTGGGAAAGATGGAAGAATGGAGGGAAAGTGTGTTAATTTCCTCTCCATTTTGCCCTACACGCCCAATTGGTTTTTTTTTTTTTTTTTTTTTTTCATCCAAACCTCCACCTAAGCTGTCAAATAGTCATTTTTTTCCTCCAAAATTTAATTTCCCCCAAATTGGCAGTTAAGTCAGCATAATCAGTATTTTGACCTGCTATAGGAAGTTGTGTCCTTAAATTTCATTTTTGTCAAATTAATATTCTGAAATCAATTTTTTTAAATGAAATAAAAGGACCAACTCCAAGTAGACCAAATTGAACGACCCAAAAAAATAAGTTTGCCTATATTCTCTAAATGAATGTCAAAATAAATTAAGTTGATCAGTTGCATAGCAAAAGTGAAGTTAAGAAAATGGATTAACAGATATGATTATTCATGATTGAGAAAGATATTGATCACCTCCACCATCCTCTCCTTGTGCGTTGCAAGATGCTGTACATATATATCCTCTTCCTATGAAATTTTTGAACAATCTCTCTCTATTCGAAAGCGAAATTCAAAATTCAAAATTGGGTCATATCCCGTAAAATACTTGAAAGTCAAACCCATTTATTTTTTTGTGATTCTATATGTACGTGCTTTAATCTCAATACTAATATGTCAAATTCAGTCCCCATATATAGTAAAACACACCATATGCTCGCAACAAGTTTTATTAATAACTATCAAAGGTGCATAACACTTAATGTAAGATACGCAAGTTCTTAGGTTTATGAAACCTAAAAACTGTCTGATTCAAGAAACATCAATACATAGACATGTAAACTGAGTTTTATTTGCATATAGTGAATTATTATACTTCTATTGCTGAACGAGACGTCGAATATCAACTGGATAGGCATCGGATGGTAATGTCGCATTATATGCTCTTGAAGCCATAACAAAATTCAAAATCTCCGTAGGATGAAAGTTATCCCAGAAAGCATACTCATTTCTATTACTGCATGGAACTTGGTTTGGAGCACATTGTCCCGTTGTTCTCCTTACTACACAGCATGGAGCATTGACAACTCTAATACCTGAAATAATTAACATTACAACAAAGCTAATTTACAAAGAATAATAGTCAATTGCATATTTTAGCAATCATATGAAATCTTAGGGTCAATGGAGAGACATAAAAAGCAATTTTGTGTTATATCTTGTACTGCATATTATAAATATACGAAATCTTAAATATACACTTGAAATTAATAATATACATGTGACGCGCATGCATGATATACAATACTAGGAATGTTGATGTACGTTAACCTACCAATGACTGAAGGATCTCCTGATGAAATGCCGGTGATGTTTATGTAGATAAACTGGGCATCAGGTAGATTGCTATTCAGGTCGTCGATGAGTGGCTTTAGCCTGTTATTGAATAACTGGACAGCATTATTGATAGAATCGACACAGGCAGATCCGTTGGTGGGATACATGGCCAACTCTTGAGGAAGGCAACCTAGTAAACCAAGCCCGAAAACAGCAACTTTTCTTGCTCCAGAGTTGTACAGGGTCTAGTGCCAAGAAAGAGAGTTACTGTAATTCAGACAAGATTTATCATATGGAAAAAAAAACATAAAAAATGAACATATAAAACGTACTAACCCTTAGTTGTTGAGAGAATTTCTGAATCAAGATTTCTGCAAACCTGTCTGGTGTGTATAGAAGACGAGTTGGGGATTGTGGCAGTAAATAGTTGTTAATGTAATCGTTACTTCCCATATTAACGACGTACAAACAATTGTTGAGATAGTCATCGACCATAGTTTGATTATTATTCCTGAGTAAAGTTGCAACACGAGCGATTGTTATTTGATGATTTAGCAGCTGCCTGTTCATGCTGATCCGATCACCCTACAAGAAAATTGATGCAAACATCGATAATATTATATCATGTGTAAGTAAGGAATTATATTTAATTTTCATCACTTTTGTAATTATCGAAACTATTCATGCTAATTAAGTGTAAATTATAGAGTAGTATGCCAAGCTTAAATACTATAATTAACTACCACTTGTATCCCGGACTCGTCGAGGATTCCTGCTGCCCCTGATGCATAATTTACACCTTTGAGAATGTCCGAGCCTCTTGCAGTTACAAAGGGTGGGATTGGATTAGCAAAACCTAAGAGTTGAGCTGCACAAATCAAGGAATTAGTACGTTAATTATGAATATTCTATTTAATCATGGTTGAAAAGACAAAGAAGTACTAGGAATTTATGTTGGGTTTTGATTGGTTGAGCTCAAAATTTTAAGAGGGAGGTTGATGAAAATAAACCTAGGAAATCGGCTATATTTCGTCCATTGGTGAATCTGCCAGTCGGACCATCTGGATAATCAATCCCGTAAGGTGGATAATTAGCCTTGGCCAATGTGATTAGCACATTGTTATTGCCATTATCAAATTGTGAGTCACCATAAAAAAATAAACAGGGAACTTGTTGTTGACCCTGAATTAGTATTTGGGGTTTCATAACAACAGATAGGATAGTTAACAATATCCATTTTGTAATAGTAGGAGCCATTTGGTTTACAAATGGATATGTGATGGAGTTGTCGTAGTAGAATGACGACTTATATAGTTTGCATGAGCAACAACATCGTAAATAATGTAACTTGAGGCTATTGATCTAGCAGCAAGAGGCTATGATTGAAGCTTTAATTTAATATGAAACCACGACTTTGCGGCACTGATTTATGAAATCCCATACCGTTTTACCTTTCATGTCAAGGGTTATGTGGGCATCCTAACAAACCATGAAATCTGCCTAGATCCAGATGAAGAAAAGGATTGTTTTTTCACGCATTGGTTGATTATTTCCATAGCTTGGAATTTTTGGATACATTATTATTTTCGGTCTTGTAGATGCTATATTAGATGGTGTGAATCGGACGTACATTTTATCATATATTTATACATATTTTCACATATATATATATATATGTAAGTGTATGTAAAATATATGATAAAATATATATTCAATAATATGCATCGAATAACATCTCTTGCACTTTTTTCCAAGCATATATGAGCAAGCTTTCTTGTGGAAATTAAACATGATTTTTGCCATTAAAAGAAATAGTAAGTCAAGGTTGGTTTTATAAAGAAAGTCAATTGCACTCATCAAATTTAACGGTTTTATAGTTTACTCCATTTTTTAAATTAAATTGTATCTGTCTTGATACTTGGACACTCCAATTATTAACAAATACTCCTCAAATATGTATTTAAAACTCTAAAAAATGTGTCTTATATATAAAAATAATAAGTAGTGGACACATGTATTTGGACTTTTTGGCATACATATATAATAGCTATGGTCGACACTAATCAAATTCAAACTACTTTAAGTGAAATACATAAAATATGCGCAAAACGTTACGAAACTTGAATATTAAATTATTCCATGTTATGATTTATTGTGGATAAACAAATTCATTTTATATTTTATGCTAATGTACACTTTAACTACATAACTTAGTTTATGTTTTTATGCATCAAACATATCGACTCTTTTTATGTTTCTAATTACATTACACTGATTGTTTTATTTATTACAACTTTTTAATGCTAATTTTTTATAAAAAGTCATTTCTATATATTCAGTTTACCCTACGAATAGATAGAGCTGTGATCATATTCTATATATGCCTGTCTAGCACTATATATTGTGTTACCCATCTCCATATCTATGCTGTTATATAGGTTTACTCAAATTTTGCATTAATTTGTGCATTGAGGATTAGGCAAATTTTTGAATATGTTATTTTATGACTTGAAAATTGAAATATAGGGGAGGAAAAATGTTGCAAAATTGCCAAACGGCCTAACGTATCTTGACTTTGCGAATTATTTCTTTACTGAGTTCCCCCTCTTTTACGGAGTATTTACTCGAGAACTAAGCTGGCAAACAGCATTTTGCCGAACAGCGACGTGACCTACATATTTATGGCAAAAATATAGCTATAAAGATCGATTGGTTTAAAATATTCTAGGTCCAATTATATATATTGATTATATATTTCACCACATATTTTATACTCATTTATATGCATATACGTGTGAGTGTATGTTATTACAGGACGTCATAAAACAATTTAGACCAATAAAATCATATTGCTTACAAATATTAATAATAATAATTTTAGAATTAATATCGTCAAAATAAAAGAAGTTTATTAAAATATTAAATATAAGTTAGAAACTATTAATTTTTTTTTTTAAGAAAATAACTTATAAAATTATAACATTTTATTTTGAAAGCTTATAATTAGCTCAGATTCTAAAAAAATTATCAAACACTTTGCAATATCTTGTAAGTTTTTAAAAATCTTATAAGATGTTTTAAGAAATTTAAATTTTTTTAATAAATTTATAAGACCAGTCAAACACTCTCTATATTTTTTATCATAATACAATGGTTTAAGTAGAAAAAAAGTTTCAATTTTACATATGGACATAATTCAATACATTAGAATCAAACCTGTACATGGAAATTGTTCTCTCTCTTTCAAATCCAACTATAAATTTCCAAAGTCATCTTATTCTTAATTCAGGAGGAATTATTCATCTCCTTTTTTTTTTTTCAAAATTTTGTTTTTGAAAATGCATTATACAATGCTAGAACTTATAATTACTGTACTAACCTTTAACTACTCCCCCTTACAACCTCGGCGGTCAACGAAAATGCTGACCACAACTGGTAAAAAAAATAATAAATATCATAGTTTGGTCTTTAACTATTGTTTTGCAATTCTTTTACAACAAAATACTACCTCTTGGTTTCCAAATTTATAGGGGTATAAATGTCAAAATTCTCTATAACATAGAAAAAACCAATTATCTTTATCTTTTACAGAGTAATATTTCATTCGAAAGCAGAAAAGCTTTGTTTTAGTGATGTTAGATAATATATCTTGATTTTTTTCACGAAAACCTTTTTAAATGTGTAACTTGGGATCGAGGATTAAAAAATGGAGTTTTTTAAGATGAGATATGGGGAAATAATTGGAGCAATGGGCTTTTGTTGACTGAGGGGAAGGCCAATGGCCCAATAGTGCACATTACCTGAATACAAATGGAGGGCCCGATATATACTAATGGGCATCATCTTGAAGCATCTGGTTCAAATCTAAAGTGTATGATTTTTCTTTTTCATAAAATTATTTGTATAATATAAAATAGCATGTAAATATTAAGACTTGGAATTTTTAATATTGCCACAGAATCCATACACTTTGTTGGTCCAAAATTAAATAGGTGGATTTCATTGAATATTGATTTACGATAGTGTTTCATAATTGAATTGTGATCAAACTTGATTGTGAGAGAGTGAATGGTTCAATTAATTGGACCAATTCGACTGATCTGATAAAAATTAATAATATTTTTATTATTATATTATATAAAATAGTATTGTAATAAATTAATTATTTTGTACAAGATAAATAATTAATTAAAAAATAAATTTAACAAAGCCAAAAGTTCAAATAACTACTTACATGTAATAAAATACCCAGTTTAAATTTTTTGAAAACAATAAAAAAATATAAGTTATGACCAGTTTTTGATCAGTTTGACGAGATTTTTTATTTTTTGCACATAGTCAGATTGGAATGACCACCGATTTGCTATTGAATTGACGAACCAACCGATCCAATCCGATATTAAAAATATAAATATGAGGAGATGAGTACACGGAATAACCACCGATTCACTAATGAATGGATCCAACTGTAAATATGAGGAGATGAGTATACATGTATGTATGTCTATATTGGTTTTTTTTTTTTTTTAATCAAGTCATTATAATTGGTTGAATATACTTATATTAACTAACTTGTTTTTTTTCCTTTAAACAGGTAATTCTTTTAATCAATATACCGATTGGCAGCCAATTGGTTGAATGTTTTTATATTGAAAGCCAAACAAACAATATTGATGAGGAAACAAAGTCATTGACAAGTACTCAATTATTGATTCAATCGTGAGGAAATCTTTTATTTTTGGAAGGACAAATTTATATAGATACAAAAGATAATACGGACAAGTCCATTGTTTTTAATTTTATTTTCTTTTTCCTAAAATTCTAATAGTTTAGTCGAGATAATATACTGAACATGGTTAAACCAGTACTGGAAGATAAAAGAATTGACTGTCGGCTTTTGTACACTTGTGGTTAGTGGTTAAACAAAATAATAATAACTGAAAAATAGAAGAAGAAACAATTGGCTTACAATGTACGTATTCTTTTCCTCCCAAATTTAAAACTCATGTTAGATTTAGTGTGAAATTTTAAGAGAGGGTTTGTAAAAATAAAATTGTGTATTTTTTAATTATTATTATAAAGAATAGTGATTAAAAATTAGCAGTATAATATTATTTTTTTAATTGAGATGATAGTTTTGAAAAAAAAAAATCATATTAGAAAATAAAATCTTTAAATGTTTCTGAAAAAAAATAAAAAAAAAACATAATTTAGGACAGATGAAGTAATTTATTCAATCTAGATTCACTCAAAAATAAAAAAAAATAAAAAATCAATCCAGATAAATATTTATAACATCATTCCTTTACTTGAGATGATAGACTTGAGAAGAAAATTCATATTAGAAAATAAAATTTTATTTTGGAACGTTAAAAAGGAAAAACAACAAATATGTATTTGGGAAAGTTAACTGGACTAATTTATTGTGTCCACCTTCACTTAAATAGCTAACAAATACTCGTCACTCCAATTATTTGTGATCAACACATGAATCACCAAATAGCAATAGGATCAGCATACAATGGAGACATATCAGTGTAGGCAATTTTGGCAGAGTTCAAATTAGCAGCTTCTGTCGGATGGAATGCATCCCAGAACATGTACTCATCCCTGTTGCTACATGGAACAGCTCCCGGAAGACAATGCCCACCTCCTATTTCTGTCGATACCGGACAACATGGATCACTCAAAATGCTAATATTACCTGAAATCAACATCATCCAATCATCATACATATATATTTTTTTTCTCCATGAAATGCTTTCACATTTACTATATGATCAACATAAATAATTGTCTTTAAGTACCATATGATGAAGCGCTGGAGCTGTCTCTTGTGTACACAAATTTTGCATCAGGGAGATGATTATTGAGATGGTTGATAAGAAGCTTAAGATTTTCATTGAAAATTTGGACAGCATTGTTACTGGTTTCCACGCAGGACGAGGCATGGGAGGAGCCGTAGGTGGCCAACTCCTGCGGAACACAGCCTAATTTACCAAGTCCAGACACGGCTACTTTTCTTGCCCCATTATCGTACAGCTTCTAATAAGAGTGAAAAATTCACGTAAAGAAAAGAAAGAAAAGAAGCAGCTATATAAGTATATTGGGTTTAATTCATAAGTTGGAGGAGGGAAAAGAAAATTCTCACTTGAAGCTGCTTTGAGTATTGGGCAATGAGAAGTGCAGCAAACTGTTGTGGGGTATATGGGGTGGTTAAGGCGTAGAATTGGGGCAAATAGTTGCCGAGGTAATCGTTACTGCCCATTCCAATTGAATATATGCACGCACTTAAATGTTGTTTGGCTGCACTTTCACTCCCTAGTATTTCAGCTATGCGCGAAACCGCAACCTCATGATTCGATAATTGCTCGTTCAAACTGATTATGTCACCCTTGGAAACAGACAACAAAAATCACTTTTTAGCCCAGCATATAATCTTGAACATCAATGTCATATCATGGTGTGACAGGTTTTTAGGTTGCTAGAGTTTATCATAGGCACACACGTGCATTTTTAACTTTTGACCTTATATGATTCTCTTGTATTCATCAACAATATGAAGTGGGATTAAAGATGTTTTTGCCGACAGGAGATATAGATCAGATTACTTGATAAAGTTTGTCCATTTGTTTGCGTGCTCGTGTTTGTGTGTGTGTGTGTGAGAGAGAGAGAGAGAGATTAATGTACGAAATGGCGTCCAGTTTCATCAAGAATTCCAGCTCCGCCGGAGCCATAGTTCACTCCTCGGAGTATGTCCTGATTTGAAGCATTGGCAAATGGTGGAATGTACTCGTCAAAGCCCAACAGTTCAGCTGTAAGGAGAGAGAACCAAAACAAGAAAAAGCAATAAACAATATAGAAAATGGGTCTACCAATATCATGCTTCAACTACTGCATTTAATTTGAGCAGAAAATTAAGTGAAGAAAAAGGAGAATAACAATATAACAAAAATGAGTCTACCAATGATGTCTGCAATATTTCGACCATTGGTGAATCTGCCGGTTGGACCAGCAGGGAAATCAATCCCATATGGGAAGAAATTTACTTTTGCTGTCGTTTCACGATAATTGTTGTTGCCATTGTCCACTAATGAGTCCCCAAAAATGAAGAAGCATGGAACTTGTGGTTCACCAAGAACTAGAGTTTGCAAGATTACAAGAGGTAATAGAAAGAAGCATAAATAAAGCTTAGAGCAATCCATGATTTGTGCTGAAGAAGGCATGGAGGCCTGTCGGGTAGCCTGATCAAAACCGAATGGTGTATATTGCAAAGCAAAGTCGACACGGAGTCCCATAAATAGGCCAAGGCAACATTGAAGATATTAATAATTAAAGGGACACTATTGGCTTACCTGCCCCAAACCATGGATTTCACATGCAAAAAGTTCAGTAATTCTATAATTAGAGAAGTGTACTTGTGTCCTGAAAAGGTACCTTTATCACTTTGTGTGTCTAAATTCGTAAGATACGAATTGAACAAGTAAAATCCAGTGGTTGTGAAAGAGTTTTCAGAATTTTGGAATAAACGACAAATAAAGAATGGAGAAAAGGGTGAAGCATCCTGGTGTACATGGACTATGGCCACAAGATTTTCACTTCCATCACGAAACTGCTTGTACTTGATTTACCATGTGAAACATTGAGTGGATAGCACACTGCCAACTGCATTAAGGGTTTGTCAGTAGTGGGGTTGATTATGAATTATTTTTAAAATTTGAAATGCATGCTGCGATTCGAAAACTTCAAATATTGTACCTCAATCGTTTGGTCCTTGTGTAAGTTAAGTGAATAATTAATTTATTATTTAATATTATTAATTGAATCATTAATTAATTTTAATTAAAGTTCAAATTTTAATTCTCAAACCCTCAATAATTTTTATATTACTTAATATTAATTATTATTTTACCTCGTTTCATTTGAATTCAATTGTCATTTTTGTAATTTTAAAAACTTAATCTTTATATTTTAATTTTGAAAACACTTTATTATTATTTAAATATCTTTTTAAATCAATTTAATTTTTTACTAGTATTTTGAAAAATATTTTTTTGCAATCACATTTTATATATATATATATATATTACTAAAATCACCAAACTTTTCACAACCGCCCTAAGCCACATATTTTTATTTTACTTAGTAAAATTATAGTTTGAAAATAATATTTAATGAAATCTCATATAATAATTCATTTTAAAACTAATAAAAAAATCGACAAAAATGCTACTTTCCTTGACCCAGATTCATTTGGATAGGATTGTCGGTTGGTTGTATCCCATTTTTACTAATATCATTAATTAAGATTGAGTTCCAATTATTTTACATGGCCTATGAACATTTTTGAATTATGTATAGTACTGTTATATATTAATCTATATATGTTCTCCAGATTTGAAATTAAAGCTTCTATTTGACTAGACTCAAAGTTTTAGATGAGACTTTAAAAAAAATATATATATTATTTTTATTAAAAATAATAGTTGAAAGTTAGTGATATAATTATTAATTTAAATGAGAGAATCCTTTTGTAAATAAAATTTCTATTTTAAAATATAGAATCTTATTTGGGATTTTTCATGTTTTTGCTTGGATATCTGTGCCATAAATTTAGCCAAATAACTCTATTTTTTCAAAAAAATATCTTGAATTTAGGTTTCAGGTGACCAACCTTTCAAACGCCTTGCAAAAACAGAGCTGATCATCTGTTCATCCTCCTACATAAGCTACATCCGCCGTGCCTATTACGAGAGCTTATATTGTTGTAACGGTTTCAAACACATGTTTGTTTGAAAATTTTAAAATACTATATTTGATGAATAATATATTAAATATATAAATAATAAATAAATAATCTATTTTTTATAAAATATACATTACGCTGCAGCGTTGATATTACCGTTCATTTGATAATCGCCATTTGGTTCAGCCCCATAAATAAGACAAGATCAATTACTTGGTTTGGTCAAACAATGATGACCCATCACACTCAGTTTTCTAATATGGGCTGCTCTGTCTTTAAAACCTGCATATTTTTTAATGGTTGATTATTTTCCATTCAAGTAGCCACTTTCATTTCATGGTTTTAGACTACAGATTTGAGTTGTTAAAAAAAAATAAAAAAGGAAAAATCAACAAACACTAGCCAATCAATTCGACACGTATCATTAATATCATTTATAAAGAATCAAGAGCACCTATCGTCCTTTCTAGTTTTGTCATTAATTTCATATTTAATTGACTTGATAGAAACTTTCTCTCATGTCGAGACAATTTATACACATAATGGATTGTTTTCGGTGTCGGTAAAATTAGTGGATTCCTTAGGGCGTACCTCTTAAACAACTAAAATACTCTTTATTAATATTGCACAGTTTTAAGTATGATACCAAGATAACTATATGATTCTTGATTCAATTGATTTGATATTACCATCCGAGTGCTTTTGAAAAATAAAATCTCTAACCAATCTATACTAAAAAACTTGAATATAAAACCATGAAAATGACTTTTTCCCATGCTGTAAGAATTATAACACAAAAATATGACAATATTAACTGTAAAAAAATATTATATCGAAGCACAAATTACAGATATTGCATGTCTTTTTGTCACATACACACGCCACATAAATCTTGTCTTGGATTTTTTTTTTTTTCAGAGTTGAGCCAAACGGCGAATATCAAAGGGATATGCATCCGATGCCTTTTCAGCACGGTATGATCTCCTCCCGACGACAACATTTGCAGCTTCTGTGGGATGGAATGCATCCCAAAACAAATATTCATCTCTGTTTTGGCATGGAGTTTGTAGTGGGAGACATGTTATTTGCCCATTGTTCCTCCCCACGCCACAGCATCCAGCATTTGTCACCCTAAAACCTGAAACCAAGTAAAACCAGGAAAACACACACACACACACTTCTTGTTAGGCTATACTTTGGACAGAGGAGGTAAAAGAATTAGGTATAAAAACAGGGGGAAAGAAAAAACTCAGTCGAGGTTGCAACAACCATTACCAAAAGATGAGGGGCTGTCGATTAAATCCTGGAAAACTCCATATGCATTAATGTAGATAAATCGTGCATCCTGCGCATTGTTGTTGAATTCATCAACTAATGCTCTCAGCTTGTTGTTGAATATCTGATTAGCGCCATTAATTCTTCGTACACATGTAGAGCCATCCGGGCTATTTTGGGCCAATGCATTCGGGCTGCATCCGATTTGCCCTACTCCTATTAAAGCAAACTTCCTAGCTCCATAGTTGTACAAAGTCTATATGTACATAGCCCAAACCAAAAACAACAAATGGAAAAGAAGAAAAAGGGTCAAATTCTTTTGAAAGGTCAAGAAGAGGACAAAAATTAATTAGCTAGTGCGTGTCTATTTCTCTCACACAGTAAAGATTTAGCGTCAACGTAAAAAATAGAGCAGAACCTGAGTCGACCTACCCTTATTTGCTCGGAATATTGTTGAATGAGAATATCGGCATATTGTTCAGGCGAGTATTGGCGGCTAGTTGAGTAGTATAGAGGCATGAAATAGTTGTTAAGGTAGTCATTGCTACCTACTCCAATTGAATATATGCACTTGCTCAAGTAATTTGCAGCAGAGTCTTCATCACCTAGTATGTCCACCACTTGTGCAACTGTGTCCTTGTAGTTATTTACTTGCCCAGTAAAATCAATTCGAGCACCCTAATGAATAACAGTTTTTGCCGACAGTGATTATGTGGTAATGACAAATGTTGTTTATTAATGTTAAAGGAATGAGAGGGATCCTGCCTACCAATTGCTGGCCAGTTTCTGATCTAATTCCAGCAGCAGCAGACGCGTAGTTCACTCCCCTGAGTATTTGTTCGCCACGGGCACTGGCATACGGGGGAATGTAATCATCAAAGCCTAGCAGCTCAGCTGTAAATGGCAAATATAGGTCGTTTTTAGATTAATATCCTTCACCATTTCATCCAAGAATGTGCTCTATAACTAGCTCATCAGATCAAGAGGTTTACATGGTCTACATAAGTACTGATATAAGGACTCAAAATAATCCTGTCCCTACATCACATCAATTCATGCAAATTTATCTCTACGATTCTTCATCAGATGAGAAGGAATAGAGCTTACCAATGACATCAACTGTAGTTTTACCATTGGAAAACCTTCCGTCGGCCCGTCGGGAAAATCAATACCATAAGGCAAGTAATTAGCCCTGGCCAAGGATTGAATGTTGTTATTGTTACCATTGTCCACCAATGAATCACCAAATATGAAGTAACATGGAACTTGAGGCTCCGCCACAACCCCACAATGGAGATGCACCGCCACCGCCACAACCACACACAAAACCATCCATCTCTTAAACTCACTTCCCATTATGTGTGTATATATATGTAGTTGTAGTACAGAAAAAAATGGTGGTAAAGAGAATAATGCAAAAGCAAAAAGAGGATCAGAAAATAAAGAAGTAAAGATGAAAGTTAGATGGGCACTGGGTGGTGTTGTGCGTGATGAGATTTAAGGCATCAAGGTACAGGTATATATATATTGGAAATTTGGGACAAACAAGATTGCAAACTAGAAACTTGACCTATGTTTAGCTAGCTATTCTCCATACAGAAATGGAGTTAGATGGATGCATTGATTTCACGCGGATATAATGTGAGATTCCTACAGTGAACAAAGGCAATGCGGATAACCGACCTGGTCTTCATTTCTGGAACCATGCATTTTAGTTCAATTAACGTGAGTTTTTCTTTAATAGTCATATTACCTTGGTACATGAGGTTTTGGAAGTTGCTCAATTAATAAAGGTTGATTAAATTTCTTCCAATTTGCGGTATGAAAGAGAGTTAGAAATGATAAATTTGATATGAAATATGATACTTGTTCATCATCTAAACATTTAGTAAATATAATATATCGAGTATATCATGAATATTACTTTAGTACTTGCGATTTTGAAAATTGTTCAATTAATACATATTGATTAAATTTCTTCCAATTTGTGATAGGAAAAGATTGTTAGAAATGATAAATTTCTTACAAATTGGTGTACTATCATATTATCCAAATAGTAAATATTAATCAATGTGTCCTAGTAGTAATACAAATCAATTGTCTTCTAAATGATATAGAATATTCCTTATACTTTTTGTATAACTTCTTTTCCAATTTTATTTTAATAAATCTCAGTTACTATCTTAGATAATTTTGCACTATAAAAATGTTAAAAGAAGAAAAAAAAGAGAGTTGGATATAGGGTGAACTACCAATTTTTTTTATTTTTTCTATTTTTTGGTTTTTCTATCTTTTCCAATTTAACAGACAAGGGCCAAATCTATTTTTTAAAAAAGTTCATGAACCAATGTAACAAATTATAAAAGTTCATGTACCAAAAAGATTTTAACTCATTAATGTTTGGGGAGCGCAATGATTCTATCTTTTCATTTTCCAGGACATGAAACTAATTATTATGTTATAAAAACCTATATTTCTTCTAAAGAGGGTGAAAATTAACAGGTTCAGATTCAGAATATGAAAATGATTCAGTGTATCGATTACAGTAGGTCCACAAGTTCTGAATAGCCCTTTAAAGAAAACATCCAGCTGCAAGTCCCTATTGAACATAAATCTTTAACTTTCTGAAAATTGCTCTGTTTGTCCACTCTTTTTTCAACGATGTCTAAAAATGAAATATTGACTTCATCTTACCAGTCAGTTAAGGATAAGTTGACAATACATATACAGTAGTAGAGTAGTACAAACTAAAAAGTTGGACCCATATAAGTGTTACAAAAGATGCAAGAAGAAAGAGTGAGTCTTCATAAATGGAGTAAATAAATAGATAAATAAGGTTTTCGAAATAATAACTATGATGGTTTTTAAATGTTAGGGAAAAGTATTTTCAACAAATTAATGATGCGACTTTGGTCCAGAATCTACATTTTATGTGCGTGATTTACATATTAATGTAACTTGCTTGAAGTTTAAGAACAGTTGAGAAAAATTTCAGCATAATTCTTTAGTAAAATTGCCCCAAAAAAGGGTCCATGGAACCAACTGGAAAGATAATAGTATTGTCTTAACTATTTAAAAAGTTTGAGTATGTTAATTGGTTTGACCTTAGCAAATAGCAGGCCCGAAGTTGGTACCATGAGATTTAATGTGAGGTAGCTAGCAAACTACTGCATTTAATGTTCAGACCAAGTCGTGGGAAGTAAAAATGTAGATGATTCTGAACAGTGTTAATTTATGATGTTCTAATTTCCATTACCACTGCACATGACAATTATTGGGTTTTAGCTGGGTAGGCTTCCCCTGCCGACGAGCTATCAACATAATCAGTAAAGGATTTACTCAACCCCATACAAGAAATATAGTTTTCTCGGTGATGTTGATCGAAACAGAGCAGAAAAAAGGGAATAAAAACGTGGAACCTGGTGAACATCAATTTCCTCACCTATTCTCTCCTACAAAATGAAAACCAAGAATCAGGTTTTATGGACTATTGCTGCACAAAACTAGCGTAAAAGGAAAAAGACCATGTAAATTGAAAGCTTTCTTTATTTTGACCATAAAACCATTTATGCTGAAGTTCAGAACAAACACAATAAGATCTCTGGGGGGCAATTTACAGTGTATAGCAATATATTTGCCAACAATTTAACTCCAAACATATTAAACTAGAAAGGAGCTGCCAGCGTAAAAGCTAATAAATATACAAGGACATGGATATCAGAAAAGATAAGATAAGCAATGTAATTGACTAAGATAGCATTTATTGCACATGTGATTATAGGTTTGGTGCTGCTGTTTCAATTAAATCAGGCAGTTGAAGAAACAACAGTGAAGCACATACTTGGACAGGTCTACTTCACAACATGACTTTGTCTTTCCATCAAATAAGTCATTTTTTGATATTTTATCTCGTATTTATATTCCACTTCACATATACATGTTATGCATATATTATTCACACCAATGTATATTAAACAAAAAGTTCTACAAAATTAGAATGCATTTGTGATTAAAATATAAAATGATACAGTGAATTGGAATAGAGAATTCTGACTGCACCGGGAAAACTTTGTTAGGATCACAATGAGAGTATATGTGGACCTCATGCTTCGTGATTGTGTTGTCTGTCCAAGCCAAAATTGACTCATGGTTGGTTTACTGTGAACTGCGTGGAGCAATTGATAGAACCATTTTCTTCCAGCATCCAGGGAGAAGTTAAGCTGAGAGACAAAGGATACACTTCACTTAAGATAACTCATGACAAAAGAGTTTACAGGGTAGAAATCAGTGCAAAGAGCACTAGTGGGAGAAAGAGGTTTTGCCAAAGCATCCGATGTTGTCTCCAACTTCACAGTCATCAAACCAGGAAATAGAACTATAATCCAGAACTCTTAGTACCAGAACAAAAATGTGATTAAATTGAACTAAGAAACAGAGCTAAGTCCATATATGATCCAAACTCACAATTACTTGATAGTGTCAATGCAATCTATGGTGCAGCTCAGAGAACCTGTGATGTTGCCACATAATAAGCTTAAATATAGTTGAGATGCCCTCCATTTCGCACTATTAAGATCCCCTTCCCCTTTTCTTGCCCCCTGCCTCCAGTCAAATCCAAAAGAACAAGAAAATCAACATCCCCAAAACTTTCAGTTTAATTACCAACAAAACAAAAGTAATTTACTTCATGTTTTGATGAGATGTACTTCAATAAAGGTTAGATTGGATTTGATCTTAAGTTGAGTTGAGATAGCATGGAATGCAATCTTGGCTCGACTGAAAAAAAATAGGCTTCGCAGTACAGTTAAGCTCAATGACAGAAAAGGATAATCTATATGGATTGTCAGGAAGCCGACAGGTAATTAGTTCCTTTATCCAAGAAAAAGTATGTCTGGTTCATATTCATGGAATAATAATGAAATAGCATTATTTAATATGTGCACCAAATTGCAGGGTGATCTACTGATTGAACTTTTAATATTAGTGAGTCAGACAATGAGACGTGATCTACTTATTGAACTACAGTAGTAGTGATTCAGACAATGAGAGGTTGAGAGAATTGTTATAGGGGGTCCTTTCTAACAAAAAGCAATCTCTTTCAGAGAGAATTTTCATTAACTGAATATAAATTCCATTCAGAAGGATCGAGCCATATCTACCTTAGACTCAAGTTTTGCAAAGAAATGAGTTTTAGTCTGGTAGATAAATATTGGGTTTCGTTCCCAAATAAAAATTGGGATTTAACTAGCATAGCACTTCCTAGAATCACTGTTAAGGATAATTTATCATCATGTGTAATGAGTTTTTTACAGCAAATTTAAATGAATAAAAAAAAACTATAACTCAGGGGAAGTCTAAAAATCTCTGTATTAAAAAAGAAATCCAAAAAATCCCATATTATTAAAAATATTAATGAAAATTCTGTAAGACTCACCCGCAGACAATGGTGACACAATTAATTGGTAGGTAGCCACACTCTGGGACGATTGGCATGCATAAATGGAATTAGATAGAAATAGAATGAAATTAAGAATGAGATGATGATAACAAAGGAATGATATAAGTATAACATTTGTTACCCTTGGTACGTACAAGGAATGAAGAAAAAATAAAATGGTCATTTCTTGTTGAATTCCAATCCCATGATTGTTAATTAGAAATAAATAGTAGGAATAAAATAAAATTATTTTTGATGACTAAATTACCCTTCAATATAAAATTTTTAGAATAAAATTATTATTTGATATATTGTGCATAATGGGTTTGTTATGATTTTAGTCGATATTAATATATATATATATATATAAAATCTCATACTAATATAAATATTTTTAATTAAAAAACCAACACATAAAATTATTTTATATTTTTTTAATTATTGATTGAATTAAAATAAAGAGTTAAAGAAGACGATGTAAAAAAATAAAATAATTTTTTTGTTTGATTCAATTTTATTAAGAATATAATAGGTTTAAGTAAAACTTAGATCACTTCGAACCCGCCTCGCTTGGAGCAAGTTTTGAAACCACAAATGGATCTCGAAACGAATATCAGGTTTTAGTTTTAAGACCCGAACTCAACCTGAACACAATCCATTAAAATGTTGAATGTATTTTTTTGTTTATTAGTATGTATTTATGTGATGTATATTTATATATATATATGAAAAATATATGTATTTTATATATACTTATAAAAAATAAATATAATAATCTTATAAATTAAAATAGTAATATAAAATTAATAAATAGTTTAATATATAAAAGTAACAATTATATTTAATATTTTTAATTTTTTAAAAATTAAAATATGTATATATAAGTTAAATAATTAATTATTTATTGATAATATTACTTTCTCTCGAGTTTGGGGTGAGTTCAGATTCAGGTTCACAAAGAATTTGATGGTCGAATTTTGGCAAACCCAACACAATCCGTTATTATTCCTAAATTTTATCAAATATTTTTATTTAGTTTAGGAGGATAATTTTATCAAAGGAAAATATAAATCCATTCTTGAATGATTGGAAATAACTAAACTCATAGGAGATGAAGATAATGGTTAAATCTATACTTTTAAAAATAGTGATTCCTTTGAAAATGAATATTCCTATCACTAAATTATACCAATCATATACTTAGGAATGGATTTGGAAATGATCATTACATTCCAACTTCATTCCTGCATACCAATCATACCATCAGAGTTGGTGCCTATCATGCACCATTCATTCAGCCAAGTGAGCCACGTGTCTCATTTTTCGGAGCCTATGAGTGACCATGGCTCAAAATACAGGAGCAAGACTACACAAATAGCTTTTGGCCCACAAGAATTTTCCTTCCCATTTCTCATATGTAAATAGTGGGTTAGGAAAATCTCAAATCCATAGCAATTCTTCATAGAATGATACTGAATATCGTACCCCAAGCAAACAAAATTCAGTGAATAAAATTACCAATGACAATCTAAACAACCAATTCATGCATATCACATATACGAGTTCTCTATTATGCAAAAGTCTAAATTGTCAAGAAAAGTGATAAACGTTTAATAACATCCAAAAAGATTAAATCACCAATGTGACTAACCAGTAAAATACAAGACCAACAGGCTGTTTCAAAAACAAATCTAAAAGGTTACAAGCAGATATGTAAAAGAAACCAAGAAGATGCAATATTAAAGAAACAGACTTCATTCGGGCACAAGTTGCAATCCAATTCCTCCCTCTTCTTCAATAATTTAGGCCTAAGATTATGAAAATACAATCATTGATCTCGGTCAGCCACCTGCAGTATAAAACAAACACATACTTTCCACAAAACAGGTTCAGCCTTCCAATTCGTTGACATGACCAAAATACAACTTGAGTTACGCAAATGAGAACTATATGGTAGCTGAACTTGGAAAGTAACTGTGCAAATGTCAGTTCCATTCCCAACATGTCTGAGCTGAGTTTTCTTCAGTCGCTTTTTCCTCTTTTTCTGGGTAAAATTTCGCCATTTCCATGATAGAGAAAGACTCCTTCGTACATACCCATGGACTAACAAGTTACAGTTGCACCATGGAAAATTGCCCACATCTGCCTTCCGAGGGGATCCAAATTTTCTTCTAAAGTTGATGAAGCTCCAAAAGCTAAAAATTAAAAACCAACAATAGGTTTCAAATGAGCCATGCATGCACTTAAACAAAGACCAAGTTTTGAAGATCCCAAGATGCTTTCCAAGATTTCAACCTCAGAAAATATGAAATCCGCAACTTTAAAACAGTCCTAAAAAAACCCTTCACCACAAATTAATTTCAGTTTCAGGAAAAATGAAATTCATACAATGGGAGCATGCCACCATATGCATAATATGCAATGTCCACTGAAGACACATAAAAGATATAGCTCAGCAACTTTAGGCTACGGACAGCTGCTTGTCTTGTAGGTCATGCATACTTCAGACAATGAGGTAATAGAGAATAAATATGCCTGTTCATATGGATACCTGGATATCTAATATTTCATCACCTAAACCATACCGATACTGCAGATAGAAGCAGCACCATAAACTCATTTATGATAATGTATCTTGTTTTGGATGTGATCTATGGAAGGGAAATTTTGCATCCTTGTTACATCCTTCATTAGTCAACAAGCAACTATTCTCCGACGGAAACAACAGAAACAGCCATCACGATGTATTTCAACTTTCTTCTCCACCCAGAGAATCCACCAGACTGTAAGATTCATTGTCAGGAAAATTAAACCTTTCACCTGCAGTAGAAAAAATGCCTTCCCGCTAAAAGATAAACTTGTTTATCTCGATCAGGCATGATTGCTTCCTACATTCTAAAAATGGTCAGCCTCCCATAAATTTTCAAAAGATATCATTCACAGGTCAGTCTTGGGAGAAGCAGAGGAATATTGGAGAGCAACGTCCTTGAAAACTTGTATCAAACCCTTGAGGTCATTAGCACCCAACTCGAGGCAGTCCAGCAGCAAATCACCCTCTAGAACTTCTTTCTGCAAGGTCACCACCACTTCCCGCAATGGTCCCTGCCATTTCCATAAACTTATCCATCAGTCCAAAAAATACTTATTTTATAAAACTTAAGCCAAGTTGACATTTTACCCATATAAACCAATGATTTCACCAATAGAAGGGGATGCGGAAAACTAACATACAGGAAAAATCTATTGAACTAATAAGCGGTTTTTCCTTTTTTCCCTTTTCCTTGACAAGTTAGCCCAGACGTTTGCAAGAACAAATAATCAAGTCAAGCTCATTTCTTTTTTACAGCCTAACCGCCCATGTTGATTATCAATTGTCAAGACCACTTAAGCAGAGCCAAAAGCAAGAATCTTTTCTCTACGTTGAGCATTAAATCTGCCTTCGATCCACCATAATTTCATTCGTCAAATAATGAGAACATGGCTCTACATAGTTTCTTTTAATTCCCACACATTAGAAAAACAAGATTAAACAATAAATAAGGATATAAAAACAAGAAAGTAAAAATAAACAACACACATACAGATTGTTGGAAAACTTTGAGCAGTCGAGCGAAGAGCGACTTCGAAACCCTGAGGGCATTATTGTAATTTCGACCGACCCAAGCCACCCTCCCCGCGTCCGATGGGATCCGATTCAACTCACATATAGCCCCTAACAACTCATTCAGATCCGATAGTACGCCGCCTAGGGTTTCAAACGACACCGCGTCTCTCCACGCGTAATTCTTCGTATAATCCCATCCCACATTCCAAGCGAACTTGTAGAAACCCAGGCCTAGCCCGTGTTCGAGATTCTGGGCCAACATCCTGGCCCGCGCCGCGCCCTCGAGATCTCCGCGGGCGGCTCGGAGGGTGGCGACGCGGGAAGTGAGGGAGTGGGAGAGGGATAATAGGGTGTGATAGTTGGAGAAGAAGAAGGAATGAGACATCGTAGAAGACAATACGAGGATAGATAGGAAGAGAAGAGACTTCAGAGTGCCCGGCATTAGGGTTTAGTGGTGTGGTGTGGCGGCGGCGGAGAATTGTTTCGGCTGGCTTTCGATAAAATTGCCTACTTTGCGTTTTGAGAAAAATCGTTGTTATTCCAAGTTAGAGTCGCTAATGTCGGTCCAAATTTGAACTACGGATTTGTCAAAAGCCATTGCCGTGATTTTATATCGTAGTAGCTTTCCTTTCCTATTTTTATTACCTAATAATCTCAATAGTTCTTCATTACATTAGACATTATCATAACTTACCCAATCTTTTTATGAAAAGTTAAGTACTTTTTTCAACCTTTATTTTTACAATCTTCTTGAAAACTTTTATGAAGATCTTAATTATATGCTACACATAGGATATTCATAATATTTATATTTGATGTGTAGTCAGTATATAATAAAAAAAATTGAAATAATGCACAAAATGAATAAAATACAAAATAAATTCCATGGATATCACAATAACCGGAGTGAAAATTTTCATAATTGCTCTAATAGGAGTTATGCTACTGGTGAGAGGTACACATATTAATAGGATTTCTCAAATTCTTGAGTTTGGGCTCATTGAATTGGGTATTTTTAAATATTGAGCTTAAATTATTATTATGTCAATTAATATTATTATTTCTTTGATTTATATTTGATATGTATACTTATTATGGGTTTTTTGCATGGTATTGAACATTGGTAACAAATAATCTCCTCTAATCTGAAATTATGATAAATAACACCCTAAACTATGATTGACCGTTAGTCAATGGATAAATAGGGAGCCAGTGATGTTTTTGTCCTTGACTTTTTGAACTAGTTGAATTAATTTTTTTACATTTATACTTTTACATTTAATTACCAAAAAATCAGTTCTATTTATCTATAGCTATAACTATGTCTACATATATATATATATAATCTTAATCTGCAATTAATTGATTATTAAGTATCAATTGTTAATGTTAACATTAATATGAATATATATGAAGATGATAGCTTAAGTGTTGTATGTTTCTTAATAATTTTATGATGAAAAAAACAATCTTATATGAAAAATATGAATTTACAGAAATCTAATGTAAATAAATGATTTGCTTAATTCTAATCATTACAACAAGACTTTTTTAGACATTAAATATCTTAAGAGAAAACGGAATACGTAAATTTTGTAATTATTCTCTTCATATATAATAGTATTATTCTCTTGTCATATTTTTATTATCTAGTAATAAAAATACCTAAAATTCTACTCTAGAAATTAAATATTGTAACCTTATGTTTTATTGATATTAACAATCTAACACTAATCTCTTTCATCATTATAGGATTTTGATACCTGTTCTAAAATTTTATTTTGTAAGATTCACGAGCATTTGATATCTCAACAAGTCTATTTCGAACTTCGTACAGTACAATTTGAATCAAAATAATATTAGGCCTCTGATATGAAAAAAATTTTATATTGATATAATTGCTACCTTCTTTTTCATTAAATGTAAGTTTAAAATGTTTTTAAATTTCTAAAATAGAAGTTTAGGAATTTTTCATAAAATGTGAGTTTAATATTATTAGTTCATAGAGTAGAAGGTTAGGTTATTCATTTCGAGTATAATACTGATTTGGACGGCAAAAAATAATTAAAAAATCAACTTACTCTTAATTGTTCTTTAAAGTGTGTTATCTATTTCCGCTTTTTATATTTCATATCTAAATAGAAGTCTAATTCTAATAATTAGGACTAAGTGAATTTACTTATTACCAATAGATTTCAATATAGAATTTTCATATAAGATTAATCCTGTCATCACAAAATATTAAGAAACATAAAACAAGCACTATAGTCATACTCTATATATGTACATATACATATATATAATATAATATATATATTATGGATATATATACATGGATTTGGATATAGTTGTTATGAATAAAAGTGACATTCATGTAATTAAATGTATAAAAAAATATAAAAAATTAAAATCAAACTCGTTGAATTATAAGGACAAAAATATTTTTCTACTCCCATTTTAATCATTGACTAATTATAACATACTTCAGGGGTTACTTATCAAATTTTATACTTGATTTGCCAAGATCGAATACCAAATAGTGGATGCAGAAAGCCCATTTAGTTATTATGTTATGCTTATGTAATTTTTTTATTACCAAAATTCTTATCCTAATCTCTTTACATTATTTCTATAAATGAGATTTTTAGTATCTCATCAAACTATTGCTTCTAAGGTCTATCTCTATGTGCAAATAATATCAAAAAAAAAAATAAAAAATAAAATAAAAGATATGTAGCTCAAACAATAGAAGATACTCGGGCATCTTCCATTCGAGCATTCTTAATTCTTAAACATAGATATGCAAACGATTTGATTAGGGATAAACATGCATTTTATACCTTGTGAAAAGTAGAATAATTGCAGCTGGGAGTCCAGTCAAATATTGAGATTGAGCTTAGGCTATTTTAACCATGCATACAATTCATTGCCACCAAGAAATATGAGTTAGGGCCTAGGGCCTAGGGCCTAGGCCAAGCTTAGCCCTAATAAAAGAGGGTTTTTTCTCATAGGGTTGGGACTCATGTTTTGATAGGTTATGATCATTGATCATGTAATAATTAATATATATTCTTAAATTAGTCAATTTTATAATTAGCTAAAAATTTATCCAGTTGTCATGGGCAAAAATGGCTCGACTGTTACTCTTATAAAAATTTCACTATATCTAAGTTAATAACTAAAAATTCTTAATCTTCCAAATTCTAACTTGGCATTTATAGTCGTCGTGTCTTTATTACCTATATATCTTAAAATAGAGTTTAGTTAAAAGAATCAAGATAATGGAACATAATTCTTCCAATATTATTATTTTCATAATTCTTCCAAAGTTATTGTTTATTTATGAATTTTGCATGATACTACAAATAATATTTTACAATAAATATTATTGTCTTGAAGTGTCTTTTTCATTATTTCAATAATTTTGGTTAGTGAGAAAGTGTGTGAATTCTATTAGTGGTGATGATGAATATTAAATGCGCCATATCTTTACTTTTTGCCCCATGTATGAGGGTGAGTATATGAAGTACAATAATAAGGGTTTGTAGAGTGCATCTTCACTCTTACTTTAATTATAAGTCAACAATATAAGTTTGTAACACAAATAATGAAAGCTCATAAATAGTCTCTGATTGATCCTAATCCCGTTAAGGTCTTATTTTCAATATTTAAAATGATTGAACCCAATTTGATGGAGTAATCGTAAGTTCTTGTGAACCACAATAGTATTGTTGTGAATTCCATATATGTGGTTTATGTGTGCGACTTTTATAATCAAATTTTATTGAAAAAAATAAAAAATTTACCCAATATCTCCTGCATATATCAATTATTCGATATTCTTTATATGTCAATTATCCAATATTCTTCATATGTCAATGTCACACCAACTCAAACCTACTTAAGTTGGGGCGTATAAACACCCTTTATTTTACTTGATTTCTTGTATGGCCTTCAAAAACCAAGAATTACAACAATATAGTTGTGGGTTCCATATGTGTGGTTTATATGCTCGACTTTTGAAGCAAAATCCATAAAAAAAAATTAAAAACTCACCCAATATCTGTTAATTATCTAATATTTCTCGTATGCCAAGATCACTCCAACTCAAACTTATTTGAATTGTGGTATATGAAATCCTTTATTATTATTTGATTTTTTTTCCGCCTTCAAAAATAAAAAATCACAAATTTTGGCCCACTACATTTAAATTCACAAAATCTCAGAAATATTCAAAATTTCCAAATCTTATTAAATGTTCACCATGTAGGATGTTACAAAGACTGTTTTTGGCGTGATCTTAATTTGACAAACCGACTTATTAAAGAAAATATTATATATATATATAAATTTAAAATGGACGCACTATTTATGTCTGATTGCCAACCCACCCCTGTGGCAGAAATCTGCATGGCGGAATAGTAAAAAAGCTGTGTGCGATCACAATCCCAAAGATTCAGTAATCAGAAGTGAGTTGTAACCCTCTCTTTCTTTCTCTCTCTACATTACTATCGTGCCTATTTATGGTTAGATAAATCTGCACCTGCTTGCATATAATCAAGATTTTTTCCTCTTATCTTTCTTGGCCACAGCCTCCGAAAATATCCTCGTATATTCGCCAACTTGCACTCTCATCTCTATGTGGACTGTTATCCCAGTTCAAGAACCATGTTTCTATGAGAAAAGCGATTCTTGTAGGGCCTGAGAGAGAAGATGGCATCATCCGAAGGAAACAACATTCCACACAGCAATTTGGTGAAACCCCTCAGTGCCCTTGATTTATTTTCTTTGTTTTTCTTTTTCTTTTTTATTTAATTCTTTATTTTTCTTGAACTTCTTGAGTTTCTTGATTATAACCCATTCAAGTCCTTCTTGAGTTTTATGATTAGTTTCTCAATCTTCTAAATTCTTATTCTATTGGGTTTTTGGTAAACTTTTTTTTTTTTTTTTTGGGTTGTAAAAGATTGTGTAAGAATCATGGTCGACGGACATCAGAATTCAAAAGCAAGTAAATAAAAGGATGAAACACTGAATGTGCATGTGCTTTTTTCTTTTTCGTTTTCTTTTTTTTTTTAATTTATAATCTGCCTGATTTTCACCAAGTCTTGACAATTGTTTATGGCAAATCATTTGAAAGAAAAGTTTATTGTACGTCATCACATCAAATGCCAGTTAATATCTGTTTCTGTACAAAACTGATTGAAATAGGAGTATTAGTTTTGGCTTTGATCTCAACTTGTTCAGTATCTCAGTTTCACTTTGATTTTTATTATTATTATCAATTTGATCAACTTTCATTCAAATGATTTAATTGGTCACAAAAATTTTGGCCATCTTTTGTTTTGTATTAGGCCGTTCAATTTGCATGAATAATTTCTTGATAACATCAAACTAAGTTGTTTCGACCTTATTCTATTCATTACTTTTTTTTTCTCCTTTTCAACCAATAAAGATAAATTAAAATATGAATGAAGGAATGAGATTCATGGACCATATCAACATGTGGTCATATCTGGTTAATCTTGAGAATTAGTTCATTCTTATATAAACCCCAACTTATATATTTGTCAATTGAAAACGCAAACATGTCTAGTAGGTAGAAAACATGTAAAGAATATCTGGTGTTTAAATAAATATAATGATTAAGTCCTCCAGTTTGAACAATCGTTTGGATTGATTTGATTTAAATAGTTTGATATTGGAATCAGTATTGGAATTATTGCTTATTGATGTCTGCTGCAGGATGAATTACTAATCACCCATATGCCTGACAACCAATCTAACTCTACTTCCTCCATACCCACAAGACTGGAAAGGCTTTTAAGAGAAAGAGAGTTAAGAAGATCCAACAAGTCTTCTCAATCTAATGAGGAATCGAGAGACAGTAATGGGGATGTGGACATTTTTGGAAACATAAATGATCTATATCTATTTGATGGTGAGAGGTGTTATCGAGATGAAGATTTCTTTGAAGGGAATGCTTCAGCAAAACATCTGATTGATGGCTGGGAGAAACAAGATGCTCGAGTCCCCAAACAAAGGTTACTGGTGGTGGCAAACCGTCTCCCCGTGTCTGCAATTAGGAAGAGTGAAGACTCATGGGCTCTTGAAATAAGTGTAGGAGGCCTAGTTAGTGCTCTTTTGGGTAAGAACTGGATATTGATGTCTATATCCAGCAGTGAGTCAAAAATTGTTTGCCAATTATGTTCCTTATGCTTTACTAGTTCTGTAGTTGTCTTAATATATAATTTACATTTCTATTTTTAACCGCACATTTATGACTTCTATCTCCACTTAGTCTTAGAATTTGTCCAATTATATCCTCTTAAAGGTATCAATGAGTTGGAAGCTAGATGGATAGGGTGGGCTGGTGTAAATGTTCCTGATGAAGTCGGACAGAGGTCACTAACTAAAGCTCTAGCTGAAAAGGTTTGCAAGCTTGGTTCATATTGAAGTGTTATTGATTTCTGAGATTTCAAGATACTTCAACTGAACATTACTGTACATCATCAATAACATGTACAACTCATTAGTATCTCAATTGTGTTTACTACCTTATATTAAAGGATAAACTAATCTCTGACACTCATTGTTCTACCAACTGCAGAGGTGCATCCCTGTGTTCCTCGATGAAGAAATTGTACACCAATACTACAATGGCTACTGCAACAACATATTATGGCCTCTTTTTCACTATCTAGGGCTTCCACAGGAAGACCGCCTTGCAACCACGCGTAGCTTCCAGTCTCAATTTGCTGCCTACAAGGAAGCAAACCAGATGTTTGCTGATGTTGTAAATGAGCATTACAGGGAGGGTGATGTGGTCTGGTGCCATGATTATCATCTGATGTTTCTTCCAAAATGCCTTAAAGAGCATAACAACAAAATGAAAGTCGGTTGGTTTCTGCACACACCTTTCCCCTCCTCCGAAATTCATCGGACATTGCCTTCAAGATCAGAACTGTTGAGATCTGTTCTTGCGGCTGATTTGGTTGGGTGAGTCCCTTGTTATATTTAGTAAGATAGTTTATGTCCTTCCTCTGTATGTCTTGATACATAATAGATAGGGAGATAAATGTAGGATCTTGATAAATGTACTTCTGACTGAGGAACCATAGGCATTAGGAACCAAGTGGTTGATAATGTGCTTTGAAGTTCAGAGATTTAATATAACCCCCATAAAACTTTGTAGTCAGAGGCTGGACTAATACTGATGCACAGCACGTGTGATAAGCACCAGGCAAGAGGAAATCCCCGGCATTCCTTAGGTGACATCTGGGATGTTACACCACTGAGAAAAAAATTTAGAGATCCGAAGCTTACTCATTGGAGGGAAGGAAAAAAGAACTAAATGACCACATATATGATCAGATAATACAATGTACAAAATTCGCGTAGACTGTTTCATTTGTTTAGGACATGGAATGGCCTTCAATATGGGAGAGTGGAATATCAAGTATGAATTTATAAGTGTACCATGCATCTGCCCTTGTTTAACTTGTACAATAAGCAAATAATATAAGATGTATATTCTTCCTAACTTATTAAGATCTCAAACATATATTTTTCTGATATTTGCTCTCAGATTCCACACATATGATTATGCAAGACATTTTGTAAGTGCCTGCACTCGTATTCTGGGGCTCGAAGGCACACCTGATGGTGTGGAAGATCAAGGAAAGCTAACTCGTGTGGCTGCGGTATAGGCATATTGTACTACCAGAATTTTCCTTGTTACACCTCACACTTGCAACAGAATTGCAATACACATCATTTCATGGCATTATTAAGACTGATTTCATTAGGACTTCTGATCTACAGTTTCCCATTGGTATAGATTCTGATCGATTCATTCGAGCTCTTGAGCTTCCACAAGTGAAGGATCACATCAAAGAATTGAAAGAGAGATTTGCTGGGCGAAAGGTATCTATTGCATATGAAGGAACCATAGTCACTGATGTATATATGGCATCCAATAATGTAATGAAAATTATGCAATGGTTTCTTAATTGATTCATGTAATTTTGCTACCTTATCTTTATAATTCTATGTGGTCGATTATTGATGTAATACCATGTTGCTAATTAACTACTTTTATGTTCGAAATACTTCATATGCAGGTCAAATAATTTTTGTTTCCATGTCTATTCGTTAAATTCTTGTCTTAATAACTATAAGATGATGCTACAGAGCAAGCACTGAGAAGAAAAACAGTAATCTACCTATTTTGTTGTTACATTCACCCTCTTGTTATACATGTTACCTAGAATGTTTAAAAAACAGTTTCTTTCCATGAATTGTTAGTTCATTCAAAGAATGTGCAAGTATTTTCTTGTAAGCCTTGAGACTTGAACTCAGTAATGTCTTTTACGTAATGTGTTTGCGTATCAATTTTATTTGGCAAAGCAGAAGATTACTATACCTGACCTGTACGAGGTGAGATAAATTTGGATTGTGCTTCACTCATGCCCTGGGGAGGCCAACCATGCCAACTTTTTCTAGTGTTGACCTTCAAAATATCGAGTGATTGGTTATTGTGAGTTCTTTTTCCTCTTTTTGGTGGCTATTAGTTTTCACAAATTAGGAGTTGTATTTGGGGCAGATAATCGCACTATTTACTCGTCTATCTGTTTTCTGTACTGTAATAAGAACTTAAAGTATATAAAGTTGATACACTAAGATATTCTAGACTATAAGGGATTATAGTGAGTAGTGTTACTCTTGATGCATTCAGACCAACTTTGATTTGTTTAGTTTAAGCTGCTAGGGCTGAAAACCTTTGTATTTAGCACTTTAGGATGCATAAGCTCTGCCAATTGATTGCTCTTCAGCACATTAAAATATCATATTGCAATAGTTTTTTATAGTTACAAAATTCTCAAAAACAGCATTGTGGTAATTGCTCAAGCTGGCCGACCTTAGTTTCTTGTTTGAGTTCAAGCAATCAGTAGTAACATGCTCTTTGACCTTTCATGACTAGTGTATAGTGGATTGAAAATGGATGGCGGACAGAGGTAGTTGTCTAAGGAGGAGATCAAGTTATATCATCCGCTTTCTCTATTTCATCACATCTGAAAACAATACTAATATCTTTTTGTAACATAGCCCTGATGTGCTATTAATAGCCAATCTGCATGTCTTTCATTTATGCCCTTGGTCTCTAATAATGAAGGTTGGATCTTGGAATTAACTTTCTTTGGACTTTGGCATGATATTGGTTAATTCAGTTTCTTATTATCTAATGCTGCTTGTATGCATTTGAATAGGTAATGCTGGGGGTTGACCGACTGGATATGATCAAGGGAATACCCCAAAAGATTTTGGCATTTGAAAAATTCCTTGAAGAAAATCCAATTTGGCGTGACAAGTTAGTTTTAGTACAAATTGCTGTACCAACAAGGACTGATGTTCCTGAGTGTATGTATCCTCATCCTCATGCTCACTTTAACTGAAGTTGGTAATTATCATCACTATTATCTTAACAGTCATTTTCCACTATTTCTAGTATTTTTAAGGTTGTATTCATAAGAAAAAAAGAAAAAAGAAGTAGATTATGCTTCGAGGTGTTCTCTTAGTTTAATTGGAAAATGGTGAAAAATCTTATCTGTTAATTACCAAAGTTTATGTCTTTAGCATTGGCACCAACGAAATTGCAGCAAATTCAGCCCATCATCCAGCGATAGTGGAAAGACTTTCCTCAGAATGATGAGTCTTATACCATTGATCTACTGGAAGGATTTCTTTATTCCTTTTCTCGTTTAATTCTTTTCAAAATTATTAGTCTCTATCGTATAAACATTTATTACGGCCTCAGTCCACAAATGGGACAGAGGAGATGGTTTTAATATGATATTTGAAGAATCCAATCCCATGTAGTATAAATTCAAACCTATTGCTCCTATTCTCTGTATTTAATGCCAAAGTTAGCAATTTCTTGGTGGCCTCATTTTAAAAGTCTTGCTTCAATTAAATTATGCTGAATATGGTTTTACTCTTGTTTGATATATTTTCTCTGTCCCCCTTCCCCTCTTCAATAAAAAGCAAATATGTATGTAGATAATCTGCGGCTTATAATTTATTCTTTATCTATGACAGATCAAAAGCTGTCATCCCAAGTTCATGAAATTGTTGGAAGGATAAACGGGAGATTTGGAAGCCTTACAGCTGTTCCAATACATCATTTAGTGAGATTGTGTGCCTTAAAGCAGACTGATGTTGGAGTTGAATTTTGCATTGATGAAATAAGTTGCTTAAGAATCATCATCAATTTGTGAAGACCTTTTTCCTTTATTGTTTAAAAGTGGACTTCATACTAATAGTGGACAATTTTGTTACTTCAATAGTTTGTCCTTATGAAAACGGATTTTCAGGCTATATGTCATTGCTCAAGTTAATTTTTGTTTAACAAAAAAAATCACCTCATTTGTAGTTTTGGAAAACAATTCTAGTAAATGGCCGAGTGAAGTTGTATAGTAATACTTAGTAAATAAATTCATGTAATAAATCTCCACTCGTCTAGATTGAACTGCCTTATCCCATACTTGGACTGAGCAGCTATGTGGATGCTATACTTCCAATTCGCTGGACAGAGCATCTCTGAAGTCTACTATGGGTTGAGAATCTAGATAAAATATATATTTTTAAAGCAAAAGATGAAGATAGATATTAGAGGGAGAGTAAGAAAAATGTGAAAAATAAAAGAATAGCATGCTTGGGTCGAGGAAAGTTAATTTCTGGGTACAACTCCTTATGATGTACAAGTATATGTTGCAGGCCAAGTATGGAAATTGGTAATGCTGTTTATTGTTTCACCTCATTTCTTTTGAGATTATTTAGTTTGTGTCTAAGTTATGCCTATACCTTTATTCAAGGTGTTATTTGGGCAGAATCTTATTGCCTAAACATGTAAACAGAAAGTTTTTGCGTTATATAGAGCTTACTATAGAACTAAATGAGAATATTTAGGTGATTTTCTAGTACATGTTGTTTGAACATACTATATCTAATGCAATTTGTTCTTTGTTTACAGGACAGATCTCTTGATTTCCATGCATTATGTGCGCTATATGCTGTCACTGGTACACATTTTCTTTTCATTCGTCCCTGATTTATCTCTTTGATTCCTTGGTCTAGAAAGTATCCAGAAAAAAGTCATTCAACGGCTGAATTTAAGATACACTGAAGTTTTTCATGATTTCTACATGTTAAGAGAAAAAACAGATCTTGAGAAACTCATGTTTACCACCAACCCACATTTACTTATTATTTGTTGCTGGAAGCACAGATTTTAAGTGACAAGGTATGGAGTTACAGGTTATGTTAATAAACTGAGTACACTTACAAGCTATTCAGAATGTGAAGCCGTCACAATGAGTTTTTTTGTTTTTCCCTGCTTCTTGTGGTTTGGCGAGAATGAGGAGAAAAGATCACTGATTGCAACATTGCTTATAATTGGTGTCAAAAGCATAAAGCCTGGAATGAATGAGATATTGAAGAAATTACAGCTATTGAGTCATCTGACCCTTGTATATGTGATAAGCTACCAGACTATTTGCATATTACCTTCATCGAGTGTTTTCATCATTATACACAAAAATACATTGCTTTGTTTTCCCCACTTTAACTGTTGAACTTTTCTTTTAGACGTCGCTCTGGTTACATCTTTAAGGGATGGAATGAATCTTGTGAGCTATGAATTTGTGGCCTGCCAAGCTTCAAAGAAAGGGGTCCTCATTCTAAGTGAGGTAACCATGTTTAATCTGCTCTCTGACAAGTAGTTGGACTTAATTCTTTAACAAGAGTAATGACGCTTACATGGATGGTTAACTATATACAATTATCTTTTCACAAGTGGATTTGTTAAATCTGCAGATGTCTGGTTATCCTTCACAGACCAAGTATTTTTACTTTGATCTTTTAGTATATATGATGTCCCCAGATTTCTTATTATCTCGACTCCTTTCTTTATTCTGTTGGACCCTCTTGAGGAAAGTTATATACTGTTATTCCCAGCCTATTCTACCGCCATTTTAGAATTGCCAACACTACCAGAAAAAAATTAGGCCAAATGAAACTATTTATGTAAGTCTTTTAGTGGCATCTTTCAGTAGGTGTTGCAGTTTCCAGCCTGCATACCTGAGTGGCCCCTAGAGAACACTTTTCTTTAGTTTCCAAAATCATGTTCTGCTTCCATGGTCTACATGTGTGCTATAGAAACAAAAGCCCCTACTACTTCCATGGACTGGATTCTGTGTGAAACCTGAAATTGATGCAGTTAGTGTCTGCTTTTTCGGTTGCTTCTGTTATTTCTTTTTCAGAAGAAGAAGGATGGGTATTGGAAACATAACTTGCATCTGGACACACTTTTGTGAATAAGGAAACAGGAAATTATGTTCTAAAACTTCTTCATATAATCTTTTTGCACTTGCTTTTGTGCCCTATCAGCTGTGTTATCATTAAAAGTATGTCAACTTCAAACTAAAAAGTGATTTCAGGTTACTTCCTCTCACATTATACTCTTTTTTTATATTGCATTAAAAAAGATGTGAACTAGATTCAAGATGAGTTGACCAACTGCCGCTCATTAAATATGAGCAAGAAGTGTGATTTGCGGTATGAATAGCTGGTTTCATATTTCAGTTGATATTTTGTGTTCTTTGTTTTTCAGTTTGCCGGCGCCGCACAGTCTCTTGGTGCTGGAGCAATTTTGGTGAATCCTTGGAATGTTACAGAAGTTGCTGCATCAATTGGTTATGCTTTGACTATGCCAGCTGATGAAAGAGAAAAAAGACATCGGCATAATTTCACCCATGTTACTACTCACACATCCCAAGAATGGGCTGAGACTTTTGTAAGGTACATAGTAATTCTGATGCTACTGCAATATCCTGCTGCGAAGATAATTTTGGGCCGTAGCATGTCTAAACCATAGATTCTCATTATTTTTTTATTGACTTTTAGAGCACGATTTATACTTCCTGTTGACATTTAAAGTGTTTTTCATGTTTAACCTGCTGAAGTTATGCTCTATATTTGATCTAGTAACAGAGGAATTATGTATTCGCACAGCTAAAGTATGCCTCTGAACCTATTTCTTTTCGTGTATATAGTGAACTCAATGATACTGTTGTTGAAGCACAGCTGAGGACGCGACAAATTCCACCTCTACTTCCTAAAGGAGAGGCTGTTGAGCGTTATTTGCATTCAAATAATCGCTTACTTATTCTGGTATATGTTCCTCATCTGTACGACTAAGATTTTTTCATCCTTTCTTGATATTAGTTACGAATTTAGCACCCTTAACCACATGGAATTGCTGGAAGGGCACAAACACAGCATAAAATAGAACACCAGATACAATTGTACATGGATACTTGGGGTTTTCTTAGTATGAAGCTTAATTGGGAAACCTTGAATGGATATTTTTGTTATTTTTTAGCCCCAAGATTAGAGTGGCCAAGAGGAGTTCTCAAAGGTATGCTCATAAATGTCTGATATTAGGTCTGACTCCTTATTTTGATATTGGTGAAGCTTTGCTTATCTGATGGCAGTTGGTATAGAATTTATTGTGCTTTTATGCTTTGTTTGGTTAAGTGTTTGCTGTTATTCTTTGAGCTCCCTATGCTGTGCCATCAAGCAAATTTGGTACATTAACTATATGGTCATGGTAAATTATGTAGTCTGTTAACTAAGGTTCACACTCTGTGCATGGTTGTGGACATCATTTCTAGTTTGGTCGAGGACAATTCTGAGCTTTCTCTCCTAGACACTACTCAGTTACTAGTGAATGTATCCATGTATTCCTGGATAGCCAGGAATTTTAACACTGGGGAGGGGAGTGGGCAAGATTGGATTTTTTCTTAAAGACCAACCATATAAGGGAAAATTTGTCATTTTAGGCTTTAATAAACTAACATGCAATATATAGGCTTATAGGCTTACATAGACCCCGGGGGGGGGGGGGGTCGTTGGTTTCTACCAGCGGCAGGTGCCCCCTCCCTCCATCCCTGCACGTATCCAACATGTCTAAGATAGCAAATGAAGTAATTATGCTCATATAATTAATCTTATGTCCACAGAGATAAGCTATGTACTATTATTATTGTGTTTCTCTATGTATATATGTTTATCATTGTGTTTCTCTATGCTTATATGTTGAACTCACCTTATGTTGAGATTCCTACGTCTCTGTTGCAGGGATTTAATGCAACACTAACTGGACCTGTGGACACCCAAGGAAGAAGGATTGACCAGTTCAAAGAAATGGAGCTTAAATTACATCCTGATATGAAAGAACCCTTGAAAAGACTTTGTGATGACCCAAAGACCACAATAATTGTCCTTAGTGGAAGCAATAGAAATGTTCTTGATGAGGTTTTCCGCTTTCACATAAGATCCACTTTTCCATCAGCACATTCTACTTGTTGACTGACGTATTCTGCAGAATTTTGGAGAATATAATTTGTGGTTGGCAGCAGAACATGGGATGTTTTTGCGTCTTACTGCTGGAGATTGGATGACAACAATGCCAGAAAACCTGAATATGGATTGGGTTGACAGTGTGAAGGTACATATTGGAAACCTAACATCTAGCATGCATTACCTTTGTTTTATAAAATCCTCATCCCAACTTCCAATTGTTTCAGCATGTATTCGAATACTTCACTGAGAGGACCCCTCGTTCTCATTTTGAGCTTCGTGAGACCTCACTTGTATGGAATTATAAGTATGCAGGTGATTTATTTTTCAGAATTCCCCCTTTCCGCTCCATTGTAGCAAGTACTATGTTCAGTTTTCAATTGTATCCTTTGCATTTTAATGATGGTTTGTGAGTGTATGCTCAGATGTTGAATTTGGGAAGCTTCAATCAAAGGATCTGCTACAGCACCTGTGGACAGGCCCAATTTCAAATGCTTCTGTCGATGTCGTTCAAGGAGCGAGATCTGTCGAGGTCCGAGCAGTTGGAGTAACCAAAGTGAGTCTTATGTTAATTATGTTCACAGTTTTTAACTCATAAAACACTTCTCAAATTTTCTGCTCAATTCCTATTCAGGGTGCTGCAATTGATAGAATCTTGGGCGAAATAGTTCATCACAATGACGTGAAAGCTCCAATTGATTATGTTTTGTGTATTGGACATTTTCTACCAAAGGTGCGCCAATTATGTCTCTTCCAAAGTTCTAAGTAGAAGTCCTACAACTAGGAATATTGTTTACTATTGGTGATTAGTATATTTCATGAGTTGCTGCATCAACACACCTCCTCACAAGAATAAATTGATAAGAAGTTGATTGACTTATAAAAAGGTGTGGATTCATATTAAATTAACACACACGACACTCTTAAATCGCGCATCACTGCATTTTTAAGCAATTAGTGTCATTTTTTTCTTTCCCATTCTTGTGGATAACTGAGTATCAAGTATCTTAAAAGTGGAGAAATGTTCTAGGATGAAGACATTTATACCTTTTTCGAGCCAGAGCTTCCTGCTGGACCAGCACCTACTGCAAGAGCCAAGATAGCCAACTCTCTCAACAGATTTTCTTCGAACTCGACAGGGTTCGCTGCATTCTGCCGCAAAGCTCCTCTACCTTTTCCAGCCCCAGAGAAGAGAGCCAACAGTTTTTTGGGAAGTGGGAACTGGTGGTCTAGGATGCGCGAAAGGATGACTATGCATGAAGGCTCATCAGTTCTTGATCTCAAGGGTGAAAATTACTTCTCATGTGCGGTGGGCAGAAAACGTTCCAGCGCGAGATATCTTCTGGGATCATCAGCTGAAGTTGTATCATTGTTGATGGAGCTAGCAGATTGTCAGCAGTGAGATTGTGCCTTGTGATTAGAAGTCCTCGCATGAGAATCTAGAAGACAGGGCACAGTCTTAACTTCTGCAAATCAAATAGTGGGAGAATTAGTTTGATTGTTGGTTCCAAACAGGGTTACCGTTCGTAGATTGTCCTCTAATCAACATGATAATCATGGTTTACGCTTTGAAAGTTAGTAAGTTACTAATTTATCTTTTAGACCAATTTGTTTGTGTAGTTAATGACAATTAAAAAAAAAAAGGAAAAAGTAGACAAAAATGTTATATGTGCTTAGGGGTTGAACATTGGTTCAACAAAGTTAGATGTATACCATCCAAGAATTCATGTTTCTCTTTGTTATCTTTTTGTGAGATTGTGAAACCCAAAGGCAATTTGGAAGGCTGATGTATCTTTTGCATGCTATTACTCTCTGTCCCTGTCCAAAGGGGATTCAATGCCTACAATATCCATTTTCAGACGAAAGCAAAGATATTCATACCAAAAAAATGTTGAAAGTTGACAGAGATAGCCAAGAGGAGAGTGTACATACACTTCTGACTTGGGCTCCGAAGGTGAATGCCCACTTTAACTTAATAATTTTCATTGACTTGTAGCATCCATCATTATTATTATTATTATTGACATTTTGCAATGCAAGGCTGTTTTTTCCTTTTTTTAAAAAAAAAAAAAAAATTAAATTGTGTGTGTGTATATATATATATATTGTTAATAGTACTTTGATTATTACAAATTTGTAAATAGCGGTATTTGATGACAGTATTTTTCTTGAGTAAAATCTTGTCCCAAAAATTAGAAAATTAATGACCCCTCCAAAAAATGTTTGTTAATTTAGGATATTATTTTGTGGTTATGGAGGCTAACAGATGAGAGACGCAGATAAGATGAGGGATTCTTATGTAATTGTCCACGACGAAAAATTGAAAACAACAAAGTTTCTGAGGTATTTGACCCGTGCTTGGTCATTGTTGATAAGTATTATCAAATGGTCCCTTAACGCATGCTAATTATTTGACATTTTTTTTCCTAACAAAAATTGAAATAATTGCTATCAAATATGGCATTCATAATATTTTAGCTTACTTTTTTATTATAATCATCAACAGATGAACTAGTATTTTTGCAGCCGAATTTTTGGATATATTATTGAGAGTAGCCAAGATTACGACATGTTACACTAGTTAGACGGCAATATGTTAATGGGCTAACTAAAAGTCTAAAAGGGACTGTATGACTATGATTTGTGAGACTTTGGTGAATGAAAAAGAAAAAAAGTTCACATAGTTACAAAGTATGAAAAAAAAAGATGCCAAAAAAATAAAAAAACAAAGAATCGTAGGGGGCTTTCCCTAATGCTCGCACGCCTTTGGAATATGAATTTTTTTGGTGGTCCTTTCCTTGTGTACGTAGCCCCGCCCATCTCCCCTTCAATCTTATTCTCTTACCATACTAAGGAGTGGCCTCCATTTTCATTAGCCCCTTCCTAATTCAAATTGTCCCGACTACCTAGAATTTGAATTTTGGATTTTCTTTTATCTACATTTGATTATATTTTTCACGAGTTCTTTTAACTTCTTCTGCATGAGTTGACTTCAAGCACAGTGTAAATTATTAATCATATAATCTTTGTCTTTTTTTTTTTTTCTTTTTTAAATTAAAGGATCGGGTGGGTGCAGGTTGAAGTATGCTAATATTTGAAGGTAAATTAAAAAAATTATCTTTGAAATTTAATTTAATTACAAAAAAATTCAATTATTTTTCGAAATTTCAAATATTCTCTTGAAATTTATTATTATTTTACAAATATCTCCTTAATGAGTTCAATTTATATAATAAAAATAAATATCAATGGGATATTTATAATTTATAAAATTAAATAATTTTTTTTATATATATTCCAAACCTCGCAAATAGTTTATATAATTCACCCAATATTTCAAGATAAGTCATTAGCCGTAATATTTTCTCCGGTCATCCAAGGTCCTTCCTCCTAACCACAAACCACACCCCCAACCCTAAAAAAATTAAGTATAAAAAAATTGAATAATTTCTTTTGTCTTACTAATGAGCTTGAAAATTCATATTTCTTTGTGTTAGTTTGATTTCATTGTTCTTTCTTCTTAATTGGTGTGCTGTTATTCTCTTGCATTTGCAATTGAAATTGGCCTACCATAATTTGGAAGGGTGAGGTTGAGTTAAATTAAAACTAGCTAATTACTTGTTGTATTCTTGGCCTTCTATATATCTTTTATCCACATTTCTGTCTGTTTTCCGACGGCTTGATATATTATTCAATTTGATGCAAAACAAACGAATAATTAAAATAACAAATAGTAGCATTATTGGTCGTATATATATAATTCTTTTTCTGACTTAAGAATAGTAATAAGTTGAAGGACTTGAGAAGTGTCTTGTAAATTTATGGAGAAGAAGAATATCCTTATCTTTTGAAATAGCCTTTTTATCTTGTACAACTTCTTCACATTCATTCCATCCAGGTCAATTCGATTATATCTTTTAAAAAAAGTTAAATTCCCTATAATTAGTTTTCATAATTCTTTTTCTAGGTGTAAAAAAAAAAATGGTGTGGCAATAACTGATAGAATTTTATTTTAAAATATAAAATTTCTTTTTTTGCCCTTCTCTTCAAGAATAGGAAATAAATATTTTAAAAAGCTATTTTTCACTTTGGTCAATCAAATTAATATATACTTACTTCTCATGGACTTATTCTCTTAACATAAAAATCATTTCTGTAATCATAAAGTTTAGAGCGACGCTGTACATTACAAACTTTCTTTTACCTATTTTGTCTCTCCTGATTTTTATAAGAAATATTTACTTTAATTGACTTAACAAATCAATAGTAAAGGGGTTGAAAAAAAAAGGTCAAGGATACATAGAATTTCTCTAAAATTTACCAAACCAACCGAAATAAAATGTAAAGAACATAATTAAGGGAGTCCAATCAAACATAAGACTCCTCGTAACAAATACCGTATCATTAGGGGGACTATGTTTAGTCAAACGTTTCAAACTTAGCATTTCATTGGCATTCCTAAACTTTCGTAACTGAAAATTTAAGCATAATCTTTGGCCTTGAAATTTCTAATCATGCACATGGGGGAAATTTTCTTTAGGTCCACAAGAGTCAAAGTGAATTCAATTAGTTAATCAAAGAAAAATCATTCGAAAATAGAAAAAGATCTATACTTCAAAGATTCAACCAAAGATTCTGTTCTAAGATATCCCTATAAATATTCAGCCTATCAGTTCGATATTCTGTGCCCCATAGCTTTAACAATGGAGAATTTTCATGTATCCCTTTCCCTGCTGCTGCTTCTTCTTCTTCCTCTCCTGGTTTCAAGTACTGAGAGACAGGTTCATGGCCTTTTCTAATACAATTCTTGACTATCTCAAAAGTATATTTCCAACTTCATGGCTTACACAGAAGAGATGTATTATTATTGACAGGTGTATATCGTGTACTTTGGAGAGCAAAGTGGAGAAAAAACGTTCCAAGAAATTGAAGAAAACCATCATTCATATCTACTTTCTGTGAAGGAAACGGAGGAAGATGCAAGATCTTCTCTTGTTTACAGTTACAAGCGCAGCATCAATGGCTTCGCTGCACTTCTTACTCCACATGAAGCTTCCAAACTCTCCGGTGAGCAAAACGTCCATTAAGGGTTCTCTGTGTGTGTTTGTGTGTGTGTGTGAATATGTATGTATGTATCAATCATGGTGTTTGCTTTGAATTTTGACAGAGATGGAGGAAGTGGTGTCGGTGTTTCGGAGCCATCCAAGAAAATACTCATTGCACACAACAAGATCATGGACATTTGCAGGTTTACAAGAGGCAAGAAAATGGAACAATCTGAAGAAGGAAGATTTATTGCTAAAATCCAGATACGGCAAAAATGTTATTGTTGGCATGTTAGACAATGGTATTTGCTCAATAGATGGACTCACATGGTTTCCAAAGTTCAAATTCCAATGTTAATGTTGCATGTGATTTTGTCGGTATTTACCATATGTGACTTTGCATTCAGCATGGATTAAGCAAGAATGGCACGATTGCATTTGATGAATTTGCTGTTGATCAGGTGTGTGGCCAGAGTCGAAAAGCTTCAGTGATGAAGGGATGGGTCCAATACCACAATCATGGAAAGGAATTTGCCAATCTGGTGATACATTCAACTCATCACATTGTAATAAGTGAGTTTATTTACCCTTCAATTGGTGACATGAATCTTTCTTGTTCTATTGGTGGTAGGGAAAGAAAATTCTTCCATAATTGAATGCTCATATCTATTTAAACCCATTATTTTTTGAATTTTAACTGGCGACAGATGTTATTTCTCTATCTATTATAGAATAACGTTCCACAAGAAATGGTATTTTCAGAAAAAGTAAGATAGAAAAAAGCATCCATTGGCCCTGGATTGTTGTCCTACATCGCTGTCGTTACATGCACCACTTAGTTGGCTTAATTTGTTGTTTTGAGGGTTTCCCATCTTGTCTATTTCAATCAAACAAGCAAATAATCTGGCAAGTAGTTATTACTTGTGGCTTCTAGCATTGCCAATGCCATCTTGTGAACTTCTATCCCTTCAATGCCTACCTAGCAGTACTCTTGTCTTTTCCCCTAGTCTCTGGAACCACTATGTAACTTACCTGACCAAATATTGACCAGCACTTTTCATTCATAGAGGTCATTCTACGTGGTAACGACAGTTCTTCAATTAGTCCATTTCTGTATTTGAAAACCTAGAGCAGCTGTTTGTAGATTAGAACAAAACCCCAGTGCTTTGATACACAGAAATCTTTGAGAGACCTTGAAATTCATGCATGCTTATATAGCTCATAAGGTGGTTGTTTGTCGATAATTTTGCCTTTATCTATGTAGTTTTTTTGAGCCTCGATTAGGCACTAATAGTGGAGAGGAAATAATATATGAGCCAAACCTCTTTTAGAGAGTAATGCCTGCAGTTATCATTAACATAAATGATAGATATGTTTTTGGGTTTGTGAACAAATTTAGCCTTCACATCTAGAAGAGATTGTGACCTGTATAGTGCTGGGGTGGCCTAGCTAGTCCAATCCACAATTTAATTATTTATAGTTTGGCTCTTTTCACCTATGATTAGAACTGGAATTTTTGGAATGTATCACATTTTCTTGAGAAAAATCACGTCAGTTTAATAATTTTGTCTGGAATAAGATGATGAAAACCGAGAGAGAGAGAGATTTCACAATTCCAGAAAACTTGACTTTTTGCATCTCCTTTTTCCAGGAAGATTATTGGTGCCAGATATTACATCAAGGGCTACGAATCATACTACGGCCCACTGAACAGAACATTGGATTTCCTCTCGCCCCGGGACAAGGATGGTCACGGGACCCACACATCATCGACAGTGGGTGGCCGGAGGGTTAAAAATGTCTCGGCCCTGGGAGGCTTCGCCCCAGGCACCGCCTCAGGCGGTGCGCCACTGGTTCGCCTGGCCATTTACAAAGTGTGCTGGGCCATTCCAGGCCAAGGCAAAGAAGACGGCAACACGTGCTTCGAAGCAGACATGCTCGCCGCCATGGATGACGCCATTGCTGATGGCGTTCACGTGTTGAGTATTTCGATTGGAACCACAGAGCCCACACCCTTCAATCAGGATGGCATAGCAATCGGCGCACTTCACGCCCTCAAGAAAAACATCGTGGTGGCCTGCAGCGCAGGAAATTCAGGTCCCGCCCCAGCTACCTTGTCTAATCCGGCTCCCTGGATTATTACAGTTGGCGCGAGTAGCGTTGACAGAAAATTTTTCTCACCGGTTGTGCTTGGGAATGGCATGAAAATCACGGTATATATTTTTACTAAGTTATAAAGCAGTGGGCAATGTGTTACTGCTAAAAACATCAAACAGTTAAATTCTTTTGTGATGGATGTTTGCAGGGCCAAACAGTAACTCCATATAAGTTGGAGAAAAAGTTGTATCCATTAGTTTATGCGGCTCAAGTAATCAACCCTGATGTCCCCAAAAACTTATCCGGGTTATGTCTTTTTCTTTTTGATTTCATCTTGTTCTTGAGGATAAAAAAAAAAGCATTATCTTCTTCGATCGTGGAATTGGAAGTTTAATATTGCTTGAATTGTGCAGGCAATGCTTACCCGGTTCGCTTTCTCCTGACAAGGCTAAGGGAAAGATCGTAATGTGTTTGAGAGGGAATGGAACGAGAGTTGGAAAAGGTATGGAGGTAAAAAGAGCTGGAGGGATTGGTTTCATCTTAGGAAATAGTAAAGCCAATGGAGATGAGTTAGCAGCTGATGCCCATCTTCTTCCTGCCACTGCTGTCAATTACGTAAATGCTCTCAAAATTCTCAAATACATCAATTCTTCAAAAGCACCAAAGGCGTATATCATACCAGCTAAGACGGTGTTAGACACCAAACCAGCACCTTTCATGGCTGCTTTCTCCAGCAGAGGCCCCAGCATGATTTTACCTGATATTCTAAAGGTAATGAAGTTTGGTTCTCCATTTTCTGGATACACAACTAGTAAGTATCAATGGCCTTCGAAATAATGTAATTTGGATGCTGAATACACCTTTTGCTCAACAGCCAGACATCACGGCTCCAGGGCTGAATATATTGGCAGCATGGAGCGAAGCATCTTCTCCAACAAAGTTGGACAAAGATAACCGGGTAGTGAAATATAATATTCTGTCGGGAACTTCCATGTCCTGCCCACATATAGGCGGGGCATCTGCACTTCTCAAGGCCATACACCCCGGTTGGAGTAGTGCTGCCATAAGATCTGCTCTAGCAACATCTGGTACAAAAATTTATCATCTGAAACTTTACAAATTCGTCTCTACTTATAATTATTTATCCACAATCAAACATTTTGACCTTGCAGCGGGACTGACTAACAATGAGGGTAATCCCATTACTGATGCATCCGGCAATCCAGCAGACCCTTTCCAATTTGGTTCTGGTCATTTCAGACCGACAAAAGCAGCAGATCCTGGGCTTGTCTATGACGCTTCCTACACAGACTATCTTCTCTTCCTATGCAGCAGCGGAATTAAGAATCTTGATTCTTCCTTCAAGTGCCCGAAAAATTCACCATCTCCGGGTAATTTAAATTATCCATCCCTGGCGATACCCAAACTGAATGGTACCTTTACTGCCGTGAGAACAGTCACGAATGTGGGCAGCAGTAAGAGTGTTTATTTGGTCAGCGTAAAACCTCCACCAGGGATTTCAGTAAAAATATCGCCTCCCATACTATACTTTAACCGTGCTGGCCAGAAGAGAAGTTTCACCATCACAGTAAAAACAGCAAGTGAAATTACAGGCACCATTGAGAAAGACGCGTATGCATTTGGATGGTATACATGGTCCGATGGAATCCACAACGTTCGAAGTCCCATGGCCGTTTCAGTAGCTTAGTTTTCTGTTTCTAAAAGTTATTTAGGTTGATTTCTGGGAAGCAGCGACTTGCAATAGATTTACGCTATCTAAAGCACTCAATAAAAAATGTTGAGGTTAAATAGAGGGATAGCATTGGAGTCAACTCATTACAACTCCATTCCATAACATAATGTAATTTAGAAGAAACACAACCACTATTCTTAACAGAATGGAGCACCAGATTTCATGATATTTTCACTGAAATCAATTTTTTTCACTCATCAAGGTGAGAACCGATGAACAATCCAAATGTAACATAATGAACCAGAAGCTTATATATACCAAACTTGGAAATACATAACGGAACCATCGATTCCGGTGGAATACGATACATCCGATGAACAATCCAAATGTAACATAGCGAACGAGAAGCTTTACATATACCAAACTTAGAAATACATAACGGAACCATCGACTCTGGAGGAATACAATACATTAAATAGAATCGAGATGTAGAGTCCACCTGAATTTCTTTGAGAATGCAATTTGTATTAGACATTCCCTCATTGGGTGAAATATTAAAGAACCATTGTTTCCTTGTTTTGGACCCATTTCGCAACCCTATTTACCAGAACCATTGTGCCCTTGTTTTAGACCATGCATCCTCACTTGTCAAGACGGAACAGCTAATTTCATCCCATGAATCAAGTTTTCACCCGCACCCTTTCCCCCTTGAAGTGGATGTATTTCCATTTACTTTGGTATTTCATCATAAACAGTCTCCGTTTGTCCTCTTGACCTAGCACCTCAAAGGCTTGTGCAACTCTTTTAACAGTATCTTCATCTGGTTTCACCCCTAACTCCTCCATATCAGCAAATACCTGATGTTTCATAACCAGAGAAGAAATTCAGCACAAGATGATAGCATCTATATAGTTCATTACACGTGAGTACCATTCATCATCAAGAAAGATAAGAAACCTAAAACATCTGCAGCAATATATGCTTCAAAAGGGGAATTGCAGCCAATGCCAATTGAATAAGTTATACCAGGTGCAAATTGAGGAAACAATCACCTCTATAACCTTATTTGGCACATTATGATGGTCATACAAGGATATCATCCTAGAAAACAGCCTCTTTGAAATAGAGCGATTATGTGCATGCAAAATCATGTTCCATAACATTTCCGCTTCATCTACCCTTCCATCCATGTCAAATGCCAGTAGAAGACAGTCATAGGTTGCCATTGTTGCTCCTTGACCTTTGCTCAACATCCACTTGGCCACCTGATCCACATAATGACATCAGTGAAACCTACAAGTCATAAGTAATTAGCACAAATTCAGTAAATAGGACTATCAATCATGTAGGAATGCTGATAAAAGTAAACAAATGATGAATCCTAAGTCAGTAGATTTCTCACATATGAGAAAAGAATATCTACATTATTTCTATTAACCAAATTGTTTTTATTAACTGACTTCCTGAAAGTTTAGATCATACCATCTACTGCACATATATTTCAGTACAATTAAACAAACTATATGTAAACACCAGTACACTTAACAGTAAATGTCTCCTTTCAACGGTAAGAACACATATCCTGACAGATTTAGCAAAGCTCATGGCTCACAATCATCTTCCTCGACCCAAATTTTTTATGGAATTAGAACACAGCTGAACTCTAGGATGGTTGGAGTTTGCATCAATTTGAGTCAAGATTCATCACCACAAGCTTAATAATTTGCATGGAATAATTTATAACCCATAGTCCACCAGTCCAAAATAATAGGATCACTTTCAGAATGTAATTTACACATCACACAAGCACAAGATAAAGACAGGATTTTGCAAGCTTCATACTTGAATAATGCGTTTCCACTGATTACTCTTCCTTAAGATTCTTAAAGCTTTTGCTGCAGCAATTAATGGAAATTCAGTCTCCCATGCTATCCATTTATCTAGAGCACCATAAACAGCCTCTTTCTCATTTGGAAGTCTAGAAATCTGTCAAATTAGTCGAATTAATTTCAAAGTTAAAGTATTTAAAGGATGATATCATCTCATTCTACAGAGTAATGAGTTCTGAAGAGAACCTAACAATCAAGGGAAAATTATACATACAGTTCGAACAAGATTCAGTGCCTTTTGTCCTGAACCAGCTGAATCTCTCTTATGCCACAAGTGGTGTTCCTTCTTTCCCGACCTCTGAATAAGTTTCCTGCATCCCATGTCAAGAGAAAGAATGTTCTTAGGTTTTCCACTTGATGAGAAACAAAAACCATTTCAAAGAGATCGAAGGAATTAAATTGAAATTCTCCATCAACAAAACACTCCTGGTCATTTAAATATGCAAAAAAGCAATCCTTGAAGCAGACTTTCAGATCTTGAAAAGACAATTTTTAATAAAATATAATAATTTGAGAAAAAAGAAAATCACCTACTTCTCACCAGCATTAGATATAATTAAAGGCTGGTCACTTTGGCCATGGTTGTGTTTTAGAGCAGCGATGGCCCTCAACTATGCAAGAGAACAAAAAATTTCTTTGAGAATAAAATTCAAGCTTAAAACAAGAGCAGCAGTTTTTATGAATGAAATGAAAACAATTAACTACTCCTTGCCTTCTCTTTAGAAACACGAAACTTTGATGCCTTCAGGACAGAGGAAACATTGTAATTCTGGGACAAACACCACACTGGAAGATCTACTTTAACACATAAAACCTGAAAAGTGTTTCATAAAAGTTTCAAATCAGGAACAGTGAACATCCTGGTGGGAATTAGAGGCAACCAAGGGAAATATGGCAAGTAACCTGTCTTTGTGCAATAGAGCAGATGTCACAAGAAAGTGGATCCATAGGACTCAAAGGCATTACCATTTTGTTTGTAACTGCGGCAACCACACACAAGGAATCTAAGGATGACAGCTCTTTGCCCCTGTGACTACACAATAGGCTATCACTGCAAGAAACAGTCAATATTTTAGAGAAAATTGAGGGTTCATCAAAATGAAGTTGAATGTACAGGATTTTGTGCACTCAAAACAAAAGAAGCACCAAAAGTAAATAGTAAAGACCATTGAGCAAGTAAGTTGCCTTAATATCTTGCAAGTGAAATTAGTGACTGATTGCTCATAATCTCAAGACCAACTTCACAAAGGCTTCCTTCTTCACATATCATCTTACCAATTTCAAGCCCAACATTTAAAATTACATCTTCTACTCAATGAATCATTGTTTCACTAAAAAACCATCATAGCATGCCTGACTATTCAATTTTGCTAAGTTTAATTTACTTAGAAGTACAATTTGGGTATTTCAACGAAACTTAAGATGCAGAAGAAAATCCATGGATATACAAGGAAAACCGCAAGCACAAAAAGAAAAGCAACCCTATAATAAAGATTAAAGAATCCACTAAAATAACAAGCAAAAAGTCTAGTTTCTTGGAGAATATGTCTCAAGAACCAAGATCTTGCCTTCATAAGTAAACGAATGAAAACCACTCGATTTCAATCAGGTTTTCAAGAGAATAGGATGTTTAGAATAACTGACGTGCTTATGCTTGTTGTCGCGCGCTCGCGTGAGAGAGAGAGGGATTGCGAGCGCTGAAGAAGATGAGTTGAGTAGTTTTCGGCCTTGGGCAATTCGACGAACCTGTAACCTCAAAGGATCAAAGATGTTGCCCAAGAGAGAGAGTTGAGGGATTGCGAGCGCTGAAGAAGATGAGTTGAGTAGTTTTCGGCCTTGGGCAATTCGACGAACCTGTAACCTCAAAGGATCAAACATGTGGCCCAAGAGAGAAAGTTGAGGCTGAGATTGCGAGCGCTGAAGAAGATGAGTTGAGTAGTGTTCGGCCTTGGGCAATTCGACCAAGTGTAACGTCAAAGGATCAAACACGTGGCCCAGGAGTAACAATCATAGTCCGGCCCAATACAAACGAAAACATGGATCACGACTACATCCAAGTTAGACTGGGTCTTGGTTCGACTTGAATTTCAGCAACTGGACCACCAAAGTAGATTAGGTCGCTAAATTTCATTCAATATCATAATAAATTATCAATTAAAAATATAAAGATTTCTCGCTTATTGCGTAGTTAAAATTTTGTGATGAACAGATATATTCAACTAGAAGTGGTAAATAGTATGAATGCTATATAAAAAGAAAAAAAAAGGAAAATGTTAGCGCCGGGCTTTTTCAATGAGGGGGGAATTACTCTATAAATCTCAAAAAAATTGGATTTCATGAGTGCATTTGACCTCGAGAGTTTAAAATGCAACAATATATTAATTATTGTAAAGTCAATACTCATATGCTCTACCAACTCAAAAAATATAAAAACAAAATTTAAAAAATTGCTTAAGAGTATAAATAATATATGTATCATTCCTATATATGGTGGACGGGGAGTAGGCTTGATTAAGGAAAAAAGAAATCATTTTCGAATAAATTACTGAAAGTCAGATGAATTAAATGTTGACTAAGAATGGCAACAGTTGAGGTATGATTAAATTCACAAGATATATATATATATATATATATGCACACACACACACACAAAGCTGAAACATCGTCCAGGGAAAGGCGGCCAATTCCTCCAGACGTCATGTTTGTTCTTTATAAAAGAATTAACTTAGTAATTGGTACAAGTTATTAGAATTATTCCGCCTTGGAGAAGAAATGGTCTTTATAGCTTTTGTAGTGCTCCATTTGGAATATAACAAAGCCTGAATGCCATTATTATTTAAACTTATATATAAATACCACACACAGACAGAACTTATTTGGCAAAGGTCGTTCTGTCGCTACTTCTATATAAATTGTAATAAATGAGCTGAAAATAATCAGCAGAAGCAGCTACAAACAATCATTCAATTAGTTCTTCAAGGAGAATGAATAATCACTTAACCATATTTGTTTCCCTTGTTCTTGTTCTCAATGTCTTAGCCTCATCTGCTCAACGGCAGGTTTTACTTCTCATCACTAATTTTTAACACTAATATTTTCATTTGACTTGTAAACACTTGAGTTACCAATTCTGATCATCAATTATAATCTTGTCCAGGTCTACATTGTTTACCTGGGAGAGCACAGCGGAGAGAAAACTTTGCAAGAAATCGAAGAAGTCCATCACTCGTATTTGCACTCTGTCAAGGGTTCGAAAGAGGAAGCTAAAGCCTGCATTATTTACAGCTACAAGAACGTCATCAATGGCTTCTCAGCCTTGCTCACCCCTGAAGAAGCTGACACAATATCAGGTGCCTTATAATCAAATCATCTGTCCCTCATTATACATATCATATATATATATATATATATATGTCAAACCAAGATCAATATCTATCTCTTCCAACCAAAGTTTCCATGTGCATCAAATAGAGCAATATGCATGCATGGATTCATTGAATCAATCGAACATCATCTTCTATTAAAAATTCTATTATATCTTTTATTATATTGTAATAATTACAGCTAGAGATGGAGCTATGGGGCTAGTAATAGTAGTTGTCCCTCCTTTAACTCCATAAAACTTTTAATATAATATAAGTTAATATGTAAAATTATTAAATTTTAAAATTTTATCTCCAAATATTATAAAATTGAAAATATCTCTTTCCCTGTTGTTCTTGAAAAAAAATTCAATTTTGCTCCTCTATTTAAATTTTATGGTTCTATCCTAATTGTCGTCACTTTTGCACTTTACAAAATAAGATTTTATAGAATGCAATAGAATTTATAAGTTGATAGTTAGAAGGTACAAATTTATTAAATTGATGAGGTTGGTTTTGTCGGGCAGAGATGGATGGAGTGATTTCAGTGTTTCATAGCCACCCCACAAAGTCAAGGCTTCACACAACCAGATCATGGGATTTCATTAGCTTACTTGAAGCTAATTGGGATCCTACACAAGCCAATGGAGAAGAAGTACTGCATAAAGCTAGCTATGGGAAGAATGTCGTTGTAGGGGTCCTGGACAGTGGTAATGCCCAACATTATATATGACGGCTTTTCTTTAATTCCACACCCTAAATTACCTTTATATATGTGTGTGTGTGTGTGTGTGTGTGATGACAATCGTGCAGATTCTTGGTATTTTTCACCATCCCTTTTAGGATGAAATTATTTTTGTTGGATATTCTATGTGGTCATGACCCTTTCAAATGTCTCAAAACTTCAATTCATATATTCACAATTATTAATAGTAGCAGGTGTGGCACGTACTCACTGTGTGTGCTTGAATTTTTAATATATACACAACTTAAATTATTTATTTAGTTTTTATGTGATAGCATATTTTCTCAATTATTTAAATATATTTGTAGAAAAAAATTGGTGAGTATAAAGTTGGAGAGGAAAGAGAAGAAAAAATTAATTGGAGAAAAAAATAGAATGAGAAAAAGACATATTGAGGTACTTGTTCTAACACTCTACACATAATTGATAATAAATATGATATAGTCTCTATATTCAATAAGACTGATGACTATTTGTGGTGAAGTTTTTTTTTTTTTTGAAAATCTTACCTAAATATGTAATCTCATTCTTCCATGTATCAGGTGTATGGCCAGAGTCTCAGAGTTTCAATGATAAGGGGATGGAACCTATTCCAAAATCGTGGAAAGGGATCTGCGAGAGTGGTGTTGCTTTTAATTCTTCTCATTGTAATAGGTGATCATAAACTATTTTTTATCACACATAATTAGTTTTCAACAAAAATTCTTAAGTCACTCTCTAGATTATATATTTCAAGTGGCCCACATACCGATTGGTCAAGAAATATTAACAAATTTTAATGTTCAATTAAAATGAAGAAAGAAGTGTCAGAAATTTATAAACATGTTAACAAAAATTAAAACATTGATTTGGTAATTTGACAGGAAATTGATAGGGGCTCGCTACTATTTGAAGAGTTACGAGGCCAATTTCGGGCCGCTCGACCCGACACTGGACTTCAGATCACCCAGGGACATCAATGGTCACGGTACACACACGTCATCAACCATTGGTGGCCGGAGAGTTACCAACGCCGCCGCACTCGGTGGCTTTGGCTACGGCACCGCTACCGGCGGCGCCCCACTCGTACGTCTGGCAATCTACAAAGTGTGCTGGCCAATTCCAGGGCAGACCCCGGCGGAAGGGAATACATGCCTGGACGACGATATGCTTGCCGCTTTCGATGATGCCATCGCTGATGGAGTTCAAGTGATCAGTGTTTCCATTGGGGGGAATACCAGCAGGCCCTACACCCAAGATGGCATTGCCATTGGAGCGTTGCATGCGGTGAAACGGAATATTGTGGTAGCTTGCAGTGCTGGGAACTCAGGTCCTGCTCCATTTACGGTGTCGAATGTCGCCCCATGGATCATCACTGTTGGAGCGAGTAGCATCGATCGGGTCTTTTCATCACCCGTCGTGCTTGGAAACGGCATGGTAGTACAGGTTCGTATTTTTTCAATTCTTAATAGATTAGTGCAACTAATCATATAATAATTATTATAAATACTTATTTTGTGATTAGTTCTGTCTTGTACTGCCCTACTTACATCGCACATAACAAGTGTATTATCTAGTCATGTTATTAGTTTGGTTTGGTCAAATTAACTTCGGGTAAAAATTTAGTATATCCACTTATTACAATATAAAATTAATTAAAAAAAATTATGTTGACTAGTACCCTTTCCAAAGTTGCCCAATAGATTACTATAGTCACGAATAATTCTTTTTGGGTTTGATTGATTACACCAGGGACAATCAATCACTCCATTTCAGAAGGGGACGTATCCTCTTGTTTATGCAGCAGATGTAGAAATCCCAGGCACTACGACAAATCTCACAACTGGGTTTGAACTCGCTCTGCTTTTCAGACACAAAATATTATTTTTTGTGTAACAGAAAACTTCTAATGATCTTTTCTTTTGACCAATTTTTTTCAGACTATGCCTTAATGGAACGCTTTCACCATCACTTGTGAAAGGAAAAGCGGTTTTCTGTTGGAGTGGAGATGTTTTCCAAGCATTAGAAGTGCAAAGAGCAGGTGGCATAGCAACTGTGCTTGGAAACGTATTCGATGGAATAGGAGTAGTGGGCAGGGCTTATTTGATTCCATCAACTGTTGTCCTTTCTAATGAAAAAATTAAGATTTACAATTATACTGAAACTGATCAAGCACCTACCGCAACCTTGATTCCAACAAGGACACTAATAGGCACCAAGCCAGCTCCATTCATGGCTGCTTTCACCTCCAGAGGCCCCAACTTTATCGAACCCAATATTCTAAAGGTGCTGCAACATTTTCAAAAAAAAAAAAAAAAAAAAGCTACAAGTATTGTCCACCAATTATAATTTATAATTGTTTTTGATTCATTACTTCTTTATTGGATTGTATTTGCAGCCTGATATTACAGCTCCAGGACTGAATATACTGGCAGCATGGAGTGAGGCATCTTCTCCTCTAAACGTACCCGCCGACCGTCGAGTTGTTAAGTTCCAAATCGACTCGGGAACATCCATGTCTTGCCCTCATGTTGCAGCAGTAGCCGCACTTCTCAAGGCCATACATCCTAATTGGAGTAGCGCCGCTATAAAATCTGCTCTTATGACCACTGGTATATATATATAATAATACTTGAGTATTATTTGTCTAGTTTGAGGTGCCTGAGATTTGTTACATTCTGATACTGCTTCCACTTTTTCTTTTCCCCTAATTCTTGCAGCAAAGCTAACCAACAACTTAGGCAAGCCAATAACAGATGCACAAGGAAATTCTGCAACTCCATTTGAATACGGGGCAGGCCACATCCAGCCATCAAAAGCTACTGATCCTGGACTTGTTTATGATGCTTCTTACACTGATTATCTTCTCTTCCTCTGCAGTAGCAGTAGTAATTTACTGGATCCATCTTTTAACTGTCCCAGAGTTGTGCCTTCACCAAGTAATTTTAACTATCCATCAATTACAATTGCTAACCTGAAAGGACTTCTGACGGTCAAGAGAACTGTTACAAATGTAGGCATAGGAAACTCCTCGTACTCAGTCACAATTAATCGTCCCCCAGGTTACTCGGTCCGAATATCACCAGCGACATTGTATTTCAGCGCACCAGGGGAAAAGCAGAGCTTCAATATTACAGTTCAAGCTGAAAGTACTGCTAGGAAAAATGTGTATGCATTTGGTTGGTACACTTGGAGTGATGGGATTCATCAAGTAAGAAGCCCCATTGCAGTATCCACTGCATAAATATAATGACATCTGGATAATCTCTCCACTTTGCCACTTTAAATTTAAACATTGTATCGTGTCACTTATGTATCTTTCATTATGAAAGCAGAGAGACCAAATGAAATGTAAACTTTTAATAGATTGAATTTACTATTGCAAATCTTATTGAATACACTGTTGCATTAAACTGGAACATAGAATCACGAATGAATTCAAATTAGAAGGGTCTTGTTTGGAAGTCATTTCAGATTAAGCGAAGCCCAATTTTGTTTTTTTTTTCAAAAAACCTGTTAATTCCAAATTGGACCACCAAAATTTTAATTTAGGTCACTTAACTTCATTCAACATCATAATAAATCAACAACTAAATATTTAAAGATTTCTCTCAGGTAGCGAAGTTAGAGTCTGTGATAAATGGATGGACTCAACAAGAAATGGTAGTATGAAGGAGATATATAAAAACAAAAAATTAAAATGTCAGCCGGGCTTTTTCAATTAAGGGCATCATCAAAATTACTCCATAAATCTCAAAGTTTTTAATTTTATGAGTTCATTAACCTCGATATTTTCATTAAAATGCAACAATATTTATTAATTATTATAATTCTATAGTCATATGCTCCATCAACTAGAAAAATATATGATGTGCCCGTTGGCCTGCCTTATTCCAAAATTTTAAAATTTGCTTAAGAGTAATATTATATGTGTCATTCACGGGGGAATAGGCTTGATAAAGGAAAAAAGAAACCATTTTGGAATAAATTACTGAAGTCAGAGCTGTGGATAGTTACGAAATTTCATGACTTAAATGTTGACTATAACAACACTTGAAAAATAATTAAATATAATGTAGAACTTTTAAATATAATGTGGAATCTGAATTTGGGGCTACGACGGAAGTCGTCATAGATTGGCATGATTATGACAAGTGCCACTTTTGTTGTAAATGAATGTATAATAAGACTCTTGATCATGTGTGGTCTAACATATCGTTTGCTTTTATTTTTAATATTTTTATTAAATTTTTGTGTAAATATAAAAATGCGGTTTGAATTAGTTATATTTATATATATACTATATAGGTTAGAAAATAAAAAATATATTAATTTTACTAGTAGGTTTTGAGAATAAGTTTTGAAAATAAAAATAAGTTGTGTTTCGTATGAAATTTGATAAAATAAATGCATTAGTTTTAAATAATAATAAAGAAAAAAATTCCTTTTGGAAATGAAAACAAAAGGGGCGTAGCATAAGCTTGCGAAATTTTCTTTATAACAGGTTCATTAATCTTGTGGCAAATGGTTTTTGTTTTTTTTTTTTACTGAAAAGATTAATTAAATCTAAAATTCACAATATATATATATGAGCCTGAAACATCCTTCCTTTTTTCCTTCGTGAAAAGTCGGCTAATTCCTCCAGACGTCCCCTTCGTGAAGAAACGGTCTTCATAGCTTTTGTTTTCCATTTGGAATAACAGACTTTGGGCTTAGTAAGCCCTGAATCCCACTATTATTTACATATTTACATATTGAGTTTGATATAAATAGCCTTCTTTTTTTGAAAATTTTCCTCGGTTGTTTACATTTGTTTCTTCTAAGATTTGAAATTTTGACATTCACCGTGAAATTTGAATCTTTTATAATACCTCTATTCTAATCACAATAAAAAATTAATTGATAATATAAAAATTATCACTAATAATATATATTAATATATTAAGTGATAAAATAATAATTTTTATTATATCACTAATAATATATATATATATATATATATATATATTAAGTGACAATAATTTTAATTTTAAACTACTATTCTAAATTGATACATATGCGGTGACAACGTAGTGGCAATAAAAATTATATTAATATTCATTTTTTCCCATATTAAAATTACTATTCTCTAAAGTTTAACTTGATTTGATATTTATTCTATGATATTCATTTAAAAAAAATTTAACTCTTGAAAATAATCCTCATAAAAGTTCATCAATATTATTTATATTATTAAAAATGGCCTTAAATTAACATTTTATTCTTTCATTTTTTTCCGAAAACTATAGAACACGTTATCATGTGTTTAAATTAAAGTATTTAATTAGTGTATAATTGAAAAGAGTTTCAAAGTTTCAAATTTGGTTTCTCATTTTGTATATTTGTAATTTAAAAATGACTCTCCATTAACTTTCAAAAAATTAATGGGCTAAGGATTTTTAGGTCTTTCAATAAAAAAAAAAATCGAAAATCCTTGACTTAATAGTACTACGTACAAGGAGATGAATGTATTTCCAGAAAAAAATGGATGTCAAAACTCCGAACAATAAGTAAAGATGAATGCAAATAAACAAGTAATTTTCACTGGTCATGAAACCAAAGCCTGAAATTTGAAATCAAGAATTAGTGTCATATAGTTTAGCCACTGGACCACTAAAATCTTTATGGAAATTTTGACAAAAATGTGTACATATTCTAGCTACTTAATTGCTTACACATTATGTTTGAGGACTACTTTTATATATTAATTTAAAACTTATTATTTTCTCCCAACCCAAGTTTAGTACAAGTTTTTTTTTTAAATTTTCCTTAACTGCAATTGTCATAAGTTAGCTCTTGTCATTTAGTCAGCTTTATTATTAATTACTTCTTTTCTACCTTGTAAATTTGATTATTCAGATTTCAGAATATATTGTTTGTTTTAAGTACGGCAAAAGTCAACAAAGAAAACAAACTTTCCTTGGGCCAATAACACGTTTTTCTTCTTTTCTTTTCTTTTTAAAGTCAGTTAGACTTTATAAACGTGTCATCGATATTAGTAGAATTTATTAGCCATGGAAGTACTGTTCGTAGTGTGATATTAAGTTTCAAAGTTATTAGATCCAGATAATTAAAATGAATAAGAAATTATAAATAGATTTAAAAAGCAAGTGATGTTTGATAATAATTTTTGGAGCACAAAAATTATACTAACATTTATCTTCTTCTTTTTTCAGATTTAACTTTACAGGGACAAATCAAATTACAAAAATAATGTGCATTATTAGTATATATTTATATCTCGACTATAACAATGTTGTGGATTTGTTTTTTTGTTTTTTTTTTATTTTACCTGAAATTAGCTAATTGTCAACAGTAATCGTACGGGACTTGTAGCATTCTTAATTATGCATGAGACTTGTACACTCTCGACTCTGCATTGAAGGAGACAAGATTTTCTCCAACCCTAATTAACATAGATTGTTTTGAACACAAAATATATATATATATATAAATACATACACACACTAATATATATATATATATATGTATGTATAACTTCACTAATAAATGTACATCAATAGATAAAACTGGAAATGTCTCTCATAATTAAATGCTTAATTTTGACCGAGTTAAGTTATGAGTTAAATTATATATAAATAAGATTATAAATGAATTACACATAAATTAAGTGTAACTACATTAGTAAGCATATTACTATATATATCAAACTCATCAATAGAACTTACTAAAATTAATGATTTTTTTTTTCTAACTCAATATAACTAGAAATTCTCAAGAAAGAAAGGAAGGATATATATTGAGTTCGAAGAAGACCTTCACTACCATTCCAATATTTTACTGGTAATTAATGTTTTCATTTCACCATCATTTGTCTGGGTAAACCATTAATGGTACAGAGAGTTCCCACTTGTTATCCTCGTTAAAAAAATTAAGTTCAATAAAATAAGTTATTTCAAAGTGGAAAGAAGTGAAACTATATATAGTACATTTTTTTGTTAAGAATCCAAAAATTTTGTCTATTTTATGCACCATTCCTATGCTGGACAAAGAATAGGCTTAATTAAGGAAAAAAACGAAATCATTTACGAATAAATAACTGAAGTTAGAATTCTGGTTTATTTATGAAATGGTGTGATTTAAATATTGACTAAGAATGATTAACTAAAATATGGAATCTGAATTTTATTAAGGCTATGAAGGAAGTCTCATGAATATATGAGAAGACTCTTGATAACATGTTCATTAATCTTGTATGCAATGTATATGGCAAATTAATGTTTAATTTTTTCCTACTGAAAAGATTAAATAAATTCGAAATTCACATGATATATATAAAGCTGAAACATCGTTCCTTCAAGGAAAGTCGGCCAATTATATATATTCCTCCAGACCTCACGTCGGTTCTTTCAAAAAGAATTAAATTAGTAATTGGTACTAAGTTATAGAATTATCCCCACTTGGATAAGAAATGGTCTTAATTAATAGGTATTGTACTCCATTTGGAATATAACAGGCTTAGGCTAACATTATTGAGTAAACTCAAACAGAACTTACTTGGGAAAGATGGTTCTGTAGCTACTTCTATATAAACTGTAAGAAATGAGCTGAAAAAATAATCAGCAGAGCAGCTACAAACAATCATTCAATTAGTATTCAAGGAGAATGAATAACCACTTAACAATTGTTACCCTTGTTCTAGTTCTCAATGTCTTAGCTTCATCTGCTCAACAGAAGGTTTTACTTCTCATCATTAATTTTTACACTGTTCTTTTCATTCGACGTAAACATGAAACACTTGAGTTGCCAAATCTGATAAATTATAATCTTGTCCAGGTCTATATAGTGTACCTGGGAGAGCACAGTGGAGAGAAAACTTTGCAAGAAATCGAAGACGTACATCACTCCTATTTGCACTCTGTCAAGGGTTCGAAAGATGAAGCTAAAGCCTGCATTATTTACAGCTACAAGAACGTCATCAATGGCTTCTCCGCATTGCTCACCCCTGAAGAAGCTGACACAATATCAGGTGCCTTATAATCAAATTATCAATCCCTCATCAAACATATTTTATCAAAATAGTCTTGATGTCTATATCTTCCAAACAAAATTTTTAGGGTTATTATTTTATGCACGAAAGAAGAGGAATATGCAAGCATGAATTCATGGGATCAGTATGGGATTTGCTACTTGGGTATATACAAATTTGTTAAAATTGATGAGGTTGTTTTTGTTGGGCAGAGATGGATGGGGTGATTTCAGTGTTTCATAGCCATCCCACAGAATCAAGGCTTCACACAACCAGATCATGGGATTTCATTAGCTTACTTGAAGCTAATTGGGATCCCACACAAGCCAATGGAGAAGAACTACTGCGTAAAGCTAGCTATGGGAAGAATGTCGTTGTAGGGGTACTGGACAGTGGTAATGCCCATTTCAACATTATATATCACGGTTTTTCTTTAATTTGATCCAGTCCCTAAATTACCCTAATAAATGGTAACAATAATGACGTATTCTTCGTGTTAATTTCTTTCTTTTTCAATCGTCTCCTTCTCTTCTGCTTCAGGAAAAACAAATTTGTTTTTGCTGGATATTCTTTGTGGTCATAAATTTTTCAATGTCTCAAAATTTTATGAGATTTGACGTGTTGAGTTTTCTTCGGTTATATTACACCTTTTTTTTTTCTCACTTTCTTTGTGCTTCTACGAAGTCAATTACCTCAATTATAAAAGATCATTGGATATTCTTCCATCTGAGTTATTAAAAGTTGATCAATTCTCAGAATTTGTTGATATTAGCAATCGTGGCACACTCAATTATATGTGTGCTTAAATATTTAACACATATAAAATTAAAAATATTTATTTAGTTTTTATGTGATAGTATATTTTCTCAATTATTTATATGTATTTGTTTTGGATATATTATATGAAATTATAACGTGGTTGAAGAAAAAAATTGGAGAGTACAGAATTAATGGAGAGGAGATAGAAGAAATAATATAGTTGGAGAAGCAAATAGAGATGGAAAAAAAAAAATACTAAGATAGTTACTCTAACACTCTCACACATAATAAATAATTTAATTAATTAACTGTAGCCATTTTTATATCCTCTATAATCAATAAGACATATGACAATTTGTGGTGAACTTTTTTTTTCAATTTTATATTAGTGAGACTCTTACGTAAATGTATACTCTCATTCTTCATCAGGCGTATGGCCTGAGTCTCAGAGTTTCAACGATGTGGGGATGGAACCTATTCCAACATCGTGGAAAGGAATTTGCCAGAGTGGTGTTGCTTTTAATTCTTCTCATTGTAATAGGTAATCCTATATAGTCTGTCCAGTGAGCTGTTGATTTTAATTCTTCTCATTGCAATACGTAATCCAATATATTCTGCCACACATAACTCGTTTCAACAATAACTCTTTAGTCACTCTCTAAATTATTAATTTCAAGTGACCCACATAGCCATTGGTCACAAAATACTCTCAAATATTTGAAAAAGAAGAATTAAAAGTTGATTTTGGTAATTTGACAGGAAATTGATAGGGGCTCGCTACTACTTGAAGAGTTACGAGGCCATTACGGGCCGCTCAACCAGACACTGGACTACCGATCACCCAGGGACATCAACGGTCATGGTACTCACACGTCATCAACCATTGGTGGCCGGACAGTTCCTAATGCCGCCGCACTCGGTGGCTTTGGCAACGGCACTGCTACCGGCGGCGCCCCGCTCGTGCGTCTGGCCATTTACAAAGTGTGCTGGCCAATTCCAGGGCAGACCCTGGCGGAAGGGAATACATGCCTGGACGACGATATGCTTGCCGCTTTCGATGATGCCATCGCTGATGGAGTTCAAGTGATCAGTGTTTCCATTGGGGGAATACCAGCAGGCCCTACACACAAGATGGCATTGCCATTGGAGCGTTGCATGCGGTGAAACGGAATATTGTGGTGGCTTGCAGTGCTGGAAACTCAGGTCCTGCTCCATTTACGGTGTCCAATGTCGCCCCGTGGATCATCACTGTTGGAGCGAGTAGCATCGATCGGGTATTTTCATCACCCGTCGTGCTCGGAAACGGCATGGTAGCAGAGGTTTGTATTCTCAAAGTTGTGTCTTTTTAAATAGGCTCTATAGACATTTAGTTTTTTATTTTGATACCATTTGATTTTATGCACTAATTTTTTGAAATGGGCACATTTAATTTGATTTTAGCTAAAAAAATTATTTTTGGTCAAAAATTACTGATAGGCAAAAAAAACTATTGGAATTTGATGACATTGATTATAATTTAGGAATTTTGGATTTGGAGGGAAAACTACATGATGTAACAATTATGGGGACAAATGGACCAAAATAAACAAAATATATAGAATTTATTAACTAATATTTTGTTTAAAATTTCTTTTTCTACTTGTAAAATTTCAAAAAATATCAAATTTTTATTTTTTTCTTATCCATCTTCAAAAAAAATTATAAAATTTCAAAAAATATTCAAAACAATTTACATATTATTTTTAAATAATTAAAAAATATAAATAAATTAGAAAATCAAGAAATAAAATGTTAGTAAATTTTTATTTTTAAAAGTTAGAAAGTATTTGAATTTCAATAATAAACAAAATAAAAAATAATTATATAATATATTAAATAATTTATTAACTACCAAAAATATAAAATAAAGAAAAGTTTACATAAAATTGTTTTCATAATATACATTTTTCTTTTTAAATTTAAAAAATAATTTTAAATACTTTAATTTTCATTAGAATAAGAAGAGGAGGAGGAGGAGGAGGAGAGATAGGTGGTGGTTTGGAGTGTGAATTTGGGGTGCAACTTTGGGAGTGAATTTGGAGTAGAATAAGAGATGAGTTAGATAGTTTGGGATATGAAATTGTGTGGTGGTTTGTGGTATGAATTAGGTGGAAAGAAGATTTGGGCTGGTAGTTTGGTGGTTTAGGGTGTGAATTTAAATAGAAGAAGGAGGAGGAGGAGGAAAGAAAAGAAGGTTGGTGGGTGGCAGCGGGTGGTGGTAATGGGTATGGGTAAAGAAGAAGATAAAAGGAGAAAAAATGAAATATTGAATTTTATGAAATTTTACGAAATTTAAAAAAAAATCTAAAACAAATTGTTATTTAATTTTTTCCTCCAATTTTTGTCTAGGTGGGACTATTTTTTTCTTGCAAAATAATACACATAAACACCGTATTAGTTATTTTCTCTTCAAATAGTAGAAATTCCTAAATTATAATCCATATAAGCATATTCGGATAGTTTATTATGACATGTTAGCAATTTTCAGTTAAAATTATATTTTTTGACAAAATTCGGACTAAATGTGCTATTTTTTAAAAATTATTGTATTAAAATCAAATCGTATCAATTTAAAAGATCAAATATGTATGTAAATTAATTTTTCCTTTTTTCCCAACTAATCATATAATAAATGGTATTATATTTAGTGTGTAATTGATCAATTGTCTTGTATTTTATATAATTTACATGGTTGTATTATTAATTGGGATTTGAGGAGATACGAGTTAAAAATTTACTATATTCTTTTATTAAAAATTCCGCTGACTAATATGCTTCTCAAAGAGGTCTAGAAACTATTAATAACCCAATAATTCTTTGATTACACCAGGGACAATCAATCACTCCATTTCAGAAGGGGACGTATCCTCTTGTTTATGCAGCAGATGTAGAAATCCCAGGCACTACGACAAATCAAACAACTGGGTTTGAACTCGCTCTGTTTTTCAGACACAAAATATTATTTTGTGTGTAATAGAAAACTTCTAATGATCTTTTCTTTTGACCAATTTTTTTCAGACTATGCCTTAATGGAACGCTTTCACCATCACTTGTGAAAGGAAAAGCGGTTTTCTGTTGGAGTGGAGATACTTTCCAGGCATTAGAAGTGCAAAGAGCAGGTGGCATTGCAACTGTGCTTGGAAACACCTTCGATGGAATAGGAGTAGTGTGCAGGGCTTATTTGATTCCAGCAACTGTTGTCCTTTCTAATGAAACAATTAATATTTACAATTACATTGAAACTGATCAAGCACCTACAGCAACCTTGATTCCAACAAGGACTCTAATAGGCACCAAACCAGCTCCATTCATGGCTGCTTTCACCTCTAGAGGCCCCAACTTTATCGAACCCAATATTCTAAAGGTGCTCTTTAACATTTTAAAAAAAAAAAAAAAAAAAGAGACAATTATTGTCCACCAATCATAATATATATAATTATTCTTGATTCATTATTTCTTTACTGGATTGTATTTGCAGCCTGATATTACAGCTCCAGGACTGAATATACTGGCAGCATGGAGTGAGGCATCTTCTCCACTAAACGTGCCCGCCGACCGTCGAGTTGTTAAGTTCCAAATCGACTCTGGAACATCTATGTCTTGCCCTCATGTTGCAGCAGTAGCCGCACTTCTCAAGGCCATACATCCTAATTGGAGTAGCGCCGCTATAAGATCTGCTCTTATGACCACTGGTATATAATACTTTTAGTTTTTGTCTAGTTTGAGGTGCCTGAATTTTTTTACATTGTAAGACTGCTTCCTCCTTTTTCCTGATTCTTGCAGCAAAGCTAACCAACAACTTAGGCAAGCCAATAACAGATGCACTGGGAAATTCTGCAACTCCATTTGAATACGGGGCAGGCCACATCCAGCCATCAAAAGCTGCTGATCCTGGACTTGTTTATGACGCTTCCTACACAGATTATCTTCTCTTCCTCTGCAGCAGCACTAGTAATAGACTGGATTCATCTTTCAACTGTCCTAGAGTTGCACCTTCACCCAGTAATTTTAACTATCCATCACTTGCAATTGCTAACTTGAAAGGACTTTTGACGGTCAGAAGAACTGTTACAAACGTAGGCATGGGAAACTCATCGTATTCAGTCACAATTAATCGTCCCCCAGGTTACTCGGTCCGAATATCACCAGCGACATTGTATTTCAGCGCACCAGGGAAAAGCAGAGCTTCAATATTACAGTTCAAGCTGAAAGTACTGCTCAGAAAAATGTGTATAGATATGGTTGGTATAGTTGGAGTGATGGATTCATCAAGTAAGAAGCCCCATTGCAGTATCCACGGCATAAAACAAATGGCCTCTGGAAAATCTCTCCACTTTGCCACTTTAAATGTTGTAACTTGTTATGCATCTTTGATTATGAAGGCAGAGGGGCCAAATGAAATGTAAATGTTGAATAATCCTTATAATAGTATAATAATGGCACCCATGATTTATTAGCATCAAAAAGTGCTTTTCAAGACTTATTACCATTATAGGGGTCAAATGACTGAAAGTCACCGACTTTACCTTTGGATTAAAAAAATGACAAAAAACGAAAACAGCTACAATCAAGCAAGCATGGGTTGAAGAAGAAGAAGAAGTTGAATCAATTTTTTTCTTATTTGTTGAATACAAAATTTGATTCATATTTGTTCAATTATAAAAATATAGTCAACTTAAATCTTTAAATAATACAAGTTCTAGAGTACACATAATTAAAAGTTCAATCAATTTTTATCTTATTTGTTGAATAAAAAAATTTATTCATATTTATTCAATTATAAAAATACATTCAACTTAAAACTTTAAATAATCCAATTTCTAGAAATCACACAACTAAAATTTATTAGTAAGATCATTCTTGTACCAAATTCTTTTAATTGAGTACACATAGAGAGCACAAACTAATCTTTGTATAACTAAAGCTTATAATTTAGTTAATAAGAGGTTGTAGGGAAGAAAAGATAAGTGTGGAAGGAATATTTCTTTTTTTTTTTTTTTTTTGTCTTTACATTTATTGTTTAAGATCATATTTCAGAAGAATAAATAAAAATTAGTAATTGAAGTATTTTGAAGAATTGAAGAGGATGGTACCAGAGAGCAAAATGGAATTAACTCAAAAAAATTTATGGTAAGCCTGAACACATAGATAAAAATTATTTTGTCAATGTAATTATCAAAAAAAGGATTCCTTTGTCAATAATACTAATGCATGCTATACTTGATGTATTATTCATATATAGTCAAATGTTTCATTTCTTATAAAATAAAACTCTCGTTAATCATTCAAATAAATGGTGTATAATGTTCATTGAGTATAACATATTAAAAATCGGCTATAAGTATGGATCAACATAATTTTCTGCTTCTGAAGACATGAATATTGCACTACGTGCATAAACTGTGTTCTCATCAAGGCTCAATATGGAAATGGAATTAAAAAAAATGTTAAATTGCTACAATTTCGAATAATAAACTTGCCGATTTGCCCGAATTCTTATACACCATAAAAATTGGTGCATTAAATATAACGCCCCATGAAAAAATAGATATGGTGACACATTACTCACTATATAGGCATAGATACATAATTACCAAAATTAATCTACAGGAATCTACTTATAATTATCTTCAGTACACCCAAAAAAAAAAAAAGATGTGACTAAGAACAAATTTTACCTAGATTTATGCCACAAAATCGTTATGTTCCATGTCCAAAAATCTCTATCCTAATATTTGAAAATGAGAAATATACAATAAAATACTTGCCAATAATCACATAATCAAGGTTGTGTACTCATTTTTATCAATCTTAAAAAATGTTATTTAGGTATATGATAACAGGTGATGTACTTGATCGATTCAAAGCACATGTACATTGTTAAAATAAGTTTGAATCATATTGATCAGTTGAAATATATATTATGAAATCAAACCCTGCATAAATATTTGTGAGACTAATTCTCAAAAAGACATTAAATTTTATACTTTTTGTTGGTTTTTTGCTTATTTCCATCCCACATTGGTTGTATACCAAAGGGATTTGATTACTTAGCCTATAAATAGGCATTGAATCTTGTTTTGAAAATACACCAAAATATTCTCTTCTCTCTATATTTGTAGAATTCCTTTAATTAGGAAATTCTAAGTTGTGGGTAATTTTACCCAAGTTGTAATTTGTTCGGCAGATTAGTGAAGCAGTTGCGGTGCCCGGAGACGTAGGCAAAAGTTGGCCGAACTCCGTTATCAAATCTGGTGTGCTTTTTCCATTTTGTCTTTTAATTTCGCATTTAGTATTGTGGTATTCTTTTGTTAATTGTTAGTATTTAATATTTACTTGCTTTGGGGTATTTGTCCGCTGTGCATAGTACTTTTAATAGTAGGTTTTGTCTAAGGAGACTGGGTTTTAAGTGGGACCGTTGTGACCCCTCCAGCCTTTTCTGGGAGCTTGCTATAATTAGTACTATTATTGTGTATTTAATACTATCGATACCCCAAAAAGTGGTATCAGAGCCGAAGGTTCAGCCTAGGCTCGTTTGTTTTGATTGTAATATTGAATACTATTATTTGAGTTCGAAATGACTACTGAATCTTCCACAACCGGAGCATCAACCTCCTCGTCCATACCAGGAAGGATGGTAATGCCAAATGTTAGATTTTCGGTGGAGATATTTGATGGTACGGGTCATTTCGGCATGTGGCAAGGCGAGGTGCTGGATTGTCTATTTCAGCAAGGTTTAGACATCGCTATTGAAGAAAAGAAATCAGATGATGTTGAAGAAAAAGAGTGGAAAACCATTAACCGCTTGGCATGTGGAACAATTCAATTGTACTTGTCCAGAGAGCAGAAATATGCATTTAAAAATGAAAATTCTGCTTACACATTATGGAAAGCTTTGGAGGACAAATTTCTGAAAAAGAGTGGTCAGAATAAACTTCTCATGAAGAAACGATTGTTCCGGTTTGAGTACCGCCCAGGTACATCTATGAATGATCATATTACTGCCTTTAATCAATTGGTTGCAGATTTATTTAATTTGAATGTAACCTTTAGTGATGAGGATTTGGCTTTGATGTTGTTATCATCCCTTCCTGATGAATTTGAACATTTAGAAACTACTTTACTTCATGGGAAGGATGATGTATCTCTTGCTGTAGTTTGTGATGCTTTGTATAGTTATGAATTAAGAAAAAAGAATAAAAAAGAAAACAGGCACATAGCAGCAGAAGATGAAGCATTTAGCAAGAGGACGATCGCAAAGCCAAAAGAAGGGAAGAAGTTGGAGATCCCGTTCAAAATCCAGACCTGCCAAAGATGAGTGTGCTTTCTGCCATGAGAAAGGACACTGGAAGAAAGACTGCCCCAAATTGAAGAAGAAAGGAAAAGCTACTCAAGATGTATGTGTAGCTGAAGGTGAAAGTGAAGACTCAGAATTTTCACTGGTGGTATTGCCTTCAACATCCCATTCAGACGAATGGATTTTGGATTCTGGATGCACCTATCATATGTCTCCCGTAAGGGAGTGGTTCTTCGATTTTCAGGAGATCAATGGAGGAGTTGTTTACATGGGCAATGACAATGCCTGTAAGACAACTGGGATAGGTTCAATTCGGTTGAAAAATCATGATGGATCGACCAGAGTTCTGACGGATGTTCGGTACGTGCTGGATTTGAAGAAGAATCTCATCTCCTTGGGTGCCTTGGAGTCCAAAGGTTTAGTTGTGACTATGCGAGATGGAGTTTTGAAAGCTACTTCCGGCGCACTGGTGGTGATAAAAGGTATCAGAAGAAATAATTTGTATTACTACCAAGGTAATACAATTATTGGGACAGCATCAGCAGCTATTTCAAACAATGACAAGGATTTTGAAGCAACTAGGCTTTGGCATATGCACTTGGGACATGCCGGTGAAAAATCCTTGCAAACTCTGGCGAAGCAAGGATTATTGAAAGGTGCAAAGGTATGTAAACTTGATTTTTGTGAACATTGTGTTCTAGGAAAGCAAAAAAGAGTGAAGTTTGGCACTGCTATCCATAATACAAAAGGTATTTTAGATTATGTTCACTCAGATGTTTGGGGACCTTCCAAGACACTATCTTTGGGAGAAAAACATTATTTTGTCACTTTTATTGATGATTTTTCCAGACGAGTTTGGGTGTATACTATGAAGACTAAGGATGAAGTGTTTGGAATTTTCCTTAAGTGGAAAACACAGATTGAGAATCAGACTGGAAGAAAGATCAAAGTTCTCAGAATAGATAATGGTGGAGAATACACAAGCGATCCCTTCCAAGATATTTTTGTCATAAGTATGGCATTGTTCGACACTTTACAGTCAGAAGGACACCACAACAAAATGGAGTGGCAGAACGTATGAATCGAACCTTGGTGGAGAAAGTTCGATGTATGTTGTCCAATGCTGGGTTGGGCAGACAGTACTGGGCTGAGGCTGTGACATATGCGCAACATCTCATAAATCGATTGCCATCATCCGCAATAGGTGGTAAAACACCTTTAGAGGTATGGTCTGAAAAACCTATTGCTGATTATGATTCCTTACATGTTTTTGGTTCTCTTGCTTACTATCATGTGAAGGAATCAAAATTAGAACCGAGAGCAAAGAAGGCATTGTTCATGGGAATCACCTCTGGCATAAAGGATACCGACTTTGGTGTCTCGAGTCGAAGAAAGTATTGTTTAGCAGAGATGTTACTTTTGATGAACTTGCCATGCTGAAGAAAGTAACACATGAAAAGACCGTCAGTACTCCGCAACAGGTGGAGCATACACCAAAGCAGGTGGAGGTAGAAGGAATGGCAAAATTTCCAGCTAAGTGTGACAATCCAGTAACAGAGGATTTGTCAGATGAAGAAGAAGAAGTTCAGACAAGAATCATTGGAGCAACCTGAACCAATTGCAATGAGAAGACCTAGACGTGAAATTCACAAACCTGCTCGATTTGCAGATATGGTGGCTTATGCACTTCCAGTTGTAGATGATGATGTTCCATCCACTTTTCAAGATGCAGTTCGAAGTGAGAAGTGGAAAGGTGTTATGGAAGAAGAGATGCAGTCTCTTCAGAAGAACAAAACTTGGAAGGTGACGCAACTACCAAAAGGCAAGAAGGCAATTGGATGTAAATGGGTATTTGCAAAGAAAGAAAGATTTCCTGACAAGAATGATATGCGCTACAAGGCAAGATTGGTAGCCAAAGGCTACGCTCAGAAGGAAGGAATTAATTATAATGAGGTATTTTCTCCAGTTGTTAAACATTCTTCCATTAGAATTTTGTTGGCCTTGGCAGCGCAGTTGAATTTGGAGCTAGCTCAACTTGATTTAAAGACGGCGTTCTTGCATGGTGATTTGGAAGAGGAAATCTACATGACTCAGCCAGAAGGATTCAAAGTTGCTGGGAAAGAAAATTGGGTTTGCAAGTTGAACAAATCGTTGTACGGATTGAAACAATCTCCGAGGCAATGGTACAAGCGATTTGATAAGTTTATGATGAAACAGAAGTACACTCGAAGCAAATATGATCATTGTGTGTATTTACACAAGTTACAAGATGGATCTTTCATTTACTTATTTTTATATGTTGATGATATGTTGATTGCATCACAGAGCCAAATGGAGATTGACAAATTGAAGGCTCAATTGAATCAAGAGTTTGAAATGAAAGATCTAGGAAAAGCCAAGAAGATTCTCGGAATAGAGATAAGCAGGGACAGAACGAGAGGCAAGCTTTGTTTGACTCAAAAACAATATTTGAAAAAGGTACTACAGCGTTTTGGTATGACAGAAAACTCAAAACCTGTAAGTACACCACTTGCTCCTCATTTGAAGATTAGTGCCCAGTTATCACCAAAGAATGATGAAGAACGAGAGTACATGGCCAAAGTCCCGTATGCTAATGCAGTTGGTAGCTTGATGTATGCAATGGTGTGTACGAGGCCTGACATTTCACAAGCAGTTGGAGTTGTGAGCAGGTATATGCATGATCTGGGTAAAGGTCATTGGCAAGCTGTGAAATGGATTCTACGGTATATTCTTAATACTGTAGATGTTGGTTTAGTTTTTGAGCAGGATGGTAAAATTGGTCAAAGTGTAGTTGGATATTGTGATTCTGACTATGCAGGTGATTTGGATAAGCGAAGGTCAACGACTGGATATTTGTTTACTTTTGCCAAAGCACCAGTCAGTTGGAAGTCTACTTTACAGTCTACGGTTGCTTTGTCTACAACAGAGGCAGAGTATATGGCAGTCACTGAAGCTGTAAAGGAAGCAATTTGGCTTCAAAGTTTGCTTGAAGACTTAGGAGTTGGTCAGAAGCACATTACAGTGCATTGTGACAGTCAGAGCGCTATTCACTTAGCGAAAAATCAAGTCTTTCATACAAGAACGAAGCACATTGATGTTCGCTATCACTTTGTACGGGAAATTCTTGAAGAAGGTAATATACATCTTCAGAAGATTCATATTACCGAGAATCCCGCAGATATGATGACTAAAGTTGTCACAACAGTTAAGTTTAAACATTGTTTAGACTTGACCAATATTTTGCACATTTGAGATGGCGCCAAAAGGCGCGTTTGGAGGCACTGCAGAAGACTACTTCATTTGCTCAGAAGACAAGAAATTTGAATTTCGAGTAGGATTGAGAATACGCAAAGGTGGAGATTTGTTGGTTTTTTGCTTATTTCCATCCCACATTGGTTGTATACCAAAGGGATTTGATTACTTAGCCTATAAATAGGCATTGAACCTTGTTTTGAAAATACACCAAAATATTCTCTTCTCTCTATATTTGTAGAATTCCTTTAATTAGGAAATTCTAAGTTGTGTGTAATTTTACTCAAGTTGTAATTTGTTCGGGAGATTAGTGAAGCAGTTGCGGTGTCCGGAGACGTAGGCAAAAGTTGGCCGAACTCCGTTATCAAATCTGGTGTGCTTTTTCCATTTTGTCTTTTAATTTCGCATTTAGTATTCTGGTATTCTTTTGTTAATTGTTAGTATTTAATATTTACTTGTTTTGGGGTATTTGTCCGCTGTGTATAGTACTTTTAATAGTAGGTTCTGTCTAAGGAGATTGAGTTTTAAGTGGGACCGTTGTGACCCCTCCAGCCTTTCCTGGAAGCTTGCTATAATTAATACTATTATTGTGTATTTAATACTATCGATACCCCAACACTTTTAAGTAATCGAATGTCTTCTGAACTTCTTCCATTTGTTTTACAAGTTGACAAGAATTCAGCAACAGCGTATACATGGTCCAAATGACCAAATCATATTAGTCTAAAGCAAATACAAGAATACTTAATATTGAATTAACCTCGTCAGACTTTTTCAAACAGCTTGAAACTTTAACATGTTACTAGTGACTGAGTTATCTATGTCACCAGGTAGTAATACCACATAGATAATCAGATTTATGTTGTGCAATATAAGCAACAATAAAATGACCTTTTCAAATAAACCTGCTGTCTTTTTCTGAAGTAATTAGTTTAAATTTTAATAATTGTGGCAAAGAAAAATACAAGGCCATCCATGTTGACCATGGTCGTCACGAGAAATATTCAATCTTAAGAAACTTCAGAAAGACAGTCACGAAAAATATTCAATCCATGTTGACCATGTTGACCATGGTAGTCACGATGTCCCCAAGAATTATTCAATCTTAAGAAACTTGCTGTGGAGAACAGCCAGTCATATGATTCATTTTCCGTTCTGAATACTATAAATTAGGCCTGACCAGACACAAATGACTTGAAATTTTGTTAAGGAATTACGACCTTGATTTCAGAGAATTATGGGAGAGATGAAGGACCCTTCTAGTGCAGTACTTTTACTCTTCCTCGTCATTCTTCATCTCTCAGTTTCACTCGCCCACCGCCAGGTTTTGTCATGTTTATTTCATGAATTTTTATTGCACTGATTTGCGTATCATATCCTATATTGCAGTTAATTTCCTAAGTCCACAGGTATATATTGTTCGCGTTGGAGAGCACAGTGCAAAAAGAACATTGGTTGAGATCGAAAACAATCATTTCTCGTACCTAACGTCTGTTAAGAACTCGGAAGAAGAAGCAAAAGCTTCACTTCTGTACAGTTACAAGAACATTATCAATGGCTTCTCGGCACTGCTCACTCCAGATGAAGCTGAAAAGTTATCTGGTAAAGCTTCTACTGATAATATCAAGAATTTGGCATGTTCTTTTTCTGTTTTTCACCTTTTTTTGTATCCAGTGATTCACCAGCCCATCAACTTTTTCAACAGAAATGGATGGAGTAGTTTCAGTAATCAAAAGCGAGCCCATAAGCTACAGGATTCAAACTACAAGGTCATGGGAATTCACCGATTTACTTGCACAAGGAAATTCCGGGATTGTCAATGTAGATGAAGCATCATTACACAAGTCAAATTATGGAAAAGATGTCATAGTTGGAGTGCTGGATAGTGGTAATTAAGCATGTGCCCCTGGAGATGGATTTCAGTCTCCTCCAATTCCAATAGAAAAAAGAGAAACAGAACTGGAATTAAGAAACGGACTATTAATTAAGATGGAGCTTTAACAGATACAATTTCGAAATTCATCATCTTGACAAGGCCTGAAAATAACTCTTTTCTATTTCCTTAGTCCAAAGAATCAAAATACTCCTTTTTTTCTAGCCCATATTCATGCCAAGAAACACATTCCGGCAAGTCAAAATATGACCTTCCAACAATTGTTTACTCAATAATTCTTTGATGGTTGAGACCGCAGTTAGCAAAGAATTCGATATGTCCAACACTCATAGCTGACTCCATAAGAACATTATATTATTATATTAATAGACGTGAATATCAATTAACCTTATTTAATTTGCGTTTGGTTTGATCGTTTCTTTGAGCAGGGGTATGGCCAGAGTCACAAAGTTTCAGTGATGAAGGAATGGAACCCGTTCCACAATCATGGAAAGGAATCTGTCAACCAGGGGTCGCTTTCAACTCATCCCACTGTAATAGGTACTTTTTTTTACAAGGTTATAATTTTATGCTTTAATAGAACTATGAGTACAACTCACATTAATTTTAATGTTTGTGTTATCGATCATAATTGAGGTTAATCGGTAAATTTCCACCAGAAAGTTGATTGGAGCCCGATACTACCTCAAAGGTTACGAGGCACACTACGGCCCCTTAAACGAGACCATTGATTTCCGGTCAGCCCGAGACAGGGACGGCCACGGAACCCACACTGCCTCAACAGTGGCAGGCCGAGAAGTCCCTCACACCACACTTCTTGGAGGGTTCGCCGATGGCACCGCCGCCGGCGGAGCCACCCTGGCGCGGCTCGCAATTTACAAAGTGTGCTGGGCAATCCCTGGCCAATCCACGGTTTTCGAGAGCACATGCCCTGGCGAAGACATACTTGCAGCCTTTGACGATGCTATAGCCGACGGCGTTCACGCAATTAGCATCTCCATCGTGCCATATCAACTTTCTCCGTACGGACAAGACGGAATTGCGCTTGGCGCCTTGCACGCTGCAAAACGAGATATTGTGGTAGTGGCGAGCTGTGGAAATTTAGGCCCTGCCCCGTCCACGGTGAGAAATGTGGCGCCCTGGATCATTTCTGTTGGTGCGAGTAGCATTGATCGAGTCTTCAGTTCAACAGTATTGCTTGGAAATGGAATGATAATTGAGGTAAAATGCTCCTAAATCATTTTTATCCTTATGTTGTCTTCAAAGTTTTATATGGATCTGTAGTCTGTACTATAAACTAATTAGTATCATCTTTTCATACGTGTACGATACATTCATATAAACAGGGTCAAACTGTAACCCCACATACGTTGAGCATGATGCATCCTCTAGTTTATGCTGGAGATGTTGAAATCCCTGGCACAACAACTAACAAAACTTCCGGGTAATTAAAGTAGTGATACATGAATCACAATATGAACATATATGCAATTAAACCATTAATCTTACAAAAAGTTTGGATCCATGAATTGAGCCACTGTTATTTCTCCAGGCTATGCCTCTCGGGTACTCTTTCACCGGATCTCGTACAAGGCAAAATAGTTTTGTGCTTAAGTGGATATTCAAGAAATGTAGAGAAGGGTTTGGAGGTGAGAAAAGCCGGGGTCTTGGCTTTATTTTACAAAACCCTGTGGATGGAATTTCAATAGCAGTTGATGCTCATGTACTTCCCGGAACTGCTATTTTTGCCAATGATTCAGCCAGAGTCCTCAATTACATCACAAGTAACAAGAATGCAACGGCAAGAATCGTCCCGGTCAGGACGGTTTTAGGCAGTAAACCATCTCCATTCATGGCCGGCTTCTCCTCCACAGGTCCAAATGCTCTTGAACCTAACATTCTCAAGGTACATTTCCTATGTATTTTAGCAGGACGGCATACAAAATTGCCATTTTCTATTCTAAAAGTTTAAATGTCAAAGCATTAGGAAGTATTGATTCTAAAGTAACAGATTTCTTGACAGGAGAATTATTTTGTAAAATCTAGCAACTTAAGAAATCATGTTTAGACATTTAAAAAAAGAAAAAGAAACACAACCATGATTATGATTGTCAAATGCATCTCAAAAGAGGACGTGATTTTACTTTTAAACCACTTAACCGAAACAATTCAAAATTCAAAATTCAAATGAAGTCACTTTCTGAATGAAAAAAACTTGTACAATTTACGTGCTTCGTCTCTTGCAGCCTGATATCACTGCCCCTGGACTAAACATTTTGGCAGCATGGAGCGAGGCAACCTCTCCCACAAAATTGTTCAACGACAACCGGGTTGTAAAGTACAACATTCTCTCCGGCACCTCCATGTCTTGCCCCCACGTGGCGGCTGCAGCCGCACTTATCAAGGCAGCGCATCCAGATTGGAGCAGCGCCGCCATAAGATCAGCCCTGATGACCACCAGCACTCAAACCAACATCATGGGCCTGCCAATAACTGATGGCAGCGGAAATACGGCTGCCACTCCCTTCCATTACGGATCGGGCCATTTTCAACCCTCAAAGGCAGTAAACCCTGGACTCATTTACGACGCAAATTACACAGACTACCTCCTCTACCTCTGTAATTACAATTCCAGCGTACAAACTCTCGATCCATCTTTCACTTGCCCTGATGATTTTCCGTCTCCGAGTGATCTTAACTATCCATCAGTTACAGTCTCAAAGATCAACGGCAGCGGTGTCAGCGTGAAGAGAACCGTCACGAATGTTGGTGGCGGAGTGAGTGTGTACAAAGTGAGTGTGGAAGCGCCGGTTGGGTACACGGTGGAGATTTCCCCGAACACTATTAACTTTAGCAGTGTTGGGCAGAGGGAGAGCTTCAGCATTTTGATTAAACCGGAAAATGGGCTACAAAATGGTTACGCATTTGGTTGGTACACGTGGAGTGATGGGATTCACAGTGTGAGAAGTCCAATTGTTGTCTCACCATAATTAAGGTGTTATTAATTGGTAAAAGCATCTATTTTTAACTGTTGATTGGGCTTCGAACGGCGCTTCAATTGGTCATTAAGGCCCACATTCTTCCATGTTTATTGGGCTTAGAACACCACGTTGCTTTCTGCCCACAAAATAGTCTGTATAACCTGTCAAGAGCCGTCAGCCCAATACTTGGTAGGTCTGATCCATTTGAAATTACTCCGAATATATTAATTATTGCATACCCGCAGATCCTTTTGCAATCAAATATTCATCACTTTTAAAAATTTATAAAATAACTATTATTTGTTCGAAACTTCAATTTTTTTTAAAAAAAATTGGATTTAATATCAACCATTTAATGAAAACATGTCGATTACATTTTTTTTCATTTTTCGAAACTGACAATTTGACATGGGTTTGGATTTTGTACCGAAATATATAGATATGGTCATATTTAGATCTCCTGAATATAGTAATTGAATTATTATTGGAAACGCAGGTAACCGGTGATAAACCCATCATTATCAATTCTTCATGGCGATGACTAATTATTTGATTACATATCTATCTTTGATGAAAATTATAATTATGGTTAAATAATGTCTTATTAATTTTTAACCACTTAAGTGTATAAAGTCCAATACAACCAGCTATAACATCAACTGTGGTAGAGGATGAGATGGAAGTCTTAATCATTTCTAGCGTTTCGTTTTGAACTTTTCCAGTTCGAATTTTTTATTTTAGCATTATATTAGATCTTACATTTCATAATACATATATATTGTATATAAAATATTTTGTAAATATTTATTTAAAATTAATTATATATACATAGCATATTATATAAATTATAAAATACAATAAAAAGTGAAACTATTCGGGTCAAAAACATAATAGCCACTTGAATAACTTTAATGCCAGACATTTTCTTTGAAAATTTCCGTATGCACGTCCTTTCTCAAATATATTTAATACCACATAGTTCAATCAAGAGTCTTGTTTTACTTGCAAATTTTCCATGAGTCCACTTGATTTAATTTTTTTTTCTAGAAGATTTTCACCCACCCCCACCCCACCATGTTTGTTGATTTTCTAACAAAAATTAAATATTCAAATGATTGCCCAATTAATTATTCTCATCCTAAAACAGGAATGGAAATAACTGCACACACAAACATTCGTTCAATTTTCCGAAACCAACTCAGCGTGTGCATACTTTTCCTCGAACCCTATTTTTTATTTTTTATTTTAAAAAAAAAAAAAAGCAGGTCCATTTTCTAATGCCCATTAAGAAGGTAAAAATGAAGCAATATGGGGAAAATTTAAATAAACTAATAAAGAAAGAACAAAGGAAAAAGAGGGAATCATTTGTAATATCATTTGCTTTTCAAAAGTATTTCTACACAATTTTCAAAATTGGGGATATATTTTTATGTACATTTTCATATTGTGGTCAAAATATATGTTACCAAACATGGTATGAGATAGCCTTGTTTTTCTCGAAGTTTTCCATGATCATGAAACTCAAGCCTTGATGTTTGAAATCAAGAATTAATTTCATATATTAACCACAGGACCTCCAAAGTCTCCCCTTATCTTTAAGAAAATTTGACAAATGTGTTTCTCATGTGTACGTAACTTAACTACTGAAAGAATTAATTGCACTTTATATTTGAGGAGTACTTTTTTGTATCTCTCACGCCCACTGTAATATAAGTTAGGGTTGTATAAATTAATCGAATCGATACGAATAAGGTATTATTTAAAATTAATTTAAATTTTTTATCAAATTTAAAATTATTTTTTTGACTTGATTTGATCATTAAATAGAAGTTTGATCTTATTGTAAATATCAAGTAGATATTTTTATAAATATTAAATCATTTCTAATGAATTGAGCTCGATTCGAGATGAGTTTCAAATTTAATCAAACAAAAAAAATATTTAAATTTTATTTATTATATTTAACAAGTCGAACTTAAACAATTATTTAACAATCAATATCAAATCGAGTATGTATTAATTTGTTACGTTTTACAGCCCTACTTACAAGTTTCCCAATTTCTTTCTCCCCCTCTCATAAGTTACTTGTTGGATTTTAACACCGAATTGATTTGAATTAGTGTAATTAAGCAAAATAGCAGCAACCATAGGGTTCTATGGGCCGAATCCTTTTGAGAAAAATAACAAGTAGGGATTGAATAAAAGCTTTGTTGATAAGGGTAGTGTCGTTAACTTTAAGTGGATTAAAAACAAAAAATAAATATCGGCTGTCCATGCAGACATGGCTAAATTTACAACAACATCAAATGACCTTTTTTTTGCGCTGTCTTTTTCTTCTAAAAGCAAATATGTACGTCAAATTATACCCAATCACAGCTAAACCCTTTTCCTGTATGGAACTCCCTCCATTGGCCCACCTCATATTCGCTTTCATTGTACATTTGTACTTCTTCTATCCTAATTTTATTTTATTTTTTTTATTTTTCTTTTTCTTAAGAGTTCATAATAGGATTTCACTTTTTAAATTGAAGTTTTTTTCAAAATATATATATATATATATATATCCTATCAATATATGACATTATAATCCAACTATTATTAAAGATAATAGTATAAAAATATAAAAAAATTATATTTTTTTCAAAACTTAGTGTTAGTTAAAAAAGTAGACCAGACCTATTATATATATTGGAATTCTTATTACTTCTACCATCTTGTGAGCTTTAAATTCTTATTAAATTCTTTATTTTAAATTATTTTTTATTTTTTATTTTTTATTTTAATTATTAATACATGCCAAAAAGTGTATATTAATAATATTATTTTATATATATTTATATATATATATTAATAATATTAATATAAAAAATAAAATATCATTTAAAATAAAAAATTCGACTAATAAAACGATGGCTTGTTTTGTTTGCTTTGTAGGGGGGAAATTGTCTAACTACCCGCAGGAAGAATTTACAAGACGAGAAGACCAACTGGTGGGTCGACACGTGTCAAGATGGCACGGGTTAGTTTAGATTTCCTGTTATATTTTGTGATTTAAGATGGTCGACCATACACGTGTCGATATACAATTGCTTGTCTACGCCATTTAGTTCGTTAAACGTGTATGTAGGTAATTAGGTGGACCTCAAGATATGGGGACCTCTTTAATGCGCAGCATGAGCCGCCGAATACGCTAATCGCTTTTAAAACCACGGCGCATATCTAATCATTAGGATTTAACCATATTACAGCTTTCAGCTTGTACTTCACTCAAAAGATGGATTTGGCTCGGCTATGTCATGCTGTGAACTTGTCTTTAATTAATTATTTTTTTTGGATTAAACAACTTATTTAGAGTTTAAGGGTTTTAAATTTGTTTATGATATTTAATTGCATTTGTTTGTTTAGTTTTAAATAATATTACATTATTTTTCCAATTTTTATGATGCATTTTTAATGTCTATCCAAAATTAAAGTAATTCAAAATCACTCTTCCTTCAATCAAATCACAATTTACATTTTTTTTTTAAGATAGAAAAACTAATGAGACTCGTGGCCAATATTTTGTTTATAATTCTTTAAGAATTATTTTTTTTTTTTGCTTGGTAAAAGCAATGAATTTAAATTATTAAAAAATTAAACATACATCATATTTTTTAATAAATTTTCCTTTAAATACCCACATTCTCCAATTTGGGACACAAGGAAAATAGAGATTATGTGGGCGAGATTTATTATTTGTTTAGAATATTTTCCTATCTTCACTTCTTGTTTGAAAATTCACTTTATTCCAAATTTAGATGCCCATACGCCATATCCTATGTACGTAATTTAATGAAAATACAGACCATGGCCTTATTGTCATAATTTACACAATTACGTATAAGCAATATTTGTTACAGTACATGGTAGCTATTGTCAATTAGTCAACTTTTTCATTAATTACTTTTTCTTTTCTATTTTGCAAAATTTGATTATGTGGAGTGTGTAGTTTGCTTCAAGTGCAAAAGTCAACAAAAGAGGAAAAAAATTTGGTTGGGTCGGTTACACTTTTTATTTAGGGTGAATTGCACTTTATAAACGTGTCATTGGTAGTTGAGTTATTGAGCAATGGAAGTAATGTTACTACATCTTGATATTAAGTTTCAAAGTAGATAAGTTCGATACCAACTTCTTACAAGTTTAAGAAGTCAACTATATCGTAGACATTAAATATTAATGGGTGTGTGTCTAAATTTGTTTTTAAGCCAAAACATCTCATATGATTTAGGTTATATATGAAGGAAAAAAATTCATAATTTTATCTCTTAAACTCTAAAAAATAAGTTTCAACAGCTTAAAAATCGACTAATTAAAAAAAACCTACCTTTATTTTTAAAAAATCTAGCAAAAATATTTAGTTTCGCGGCGAAATAAAAGAAAAATAAAAAGTTCATACTAATTGATTGAAAACATGATTTAAATAGGTTATTGAAACAAATGAAGAACTTATTCTTAAAATAAAGTGACATATTATAAATTTCAAGACTATTTTTACAAGCTTTGGAGCTATGAGAGATTTTTTAAGCTTATTAATCTCTTTCTTGATGTCTTTTCTATTAAACATCTTAATATTGTATTAATGTCCAATTAATAATAAAATACCTGAGCTCGGATTTTATTAATTAATATCCATCTACACAAACAATTTGGCCTTTGAGAAATTTATACTGCAGTAGAAGCAACTGATGGAGAATTTGGTTTCTTTCTAGTAGGTAATGGAAGCAATTGTCCCTATGGTCGAAAAATAAGAGCACCAATGCAACCTGCGTATCCTGGTCTTGTTGGTGACCAAATATTAAATACAATATTTAATGACTTCAAACTTTAGATGAGTTGATTATTTAATAGTAATATCTAATCACATTTATTTTTAGGAATTCTTGTATATTGAAAAATTGTAATTTATGATCAATAATTTTACGTTGAATTTATATTGTACCCAATGTATATGTGCTTGATATTTTGGATATTATTTTCTATTTTTTTATTAAATGAAACATTTAATAAAAGATGTATATATTCAATATAAATACATTAGATGCAATATCTGTTGAATTTATATTGTACCCAATGTATATGTGCTTTATGTATTGGATATTGTTTTCTATTTTTTTATTAAATAAAATACTTAATAAAAGATGTATATACTCAATATATATACATTATATGCAACATCTACCGACTCTTTCCATACTAATATGTCTAAATTCATATTATTTTCTTTTCGCATCAAAGTTTGTTTTGGTTTACTTGAGAAATCCAAGATTATGTGTACAAACTGATTTTTGTCAAAGTAGAGTACCACTTAATTAGTACAGAGGGTAATTTATTGTAAATACCTCTCAATTTAGGGTAATTGGTATTTTGCACCCTTTAATTAGATTTATTTGGCACATTGTACCCTAAAATTAAATATTTTGTAAATTGCACCTTTAAATTAATATTTTTTGGCACAATGCACCCTATAACAATTTCTGTCAAAATTGAAGGGTAAAATGGTTAATAATTGTTAATTCTTTCTAGTTTTTGCCTCATTTTCTCTTCAAATGTAATTTGTAATTCTTTTTAAAATTATTATTATTTTAATTAAATTAGTTCAATAAAATTTAATTCTAATACTACAACAATGATATTTTCTTAATTTATTTGCAAAACTATAAATTATTTCACGTATAATATGTTGTTAAAAATATAGTTTATTGATACCAAAAAAATAATTATATTTAGTTTACATATGGAACAAAAAAAATTGTAAATAAAATATATATTTTGTAGTATTTAATTGTTGTTTTTTACATGGATATGACTATTTAAATTTGTAAAGTATTACATTTGGTAAAACTCCAAATACCTATATTTGTATAAAAACAATCATTAATATAACAAAAATATAAAAAATTAATATTCTATTTACAAATTTTTGTTCTATTTGTAAAACTAAAATTTTTTGTTAAATAAATTTTATTATGCCTTTTATTTTTATATATTTCAATATGCTATATTTTTAACAACGTAATATATGTGAAATAATTATTATTTTGCAAATAAATTAAAAAATATAATTATTATTAATATTAAAATTAGATTTCTGAACTAATTTAACTAAAATAATATTAGATTTTAAAAAAATTAAGAAATTACAAATGAAGATGAGGAGAAAATAGAGAGAATTAATGGTTAATGAGCATTTTATTCTCTAATTTTGGTTAAAAATTATTTTTGGGTGCATTATGCCAAGAAATATTGATATGAAGGTGCAATCTGTCAAATTTTTAATTTTAGAGTGTAAAGTGTCAAATGTACTTAATTAGAGGGTGCAATATGCCAATTACCCCTCAATTTATAATTGATAGTAATAATCGAATAAAAAAAAAAGAAATTATAAATAGGTTTAGAAAGTAATTGATATTTGAGATTCTATAGATTTAATATATCATGAGCAAAATAATTCTTGAAACTCAAAAATTAGAATTACTCCATACATCCATCATTTTTCCTCAGATTCAATTTTATTTAGACAAATAAATTAACAAAAAATATTTTGCATTATTAGTATTTATATCTCGAATATAGTGATGATGGATTTGGTTCTTTTCATTATACATAAAATTTATCTATTTGTCAACAGTATTCATATATAGACGCAAACGGAACTAAAACTTGTAGCTTTCTTAATGTTTCTAACCTACGCAGTGGCACAACCACACGTGTGTGCAGGCGTGAGACTTGTACTCTCTATTTAAGTACAATTTTTAATTCTCCAATCCTAGACATAGATTAATTGAACACTCCACGTATATATATGTTGATGGGCCCTCACGCACTTAGGTGGTTAAGTTCAAAATATTATTCGAATAATGGCTTGAACTCAAGATAAGATTTAATGGCTAAGTCATGAGATCTAAAATTTATTAAATAAATTGAATTATAATATTTTTAAGTTAAACTCATTAAGACCCTTAGGTGAAAATACATGAATATTTTCAAATATATTTATAAATATTTTTAATTTTTATAATTAAAAAATACGTAATTTATTAAATATTTAACACATTTAATTTGAACGTTGAAAGATTTTCATCGGAAAAATCCTAATATTTCTAATGTTTTATTATAACGCATGCAGTAGCCATCAAATAATTCAAATTTATAGTAATACTATTAAATGAAGTGATACCGCATCATATATATATATATATATGTATATCCCACATAATTATAAAACCACAAATGTTATTACTTAACATGATTTCTAGAAAGCATATCCACAAGAACTTCATTTTTTTCAATCCATAGGTCCCCACGCACACATATAGGCACCAATTGGAATCATTTGGTATATTCATTTCAATTAGTTCAGTTCCACACGTATTCATTAATAAGCATTGTACTCTCAAACACATTATTATAACATTCGGGGGAAATTCTAACTCGGACTCAATTTGGTAGAATCAAAGTCGATTATACGATGAATAAAATAAATTAGTTATGTAATTAATGTATAATTAAAAAAAATCACAATTAATCAATATTACTTATTATATAATTAATTAAATCTGACCAAATTTAATTTGAACATTTTTTTTTTCTAAAAGTGGCAGATTCTCTCTTTAAGGCTTAAGTTTGACCGAGTTAGGTTATGTTAATTATACGTAGTCAGCTTATAAAAAAGTACACATAAATGGTAACTACATTAGTAAAATTGTACTCTCAAGCTCATTAGAAGAAAACTTACTAAAATGAATTGAGTTATTTTCCCTAACTCGAAATGGTCAAGCTCCACATGAAATTGTCTAGAAAGAAAGGGAGGATAATGATTTTGAACAAGACCATCATTACATCAATATCTTCTATTATAATTTTGAGTATTTAATTTTATATTTTATTTTGCTAATACACATTATATTCAAACATGAAATGAATCCGGACTAATATAACTTTTATTTAAATGTGGAAATAAATGAAACCACAATATATATATATATATATATATTTACCTATTTACGTACACAAGTGAATTTTTTTATTTTTTTTCCCCCACAAATACAAACTTTTACGCAAACGTATTAACACGGTATCCGACTACAAATAGGCAAGGAATATGTAGCCAAAAATAAATTAAAGCCCAACGGATGAGTCAATAGTCAATAAATTCTATAAAAAATTAAATTTATACCCCAAAAGCTACATAGTCATACAGACAGCAAAAGCCGTAAGCCACAAGTAACACAATTCCTTCTTTTCTGACAGATTTAGGATTTCAAAATTTTTCTCAGACAAGTAAAAAACAAAATTTAATAATAATAATAATAATAAAGCTTTTTAGACAGAAATACAGAAAGCGGGGACCGCGCTCAAAGCTCTTCACAGTGACGCCAGCAATCAAATTGTATTTACTTCGATTTCACATTCTTCAATCATTCATCTCCCTGTTTTCCTTTCCCTATAAATTCCTCCCAATTCCCACCATTCCCAACTCTTCAGCTCCATACCATATACTTTTGATCAAAAGAAAGAGAGAAAAAAGGTAGCCCTTTTTAGCGTAGTTTCCATGGCAGAAGAATTTCAAGAATCTGAAGTTGTATTTCAAGAAAACGTTGAGGATGAAGACAGCAATGGGGACTGCAATTTTCAGTTGATCAATTCCAGGGAATCGAGAAATAATAAGGTGAAGAAGAAAAAGCAGAAGACAAATAAGAAGAACTCGGTTCCAGTGAATATCCCGGAAAATGTCTCACGGAACTCGTGGCTCCGGTATATGGACTCCGATTTGGACGGCGACGACGGAGAAATAGTGCCGCCGCACGTCATCGTAGGGCGGCGCGTGGCCGGAAAAATGATGGCATTTTCCGTTTGTACTGGAAACGGGAGGACTCTGAAGGGAAGGGATTTGAGTGAAGTCAGGAATTCGGTTCTCAGGATGACTGGTTTTCTTGAATAGTGACTTCGAATATGAATTAAGGGAAAAAGTGAAGGAATGGAAAATACCTTAAATCCATTCTTTTTTTATTTTCTGTTTTAGATGTTATAGTAATTGTCAAAAGCATCCCCAGAACTATGCTCATAATTGTTTTGTAAAAGAATTAATGGAAAAAATCATTTATTTCATTCCCTCAAAAAAGAGAAGGAAATGGAAGAAATTATTATTTTATTAGCAATTATTGGTTTTATTTGACGACATGTTGTGATTAAACTGTTGTATTGATTATTATTGTTTTGTAGATAGCATGTTTTAGGTCAGACAGATCCAGATTCCAGGGTGTTAGTGTAGGTTTCTATTGTGCTTTGCTGGGTGGGCATTACGCCAATACTGATTGACAGATTTTATAGTTTTAAGAATTTTTTTTGTCTGGTTTGGACAGTGCCCAACACCCACAGCTGGGTTTTATGGGATGACGCAGATTTTATTGGTTATGCACATGTGAAATACGGATATAGGGGTTGTGTATAAAATCATAATATAATGTTTTTTGCTAGTAGATATCTAACAAATTTATTTGATTTTTTTTTTCAATTTAAAGAATATTATAGACTGATTTTTCAACTCTCCTTGTACCGTGTGTACTAAATCATAAATACAACGTGTTTACTAATAAATTATCTTGTTTTATTTATACTCTAATAAAATTATATATCGTATGGTTACATACTATTTGTGATTTAATGGAGAGAAACAAGTATAATGAACAATACTAGCTCGTTAATTATGATATGCACGGTATTAAATAAGATTTTATTGTTCTAACCATTATTTTGAAATTGTTCATATCTTCTATTGTAATTTGGTATTTTCATCATTTATTATATTACACAAATACAATGAAGTGTATAAAATATATCTTTTAAATAAATACTTAGATATAGATTAATTGATGTATATTTATAAAGTGTAATATATAAATCTCAAATGTAATTTTTTATGTCAGTATTATGAGATCTTATGTATTACACATACACTGAAATATTTTCGTTTTAATGCAACTTTAGACTAAATTAATAAACATATTAATAGTAGAATTTTAATGCAAAAATGGTAACATTAAGATTTTGAAATTTCAACCTTTGTTGCTAATGCTATAATATACAATAAAGTGCACCAGCTAACGAGGTAAAACTTGCTAGAAAGAAATAATACCATGTACCTAAATTCAAGAGACAAAATATTTATTTTCTCACTATTTATATTTCTTAAAACAAATTTGGCACTTGTCTTATCAAAACCATCAACTTTTGGCTTGAAATAATGAGAAAAACAAATAATTATTGGAAGTAAATAAAATAATATAATTGACCTGGCTATCTAGCTACTTACTTTATGAGTTAAAATCAGGTACTAACTTATAGGGCAAACAAAATTAGATTAATATGGGGAGAGAATATTTCTGGCCTTATCTAAATGTGATGTGTCTCTTTACAATAACGTGGTAGATTAAAACTTCTCTCGAATCTTTAATAAATACAGTACCCAAGTTCACACGAGACAGAATTAATAATATATATATATATGCGTAAAATCAGAATTATATTTATTTTAGATCTCTAAGTCTGATTATTTATCTTATTTTTAATTGAATTCTTTAATTAAAAAAGATTAGTGAAACAAGATTAACGTGGATGTTACTGTCACAAATTCACGATTCCCCGCTCTTGTTCGTACCTTATATTAAAAGATCACAGTTTGATGGGGGAATGGATTCCAAATCTCTAGCGTCTTCCAACTACCTTAATTTTGTCGTTTTGTTGTGAATTCTTATAGCTTCTACTGTGAATGCAAGAAATCAAGAAAACTAGGTAGCTTACTAGCTAGCGTGGCCCCAATAAGGATTTATTGCGTCCACATTTGGGTTTATTTTTATCCAGAAATTTTTATTTTTATTTTATATTTTGCTATAAATCATATATATACATATATATATATATATTAATTTACGAATGTACATAAAATGTATCTGATTATTTACAGACAAGTGTTTACTTAATAAAATATTTTATACATTTAATACTTATTTATAATGTAAAATAAAAAATGAAACATTAACTTACAATAAAAAAAGTTGAACAAGAAATGTTTTATTTCAAACCTACTTTATTTAAACAGATCTAATAAAATGCAATTATCTTGTAATAATTAAGATTGATTGGTTATAAACAGTAGTGTGTAAGAAAATTAAGATCATTTAGCTCTCACAAAATCCAAAAAATTTCTATGCAAAGTAGTCTATGGAAAAAAAGAATTACTTATTTTTTAAAAAAATTAGGAGATACACACATATCTACAGTTATTTATTTCAAAATTTAACGACTTATAATTTTATTTAAATATAAAAAAATTATGATGTATCTACCCGGCTTATACAGCTACACACGGGGATCAATCCATGTGCATAGCACAGGGATATATATGCACGAGGTTCTGAATGCTACGTGCAATAGCAGGGGCCATTTCACAATGTCACTGTACGTGTATAACTTAAAAGCCACAATATTCAGTGGAAGTCGTCGAATTCAATTATTTATATTTCTTGGGGGAACTGAGAGTTTTGGGTTTTTATTAATTTATCTACCTACCTAAAAATATTATTAAATATTTTTCTAGTATAGAGAAAGCTAGCTGAGGTGGGACATCTCTATTCCATAAAACTTCCCAAATCAAGAAAGAGAAGAGATAATTAAGAATTTAAATAAAGGGTCAACTTATTTAAATTATTATTATTATTTGTTTTTAGAAACGGAAATCCCTGATGTGTGTTGCTGGTTGTTGGGGGTGAAAAATGGAGTTCGTCATAATGGACACAATTTTTAAATTAAACTTCCAGAGAAATATAACAATTCTTTATTTGCTGTCACAGTCTCATAGATTATGTATAAGAAATTTCAATGTCTTTTGGTTTTCAATCGAACAAATAGAAACACACAATATATATATATATATATGTATATATATATATATATATATAAAGAAGTGCTATTTGAATATTCAACATTTATAGTGGAATAATGCCTGAGGTAGATTCCCCGGATAAAGAGTGTAGAGGGTAAAAACTGCATATTTATTTGCATTGGGTTGCAAATAAAGACACAATTAATTTTTCACATATATGATCGACAAAGGTACTTGTGATCAACTGCGCCTCTATTTGTATTAATACTAAACTAAATACTCCAACCTTAAAAATTATTTTGCTATAATTAAAAACAAAATAACCAAAATAAAATTTCCTAATTCTACCTTTTTTTATTTCATTTCTTAAATTCATGATCTCCAAATTTCATTTATACGGGTCACTTCCCATATTCTAACAGCACCACATTTCTTCAGTACCACTCATTAGAAAATAATAAAAAAAAAAAAAAAAACAAAACAAACAAACAGTTGGCATTTCAAGAATTCAACTCTTCAAAAACTTACAAGATAACCCTACAGATTCCATCGACTTAATCAATTAATTGGTTCAATTAATAGTATTTATTTCAGTCCCACAAGTATCAATTTCAATTCATAAAGTCTGAGATGCATCCACAAATTTGGCCAAAATTTTTTTTTTGGATGCGCTCATAGCGATGCAAAACCACGAGAATTTGCGTAACGTGAAGAGATTGCGCGTCGTTTGCGCTACTGCTTACAATTGGAGCACATGATTAGTATGAAATAGGATTTACTTTCTGTTAGGATTAAGATTGTGACATTCTAGTACTCAATAATATATAATACAAACAAACTTGACTCAAATAGCAAAATTGAGACATCAATATTTTAGGACGTTAAATTCGGATTCAATCAAATGTGTAGGTATTAATCGACTTCTATAATAGTTAGTTGTTAATAATTATTCTATTAAATCTTGGATAAATATTAGAATTTAAGTAAAGAAAAAGAACAGAAAAGATTGTTTTAAGCAACAAATGACTTGTAAATTAATTCTTAACCACCAGTCTTGGGCTAAAACCCCAAACTTAATCCAATTACATCAACATGGGCCGGGCCGTTTTACGATTCTTAATGAGGTAGGCTAGGTTTTCAAAACAATAATATTTGATGAAGCCCAGCACCTCATAGAAACAATAAACTTTACTAAACCAATTAGTCCAGCGGACAAAAATTGATGAAAGCATATTAAAAAGTATTTTTCTGTTTTTTTTTTTTTAATAAGCCACAATAAATTCTAATAAAATTACCATATGTCGATGCTCATGAACGAGGCCACAACTTCTTGAGCCTACAATGCTGGAGACACTACATTTATAGATTCTGCAGCTGGTTTCAGTAATGTCCCGAGAAGTATAAATGAATTCAAGAATCAAGAATAATGACAAATTCCAACTCCTATGGCCTGCCAGCAGCATAAACAAGCACTCAAAAGCATTCCAGAAAACTATATAAACCAATACAGAGGTCAAGCGAAATTCACCTCACATGTTTGAGGGACCAAGGAATGACTCAAATTCTGAGTACCCTGTTCCGCTGATAATTTGAAGCGCATGACTGCTGACCAGGAAAAAAATTCTGAACCAATACTTAAACTTGAGTTTTGTGGCATCTTGAGGGTGGTGTCGTCTGTTTGGTGGGTGCATATGCAAATTTCCTCAGATCCACATCAAGCGTTGAGCTGCATTAAAAAGGTATACAAGATTAAAGATGTGGCAATTACAGTACTTTTGTAGCAAAAGCTAGGAGTTCTTCACATATTTTACCTTTTCATGCAATTGTTCTTTATATCTTTTAGAGGGGCACGAAGACCACTTGCACGAGAGCCAGATGAGGTGTATCTGAACGATGATACAACAGAGACAAATTTTTCCATAGATTTCTCTGCTATATCAGAATAACGGCCCAAATGACTGATGTTGCAGCCGAAGGTTCCTGCTTTAGCTTCGATCTCTTCCTCTAGGTCAGAAGTGCACCTACCTGAAAGAGCTATATGATATTGATGATCAAGTCACAAGATCTTCGCAGTTATACAAGTTTAACCACAACTGAGAAAATTATATGAGAGCAGGCAGTTTTATTGATTAATCTTATAAAATCCTTACATCATCATTGGATCCATGATCCATTTTGTGCTTACACTGATCAGAACGCAGTGAAACAGTTCTTAAGATGAGCTCAACACTCTTTGGATTCATTCAACAAGTATTTTGGAGACAACTGGTGGTGTGAAAATTCAAATAGACTAAAATCATTAAAATTATGCATTGTGTTATCATCAATGTAGCACTATCACTACCTAAAAGAACAGAGATACCAACACCCTGAATATTCTGTACTTCCCCGAAATTTCTGTTGCAATTCCTGATACAAATGTGCAGGCCTTACGGCTTTTGAACAAATTATTTTAACAGTCAACTTATACTAATATGTCGGTATATCATGAGCTCCAGATTCTGCCATTCACTCGCAAATGTTAACTACAACATCCTCTAGAGCAATACCCAACTCAAAGATTTTGATGACCAAAGGGTGAAACGAAGGTTTTAGTAACCAACATGGCCTTGATACAGAGGCCTAAAACAAATATTTACAGATAGATTACTATTAACTGGGGTTTTATTGGCTGCTGAATCCCAAGTTTGTAAAAGATAAGACAAATTACCAGTGTATTTTGGAAATAAGCTTGAATACTATATCAAATTGTTTAATACTATTTGAATATATAGCAATAAAATCGATGCTCATTATGTAAGAATTCAACAATTCAATCACTTTTGAAGTGCACATTTTCATGTTGGACCTCAACATTATTTGACATAAGTAGCATGGTATGATGCATCTCAACTAAAAGAGATCTGAATGAGAATTCAAGAACGACCTTTTCTTTACATGCTTTGTTAACAGGAAAGGTGTACCTGATGTCCAGTTGTTATCATTCGCATCTTCCTGAATTGAGCGACGAAATAAAGCCATATTAGGGGTAATATAAAACAAGCAAACAGATAACACAACTATACTAGGTAGTTAACAAAAGTAATACTGATTAAAAACTAAACAGAAGCACTTACAATTGGGCTGTCAGTTTGAGCAATCTTTCTTTTCTTTGTTGTGCACTCTAATGAATTATTACTTGACAGGCTCCCACGAATGTTATAATTGCAAGACTCAGTAGCAACACCACCTCTAATTACCAATTCTTCAGATTCAGGTACCTCGTGATTCTCATTTACAGACATTTCTTCGAAGTAAGAACTCCTCATTCTGTGTTTTCTGTTATCAACTGTTGTTTTGCAGTCACCAGCATCTACATCAAACCTATTTGTCCGGACAGAATATTCCCCTATGTTCTTTTCTATCTCACAATTAGGATTTTGCTTGATGTTGTGCCAAAAATGAGAACTCTGTACAGTAACTTTTCTATCCTCTTTTCTGCATGTTTCCTCAAGCAAATCAGAGGGAGGCTCATATACATGATTGGGAAAAACATTCTCCAAATTGTTATCACCATTCTTATACACATTACTCTTATCTTCCTTTCCACTTTCCTTGGACTTTTTCAGAAAATACGAACTTCTTACTATCACATTTTTATTTCCTGACGTTGCTTTTCCGGTTTCTCGATCTGAGTCAAGATTACTCTTATTTTCCTTTCCACTTTCCTCGGACTTTTTCAGAAAATACGAACTTCTCACTATCACATTTTTATTTCCTGATGTTGCTTTTCCAGTTTCTCGATCTGAGTCAAGATCCTTGTGCAATGAGATACAAGGCTTACATACTGAATTTTGCAGTATGGTAAATGGTTTCATTTCTGTGTAATCCGCAACTCCTCTGTAATCACATGGTCCTACACGTATAAACAAATTAGCAGGTATTGAGTTGTGATGAGAGCTTTTGATCTGTTGCAATATAAAATACAGCCTTACCATGATCTCCTGCCTCCATAAACTTCAAATCATCAGTTTTGGCACCATGTTTTACCTAAACACAGACAATACAAAAAAGAATCATAAACATAGTGAATTGTAAGAGAGAATTGAAATCACTTCACTAACAACTGAGCAATTAGAAGCAGGGCCAATGACTGGCTTTGAAGATTCAAGTTATTTATCTTATTCGAACTGACCTCATTTACATCTATGTGAGGACTGGAAGTTTCATTGCTTTCATTTGGATGCTTAGGTGTAATTCGAGGGGCCCTGAATTTCCTCTTTGCCTCAAGAGAAGCAAAACCTTAACAGGTTAAGGTAAAGACAAAACTTTCTTTTATCATCTAGCTATTTAAAGCACAAATGCGTAGCTAAAAAACAAGATATAAATATTTTTATTTGCATGCTGCTCCTTTCATGTTCCTCTTGTTATGAGCATATAAATTGTTGCAAATATTATGAACTGAAACGTGGTAAAGGTCCACTCCAACTTTGATCCTGCAATCTTCATTTGATGAGATCAAAGCATCAGAAAGAAGATCTAAAAGCTAGCATCTTAATATGAACAAGGGTCAACAGCAGTATATAATGCAAAATGGCACCACTCTAAAATGCATCTGGGTGTTTGACACAAGTACATTTTAACTTTGAAAGTTGTCCAAAACCTATAATTGTGCTTGAAAGGCAGGATCCATATCCTTGTTATGTTCTAACTGTCCAATATACCTGGGGCCTCCATGGAAGGGTGCCATGGCCTGTGTAAACATGAAGGAAGAAAGAAAAGCTATAAAGAAAAACTAATCTAATATATTTGGATACAGAAGTAGTTAGTAAGGAGATTTTTCTGTGCAGGCAAATCGAGCTTTTTCCTTTCACGATCAGGCTTGAAATTCTTGAGCTGGTAAGTTCCATGAAGCACCTTTTCAGTAGCACCAGATTCTCTCTGCTTGTCAAACAAAGAAGATTACAACAGGAGCTCCATATGTGCATAACATAGATATATCAATAGAAATCGAACATATACCTGGATTGGCACTTTAGTAAAAGGATCAAGGTCCCCTCCTGCTATTCCTTTAGCTACATGCTGGGGCAATGATGTGATCCTGGTTAAGGTATCTTTCCAATAAAGCATAGAGGACATGTGCTTGTGGAGATTACTTTACGAATTATGGCAATCTATAGCAAAAGGATATGGACCTAAGAAGTCTAAATCTTCACCCATAGTATCCGCTGGCTCAGATAGATGTACAATATCCTCACTAATGGGATCATAAACTCGTTGGTGCTTGAAAGTCAAAATTGCTTTCTTGAAAGATTCTTCGTAAAGAGGAGTTACCTCAACGTTATTGTACTTTAAGTGCTTGATTACCTGCATCAAGGCACACAAATCCAGTGGTCAAAATTTTGTGAGAATCAACTGATACAAATAACTAAATGAGTTCAACAAACTAATAATTACATTCTCATGACTTTTAAACTTCTTCATCAGCGTGTGGGCTTTCTTCAGGCCCATTCCAGGCAGAGACTGCAAATAGTCACACCCACTTAAAATGCACATCTCAAGCAACATCATCTGGGTGAATCCCGCTAAATTTAGTTCTTTGTTGTATTGTAGCATGGCATTCTTAAACTCAACACCTTGCCCAAATTTATCCATTTTGTAGATGATCTGTGTGTCATATGGATTCAGTCAGTATGACAATATGAGAACAAGACTAGATGCACCAACGTAATGACTGCATATGTCTTGGGAATAACAAAAACAGCGAGTGATGGGAAGAAGCTAAGGAATGACTTCAAGTCATATATTGAGAAATGATAGGTTCGAAGGCCAACTCTATAAGACTCACTCTAGGACAACCAAATGCAATTAAGTCTGAGTCTTCTGTTATCACCGCATCAACATGTTTGCTGAGTGCCAGAAATGTCATTTGTGCATCTGCCTCATAGGGAGCCACAACATAAGACACGTTTTCCTGTTTTAAGACCTGTCAAGAAAAAGCAGACACCAAATACTTGACTGTTACCAGGAAGGAAAAAGATCCCCATATCTATATGAAGTTGTTGTACCTGTAGTTTCACATACCCTATGAAGTGTCATCACAAAATCCTTAAAAGTCCTTTTGACAATGTTACAAACATTAACAGCTATTCTACCTGGATAAGGTCATAGGCAACTGAAGGTGATATATCAACAGCCTTCTGGTAACATTCATAAGCAGCACTTAGATTTCCATTTGACTCATGCTCCACAGCTCGAGAAAGGTTTTCCCTCCTAGACCTGCAAATAAAAATTGTGTGATCAATAGGGATAACTTTTTTAATTGGAGTACCATGTGAAGATACATGGGAACACAGAGGTTTCTTCATATGACATTCCATCCATTTGAGTATTATTATCCATTAAGTATTAAACAAAAAGCAAAGTACCAGTGTCAAAATAGCAGGTCTGCCCATATCTGCAATAACCAAAAGACTGAGGTAGGTATGTTTAAAGGGTCTTCCTCTGTAAAAACCAGTTTCACACTAGCTAAAAACCTAAGGTACACATAAAAGTAGGGAGCTAAATATACACCAAACACTTGGATTATAGTTTGATGATTAATAAGAGAGAACTAAAGTGAGTAATTCCAATAACCAGAAGTCAATCCGCCACCCCCTTGTATACTTTAATAGATCAGATACAAAATATGTGATTTAAGCATGAAAGCTGATGTTGCAAGGATAATGTGGCAGGAGAATAAGTGGAAGACTCAGAAAACTCTATTGCAGGCTGCAGCCAAGCAGATTAAACCAAGCTAAGGGATAAATTTGACGGACAGAATTCAATACCTTGCTCGCTTGATCTCTTGCTCACTCTTCATTGGTAGAGGACCTCCATCAAATACAAGAATGGGTTTAACACCGTAATGACGCAGCATATTCACTCTATGCATGCAGTAGTCAATATGCCTGGAAACCAAAATAAAAGCCCCGTTATGTTATTTCTGTTTCAACTTACTGTATCAAAATGGAATAAAAAATAATTGCTTTCCTCTCAATTTATGATCAAACAACCAGGAAATATTGAAATTAATTTCATCTAGATACTATAATTTTATCTCGAATTGAAAACTGTGATACCCAAAGGGAAAAACGAATAATAAAAACAAATTTTGCAAAAATTGCCAGGAGTGGAGATGTGCGTATACAAGTCTTCTGAACCTCATCTCGGCTGCCATCGATATTTTTTTACAATTCCAAAGCCAAACTTCAAGAAACTAAAAACCCAAATATTCTACCTCAAGAAACAAGGAATCTAGTGTAAGATCGCGTACAAGGAGTGCTCATAGTATAAATAGTGGTACACATTCAAACAAACTACAGATATCCAAAAACAGAAATCGACAGAAACACTTTTTTCTCCCCTTGAAAATAAAGAACCTTGGCCATCATTTGAGTCCAAAAAGACAGAAACACAAGAAAATACGCACAAAAGCGCCATTGATAAATACAGTTAAGCATATATAATGATCGAGAGACAAGCGATGGGGGATACTTGGATGTGGGTTGGCCTTTGCAGAGCTCAATGCTGCAAGAAAGAGCGCCCTTGTGCAGCCAAGAATAAGTGTCGACGGCAACGTAACATCCCTCCAGTTCCTTAATGTGAATCGGATTCATTATCGATTTCAAAAGAGGCAACAGCCCTTGTATTCCCATCCTCAAATCTTGATCAAGAATTCAAGAAAATTGAATAAGATATATTCTTGGCAATGGCAGAGTACTGTGAAGTTGAAATGCTCGTGTTGAGCTAACAGAAACCCTAATCTTGAAATGTTAGGGCCCTAATCTTGGAATATTGATTGGGGTTTTAGAATCCCCATAATAGAGTGGGGTGGGGGGCGGGGGGGGGGGGGGGGTGCAATCGGAAATAGGCGGGAAGGTGGTGATTTTTGAGAGGGAGGGAGGATGGTAATCATATTTCTGTCGGGGAGAATTTGGGAAATATATACATGGATATTCGTTTGGCAAGTGAATCGTTTGGGCTTTGTTAACCTTTCGGATAATTCTCCAGTTCTCTTATTGAACTGAGTCTATGAACTCAAACTGGACCAGCCTGCTTCATTACGGCCCAATAACTAGAATGACTTTTTAAAAAAAAATAAAAAAATCCAAAACAAACAAATAAGGCAGGAGAACGTGATAAATCAATCATAAAACTATTTTGCTAATCCCCCATTTCTTTTTTTGGCTATTAATAGGCAGATTCGCATATCACATGGCATATGACAAAATCCCGTTTGCTTGCTTGACTGAATAACGCAATCCGTTAATTAGAAAAATCTTCCAAGATATGCCCTATCCAAGAATCCACTCAGCCAGCGTGTCTGTTTGCTGTTTGGTATCTGTATATCTAGCTGGCACACATAAAGAAATGGTCTGCTGATGATAATCCACCAACCAATCATAACAATTAACTGGGCTTTATTTTTATTTATTTATTTTCTTGCTTCACCTCCTTTTTACTCCTTTATAGTTGAATTAAACACGAGCCTCACATTTCCCCATATATTTTATTATTCAAGTTAAGTTTAAAATAAATTTAAAAAATCGTAAAAGAAGAAAATTGAATTTATCTCATAAAAGTAATGAATTTACCTTAATATCACTTTTAAATGATCTATCTCGAATAAATATTTTCTTTTAATATATATGTATATATATATATTTCTATTAGTTGATGTGTTCTTATTCACATCATTTTGTTCGGACCATCTTCACTCATTCGTTGCAAGCACTACATACCACGAGCAGCTTCAGATACATCACACACACACACACAAAAGGATGTCTTCTTCTCTTGTAATATGGACACTGTCGCATTTATTGTGACTATAATGATAAGAAACTATTATGGCCAAGGAAAATGAAATTGGAATACGGAACTGTTCGATGGTCGAGGAGCTGTTTTCATGTCCCATCAATCATTTTTTGTTTATATTATTGATGAATTTTCCACAGTTTTTATTTACAAACTTATTTTAGCGGTGATAATAATTTTTATTTTTCAATTAATTTTAGAAAATCTTACATCATTCAAACAAAGCTAAAAAAATAACAATTAATGGAAAAATATCTTAGCCGATTAATTAGATAACATTTTATTGTTGTTTGGCCCGATTAGATTCACCCTTTTTTTATTTATTTATGGTGAATATCTACTACATCAAATTTATCCAACTATGATTATTATTTTCTCCACCAATAAAAAGTAGCAAAATGGAGCTAAAAAAATGTAAATTTGTCTTTTTTGGTACAATAAAACATGTAATTTTTTTAAATTTGAAAATCTTTAATGTAGTAAACATGTAAGGTTTAATTAACGGCACGTGGGTGAATTTGTGATGCAATAATGTCTAATGGTCAGTCGCCACAACCTCAAGATTGGGCCCCATCATCTGGACCTCCAATACTTACTCCCTCAGAAAAGAAAATGACTGAAATTGTACATAATAAGGTTGACAATTGAGAGGCAGAGTAAACGGACATAGAGAAGTAGTATTAATCAGCAGAGAGGAATTCTTTTCCTTGTGTTGCTAATCAAGATTGAAGAGGTTTGAGCCATGTCTGAAGGTGGTTTGTTTTCAACTTATTCATTTTGCAGTGATGCAGCTGGAGTTGCAGGTCACTTTCTTCAATCCAATTCTCTCTCTCTTTTTTCTTTTGTGTTCTCTTTATGGGTTTTCTTGTTTGAGTTGCTGCTTAAACATATGGGTTCTTTGCTCTACATATTGGCTTTGCAATGGTGGATCTGCACTTTTATTTTTTTAGCTTTCTAATGTTCTTGTTTCTCACTTAAAGTGTTGACTTCTTATGCTAATTGTTTGATTTGTATAAGAAAATCTCTCCTCTCCCTCCCTCCCTCTCTATGTTCAAGTTTATCTTGTTAATTGTTGGGGAAAATGAGAATGATCACCCAAGAAATATGTGATGAAGAACGAAGACATAAACTCACAGTTATGTACCAGTACTATGCCTTCTCAGTTGGTAGCTTTGGTATTTTGATTAGGGAAAAGAAAACAAAGATGGGGTCTTTTTTCTTAATCTTTGTGGTTGATAATGTGGAAAACAATGCTGAAATGGAGAAGAAATGCTTTGAGTTATGCTTCTTAAATTGTATTATGCAAGTCAGCCTTGGCGTAAAGCTCAACTTTTTTGATCCAATGATAATTGGAAATCTTTCAATGTCATGTGACCATCTGTAGTGCTTTTATTTTGAAGATCTTTTTCCCTGTACACCAAGAAGATACTTCAAAATTTTGAATGCTTTGCGACATGTAGTTCAACAATAGGCATAGCTTTCGAGGCTATTTGAACAAAGTGATTCAGCTCAGTTCAGTAGAAATGGGGATAATATATTGACATTGATGATTGTTCAAACTGCTAAAGTAACCATGAAATTTGCCCGTCTTTGCAGGAAATCTCCTTGCTTTCGTGTTGTTTGTGTCACCCATGTAAGTGCCTAACATCTTTAGAAATCCAGAGTGTCGGATTTCTGATTTATGATGAATAATGTTTGTCATGTATTTTCTTCAGACCGACATTTAGGAGAATTATCAGAAGCCAATCAACAGAGCAATTTTCTGGGTTGCCTTATATCTATGCCCTCTTGAACTGCTTAATATGCCTTTGGTATGGCATGCCCATAGTCTCTTCTGGCATAATCTTAATAGCCACTGTCAACTCAGTCGGAGCCATTTTCCAGTTGATTTACATTATCATATTCATTATATATGCAGATAGAGGAAGGAAGGTAAATTTAGATTTTGGATGTATCTAAACTCATCACTGCAAACTAATCAATGACTTAAACTGAAACTGCATTTTGCAGGTGAAGATGCTGGGATTGTTGCTGGCAGTTTTTTCTGTGTTTGCCATCATTGTTTTTGTTAGCATAAGAGTTTTTGAACCGCCTAACCGACAACTTTTTGTTGGATATCTGTCCGTCTTTTCTCTCATATCCATGTTTGCTTCTCCACTCTTCATTATTGTGAGTTCACCAGATATACAACTAAACCCAATATTTATCTGAAAAGTACTTTTCTTCTGTGCTAACTTGAACTTAAAATATAATTACGCAGAATCTAGTGATCAGGACAAAAAGCGTCGAATACATGCCATTCTATCTCTCACTTGCAACATTCTTGATGAGTCTTTCCTTCTTTGCATACGGAATGCTCAAGCAGGACCCATTTATTTCTGTAAGTTTGTACTATGATTTCTGTACACTATTCATGAAATCCTTGTCAAAATCATAACTTGCCAATCAGAGAAAGCATACTTTTACAACCACTTCTTAAAAGCCACTGTTCAGTTAATGCCATACATCTTTAAACCATGGTGGTAGCTTGTTATTATAAGGTTTCATTAGACAAATATCCATCGTGCTGCATACCAGCAATTAACTCTTTAAAGGTATTCTCATTCTTTGTCTTACTTTTTGGTTTGTCTGTCACATGCATAAAATCAGGTTCCTAATGGGATTGGAGCAATTCTTGGGATTATTCAGTTGGTGCTGTACTTCTATTATAGCAGAAGTTCTGTGGAAGTGTCAAGAAGGCCTTTGCTCGAGTCATATGCCTAGTCATATCACGATACTCTCTTGCCGAGAACTGGTGAGAAATCTTGAGGCGGCCTTTACATTTTTTCAATTCTTTTTCCTCCTTGTTAGCGTGCTGTAAAAGTTCCTGTTTGTACCAAAGTAAAAATATGCTGAGTGAACTGTTGGTTCACAAATGTTTCTAATTCATCAATAAAGAGGCCTTTGTTTTCAATGTTGATGCTGACACGAGTAAAAATATGAGAATTGGTATCACGCTTCCTTGCAACGGGTACTGGTATGCGTGTGTGATGCTTGCTTGCACCTGTCAATGTGAAGTAATGTTGCTAAATCAACAATATAAAAAGCTCGTAAGACCTAACAGCTTGCTCACAAACCAAGTGAATTATGAAGCCTAGTGCAACTTCGTGAAAGTCTAAAGCTGATCTCTCTGTTTTGCTGTACATTGTGCCATAGTTGTAAATATGTTACATGCCTGCTTGAATCTTTTCCTACCATGTATCAGCACTCATTTGATAGCCCCCCTTGCCCCTCCAAATGTGCATTTCTACTTTATGTGAACAATAGATAATTGCAGGAAACCGGGTGGCTATAAGCAGATACTTGATACTTGGAAATGGATTTCTATATGTATCTGCTTCTTCAGTGCAGTCATGCGTAGATTAAATCTGCGTCTTACATCAGAGAAGAGTCTCTACATAATCTAGCTTAGAGACTCAATACTGTGAGGAGGGGGGGTTGGACCTGGCTGTGCCATTTATACATCAAGTATTTTTGCTGCTAATGCGACCATATGTTGCAATCTGTATTGAAATTTAGAAGAAGAAAATATTCAAAATTCTTTAAGGCCTTGTTTACTTGAATGGATTAGCTCAAATATACTAATAATCCAAATCAATCCATTGTGTACTTTGCTTGATGGAGGTCCAGATGATATCGTCCAGCCCGGTACTAATTTAAATTTTAATGGATGTATTCATGAATATGAATCCCACCTCTGGGGTGGGATCCAATAATCCCATTTGGCCCAACATTCAAATGTCCACTTTTGTCTCTAAAATCAAATATAAAATGACTCAATATGTCCTCTGAGTAATTAAACTGCATTCCACTTCCAGCTTCTCATTCACCGTGTCCGTGGAACATATGTAAAAAATAATTGAAGTCTTCACCATGGAACAGAAAAGAAAATGGAACTACTGTACGAGATAATGGGAAATAAAAAATGGAGAAAAATAAAAAGAAATAAGAAATAAGAGATTTGAAGAAGACCAAAGAAAAAAATGAGAGAATAATGAAGTTAAAAATGAGAGCGAATGAGAGAAGGAATAAAGAAAGGCAGCGGCGGGTGAAGAAGAAAGTAGGAAAAGAAAGAAAGGAGGAAGGAAGAAACGAAGAAAAAATACTTCGAAAAGAAGTGTTGCCGGGGAAGAAGAATGGACATTAAGGATAAAGAAAAAAATAAATAAGAATTTTATTAAGACTATATTAGTCATATTACATAATATTATTTATTTATCCACAAAGTGTATAGTCCTTATAAAATGACCCTTTCAACACCATCTACTGCTCTATTCATTCCATTATATCAGGGAATGTACAGATTTGTTTTGGTATGAGAATAAATGAAAGTAGTATCTAGTTTTATTTTAAGAGATATTTTTAAAGTAATTATAAGTTTTTTTATGTTAGTGGAATCGTATCAATTTTTTTTAATGAGTTATATTTAAATGTCCATGAGAGATAATATATATTTGTAATAATATAACAATATTATTTTATACTGGCTCCATGTTGTTTTGGGAATAATATTTTTTTTTTTTTTTTTGTGGGGGGTGGGGGGGGGGGGGGGGAAGAATTTGCCACATGCAACCTTCATCCAAAGTAAAGAAAATGGTTATGACGGAATAAAATAAACATTCCCTTAGTTTTTTTACTTGTTTATTTAGTAGTAAAAATACTCTAAATATATAAATAAACATTGCCCTAGTTTTTTAACTTGTTTATTTAGCAGTAAAAGCACTCGAAACATACATAGAACATCATCTGTAACTTATATAATGAGTATGAAATATGAAACACGATACCAATTTTTAGTAGAAAATCATGTGCCCCTCTCCCTTGCAATCCTAGGGTGGTCATCACAAGGCTTTCTTTGCTCAAATTGAAAATATATTAATTTTTTAATTGTATTTTCATTTGATATGATGATTCAATTTCTTATCATCTTTCTATTTGTGTTGTAACACGTATGCACAATGTACATAAAAGTTTGTTACTCAATTATTCAAATATTAAATTTTAAAAAAATAAATATGGTATTTGGTTCAACTTTCATTTATGGAACCATTGATGATTATCAAATTATTATTTACTATCTTTTTTTTTTAAATAGTTAATTGAGTGATTGAACAAAATAATTAAAAAAATACGGTTCGTAATTAAATTAAAATTAATTAATTCAGTTCAATATTTGATATGCATCTTGCCGTTCCCAATTTTTTATTTGATATTTGATAATATGCTTTTTGCATATGGAATTTTAATTTTGCTTCGTTTTGTTGTAAATATTATATTATTATAAACTACAACGATGAAATCGATTGTATATAATTTTATAATTCATACCTCTATTTAAATAATATACAAATGATAGAATCTCAGGAGGATATACGAGCCATGAAAACTAATAATTAACTTCACATTTTTGCATCTTTGAACCTGCGATAAGTCCTAGATTAGTTAATCCATTCACCGTGGGGTCATTTTATTTGCTCAGCTTGGGGCTAAAGCAACAAATCTCTCTCCGCACAATTTTACCTTCGGGGCGATCAGTCAATCATATAACCTAAAGTCGGCACATAGCAAAACAACTACGACGCGTCAATGGGAATTACCAAATAGAGAGAGAGCGAGGGAGGGAAAGAGAGGGAGACTTAAAACCCTAAAACCACTCTGGGCCTTTTCACTCTCTCTTACTCTATTCTCCATTCTATCTGGTGTCGAAAAGATATTTTTATTTCCAAAGCAATTTGATCTTCTCCTTTTCAACCGCGGTTTATTCTTCTGTGGTTTGGTCAATGAAGGAATTCGCTCTCGCGGTTTCGTTTGCTGTAAGTATGTTCGACTTCGACGAACCCTAATATTATTTCTTTTCTTGATTTTTTTTTTGTTTAATTTGAATTGTTAGGGTGCGGGTCTTTTCTTGAGTTGTTTCCACGATTTGTGACGGAGACTGTATATTTTTCTTTTTCATTTCTTTATTAAACCATGTGGTTTTTTTACCTTGATTTTGAATTATAGATCGGAGTTTCATGTATCTTGAAGTAGTTATTGTAGTCCAAGGTTTGAAGAGTTAGTTATGGACTTTTTACTAATTATAATTGTCTGTTAGTTGTGTTTTTTCATCTATGTATTTTTTTTTTTTTTTTTACTACTGCCTATTGATGCTACTTGTTTCCAGTACTCCACATGTTATTCTCATAACTACAATTAGTGATGAGAGTTTGACTGTCCATAAACTGTACGAAAAGATAGAATTTGTTTTTTGGTTCTTTACTTTTTTGGTGATATTTCTCAGATTGAGAAGCCAAATCGTGATTTAGTTGGACTTTGAAATTCTTGACTTTATGCATGGTAATGGTATTTATGCAACTTTGGCATAATAAGTGTTTTTGGAGTTCCAATCATTGTGGTTGGAGATTTTTTTTATTTTTTGGATCGACTGTCAGTTATATATTGCACCCAAGCGTTAATCTCAACTTGAACTAATAATGATTATTTTGTTTTCATCTGTACAGTGTGTCATTGAGGCCAATTGTTATGGTGGCTGAGAACCAAGCCAAAATCCTGACCTGCTCCACCATGTCAGCTGAGGATAACACAGTGCCGAGGAAGTTGAAGTTCAAAATAACTACCAAAGGAATACGGGATGATTCAGAAGATAAGTTACCTGAAAACATTGTGAAGGTTATTGTAAACAATGGACAAAGAGACAGAGTCACTGGGGGTGGAAAGCGTTCTGAGGTAAATGTTTTGGTGAAGCCATCTATGCCAGCAAACTCTACTAAGCGGAGGCCAGAAATGTCTCTTGATGGTCAAAGGGGGAAAAAGCGGAAGATGGGCCGCAATTTGAAACTTCAGTGCGGTAGCATTTTGAAAGAATTGATGAATCACCCTGTTGGATGCATTTTCAGTGAGCCAGTTGATCCAGTGAAGTTGGAAATTCCTGATTATTTTTCGATAATCACTGAACCAATGGATTTGGGAACTATAAAACGTAAACTAGAGTGCAATATGTACTTTGGTGCTGAGGAATTTGCTGCTGACGTGAGACTGACTTTTTCCAATGCAATGTTGTATAATCCTCCTGGGCATGAAGTTCATAATTGGGCAAAGAGATTGGATGGTAATTTCAGTAGGAGATGGAAATCACTGGAGGCAAAATTGAAAGACTGGAACAAGAATGTTGATGAGGCCAGTTTCGTCGATTATATGGAAAACAATGGCCAAGATATCAAACAGACTGTAGAAAACAATCACCAAGATACGAAACCAGTTGGCCTTAACAAAGCTCCCTTGCGTGTTAAAGTTGGCACCTATAGGCCAATGTCAATCGAGGAAAAACGGAAGTTCAGATTAGAGCTTGTGCAAGTATTAAGCAGAAAGGTGATAGAAAATTTGCGGACCGTGTTTCAAAAGTTTGGTTTGTCTGGTCTTAGGAAAGAAAGGCTTGATTCCTATATTGATTCAACTGATGATGAAACTTTATGGAAGTTGAGAAGAGAAATTAAGGTTTTCTTGGATGCAAGAGATGATAAAGTAAGTATAATGTCCTTTCGGCAGACAGTTTATTGTGGCGAAGTGGCGTTTGATTATGACTTTTCATAGTTAGCAAGCTTATGTATTCTATTGTGATCTTACTTTCTACCATTTGCAAGCTTGCGGTATTCTATTGTGATTGACACAATCTTTACATGTATATGCCGCTATCTTTTACTGGAAAGATCTATTCTAAATTTTTATAGTGTCTTGAGTTCCATATGACATGCTAATGCAGGTTAAGCCTGCAAGAATTGCACTAAATGGGTGTCCCTCTTTGAGGAAAACTGTCCAGAAAGGTATGAAGTGGCAGAGTATTGGTTATGCTTTCTGGCTCTTTTTAGGAGCTAATCGGTCATGTGTCTTATTGGCACAGAACATTGTAGTCAAAGTGCTTGTGCATCTGCCAATCACAGACAATCAATTGACTCTGCTGAAGCTAAATGTTCTTCATGTGTTAGCCTGACATGCCATTGCCGGCTTAAAAATGGTTCTGCTCAAGCATCTACAAGCGGTGAGTGAATTTCTTACTCGTGTGGTTCTGTTAGCTTAGTTTTTGGTGGTTATTCAACTCGCAACACATTTGTCTTTTTCAGATATATCCTCGGAAAGATCATCAGAACACGATCATTGTGGTGATTCTAAGCTTGTAAGTATTAGCAACTATTGATGCTTCAAGTTCCTTTGAGAATTAGTGTATATGATGTGTGCAAAATTGGGTTGATGCGGCCTTTGTTTGATGTATCAGGATTGTGAGGTCAAATATCCCTTGGCATTTCATACAACCAGCTTGGTCTAGATTCTGATGGTGAGAGCAGTTTAATCTTATTGTTATAGATTATGTTCACCTTCAAGTGCCTTTGATTATTTAAGCATTCGCATGCTTGCAAATGATTCAAGGGCCTGGAATTGTTCTCAATGAAGAAAACAGCCCTCACCTTTCAACCCCTGCCTCAACTGCTGCTTCTGTTGAAGGTAGCTTACTATACATTTCATACAAGGTAGCTTTGGTCTATCACTTTTTGTATCAAATTGAAGAGGAAAAAAGGAAAAAAATTGGAAAAAAGACCATCAATACACAAACTGGGGAATATGAAATTATAAACCTGAATATTTATTCAGATGTTGTGGGGAAGTAATGTGGATCTTTAGTTAAGTCTGAGTGAAAGAAAGATTCCACAATAATGTCTGGTTTTAACTCTGTATATATGGAAGGCTTCCTCAAATTGCTGAGGCTCTTCTCATTGAATAAGATTATTGTGGAGGCGGACTTATGGAAGTGTACTTATTTTGTTTCTTTTTCTTACATTTAAGCATTTCTTTTACCAAAATGATGGGATATCGGCTTGTATAAATGTAGTATATATATATATATATATCCACGTGTGCCTCCTTGTTTTCCTTTGGTGCAGATGTGAATTTGATAGTATATTGTATCTTTTCGTTGTTGCTTGGAATTTGAATTGTTTTACTCCTTAATAGGCTGGACTTCATTGAATGTCCAAATATCGCCCAAGAAGGCTTTGCGGGCTGCGATGCTAAAAAGCCGCTTTGCAGATACTATCTTTAGAGCTACACATCAGGCTTTGCTGGACCATGTAATGATTTTTCCCCCTTTTCTTGCCTAAGTTTTGGTAATGCATGTTAGGATGGTTGTATTTTGATTGGTTTACTGGGCTTACATCATTTATTTATTGCTTATGCTGGATTGGGGATGTCATTGTCTAGGGTGAGAAGTCAGATCGCTTAAGGATGCAGCAAGAAAGAAAGAGGCTGGAAAGGGAACAACTTGAAGGTGACCTCAACATCCTTGATTGAACTTAATAATTTGCATTTTGTATCACGACTGTCATTTTTTAACAGGAGTAACTAAGGAGATAATGCCGTTGATGACTTCAATAGTCGCATTCATCTATTCATCTCCCTCTTTTATTTGTTCATCTTTTATGATAAAGCTATAACACCAAGTTTGGTGGTTTGCAGAGAAAGCCAGGATTGAAGCAGAAATCAAAGCTGCTGAAGCAGCCTCACGAAGGAGGGAGCAAGATGATTTGAAGATGCGACGAGAGAGAGAAAGAGCGGCTGCGAGGATGGCAGTACAACAGGTATATTTTTCATTCGTCTTTGGGTGATTCGGTTAAACGATCTGTTTGGGTTTCTCTTGACTTTGAATTATATTGACATTTAGAGTTGTCCTACTCTATTTTGCAGATGGAAAAAACTGTTGACATAGATGAAAATGTAGATATATTGAAAGACCTGGAGATATTATGTTGTGGTTCGCTAACTGATCTACCTGATGGAGAGGGGTGTGAAGGGTTCAAAGGCGTTCACCCTGGAAACCCTTTAGAGCGACTTGGCTTGTATATGAAGGATGATTATCTGGAAGAAGATGAAGATGCAATTTTGACTGGAGAAGAGGGGGAAATTCTGTCATAGCACCCTGCCCCCACCTTTGCCTGATAGCTGTATGTCCTTCACTTTTTGTTTGTGCTCAAGGGAAGAGGTCTCTTGTGTAAATTTTTATTCTTTTCTTTCAACTGCTAAGGAGCGGTATAAACTCTTAACTTGATGAAGCAAGTTAATTTAAAATCTTAGAAATTGTGGAATATAAGAGGTATTCTTCCCTGCCTACAAATTCTCACTTAAGATGTCTGACATAGCAAAGAAGGGAAGATAAAACAACTGTTGTTTAAATCAGTTTGAGGAATGACGGTAATGATTCAATTTAAAAACCTGCCGTGAAATAGCATTTACGTCTTTTAAGATCGTAAATTCGACAATGACATTAATTGAGAGGCATGTTAACTGTAAGAATTTTCAAAGAGCTGTAAGAGAGATGTGATTCATTAGTTTTTCTCCACAATTCCTCGGTAATTAAGGAGGCTATTTCATGTTTGGGAACTTATTTTTAAATTCTAGTGCAGTATTTAAATAGTTATAAAGCAGTCATAAGTCTTAACAGCTGACTTGGTGAGCTCTATCCATCTGCTTATTTAGACTTACATGCGATAATAGAACATGGAAGCACAGTAATAACCATAATATAGGATAATCAAGACAAACATATAATTTATCAATGAGATCAATTAAACTCAATGCATGAAAAAGAAGCGCAGAGCTGATGCTGCTACTATCTGCTCAAGTGCCCCAGCACTATTATTCAAGATCTTTCAAATCTGCTTCTCTGGTGTATATGATGAAGGCAAATTGAATTCTAGAACAGTTAGCGAAGAAATGCTCAAACAAACCCACAGGTACATAAATATAGGAGTAGAACAAATTATAACTAGATCACATCATCTCTGGTTTTACATCTTTAGAATTTTAGCATGGTCTCTCAGAAGACAATGGTAATCGGAAATATTTTATTGGTGGTCTAAATACTGCGGTGATACTAAACTCCAGCAAAAACTACCTAAAGACCAAAAAAGACTAAAATAGGGGGTTTCGGGGGTGGGTGGGTTTGTCATTGGTTACATTTTCCGCCGAGTAATACCACAAATGTGACAGAAGCCAACCACTTGGCATCAGCCACTGAACAACTACACAGTATAACGATTCTTGGCAGCCTTGTCAAGTCTCTTTGCATCATCCTACATTAGAAGAGATGGCAACTTATCCCTCGAGGAAGAGATGTATAAGATAACCAAAAATTAAGATCAACATGACTAAAATGAAAACTTACATGGACTATGAAACCGATTGTATCATTGTAATCCAGAAACTCTTTCCATTGTCTTCCAATGCTCAGCTGAAAAATGTGAGAAGACATGCACAGGAATAACTAATAACGCAACAGCAAGCATGATTTTGAAAAATGCACAAACAAGGAAAGGCACAAAAATGTAAGTATACCAACATCTCTATAAAGAAACAAGAAAAATCCATTGCATGCATAAATCTCAAGATATTATCTGTTCAGTTTCAACCTCTTGTATATCCGCATAAAGCCAGACAAATCATCTTTTACACAATCTCTTCAAGCTAAGCACACTCAAAACAGCATTCTATGACGCTGTATCCTAAGTACAATCTTATGAGGAATATTTATTAAGTCAATGATCATCACAAAATATCACGGATCCTCTTCCTGATACGGGCACCTTCAATGCAAATCAGGCATGGACAAAGAGCCTTTAGGGGTGAAATCTTTTCAATAGCACCCAGCATTGTTCCTCATATGCATTCTTATTTTGAACCATTAAATAAGATATTACGCATAAAGTTAAAGTCTTGCTGTTTGTTTGTCACACCAAATTATTTGGGCAAGAGAATGGCAGTAATATCTCAAATTTAGAGAGAGTGACAGTTCATTTAGCATATTCCATATGTCTAGAAGATATTGAGATACTTACTGGAAATCTCAAGGGGTACGGTCCTATTGTGTTACCAAACATTAAGAAACTACAGCAAAGTGGTTAGAATACTATAGAATTGGCAAATAAACCCTGTGATACACCTACAGTTGATCCGTGACATGAGACCCAATAATTATCAGAACAATCTGAAAATTTAATCTAAAGGGAACAGTTCCAAGTTATATTCTCAAACAAACCTGAGCATGTTCATTCTCAGCATTCTTTGTCCAAATAGCAATTCTCTCCTGCTTAGTTCGGACATTGACAACTGCCCCACAAATTTCATCTCCATAATCAAATTGTTCTCCAATCATTGCCAGCAACTAAAAGGAATCCAAAAGGGAATTAGACAGCGAATAAAAAAGTCAATATAAAGACAGTATTCCCAAAAATTTGTACTCAACATAACATCGAGATAGAAATAATCACAATGAA